>CM040426.1:33282398-34482398 GCA_022702705.1 Papilionanthe hookeriana x Papilionanthe teres
AGAGAATACATTAAGGATGTGACGAGTTCTAAGTTGTATAACCGAAGATGCTCGAGATAATTAATCCGTAACGGACAAAGCCATATTGAATCCACTGAAAATGGTTGACTTATCCTATGTTGTTAGTCGAAGCTTTTGCTGGATGACTGTAACCTATTATGGAAGAGTTCAGTGGAAATCTACCAAGGATTTTTGACCTATCCAAGGTTGTATGCTGAAAATTTTGCTTAATGACTGTATCCTATAATGGAAGAGGATGAATCGAGTCCCCCTAGGATCGATTAATCCTAGAACGAGGTGTCAGAGATGCTCTGTGTTTGTCGAGATTAGGTCGTAGGTTGCAATAGACTGCATGTTTTTTTTGGAATATTGTTGTATCTGTACTCATAAATAATGTTTGACAACTTTTTAGTTGCTACCATTGAATCTTTACCGCCCAGGGGGGCATTTTCCACACAAACTTGTAAAGCAGCCCATATATCAAGCCTTGAAGAAGCCAACGTCATGATCTGGTAGAAGAGGAACTCCATTACGATGAGGGGATGCTAAGGAAGCATTTGTTGACCTCATTTTTGGTGAGGTCTGATCTCTCTTCTTAGTACTTAGGTTCTAGCCATAGGTTTTCCCTTTGACTATCCTATAGGACTAAAAATGAGACCCACCACTTAGAAATTCAAAACACTTCTTAACTCCCTTCAAACCCCACAAGTTTGATTGTAAACCCCCAGGCCACTTGGAGGGTTAAGATCAAATGTGGAGGTTTAAAGGATGAGGTTCCTGTAGGACTCTTTTGCCTTAGGATTACCCTGGGTGGTCTGGTCTTGGTGAGGGCAAGCTTGCACACACCACACTCTCACACACATTCCAAATCATAAAGCCACTTTTCTTCAATTTGACTCCCTGACTCATGTAGGTAACTCATATGGATGGACCTTAACCCCTAAGTCCCTGGCGAAAAGGGTCAGGAACAACATATTGAGTGCCTAAAATGAGTCCTCTCATGGATCTTGTGAGCTTAATATGGCTTCATGGCTTCATGGCTCAATCAAATGGTTTCATTTCACTCACACTTAATCAATCTTCATTTTTCCCAAATTTCAATTTTTGACCCCCGGGACCCTAAACCCACCAAACCTACCAAATGCCCTGTGAAATCGCCTCAAAATTTACAAAATTGCCTAAATTACCCAAAGTCCCTCAAAATCAATCCTAAATATTCTCCACCACTCAAATTGATCATCCATGGCCAAATATACCAATATTTCCAAAATACCCCCCAATAACCTCCAAATACCCATAATACCCTTTTAGCCCAAAAAAATCCGAAAAATCCAAAAATTACCAGAAAATTCCAAAAAATCCCAAATATTCCAAATTTTATTTTGTTCAACTATACCAGAGGCCAATTTTGTCAATTTAGCCCACTTTTACCAAAATCCCCAATTGACCCTTGTTTTAACTTAAGTGGACCCAATGTCCAACCAAATCACTTCAATTGACCTCAATTTTGATCCAATTCAGTTCTAAACTTCAATTAAATATCTCTAATATCAATTTAAACCAATTCCAAACCCAATTTTATCAACATGTGGATCCAATTTCAATTTGAAGCTTAAAGCCCAATTTTGGCCCATGGCCTAAACTTAGCCCAAACCAACCCAACTCAATTCCAATTATCCCCAAATCTTTTCTAAAACCTTCCCAACATCCCCACAAACAAAACACTAACTTGAATTGCCCCAAATTTGAACCCAAACTTCACCCAAGCTTAACTTAAGCCAAAATTCCCTAAATTGGCCAAAACCAATCATGAACCCAAATAGGCCCAAATCTCAAAATTAAGATCCAAACAAAATTGAAAACTCTTTTTTACACCTCCATAAACATTTTAAAACATTAATTTTACATTAAAACCAACATTAGCCTAACCTTAGCCCAAGTTAGCCCAATTTGACCCACTTTGACCCTATTATTAAAGAGGCCCAAATTAAACCCAATTCAACCCCAAATGACATCAAATCTTTTCTAAAATTCTCATGACACATCCCTAAACCAATTGCAACATTTATTTGGTATAATATTTTACAAAATTTTCATCCAAAAGTTCATTTTGAAACCTAAAAAGCCCACTTCCATAAGACATTTAAAAGCCCATTTTTACCAAATTTGAAATAGCCCAAAATCTATTTCAAAGCCCACATGACAATTTCTTCTCATCATCCCTTTAATTGATATCATCCCTAAGTTTTAAATCCATGATCAAATGATTCCAAATCAAGCTTCATACAAATTTTCATCAAAATATCCAAAATTCATAAAACCCATTTTCATGCAAGTGAGCTAATCTTTTCCCAAGCCAAATGGAGCCAATGAAGCCATGCATAAGCCACATGAAAGCCATGAAGATCCCTTTCCACCTCACCATGCCATTAGTGGCAAAAGAGGGAGCCTCTTTCTTAACCCTTCACTAAACTTTTTAACCCCATTTATGTAACACTCTAATCCAAGTTAGCCACCTCACCATGGATGGAGACTTCACCACCCTTTCCTAGCTGACCCAACTGATTTCATCAGCCCAAAACCAGGTCATGGGGGGTGCACCCAACCCATTTGCATGAGTTGACCAAACCAAGCACAAAATGAGATCTCCCCCATACCACTTAATCAAACCTCTTTACACATGGCAAAAGCCAATTGAACTCACCAAAGCCCAGCCCTGACCTCACTGGTCAAGATGGTGACCTGATCCTGCCGGCCAGCCACCTGGGTCGTTGGAAAAAACCATGGCCGAGAGCTTCATGTGAGCCAAAAATTCAAATTCTCCCTTGCTGAGCTGTCCCAACCCCAGTGGACACCATGGCTCTTCTTCTTCTCCCCTGAGCAGCTGAGCTCAGCCTTCAATTGCCTCTGGGAAGCCCCATAGCCATGAATTTTTAAACCCACCACCTCACGGCTAAAAGAGGTGCTGAAACAAACCTTACCAAAACTCTGCAAAAATCACTCCACACCCTTCTCCTCACATAGAGCACTTGATCCCCACTGAAATCCAGCCCTAAAACCCCCTCTGTGAGCTCAATTTCTGAGCTCAATTTTAAGCCCAAAACCAGGACACTTCACCACAGTGAGTCAATCTTCAAATTGATTGACTCTACAACTTCACCAGACCAAGAGGAGAAGTTCCCCAGCAAAAGCCCCCTCACCAAGCCGGCCATTCCTTATATCGGCCAAGCTTTGAAATCGGGCTTGGTAGAAATCGGGTCTAGACATTTCACCAGGACCAGAGGCTTCATCCCTAGGCCCCCTCAGCTCCAACGAATGTGCCAAGCCCCTCTGATTGAAGCTTCACTTCTCAGAGCCAAGGTATTGAACTCCTCCTTCCTGAGAGCTTCTTTTGATTCTCTATTTTGTTTGGGTCGATTCCAATGCATGTTAGCCTTATAGATGTGTTCGTCTTGTCGAGACGAGTTCATAGAGTTCAAGATCATGTAATTTGGTGGAGTATTGAGTGAGATCTTAGGGTTAGAAGGTGGACGGCTCTCGGGGTACACCAGTCGTAAACGATGACCAGCCGCCGTTGGATCGAGCGTGTATCGAATAGATGGCCAGGATAACGCCGGATGAGAGCTGGGAATGAAACAGCGGGTCGCGTGGCATCCTAGTCAAATGGCGGCGTCAAATGGCAGAGCGATGCGTGTGCTTTCGACCCAAACGAGGATGACGCAACGCTGACTGGTTTAAGTAGATAAATAGGATTTTTCTGAATTTATTAAATACCTAGAACATTGAAAATTCATATCTTTGTGTAGAAAAATCACAAAAATAAAATAAAAATATGTACTTGCTCAGTGAACAGAGGAGAACAATGTGGAAAAAAAATTAAATTATTTTGATGAGTATTTTAATTTTTATTAATTATCTACTGTTTTAAGTATTTCAATTCTCCATGCATGCATACAATTCACCATGACATGAGACCATAGGGCTTTCGTAGCCTCTATTCTTGGAAACATTCCCTGAATTTTTCAAGACTAGAGGCTACCTCTATGGTAAGTTATATATTTTCTAAATTTATGTGTCTGTTTTGATATTTTAATTCCAGTAATTAGCATGTTGCTTAATAAATTCTAGCAAAATTAGGGGAAGTATCTTAGGACCAAAGGACCCTAGGAAAATTATGGTTTGACTTAATCCCTTAAAAATAACCTTAATTAGCCTAAACAGTAAAAATTAAATTTTAATTAATTAGGAGTAACCACACATCAAAACCACTTGAAAATAATTCCTCACTATCATTTAGGATGTAGAGAATCTCAAATAAAAATTTCAAGTCAATTAAAAATGATTTAACCCATTAAATGAATTAATTAAGTGACAAAGCCATTTTAAAAATTAAAAAATTCATAAAACCCAAAATACACTTTAAAAATTCACCAAATTGGTTTTGCGGGCTCTCTGATATCAGAGGAGTCTAAAAAAATTAAAATTGGAATTTTCTAAAAATTCTTATTTTTAACCATCTTTTAAATATTTTAATAACTAAAAAATTAAAAAAATCACAAAAATATTAAAATTCATAAAAATGTCATATTTGGTCTCTTAATTACTTAGGAACCAACCAAATATTTTTCCTAAGTCTCTAGGTTAAGATATTAAATTTTAAAGGCTTAAGACAATTTTTAATATTAAAAAAATGAATTTTCAAACATTCCCACTAAAATAATTCTAATAAATAAAAGAAAAATTATAAAATTATAAAATTTATTTCTCTGACTTCCTTGAGGTTAGAGGGACTTAAGAAAAATATAAAATCTATTTTTCAACTTTAATTTTATTTTATAATTAATTAATACCCCAAAACTCAAAATAATTAAAAAAAATCAAATATAATTCAAAAAATCACCAAAATTGGACCAAGTGATCCTCTGGTCAGTAGAGACATTCCATAATTTTCTTAAGGACAGAAACCTCACTTTGGTCATGTTGTTGAATTTTCATTAAAAAACCTTAAAATAAATATATAAATTAAATTAAAAACACAAAAATTACATTTTCTTCTCTAATGTCTTAATTGACATATGAGTAAAGTGACATAAAAATTACAAGTAAATTTGAGCTCAATTTAGTGAGTTATGAAATAAACAAGCCTAGAGGGGACATAATGGTAATTAAGGAATGTTAACCATAACTAAAATTTAGGCTAAACCAAAGGGAGGGATAAAATATTTGACCTTAAATTCTTATTAGATGATTGATACTAAGGTAGTCAAGGGGTAGAAACCCATTAATCACTTTGAACAAATCAAAATGAAACTTTAATTAATTAAATAATTTAAAATTAGGGAGAATAATTGAAATTTGGATTATTAAAATAGGGATCTAATTTAGGAAGATTATAATCATTTAATCTAAAATCCCTAAATGAACCATTCCAATAATACTCAACTGTTAATCAATTTTAAAGACATGATGATCTAAATTAATAGTTAAAAAGGAAATAACTTGTTAAATAAATTGAAACTTAAAATATTAAATGATTTAACAATTAAATTAAATAAACTTAAAGATATTTAAAACTAATTTGAGATTAATTAAAAATCAAATTGGAACAAACTCAAGATGTTAAAATTGATCTAAAAATTGTTTAAGACTTAAATAAAAAAAAATTTAAAACATCAAAGATCAACCTAGAATAATGCATGATTAAAACATTATAAATTAAATCATTTTAAAGAATTAAAATTAACCTAAATTAATATGATCAATTGAGATCAAATTTAAATTATCAAAATTTAATTAAATAAAATAATTTAAATAGCTCTTTCAACTTAAGTAAACTCAAAACACTTAAAAGAAAATCAACTTGAATTTTGGGATTAAATTAAAATTACCTTAAAATCATCAATCTAATCAAAACGGTTAAATTCCTCAACAAACTAATTCGCCCCCTAAAGACTTTTATTATTATAACCCTCAAATAAAGCATCAAGTGAAATGTCACTTCACTCATCGGATAATCAAATGTCCGGGTTCACTGAGCAAGAAGCAAAACTTAACTAAATCTCTTGAATGATTAATTCACTTGTACAATAAAATTCAGTTGGACTCGAAATAATCTCAGAAGTATTGAAAAGATGTTTAGTACTCGTCCTAAGCACTTTCTCAATACGATGGGATGTCTTAGAAGAACAATTGAACTTAATTGTTTTTTGGTGAAGAAAATCATCCATAAAATATAAAGGCCTAGACGTCATAGGAAGTGACTAGCAATAGGATTAGGATTTTGGTAGACAACCAGAACCTTCCCATAGCTTTACCTAGGTGTTTGTTGCAAATATTTAAATGCTCTGACATGTGTTTTAAGTGTAGGTGAAAGTGACGGGAATGCTTACCAGGTATGCTTTTATGTTTATTGCAATTTATTTACCTGCGTCGTATTTTCCTTCTTGCAAAACTTGCATGTTAAACAAGAATGTCACCCTGCATGAAAACTGAAACTTTTTAGGATAGCCACAAAACTGAAACCCAAAAATAAATTAAAAGTCACAACAAGATAAAATTCACCGCTACAACATTCAAAAGATAAAACAACTCAAAATTTAATTACAAACAGAACAACAAAACTACAACTACAATTAAATTAAAACATCTCGTAGGATGATCAAGAATACCTCGGATGATGTAACCTACATGTTGCTAACGGGATTTCCCACGGTCTAAATGAAAGTGTGGAACTAATTCTGTTGAGTTTAGCAAATTCATTTGGACTAAGTGAATCCGATAAAAATAACAGTGTCGGAATGATGGAACCGTGGGATCTTAACCGGTGTTGTTATAATCAACTTTAAGATTCCCCTAATAAAACATTAAGGCATTTGAACCCTAAAACTTTTCTAAACCAGAATACTTCTCTCATCTCTTGATTTTCACTTTCTAAAACTAAACCTCTGCAACGACAAGGAGCTTGGAGCATAGTGGGCAGCACGGCCATCATCGTCAGCAAAACTGGAATCTACATCAGCAAAACCTTTCTTAGAAATAAATAACCAAGCCATAGAATTTCGAGGTAGTTTGCCTAGTGCAACATAAATCCTCAGCTTTTCGTTAGGCATTTGCATAATCATGTTATGCAAATTAAGCCCTATCCGGTTTTAGGACTCTAAGGTAGTCGTTTGGTACGACATAAATCCTCACATCTTTGAGGCTATTTATATGATCATGTCATATAAATATAAGTCCTAATTAACTGAAATTGACAGAATTACAACATTAAATAATTCTTCCTAAATTGAAGACAAATAATAGGATAGTTGTGAAGTCACCGAAGTTCACTTCAGGTCCGTGACATCCCCTACTTCTCTTCCTTTGGATTCTCAAAATAAACTGTTCCAAATTTGATCCATTCCCTATTGAAATTTCAAAAATCCAATCCTTTGAAACCTTAAACTTTGAAATTCTTGAGAGCAAAACCACTGATCATTATCGAGAGTTTTCTTAAGTGTTTTTTTTTGGACATTTAAGATGTAATTAACTATAGGGCATGCTCTTATATGGAAATTTAAGAACCCAGGTAATATAAACCCTGTTTAATTCTTTTATATTAAACAGGGGAACTTGTCGGCTTATAAAATCGGTTCGCAGACCAAACGGATGTCACAAATCTTCTAGTTTATTTAATCGAGCCTTATCATCAAGCAGTGTGTCTATTCCTCGAAATAGATACACGGTTTGTGGTGTGGTGCTCGTTCATATAAACTATTTGGGATGTGAGATCGGTTTGATTTCATATCTTAAAATTTTCAAACTTAAATTTATTTTCAAAATCATATGCTAGTTTCCAAATTATTTAAAACTATATATACAATAAATTTAATTTAAAAATAAAACTCGCCGATAACTTCTATAGGCGACCTCCTTTTTAAAACACATAACCTAAAAATAAGCCGTACAACATTATTTGTGATAAAGATTGCCCTAGTCTAGGAGCAGTTTTCAAAGATTTTCTGAACGAAATGTAGGATGAACACCCTAATACAATCATGTCCGGGACATTAAAATGAATGGCCTTTCGAGATTGCAATAAAGGTTATCTCCCATCTTAAAAGAGGTTGTAAAATACTTCGTGTCTGAATAAGATGCAAGAATAAATCCACTACAATCATGCTCAGGACATTAATGTGAATGACCTTTCGAGACAACACTGAAGGTTGTCCCCTAGCTTGGAAGAAGCTGTGAAAGACTTTATATTTGAATAGGATGCAAGTAGATAACTCCATTACAATTGTACTTAGGAAGTTAATTTGAACAAGCTTTCGAGAGTGCAGTGAAGGCTGCCCCCAGGCTGGAAGAAGTTCTGAAAGTCTTTGTGTCTGAATAGAATGCGAAAAGACAACTCTATTACAATCATTCCTGAGACACTGATGTGAATGACCTTTTGAGACTGCAGTGAAGATTACCTCCCACATCAATGAATGCTCTAGAGATGATCTTTAAGATCAAAGTGAGATTTCATTGTTAGTTGGATGTTGTACATCATCGAGAAATGAAGTAAGGGCTTTGTATCTTAGAGAGGAAGACAATGGCGAACGTTGCTTCATTTTCCATAGATAGTGTCAAACTGATGCGTGCTAGAAAATTCATAGTGGTAAAGTAATGGATTATCATCTTGGCATTGCTCAACGATTTAACACACCCTCAAATAAAAAAGTCAACAAGTAAAGACACAATAAATTATTACGTGGAAACCCGTAAATAGAAAAAATCACGGGGCCTGGCCCAATTATAAACTATAAATTGATGATTATTGCTACCAATTCTCCCAAAGGCAGGAAATGGCTAGAATATCTCCCAAGTTACAATGTTTATTTGCAGATAAATTTGTTTCTAGGAACACACGACGACCAATAGCGGTTGGTGGTGAACGATTGGTGGTGGTAGACGACAGTCAGCGGTGTCAATAGCGGTTTGCAGTGGTCGGCGATCGGCAATGGCAGAAGTAATGTTGGACTTTATCTCCTCAAAGCATCATGCTATTTCTCAAGCTTCAAGCTCTCCCCCCTCATGAGAGTGGCAAGGCACTATTTATAGAGTTATGGGTGCAATTATTGTAGGAATATAAATTAATTTGATCAGAGAGCTCAGAGGACTTCCCTCTATTTGATGATGTCTGATGGACATTTGAGTGCCCTAAAGATGTCAGAATTGAGCGATATTGGGTTTGTTGGATTTATCTTGTCGTAACGCTTGATTTGATTATGAACTCGTCATATTCGACATTTATTTGACCTTCCAAATATTCTAAAAAACTTCTAAACATGGTTTAATGGTTAGATTTGAGCTTGATTTTACTTGAAATGGATCAATATTGGTACCATTGGGTCCGTCTCATTGAATCGGTCAGTTTGACTGTAAAATTGTTGAAATCAGAGCTCTGGATGACTCTTAATCAAAATTTGAACAATTATTGCTAAAAAAATTGCATTGAGATCTATGTCATGCCTTGAGATTTATGTCAGAATATGAAATTTGTTGATGGTGTATCAATGACCATCATTATATACATGATTGAATAATTGGATACATTTCAACAAACTAATCTAAGAGGTCTTCAACATCATAGGGACACGATTCTTGAACATTTGTCTCGAAGTTTGAGTGATTGGTTATCTACCAATGAAAACATGAAATGTTGATCATCTAGCATGTGGATGTGAGATAATCTAGCTTGAAACTCATTAGAATGATTGCAATTTAGTAGTTACAAGACACACCGACTTCCTTTCTATAAAATCACAAATGCCACAAATTTTATTACATAGCAATGTTTAGTGCCTTCTTTTGTATGTAGGCATATGTACCCATACACTTTTATGCACATGCCCATATGTGTTATAGGAATGCGTTCTTATAAAGCAACCATGTATATATATTTGCCAAATTTACACCCAAATTGGTTGATGCTTTTTAATTTGTATAATGAGTTCAATATGGTACTGCTTGAATGTATGAGCTTGATTGATCGATGTGATGAGATTATATGCATGGTTCAATGTTTTAATAAAGACGTCGTGATTTTCACCATCAAACAAAAGATCCCCAATTAATGTATAATTGAACTATTAAGGAATTGTGTATGATCCTATGAATAATTGCATAGCATAATTAAGTTCTCATATACGAATGTAATATCTAGTTTTATTTAATAATTACTTCTTAGGAATTTTTTTATCAGGGGCATTTACATACATGTTAGTACTCAATTCCTATGTATTTACACATTTAGCACAATATGATTAATTTTTTCATTTATACCACGTAGAAATACTACTTTCTTAACTTTAAAAAAGTGGAAGACACATTTTCATGCATATGTAAGTTGGTATATACATAAAAATTGAACTTTAGACATAAGATATGAAAATACATAAGAATTAAGTGGTATGTAGGTAAATCGTCCTTGTTATTATTGTACAATTTATGAAGTTATGTATAAATTTGTTGACCTCACTTTTTTGAGGACTCACCCCATTCATCTTGCCCATGACCCTAGACTAGGGTTGTGTCTTTTTGGACCCAACCAGGGCTAGCCCAATCCCCTAACCCTTGGTTGGGTTAGCTTAGCGTTTTGTCCAAGTGAGGGGCCCAAATTGAGCGCCATGGGAAAGACATACCCTGGTTCACCCAAATCAACCCAAAAACCTAGGAGCCTTCCTAGGAACCCTAGGAATCACTTTAGCAATGAAATTCACTTTGGGAGGAGGGTCTACCTAAATTGATCCCTAGGCTCAATGAAGGCGTACCCCACAAAACCCTCAAAATCACCTTAAACCCTAAAAGCGCATTTGAAACCCAAAATTTGGTGGCACCTTGGAATGGTCAAAATGAATTGGGCCTACCCCAATTTTGGTCAAACCTTGACCAATTGACCAGTTCCCATACAATTGAGCCTCACTCAACATGGTCATGACACCACACCATGTAGTAAATCCAATTGACGCCATGGGGTCAACCATCATAATTCACTTAATTAATTATATAATTAATTGATTAAGAGAATTATGAAAATCTATATGGGCCAAAAATTTGAGCTAGATCTAACCCATTTGCTTAAGCCAAAAACTGTAAAATCCAACCTAAAGCCCATGGCCCATGAAACCCTTAGCACATTCTTATGGGTTACCCATGACCCAAGACCACCCTCTCCAACCATCATAATTTACTTAATTAATTAATTAATTAATTAATAGAATTATGAAAATCCATTTGGGCCTAAAATTTAAGCTAGATCTAACCCATTAGCTTAATCCCAAAGGCCATGGCCCATGAACCCTTAGCTCATTCTTAATGGGATACCCATGAACAAAGACGACCCTCCATGACATGCGGGTGACAGTACAAGAAAACCTAAGTCTGGTCCAAGCACTAGAAGACAAATTTACACACTTCACCATAGGGTGGGGGCATATAACACCTTGATCAAGGACCCTTTGACCCAGCTTTGGTGAGCCAAAACAGGCCTTAGAAATCCAGGAACAAACCAAAACTGGTCCTAGCTACCAACCAAAAGACTCCCCAATCACCACGAGCTTCTTTCGATGCTTTCTTCTTCACCATTAGCACCACCTTTTCCAAGGCATGGAAAATTACAAAATTCATCCCCCATTGTCAAAGTTTTTGGAATTTTTTTCCACATGCTCTAAGGAGCCGCCCAAACATCTTCACACCTTGCCAAGCTCCCCCACCTCTCTAGTGGCTATACAAGGAGGGAACTTGAGAGGCCTTGGTGTACATTGAGCTCCCTAGACAACCATTGAAACCACTTGCTCCTAATACAAAAAATATTCCCCTGACCTAGAAAATTGATTCCCACCTTCCGTAGGCCACCTCCACCAATAGGAAGCCCTAATTTTGCCATTAAATTCTAAGGAAAATTTTGGACCTGACAAGAACTCCCCCAAAACCCAAATATAACCCTCCTATATGCTTCCTAAGACCTACACGAGTCTCCTTCAATCAAAATTGAGGCTTCCGAGCTCTCTAACCTATCTCAACACCAACCTGAGCCACCATTTGGTATAGCTCATAGCGAGGACCAATTTTAGCTCAAATTGAGGCAAGGAGGAGCTTCGTAGCATTAAGGTGATCATCTCTATCAAGCCCAACTGAGGCTTCACCTCTTGGGACAAGGTATGGGTCGAAATCCCTAAATTTAGCCTTAGACTTGGACTTCTATGAAATGAATGAACAAAGCATGTCCATTGAACTGTATAGATAGGTTCTTCTAACATAGATGAAGCTATAGAAACAAACCCCAAATAATTTTGTTGAGAATCAAGAGAGATCATAGGGTTTGAGCATGGACGATTCTCAGTTTTTCGTCTCGTCTGGACGATGAACCGATGTCAACCACTTCTGTGTATCAGAAATGGATGGCGCAGATTGAATCAGATTAAGAGATTGCACGGAGGGGAGCACCAAATCGCGGGACAGTGTTGCAACTATGTGGAATATGCACCAAATCGCGGGGCACTGCGCGGACTGTCGGCCTTTAAAAATTCTTTTTCTTCTTCTTTTTCTTCTTTCTTTCTTTTCTTTTTCTTGAGTGGGTATGGTGGTGTTAATGTTGTATTTAGAAATTTTGAAAAATGGTTTAAAATATAGTTTTTACGAAATAAAATTTTGATTTAATTTAATATATATATATATATATATACATATATATATATATATATATATATATTTAAGAATAAGAAATCAAACTTATCTCATATAAATAATAGTTTAAATAATTAAGCATTTCACCATAAGACATGTATTTATCCCGAAGAATAAATATATTGCTTGACGTGAGGCTTGATCAAATAAACTAAAGAATTTAGACATCCGTTTGGTCTGCGAACCATTGTTGACCGACAATTTCTCTTATCTAATATAAAGGAATTAGATAGAATTTATATTAATCTAGGGTTTTTAAGTTTCCTATAATAGCAAACCCCTATAGTTAATTACATCTTAGATAACCGAAGTCACCTAAGAAAACTCTTGATATAGATCAGGAAATGTTTATATTCATGACTTCCAAAGGTAAGGTTTTCAAAGCAAAATGCAATAGTCGGAGATTCAATAGGTGAATGGCTCAAGTTTTGGAACATTTCATTTTATCATAATCCAAAGGAGAGAAGGCTAGGGGAAGGATATAGATTCAAAAAAAAACCTGATGTCTTCCCAAACTATCCTATTATTTGGCCTCGATTTAGGATATTTATTTTGTGTTTCAACCTGTCAATTTTATTATTTAGGACTACATTCACCTGATACTGATCACGTGAATAGCCCGGAAGATAGGAGGATTTATGTCATACCTAATGACAACCTCGGAATCCTAAAACGAGTTAAGACTTATGTTGCACAACATGGTTATGCAAGGGCCTAAAGAAAAGGTGAGGATTTATGATGCACTAAGCAAGTTACCTCGAAGTTTTATGGCTTGTTGTTTTAATTTCTAAGGAGTTTTGCTGTTGAAGATGACCGTGCTGCCCACCATGCATGCTCCAGGCTCCTCTTTATAGCAGGTTTAGTTTAAAGATGTGTCAATTGTAAGAGAGAAGAAAAGTGTCATATTTTGGAAAATATTTAAATTGAGATGCCTTAATTTTTTATTAGGGGGACATTAAAGTTGATTGTAGCAACACCGGTTAAGATCCAACAATTCCATCATCCCGACACCACTATTTTCATTGGATTCACTTAGTCCAAATGAGTTTACTAAACTCAACTTAATGAGTTTCATACTTTCATTTAGACCATGGGAAAACCCCGTTAACAACACATAGGTTACCTCCTCCGAGGAATTCCCGATCATCCAATGAGACGTTTTAATTTAGTTGTAATTGTGGTTTTTTTTTTTTGTGATTAAATTTTGAGTTGTTTTATATTTTGAATATTGTGGCGGTGAATTTTATCTTATCTTAATTTTTAATTTTTATTTTGGTTTTGGTTTTATGGCTATCCTAAAAGATTTCAGTTTTCATTCAGGGTGACATTGTTGTTTATCATGCAAATTTGTAAGGAAAGAAATTGTAGTAGAATACATGTAAGTAAATTGCATTAAAATAAAAGCATACCTGGTAGGTCTTCCCGTCATCTCCACCTGAAATTTTAGTATTCTTGCAATAGACATGTATAATTTGTAGGAAAGTAGAACCTTATGGATAGGTCTGCCACATGTCTACCAAAATCTATGTCATAACCCGGTGCATTCTATTCTTTTATTTAAGAGATTTCTTCATTTAATAAATGTGATAGATCCAGTTATCCTACAAGGTGTCCAGAAGACTTGTGAAAGATCCAGAAGAGACCGAGATACTTCACATTCCTTTTCAGCTTCCATGAGATCTTTTTAACTTATCATAATTATTAAATGATTTATCTATTTCATACCCTTATGCTTAGTGAGCCAATGTTTTATTCATCCTGAAAGGCGGGGTAGTTATCATTTGGTGCCCTACTTAAGAATTATGTGAGTAAGCCTTTAGAGGCAAACTTAACTTATGGAAGAACTTATCAAATTTTGATGATCTTGTAATGTTTCAAAAGGTAGTTTAAGATTAATTATGTTTCCTTTCTCTAATTCTTATTAATTAATTCCTTTGATTAAGCCTAGCTCACTACTAAGGCCTTAAGATTTTAGTAGGTATTTTCATGTTCTTAAAAGAAAATAAATGACCTTCATGATTATGATTCTTATCAAAATATTGAATTATCATTTAAACATAAAATGAATGGGTAATAAATTAGTGGAATATTAACTTTTAAAATCAACCCCTAACCTTACGACTCTTTTTAATTTGATTGTCATCCAAATTATGATAATTAAGGAAATTTAAATATTTAATTTTGGTGTGACAAAATTTTAGTGGGTTTCTACCATTCATCCCTTGATGTTTCAATCATCCAAAATAATAATTAAAGTCATTTATTGCCATTTTCCCGTTTTGATTAAGCTTAAGTATTATTTAAGGTTAAATTTTTCCAAAATTACAATTTTACCCCTAAAGGGCTTTATCACTTCATAATTCATTAAATTTAGCTCAAATGACTTTAAAAGTTTTATGTGACCTCACTTATGGGTTAATTAAAACATTAGAGAAGAAAAATGTGATTTTTCAAATTTAAATTTAATTTATATATTTATTTTAATGCAAAAATAGAGGTTTTCAATGAAAATTCAATGACTTGTCTAAAATAAAACATATGACTTTAAAATTTTTATTGGAGGTAGACCTAGACCAGAGGACCACTTGGACCAAATTTCATAATTTTTTGAGTTTTATTTTAATTATTAGAATTATTTAAATTCTCGAGTGTTAATTAATTATAAAATATTTTAAAAGTTGAAAAATTCAATTTTATATTTTTCTTAAATCTAGCTGAGGTCCGAGATCCTAGAGAAATAAATTTTATATTTTTCTAATTTTTAGTTTAATTATTAGAATTATTTTAGTAGAAAATTAAGGAAATTCATTTTTAGCATTTTAAAAATTAAATCAAGCCTTTAAAAATTGATATTTTGATTTTGATGCTAATAAATAGAATTAATTTATCGAAATAGATGCAAAAAAACTTGGAAAATATAGATCTCCTCATAGAGGTCTTCTCTTACCTTGGATAAATCAGTGAAGGTCCCCCATGATAGAGGCTATAACATGTTAAAATGGTAAGCCATGGTGAAATGTCTAAATGCATGGAGAATTAAAATACTACATACAGTATTTAATTAATTAAAAATCATACATGCATCAAATAAATTTCAAACCATTTTCACATTATTCTCCTATGTTCATTGACAAGTGGGTATTTTTATTTTATTTTTATGATTTTTCTATACCAAGTTATGGATTTTTAAAGTTCAGTGATTTAAATAAATCATAAATTTTATATTTTTCTACTTAAGTGACGCGGCGTCACATAAACCTTCGGGGAGTCAAAAGAACACGCGTATCCTTCTGGTTGGGCGCAATCTTTTGAGTCAGCATGCACTTTATGCTCTAAGCATTCATTCGGCGCAATCCTGGCCCTCCATTTGATACACGCTCGATCGAACGGCCGCCTGTCTTCGTCCCCAACTTATAGACCTAAGATCTCTCTCAATACACAACAAAATCACTTGGGTTTGTTTCTAAAGCTTGATCTAGCCTAGATGAACCTATCCAGTTTGGGCTAAGAGCATCTAGGGTGGTTCCTAGGATTAGTTTAGTGGCTGTGGAAGGATTGGTTTGGTCACATTTGGTTCAATTTGATTAAATTGGGTCATGGATTCATTTGGGTCACCTTGGCTTCAAATTGGGCTAACTTAGGTTTGAACTCAAATTATTGAGCAATATTATGTATATTATTGTCATGAATGGTTTAGAGAAGGATTGGAGTGGTTTTAGTTTGGGAGGTGAATGTGGCTTGATTTTGGATTTTGGTCAATTTGGGGCTAGTTGGGTTAACTTAGGTTTAGGTTAAGCTAGATTTGGGTTCAAGGCCAATTGAAGGTTCCAAATAGTTTAGGCGGATATCATAAATAGTTCCAACATCAATTGGGTGGAGTTTTTGGGAGTAGGGCAATTAATTTGGGAGATTACATGCATATGGCATATTTAGGTCAAAACTTGGGGTTTTGGAATTTCAGTGGATTTGGGTGAGACTTGGGCTCAAATTGGGGCTAATTGATGATTCAATTCAGTTTAGGGCAGTTTCATGAAGAGTTTAGAATTCAAATTGGGGAGAAATTGATTGGCATTAGGTCAATTTGGGGGATTTGGGTCACTTAGGTAAAATTGGGGCTTTTTGGATTTTAGGTGAAATTGAACTCAAATGTGGGTCAAATTGGGCTTGAATTTGATTTACATTGACATTGGAGATGTTTAATTAAAGTTTTGAATTGAAATTGGGCAAGATTTGGGTTAATTGGGTAGACATTGGGTTTAATTTGGGCAATTTTGGGTTAAGTGAGTCAAATTGGGGCTTTTGGTCAAATTGGGCTAAATTGGACAAATTGGGTCATGTGATAGTTGAAATAAATGAAATCGAAAATATTTGGGAGGTTTAGGGAATTTATAAGAATTTTTAGAATTTTTGAAATTTTGGGCTAAGAGGGGCATTTTGGTCATTTTGGGCTAAAAGGGGCATTTTGGTCATTTTGGGGATTTTTTGGGAAATTTGGTAAATTTGGGAAATTTTGGTAAATTTGAGTGGTAGGGAGTATTTTGGAATGATTTTTGAAGAAAAATGAGTAATTTGGGTGATTTTGGAAATTTTGAGGAATTTGAGAGTATTGGGGGTATTTTGGGGTAAAGGGGTTAGAAATTTGAGATCCTTGGAAAAAATTAGGATTGGTTGAAGGTGAGTAATATTACATTATTTAGGTTGTGCCATGGACCAAGGGTCACCCTCATTTGGTCCTGTATGTGCTGGTACTAGCCAAACACTAGCCTGAGGCTAATGGCTTAGGAAAACCACTTACATGAGTTTCCAAAGAGTTAGGGGATCAAAGGAGATGTGCCTTGTTTAGGGTTGTGAGTGTGTAGTGTAAGTGTGGTGTAAGCTTCAGACCTTCTATGGTAGATCCTAAAGTCTGACCACCTATAGGAGACTTCCCCTGGGCTTCTTTGTGCTTGGTCTCTTCCTTCCAAAAGCTGGAGGTTAGGCCTTAAGCATATGAAACTCTCAGTGAAGTGAGATAATTTTGAATTTCTAAGGGAAAGGGTTCCACGGCTAGTCTTCTAAGAAAGTCACCAGGAGAGTCCTATGGCTAGACCCAAGGCTATTCTAAAGACAGACTAAACCTCAATCAAATGTGAGGTCAACACGGACAATAAATGACTCTGAGGATCTAGTTAGCACTGTGTGGTTAAATAGATAATAAAGATTTTTTGAATTATTTAAATCTAAAAAATGGCTAAAATTTTTCAAAATTCATAACGTGGTGTAGAAAAATCACAAAAATAAAATAAAAAAAACTCTGGACTTAGTTAACAGAGGAGAAAATAATGAAAAAAATTGGAAATAATTAAATTATATTTAATTTTTCATTAATTAAATACTCTAGATAGTATTTTAATTATTAAAAATTAAATAATCCAGATAGTATTTTAATTATTAAAAATTAAATACAAACCTAAAAAGATGAATATTTTAGGGATCATTCAATCCACCCTAAGGAATATTTTCTAATTTTTCCAAGATCAGGGGACTTCCCTGACATTGAAATGACCAATTCCTACAAAATTTTTAATTATTTTGAGAAATAATTATATCAATAAGAGAATATAAAGTTAAAATGAGAAATTAACAAGAAAATTTAGGTTAACAAAATAAAACTAGAAAATGATAATTTGCACCCTTAAAATTTCTAAAATGAAATTAGAAATATAGGGTAAAAATGTAAAATTAAAAATTTACACTTTGGCCCAAATTGTCCACAAACTTAATTTAAAACTTTAAACTACCTTAGGGCCCTAATCTCAAGGGGATTAATAGCATGGTTACCCCTATAACTTTTAATTAATCCTTAATGACCTAGGGCTACCGCAATTTGAGCCTAAATTTGGCCAAGGATTGTCGAATAAGCTCACAATTGGATTTAGCACAATCAAGGTCAAGTCTAAACCCCAATCAGACTTGGCATGGCTCATATTCAGCTTAGGTTGATACTTTGTGTTTAGCCCATACTAGACCCAAGTTAGCCCTAGGTCATTTAAGTCTAATACAGCTTAGAACTAAATGGAACATGAAAACGTTTTGGATCTACCCCAAATTAGACCTAAACTTAAACCATCCTTTTTAGTTCTAATCCACATTATACCTGGTCTGACCCGCAATTACGCAGTAAATTAACTTCCTAAAGATGGCCAAAACCTTGACCCTATTTATAAATAGCGACTAGTGTGCAAAATCTTAAATGATATAAAAATTAGAAAATATTTTACACACTAGGGGTACTACGCAAGTATACGTATCATTTCAAGTAATATAGAGTTTTCTTTAAAAACCCCAATATCGATCCCACGAGGAAGTGAAGTAAGAGGTCTTTAGTCAAATTCTAGTCTACTACTAATAGTCCTTAGTTTGGAATGTCGATTAAAATTGTGTTTTATCTAACAACTATTCCTAAATGCAAGTGTTAAACGTAAAGATAGTAACTATATCTAAATGCAAATAATAATTCTAAAGATAACCCTTTTTGGATGAATTGATTTAGAGAATTTTTGAGATATTAAAAGTACTATTCTTATGTAATGAAATAGATTATGTTTATGAATGAGATGCATTAAATATTTTATGTGCCAAATAGGAACAATCCTATTCTTTACCCTTTAGTCCGGGCATAAAGAACATTGACTAATCCTATGCTTGGTTACCGAATCGCGGCTAAGCTGGGAGGATACCGGTGCCACTTCGGAGCTCCCACGTTCCCCTCGCCTGAGGGCTAACATCTACACTTCAGCACCCAAACGATAGGACCGAATTAAGGATTTTAGCCTGTCACTCTAAAATCTCCAATTCTGCGCTCGATTAATATTATTTCCCTATTTATTTGCATTCAACTTCAATGAACTTCACCATTCATAGAATTTAAATGTGGTTCGTAATTAGTTGTAGAAAGCATAGCCCTCTCGGATCGTATGTTTTCACAACAAATTTTAACATTACAACATGCCTTAATGCAATGTAAATGAAGTGCAAGTAAAAACCATCACATTTATATCTAAATTAACTTCTAACATGCATCACAAAATCCTAAGCATGAATTCTATTCATTAGAAAAGAAAAGTAAATTGAAAACAATGGCATAATCATCTCATGTCACTATTTCCAAAGAAGAAGAAAGAGTAAGAGAGATACGTCACAAAGCACGAAGAAAACGCAAAGGAAACTTCATTTAAACAAAGTAAATCCACTACATAAATGTTTACAAAATCATAAGATAATGAAGAACAATACTTAGCTTTTTCCTTTTGAAAGAAAGAGGAAGATCTCTCCCACAAAGTCTCCCTTCGATCCATGCAATGCTCGTACAATCCCTTACAAATTCTCTCAAAAATCTTCTCTCCAATATCTCCAAAAGGGTAGAAATCTACATTTCTACTCTTAATCTAAGAATCCTAAACATTCCTCTAAGTTTTTCTCCAAATTTTCTCTCTAATCTTCTCTTAATCTCTCCTTTTTCTAACCTATATTCACCATTTTTAAAGAGTTTGGACGAATTCCCAAGAGTTTCCTTACGCATCCCTTCGAAAAAGCGTCCAAATACGTCGAATATTGGCCCAAAACCGCCAAAAGTCGGTTCTTGGTCGTCCGGGCCGCTGTCGGCGAGTTCGAGCTTGCTTTCGGCGAGCTTTTCAGCCACTTTTCGGTGGTCTCGGGAAAATCTCGCCGTCGGCGAGATCGATCTCGCCGTCGGCGAGATGGCTCTAAGCAGCTCCACCGTTTCGCTCCGTTTGGCCCCTTTTTAGCTCTGTTTCGCCCCGTTTCAGTTGCGTTGCGTTCGTAAGAGATAGCCCTACAAAATAAATATAAAAACAACCTTTCTTTAAAGTGTAATCTCATTCAAAAATATACAAAAAGTATAAAAGAGATTAATCATCGAAAAACTTATCAAAAGGTGTCAGGACATAATTTCATTTCTTGCTCGTTTTTGCTCCAAACTGCACCATTTTTGTTTCCTTTTGCTCCAATCGCCATTTCTTGTACCTAAAACCAAAAAACATACAAAATACCTTCCTTTAAAGTGTAATATCATCAAAAAATAAGTAAAATGATATAGCAAAAAGCATATATATTTTAGGCGTGTCAAATACCCCCAAACTTAACTGTTACTTGTCCTCAAGTAACACTTTTACTACATAAAAATATAACTCAAGGCAATGTAATTTTCACCTGTAAGACACTAAAATTTTTCATTTAAAAGAATATAATGGTTAGATTTTTAGAAATAAATTTAGTAACTCGGGTTAACACTACAAGTATAAGAATATTCAGCAATCAAGTCTAAGGGTTCTAGTCTATTATTTATTTCAAGATAAACCATAATTTGTTACATTAAGAATGCCTTGAAAGACTATGTGAAAAAGGAGTTCATGCAAACTTTATCAAAATGTAGGCCAATACTTTAAATATAAATTCGAAATGAAATCGAAGTTCTCACTTTAGAGTGACTCAAGTGAAGCCAATTTTTGATTAGGTATCTCCTCAAGTTTCTCCTCATAAATATTTTTCTTTCTCTTTTCTTTTTTTTTTCGGGATCACTTTCAATCCCCTTTTTTTCACTCTTTTTTTTTCTTTATTTTTTTATATGAGGATTACTGTATCTGGAGAGCCTGTAATGATTTTGAACTTCGCTCTCCTCTTTCTAAAGTTCAAACTTAAATCATATCCTTACTTTATAATTATGTATGAGCTTTATTATTCATCATAAAGTCACAATCTCTTCTTAACACATAATACTTTAAGTATCTTAATATTTCAAAAATACGGTTTTCTTTACTTTAAATAGTTAACTATAATCAAATTCTTTCTACCAAATATCTTACCCTTATAAAATTAACTTTTATTACTAAAAAAATTTCATCCAATCCTTCTATAATATTCAATTAAAATAAAAAGTTTTAGTTATCTCAAGCGAAGTACAATTGCCAGAAGTTATGTTAATAATTTTTTTGAAAATATAACAATTGAGAACAAATAAGAGTTAATATTTTTCTTCCCCCCAAACTTAAATTGTAAATATTTTGCAATTAATTTCATAAAATATAGCAGGAAGAAAAAGTAAAGATTGAATATACTTACTACTACAACATTCTATCAAATTCATATTCATGCATAATCAGGATAAAATGACTAGCGGGAGAAAGTAAATCTAGCCTAAAATATACTTGTAATAAAATTACACTAAAAGGAAGTATTTTGATATCAAAATTTTATTTTTCTTCCTACCCCCAAACTTAATTTTTAACATATATAGCATTTAGTACAGAAAATATAAGTAGGAAGAAAATAATTTAGAAATTCTATCTACCACAAATGTCTATCAAAACCATTTACAAGTATTCATTAGGACAAAACAATATGCAGCAGAAAGTAAATCTAAACTAATCATGCCAGAATGAAATTAACTAAACCAAAGTCTAACTAGCATAACATGTATCAGCAAGGGAATATAAAATGTTCTTCAAGACCTAAATAAAGTTGTAACACAAATATAAACACACATATAATAAATACGAAACACAAATGATAAATGAGGATATTTCATCCTTTAACTCATCCAATCTCACTATGTTACCTTCGATTTCTAACGGAATCACACACTAGTAAATTAGGTACTTTCAAATGATATTATAAATTATAATCTCAAAGATAAGATTATCCACGATAAATTAGTTTCCGGACACCAATCTCAAGTATCATCTAATTCTTATAATTAAGCACCTATAACAGCTATAAAGATAGTGTAAGATCATCCATATGGTATTCATCAAATAGGTTCGCGACTCCTGCCTAATGAAAATAAAGTTGTAGAAAGGAAGTAACAAACTAATATGAAACTATAATAAGAAGTTAAAGAATCACCTCCCTCAAGACACACAAAGATCAAACTACTAACAATCTAAACATCTACCAATCATCAATAAAACTTATCAATACATTATAAAGCAAACATCATACAACACTAACAATCATGACTCTCAAAATATACAAAATCAAAACACACTAATAACTATGGGTTGCCTCCCATAAAGCGCTTGGTTTAACGTCATTAGCACGACATATGATTCCACTGGATCAAAATTCCATTTAAGTAATCCTCGATCAATCACCCAATCATTTCCAGATCCAGGGATTCCTATAAAATCCTCAAATTTTAATTTTTCATTTAGCTCTTCAATTTCGATTGGATTTATATCATTGTTCCTCATATTTCCTTCTAGATCCAATATTCTTCATTGATTTTACGAAATTGCATATTAATATCATCCTTGAAATTGATAAGAAATGAATCTTTATAAGATACTTCAATATCTTCCAAATTTTGGATCAAATTCTCTTTAAATAATTCGGATTCAAGATCAAATTCTTCTATGTCACTCTTATGATTCAAGTTATCTTCCAATTCTTCCCCTTTATAATTATTAAATGATGGAGGATCTATCTTAGTTGAGAAAATAGGTTTTTTAATTCCTTAGGAATTTCTTCCGAGTAGTCTTTCAATATTATTATCCTCTTTTCTCAACTCGAAGTTCTTTAGAAATATATCCTCAAATTCTCGTCCAAGTCTTAGTTTAATAATTTTATCTTGTTCATCATTCAATTCGGGTTTTTCTTGTGATTGAGTCGCATCTAAAGATATTAAGACTCGGTTGTGTAGATGAATTCCCTAAATAGATAGGCTTTAAAATTGTATGGGGTACATCCATCTTAAGTTCATGAGATTTTTCAAGAGATGGAACTAAAAGTTTACTATTTTTGGTAGCGTCCATCATTTCACACCTCTTCGAACATACATACGAGTCTTCTTTACATAACATTTTTGACTCATCATGAAAGTCTATTTCAATCTCATTTGTTAACTTACTCTCAAAACTTTCTTGGAAATGTTCTTTACTTAGATAATCAATTTTATCCATCCAAAAATAATCATCATCTTTTCTCTCAGCTGGAAATTTCATAGTCTTTAATACATCAAAAGTAACTTCTTGGTCACTAATATTCATAGTCAACTCTCCTTTTTGTGCATCTATCATAGCTTGTCCAGTAACAAGGAAAGGTCTCCCTAAAATAATCAGAATTTCTTTATCTTCCTCCATGTCTAATACAATAAAGTCCAAAGGAAAGATAAATTTATCCACTTTAACAAGCACATCTTCTATAACTCCTTTTGGATAAATGATAGATCGATCGACTAACGAAGGGTTATAGTAGTGGGAGAAATATCGATTAAACCTAACATTCTAAATATAGATAGAGGCATCACATTAATGCTCACTCCTAAATCACATAAAGCTTTTCCACATAATTTTTCTCCAATTGCACAAGGAATTGTAAAGCTACAAGGATCTTTAAGTTTCCGAGGAAAAGTTTTCTGAAGTATGGCACTGCACTCCTCACTTAGTGCAACTGTCTCTTAATCCCCAAATTTCCTTTTCTTATTTAATATATCTTTTATAAACTTTGCATAACTTGGCATCTATTCCAAAGCTTCAGTGAAAGGAATAATTATTATTAAATTCTTACGTACTTTCATGAACTTTGAAAATTTTTTATCCAACTCATGCTGTCTAAGTTTTTGAGGAAATGGAGGTGGTGGTTTTTCCAAACTGATTTTAGTTGGAGATATTAATTTTTCCAGATCCTTAGAAACATGTTCTTCTGGTCTTTTAATTTTCGTTGTTTCTCTCACAATATCTTTCTCTTTTCTAACCACATCCTCTATATCTCTTCCACTTTTTAATTGGACAGCTTCTATTTATTCATTAGTGTTCTCTTTAGGGTTGATCTCATTGTTGCTAGGAAGTGTTCCTTGGTGTCTATTGCTAAGAGAATTAGCAATTTGTCCCAGTTGATTCTCTATGTTTCTAATCGCAGCATTTTGACTTTGCTAATTGGTTTCCCATTTGTAATACCACTTTTTCCATAGATATTTTCTTATCCTCAAGTTGTTGATCATCGTTAGAGTCCGGTGGATATGAAGGTCTATAGTTTATGTTCCCCGGATTATTCCAATTTCCATTATGATTTGCATGATTATTTTCTCATTGTTGGTTTCCATCGTCGGTAGTAGTATTCCGGTTAAATTTAGGATGGTTCTCCCAACTCGGGTTGTAAAAGTTAGAGTACGGGTTGTTTATGGTATTTAAAGTCTCATATGATAATTTAGAATCAATTATAGGCCCTAATGAACTTTCCTCACTTACAGGAGTAAATTGAGGTTGGTTCATTCAAAATTGGTCCAACTTCCTTGATATTGCAGCAACTTGAGATGCAAGAATTGTAATTGTATCTGTATCATGAACACTAGTTACATTTTTATGATTTACCCTTGTAGAGGGCCATTGAAATTCATTTGTAGTCATTTCTTCAATTAATGCATACGCTTCATCAAATGATTTTGAAATTAATGATCCACTAGCGGCGGCATCGATTATAGACCTAAGGGATCTTACTAACCCATTATAAAAAGTTTGAATGATTAACCAATCGGGCGAGCATGGTGTGGACACTTTCTTAGGAGTTCCTTAAATCTTTCCCGGGCTTCGTATATTGATTCCCCTTCATACCGACAAAATGAGATAATATCGTTTCTAAGTTTAGTAGTCCTCGAAGGTGGAAAATACTTAGCTAGGAATTTCGACTTAACTCCTCCCGATTTTTAATAGAGCCGAGTGCTTAATGAATATAACCATATTTTAGCCTTATCCCTTAGTGAGAAAGGAAAAAGCCTTAGTCTAACAGCATCGTCTGACATACCGTTATAATGAAATGTAGCACAAATTTCTAGAAAATTTGATAAGTGTAAATAGGGTTCCTCCAAAGGAGTTCCTCTAAACTGATTGTTCTGCACCGAGTTGGATAATCTCGTAATTTATTTCAAATGAGTCGACTTCTACGACGAGGTATTGTATACTTAAGTAAATTTCATCTGTCGTAGGATTTATGCAATCCCTCAATAATTTATGATGATTTTCTAATTTATAATCTTGAAAGTTTTCCATTTCGACTTCTAGTTTTTTGAGTCATTTCTGAATTTTTATTTTTTTATTTTCTTCAAACTCAGGATAATAAGGCACAAGTCCTACAGATCCTTTGTTTCGCATACGTAACACAACAAATAATATATTAACAATTAAACAAATAAACGATGAAATATATTCAACACAACAAAATATTTTTACGAACACCATATTTTTCACACAAACACTTTTTTCACAACAATGTTTCATACAACAAAAAAAAATTTTCACACAAAAATAGTTTTTACTACACTACAGTTTTCCAAATCTAAGCCTAATTGCTTCAACTAAAATTTTCCTAAAGTTCTTACCGAATCTTCCCCAGCAACGGCGCCAAAAACTTGGTCCGACCCGCAATTATGCAGTAATTAACTTCCTAAAGATGGCAAAAAACTTGACCCTATTTATAAATAGCGGCTACTGTGCCAAATCTTAAATGATATAAAAATTAGAAAATATTTTACACACTAGGGGTACTACGCAAGTATACGTATCGTTTCAAGTAATATAGAGTTTTCTTTAAAAACCCCAATATCGATCCCACGAGGAAGTGAAGTAAGAGGTCTTTAGTCAAATTCTAGTCTACTACTAATAGTCCTTAGTTTGGAATGTCAATTAAAATTGTGTTTTATCTAACAACTATTCCTAAAAACAAGTGTTAAATGTAAAGATAGTAACTATATCTAAATGCAAATAATAATTCTAAAGATAACCCTTTTTGGATGAATTGGTTTAGAGAATTTTTGAGATATTAAAAGTACTATTCTTATGTAATGAAATAGATTATGTTTATGAATGAGATGCATTAAATATTTTATGTGCCAAATAGGAACAATCCTATTCTTTACCCTTTGGTCCAGGCATAAAGAACATTGACTAATCCTATGCTTGGTTACTGAATCTGCGGCTGAGGCCGGGAGGATACCGGCTGCCACTTCGGAGCTCCCACATTCCCTCGCTCGAGGGCTAACATCTACACTTCAGCACCCAAACGATAGGACCGAATTAAGGATTTTAGCTTCGTCACTCTAAAATCTCCGATTACGTGCCCGATTAATATTATTTCCCTATTTATTTGCATTCAACTTCTATGAACTTCACCATTCATGGAATTTAAATGTGGTTCGTACTTAGTTGTAGAAAGCATAGCCCTCTCGGATCGTATGTTTTCACAACAAATTTTAACATTACAACGAGCCTTAATTGCAATGTAAATGAAGTGCAAGTAAAAACCATCACATTTATATCTAAATTAACTTCTAACATGCATCACAAAATCCTAAGCATGAATTCTACTCATTAGAAAAGAAAAGTAAATTGAAAACAATGGCATAATCATCTCATGTCACTATTTCCAAAGAAGAAGAAAGAGTAAGAGAGATACGTCACAAAGCACGAAGAAAACGTAAAGGAAACTTCATTTAAACGAAGCAAATCCACTACATAAATCTTTACAAAATCATAAGATAATGAAGAACAATACTTAGCTTTTTCCCTTTGAAACAAAGAGGAAGATCTCTCCCACAAAGTCTCCCGTCGATCCATGCAATGCTCGTACAATCCCTTACAAATTCTCTCAAAAATCTCCTCTCCAATCTCTCCAAAAGGGTAGAAATCTACATTTCTACTCTTAATCTAAGAATCCTAAACATTCCTCTAAGTTTTTCTCCAATTTTTCTCTCTAATCTTCTCTTAATCTCTCCTTTTTCTAACCTATATTCGCCATTTTTAAAGAGTTTGGACGAATTCCCAAGAGTTTCCTTACGCATCCTTTTGAAAAAGCGTCCAAATACGTCGAATATTGGCCCAAAACCGCCAAAAGTCGGTTCGTGGTCGTCCGGGCCGCTGTCGGCGAGTTCGAGCTCGCTGTCGGCAAGCTTTTCGGCCACTTTTCGGTGGTCTCGGGTGTACGGCTTATTTTTAGGTTGTGTCGTATTTTATTTTGAAAAGGGGGTCGCCTAACAGAAATTGTCGGTGAATTTTTTTTAATTTAATTTAAATAAATAATTTGAAAAATAGTATTTGATTTTGAAAATAATTTTAAATTTAAAAATTTTAAGATATGAAATCAAACCGATCTCACATCCCAAATAGTTTATATAAACGAGCACCGCACCATAACCGTATATTTATCCCGGAGAGTAGACACTGTTGCTTGATGATGGGGCTCGGTTAAATAAACTAGAAGATTTGTGACATCCAATTTTATAAGCCGACAAATTCCTCTGCTTAATATGAAAGCATTAAATAGGGTTTATATTACTTGGGTTCTTTAAATTCCCTATAAGGGCAAGCCCCTATAGTTAATTACATTTTAAGTGACGGGAATCACCTAAGAAAACTCTCGATAATAATCAGTAATTCTGCTCTCAAGAATTTCAAAGTTTAAGTTTTCAAGGGATTGAATTTTGGAATTTCAATAGGGAATTGATCAAATTTGGAACATTTTGTTTTGGGAATTCAAAGGAAGAAAAGTAGGAGAAATTACAGATTCGAAGCGAACTTCGGTAATTTCCCGACTATCCTATTGTTTGGCTTGAATTTTGGAGAGTCCTAATGTTTATTTAATGTTTTGATTTTGCCAATTTTAATTAATTAGGACTTATATTTGTATGATAAAATCATACAAATAGCCTTGAAGATGTGAGGGTTTATGTCGTACCAAATGACTACCTCGGAGTCCTAAGACCGGTTAGGGCTTAATTTACATGTCATGATCATGCAAATGCCTAACGAAGAGTTGAGGATTTGTGTTGCACTAGGCAAACTACCTCGAAATCCTATGGTTTAGTTATTTAATTCTAAGAAAGTTTTGCTGAAGTAGACTCGGGTTTCTGTCGATGACGATGGTCGTGCTGCCCACCATGCTCCGAGCTCCTTGTTGTTGCAGGGGTTTAGTTTTAGAAGTCATAAATCAGGAGATGAGAGAAGTGTTTTGGTTTAGAGAAATTTCTTAATTTCCAAGTTTTTTTTATGTTTTATTTAAAACAAATCTTAAAGTTGATTATAACAACACCGGTTAAGATCCCATGGTTCCATCCTTCCGGCATCGTTATTTTTATCGGATTCACTTAGTCCAGATGAATTTGCTAAACTCAACTGAATGAGTTCCACACTTTCATTTAGACCATGGGAAATCCCGTTAGCAACACGTAGGTTACATCATCCGAGGTATTCCCGATCATCCAACAAGACGTTTTAATTTAGTTGTAATTGTAGTTTTGTGTTATGTTTGTGATTAAATTTTGAGTTGTTTTATTTTTTGAAATGTTGTGGCGGTGAATTTTATCTTGCAATGACTTTTAATTTAGTTTTGGTTTCAGTTTTAGGGACTATCCTAAAGGTGTGGGTTTTCATGCAACAGTTGTTTATCATGCAAGAAAAGTAAGTGCGATGCGATTAAATAAATTGCAATAAGGTCAATTGCAATAAAATAAAAGCGTACCTGGAGGGTCTTCCCGTCATCCCAAGCTGCACTTAAAACACAATTAGAATATTTAAGCAAGTTCCTAGGTAAAGCTAAGGGAAGGGTTATGGTTTTCTACCAAATTCATAATCCTATAGCTAGTCATTTCCTATGACGTCTAGGTTCTTGTGTTTTGGTTTGAGGACGATTTTCTTCATCGAAGAATAATTAAGTTCGATTGTTCTTATAAGTATCCTATCATATTGAGGAAGTGCTTAAGAAGAATCTTAAACATCTTTTCAATACTGATAGGATTGTTTTAAGTCCAAATGGATTTAATTAATCGAGTGAAGTAATCGTCCGAGGTTTAGTTAAGTTTTGTTGTTATCTTACTCGAGAACTAGGACATTTGAATATCCTATAAGTGAAGTAACATTTCATTTAACGTTCTGTTTAGGAATTATGATAACCAAAGCTTTCGAGGGCAAAATGGTGTTCAAATAGTTTATGATTCAATTTAATCTCAGTTAACGGGTTTAAATTTGGAATAGTGTTCAAGTTGCTTTATTTTGAATTTCTTTATGTCTTAGGTGATGTTATTTTCTTAATTCAATTTAATTTAACTTTAATTTAATTTGATTTGGTTTAGCTTCAATTTTAATTTAATTTAGTTAATTTAAATTAATTTTAATTTTAACTTGAATTTATTTTTTCTATTTTATTTTAATTTAATTTAATTTAATTTAATTTAATATGATTTAATTTAATTTAATTTAATTTAATTTAATTATATTTTTTTATTTTATTTAATTAATTTAATTTAATTTTAATTAAATTTAATTCAATTTAATTTAATTTGTTCAATTTAATTTTAATTTAATTTATTTGATTTAATTTTAATTTTAATTTGTTTTAATTTAATTTAATTTAATTCAATTTAATTTAAATTTTAATTTAATTTTATTTTAATTTAATTGAAATTTTAAATGGGTTTAATTTAAATAATTTAACTTTTAATTTAATTTTAATGATTAAGTCCTTTAACATTTTAAAACTTAAATTTGAATTATCATTTTAATTAGGAATTAAATATTATTGAGATGATTGATTTAGGGATTTTTAAATTAAAGAACAAATCTCTTCCTAATAATATCCCTATTTTAATAATTCCAATTTTATTATTCTTCCAAATTTAATCAATTATTTAATTAAGGTTTATTTTAATTATTTTTTTAAAATTATTTAGTAGGTTTCTACCCTTTAGTTATTTAAACTTCAATCATCCAAATTAGATTAAGATCAAATATTTTACTCTTTAATTTTATTAAGCCTAAAGTTTTAATTAAAGGTTAGAAATTTTAATCACCATTTTGCCCCTTCAAGCTTAATAATTTCATAACTCACTAAATTGAGCTTAAATGAACTTAAAATTTTTATGTGACTTCAATCAAATGTCAATAAAGACATGAGAGGAGAAAATGTGATTTTTCTGTATTTAATTTATTTATGTAATTATTTTTGGTGGAAAATAGAGATTTCCAAAGAAAATTTAATAATATGACCAAGGGAAAGTTTCTATCCATAAGAAAATTATGGGACATTCCTAATGATGAGAGGACCACTTGGACCAATTTTGGTGATTTTTTGAATTATATTATTTTTATTATAATTATTTTGAGTTTTGGAGTATTAATTAATTTTAAAATAAAATAAAGATTGAAAAATGAATTTTATATTTTTCAAAAATCTCTCTGATATCAAGGAAATCAAAGAATCAATTTTTACAATTTTATGATTTTTCTTTGATTTATTAGAATTATTTTAGTGGAAATACTAGAAATATATATATTTTTAATTTTAAAATTACCTTAGGGATTTAAAATTTAATATCTCATCAAATAGACCTAAGACAAATATGGGGTTTATTACTAAGTGATTAAAATTCAAAATGTAACATTTTGGTGAATTTTATTATTTTTGTGATTTTTATTATTTTTTAATTATTAAAATATTAAAATAATACAAAAAATCAACTTTTTTAGAAAATTGAAATTTTAATTTTCTTAAATTTCCCTGATATCGAGAGGCTCCAAAACCAATTTGGTGAATTTTTGAAAAGTATTTTGAAAGTTATGAATTTTTAAAGTTCAAATTGACTAAATGGCTTAATCAACCCATTTAGTAGGGCTAACCAAGTCCAATTGACTTCAAATTTTTATGGTGGATTCCTCTCACCCTAAAGGTCAGTGGAGAATTTCTTTCAAGTCAATTTGATGTAAGATTAGCTCTAATTAATTAAGGAACTATTTTGGGTGTTTAAGCCAATTAGGGTTATTTTAAATAAATTAATTCAAAATCTATTTTTCCTAGGGTCCTCTGGTCATAAGAGACATCACCAAATTTTCCTAGAATTTATTTCACAACATGCTAATTATTGGATTTAAAATACTCAAAACAGTAACATGAATTTGAAAAATCAATAACTTCTCATAGGGATGGCCTCCGACTTTGGAAAATTCGGGGAATGTTCCCAAATTCAGAGGCTTCAAAAGCCCTATGGTCTCATGCCATGGTAAATTTCCTATATGCATGGAGAATTAAAACAATGCAGAGAGTAAATAAATCATTAAAAATAAAATACTTAATGAAATTAAATAATTTCTTTTCCACATTATTCTCCTCTGTTCACTGAGCAAGAGAGTATTTTTATTTTATTTTTCTGATTTTTCTACACAAAGTTATGGATTTTTGAAGTTTAGGGAATTAAATAAATAAGAAAATACCCTAATTTTCTATTTATCCACGCGGCGCCATGTCAACCTCGGCAGCTCCGAGACGCCGCGTGGTTCTCTCTGATTCGACGCCGCCATCCGACTCAGTGCTCCAGGGGCCCGCTGTATCGTTCCGTCTCCTCATCCAGTGCCATCCGACTCAGTGACTTTTAATTTTGAAATGTTATGGCGATTTGTACAGTCAATTGGTCATTGACATGTGTAAAGGGTTTGAATCAAAGTGGAATGGGAAGGGCTAGTTTTGGGTTTAAATGGGTCAACCCTTGGTTTTGGGTTAGGTCCACCCTCCAAGGCCAATTTAGGCTGAAGGGAAAGTCACTTGGATCAGCTTGATTAGTGGGGTCAATTCACAATCCAAGTACAATTAAGTTTAAGCATGGTTTAGTGGAGTCATGGAAGTGGTTAATCACTCTTAAGAGAATATGGAAAGGGCCTCCTCCTCTTTCCATCTTGGGTATGGTGAGGTGGAGAGTAGATTCCATGGCTCTCATGGCTCCCACGTGGCTCATGCATGGCTTCATGGCTCACCTTTGGCTTGAAAAAAGCTAAGTCAATTTCATGGAAATGGGTTTAAGAAAATTTTGGTATTTTGATGGGAATTTGTATGGGGCTTAACTTGGAATGGCTTCATGATGAGTTTTGAAACTTAGGGGTTGATTTTAATTAAGGGTATGATGAGAAGAATTTGTCATATGGGCTTTAGCATGAAATTTGGGCTTTTAGGAAGTTTAAGAAAGTGGGCTTTTGATTTAAAAATAAATTTATGGATGGGAATTTTGTGAAGGATTGGGCCAAACAAATGTTGGGTTTAGCTCATGGATGTGTCATGAGTGACTTGAAGCAAATTGGGAGTGATTTGGGTTTGAATTGGGTTGAATTTGGGCTTCTTTGGTGAATGGGCCAATGTAGGTCAAATTGGGCTAACTTGGGCCAATGTTGGGCTAGGGTTGAAAATGATGTAAAATAAATGTTGGGAAATGTTTATGGGAGTGTTTCAAAGAGGTTTTGGCTTTGGTTGGGTTTTGATTTTGGGGTTTGGGCTTATTTGGGTTAGGTTTGGGTTTAGGTCAAAATTGGGCCTTTTGGTTTTGGGTTGAATTTGAGTGGGGTTTGGGTCTAAATTTTGGGCAAATCATGTTAAGTTTTTGTTTTTTGGAATGTTAAGGAAGGTTTAGAAAAGATTTGGGGTTAATTGGAGTTGAATTGGGTGAGTTTGGGTTAGGTTTGGGTCATGGGTCCAAATTGGGCTTTAAGGCCAAAAGTGAAATTGGACCCAAATGTCAATCAAATTGGACTTGGATTTGGTCTAGATTGGTGTTGGGAATGTTGAATTGAAGTTTAGAATTGAATTGGACCAGAATTTGGGTCAATTGGGTAGGTTTGGTTTGACATTGGGTTCATTTAGGGTTAAAATGGGTCAAATTGGGGGTTTTGACAAAAGTAGTTTAAATTGACAAAATTGTCCCATGGTGTAGTTGAACAAAATAAAATTGGAAATATTTGAGATTTTTTGGAATTTTCTGGGAATTTTCTGAATTTTTGGATTTTTGGGTCAAGAGGGGTATTTTGGGTATTTGGAGGGTATTGGGAGGTATTTTTGGAATTTTTGGTATTTTTGGGTATGGATGATCAATTTGAGTAATTTGGAAATGTTTGGGATTGTTTTTGAGGAATTTTGGGTGATTTGAAAATTTTGGAGGATTTCAAGGGTTTTGGGTAGGCTAGGCGGGTGTAGGGTCCCGGGGGTCAAAAATTAAAATTTTGGAAAATTGAAGATTGGGTAAGTGTAAGTGGAATAAAATCATTTTGGTTGAGCCTTAAAGCCATATCAAGCCCACATGAGCCATGAAGGGACTCATTTGAGGCATCCACTATGTTGTTCCTAACCCTCTTAGCCAAGGGCTTAGGGGTTAAGGGCCATCCATGTGAATCACCTACATGAGTCAGGAGGTCAAGTTGGGTATGGGTGTGTTTATTTAAGAGGTGTGTGAAAGTGTAGTGTATAGGTGTAATGTGTGTGTAAGTCAGCCCTTCACCAGACCAGGCCACCCAGGGCAGTCCTAAGGCCAAAGAGTCCTATAGGAACTCATCCTTTAAACTTCCACATTTGATTTCAACCCTCTAGGTGATTAGGGGTGCTATAGTCAAGTTTGTGGAGTTTGCAGGGAGTTAAGAAGTGGTTTGAGTTTCTAAGTAGTGGGTCCCAATTCTAATCCTCTAAGATAGTCAAAGGAAAAGTCTAAGGCTAGATCCTAAGTACTAAAAAGAAGAGAAGAAGACCTCATCAAAAATGAGGTCAACATTGGGAAAATCTCGCCGTCGGCGAGATGGCTCTGAGCAGCTCCACCGTTTCGCTCCGTTTAGCCCCGTTTTAGCTCTGTTTCGCCCCGTTTCAGTTGTGTTGCGTTCGTAAGAGATAGCCCTACAAAATAAACATAAAACAACATTTCTTTAAAGTGTAATCTCATTCAAAAATATGCAAAAAAGTATAAAAGAGATTAAGCATCGAAAGACTTATCGAAAGGTGTCAGGGCAGAATTTCATTTCTTGCTCGTTTTTGCTCCAAATTGCACAATTTTTGTTTCCTTTTGCTCCAATCGCCATTTCTTGTACCTAAAACCAAAAAACATACAAAATACCTTCCTTTAAAGTGTAATATCATCAAAAAATAAGTAAAATGATATAGCAAAAAGCATATATATTTTAGGCGTGTCAATACCTAAACCCAAATCCTAGGTCTAACCTACCTTAGAATTAGTCCAACTTTTATACGACTAACCTACATTATACTTACTCCAACTTTTTAGGTCTAACCCATATTTGACCTATAACCCAACCTAAACTTAGACCACACATTTTAGGTCTAACCAACATTAGACCTAAACCCAATCCCTAAGTCTAATCTAACTTAGACATAGACCAACCTTTTTTCAGGTCTAACCCACATTAGACCTAAACCTAAATCCAAGTCTAACCAAACTAAAACTTTTTAGGTCTAACCCATATTAGACCTAAACTTAAACCCTAAGTGTAATCCAAACTTAGACTTAGTCCAGTTCCTTATGTCTAACCCTCATTAAACCTAAACTCTAATCTTATGCCTAACCTAAATTAGACTTAAACCCTAGGGCTAACCTAACTTAGACCTAGTCGAAGTCCTTTAGGTCTAGCCCAACCTAAACCTGGCCTAAGTCTAACTTAAGTTAGACTTAGTTAAATTTGAACAAACCTTAGCTTTAGCCCAACCTAGACCACGCCTAAGCCTAATTTAAACTATACATATTTCAAATTGAATAACAAACTTAAGTCTAACCCAACCTAGACCTATCCTAAGTCTAACTTAAAATAAACTTAGTTCAAATTGAATAAAGCTTAGGTCTAGCCTAACTTGGATCTGACCTATGTCTAACCTAGCTTATAATTAGATGAAATTGAATAAATCTTAGGTCTAACCTAACCTAGACCCACTCTAAGTCTAACCTAACATATACTTGGTTTAAATTAAACTCCTTTTATGTCTAGTTTAGCCTAGACCTAACCTAAGTCTAACTCAACTCGGACTTAGTTTAACTTAAACCCTCTTAGGTCTAACCCAATTTTGACCTAAATTCATCATGAATCACCTAGTTATAACCTAACTTAGACCTAACCACAACATGAAATCCATCTAAGTCTAGTTTAACGTGGACATAGTTCAGTTGGAACGCTCCCTATGTCTAATCGACCTTGGACATAGTCTAAACCCAGCCCAACATGGACTTAAGTTCTTTCGAGTCTAACTTAACATAGACTCAATTCAATTGAACTTCTTGGTTAACTCATCCTAACTCAGGTTCAACCCATCCTAACACGAGTAACCCAATTCAATTAAACCCTCAAGTCAACTAGAACTAACTTGGGTTAACCCAATTCAATTAAACTTTTGGGTCAACCGAACCTAACTTGGGTAACCCAATTTAGTTAAACTTCTGAGTCAACCCGGCCTAACTCGGATTAACCCAATTCAATTGAACCTTTGGGTAAACTCAATCAACTCAGGTTATTCTAATTCAATTGATCTCTGAGTCAACTAGACTTAACTCAGGTTAATCATAATCAACTGAAATCACCGGGTCAACCAGACATAACTCTGGTTATGCTAAATCAACTGAATTTCTTGGTCAACCTGACCTAACTTAGGCTAACCCAAGGCAATATATTCTCGAGTTAATCAAAATTAACTTTGATAGACCCGACTTGAGACTCAACTTTAAGCTTAGCTTCGGTCTCAAAAAAGTTTAATCAAGGATTGATTTAAGTCTAATCCAACTTATACTTAAAATAATATTCAAGTATAAATTATTTAGACTTTCATTCAAGTCTAAATTAACTTAAACTTGAATTAACCCAAGAGGTTTAACTTGGGTCAGCTCAACTTAACCTGGTTTGGTCCTAATTAAACTTAATTTGGCTCTGCGTACCCTGAGCCAATCTAACTCAGGTAAGACTAGTTTGACATCAATTAAACAAGGTCAACCTGGGTCAGTTCTGTTGAACTTTGGTTGACTTAAACAAGTTTGAAAGTAATCTGAAGAAAAAATAGCCTAACTCGGGTTAAGTTGGATTACCTAGGGGCTCATCTTAGATTTGTTTAACCTAGCCTGAACTTTTTAAAATCAATCTAGACTAAGGTGATTGGAGGTTAAGAAGGATTTGACTTCTTGTAAAATAACAAAAGCACACTTAGCCTCTGTCAGGGATAAATTGGGCTAACATATCAAACCAATCTAAACAAATGACATCAAGTTCACCATAGAAGACATTAAAACATAAACTTTAAACAAAAATATAACTTGTTTGAGAAGTTATTTTGGAGGAGGCAACCCATAGTTGCTAACAAAATATATTATAGTCATTCGTGACTAATCAAACAACAAACCCTAAATGACCCCGGGACGAGGGAACTATGGGATATTAACCGGGGCATCCCCAAATGATGAAAATTAAATGACCAAAAAAATATCTAATCGGCTAATAATTCGTAAGTAACCTAAAATTTTCAACCCCTAAAACCCAAAAAATAAAAATTAAAAATTAAATGAAACCTTAATGAATAAATATCACCTAACACAACTTGAACCCCTTCACCCTAGTCTACGAAGATCTCTTGGACGACATAATTCATGGTTGCTGACAAGAATCTTCTGGTTAGAGTAAGCTTGACAAACTCTCAAAATAAGTACATATGGGTACCCTGACGACCCTGAATGAAGGAGCCATGAACATCTTGACCAAGTTATCCAAAATACAAATTAATAACCAAAAATATATTTTTTGTTAACTTTGTTTTGTAGGGCTATTGAAGAAAAAAGGTGAATGTCACCCTAGATTTACTTTGTATGTTATTAGGGTGTGCTAACTTTATTAGCAGGAACAGTCATCCAAGCTACTTAAAACCAGGAGCAAAGAATGAACCTTAACTAAACCATTGAAAACAACACAAATCATAGGATAGTTCGAAATCCTTAGGAATCCACTACCTTTGGGATGGGACTTTGAAATTTCCTTTCCGTAACAATGATATTAAAACTTTATGAAAATGAGTTACAACCTTAATTAGGAGTTCTCTTATGAAATTCTTAGATTGCTTGAGATTTAATTAACTATAGGTGCTTGCCCTTATAAGAAGAAGCGAAACCTAATTTAGGTATGACAACCTGAATCTCTGGTTGTGTGGTTTGTTTTCATGAGGTTATTTTTGTAGTTGCAACTTTGTAGTGTTCTGAATCAAATCTACCTAGGTCACACATTCTGAAACTCTCTATGCGAACCTTACGTCATGAATGCTTTTTTCCTCATGTTCTTCTTTTTGATGTCCCTATTGTTATTTTCCCTCTTTTCCCCTCCAGTGTTGCAATTATCAGAACTACCATATAATCTGAGAAAAAGTGTTGCTTAGAAAGAGAGAAAATACAATAAAAGATAAGCTGGTACCTCCACTACAAGAATGACAGCAAAGGACGACCGAGGCTGGTGGCAGTGACCATCAACTTTATGAAGCTTTAGATGGCAATATTAAAATTGATGATGGTTTCTTATTAGATTTTCATTCTTATAATTTATATCTCCCTTATTTTTTTATTTTGGAAGTTTATCCATTCCTTTAAAACCTTGATAATTATTCCAGGTTCATGACTATTTCGAGAGGAGGGAGAGTGAAGTGAAAGCTAGAGAGAGAGAGGCATAGAAAGCACATGGTTATTAAATTTGGCTTCATTTTTTCTATTTCACATGGTGATGTTGGACAATAATCCCTCCTTTTAGGAAGCTATACTTTCTTAATTCCTTGTTCTTGATCGATGAAATATGTATTTTGTCATACTTACACTACAAAAAAGTGTGAAAATCAACGAACAAACAAACAACTTTTTACACGTCAAAAAGATTTTTCTGCAGGAATTTTTTATCTTGGTTATTTGGAATGACATAAATACAACATAAGCATCGCTTATCAACAATATTTTGTTTCTCAACTTATAAACGATAGAATAACCGGTCTGTTATAAGCAAATATTAACTGTCTGTTATAGTGCGTCGGTTATCTTTAAGCCAACCATCTAATGTAGTTTTAGGCGATGCATTTAGTACTAAGTGACGTGAGTGGCTGATGGTAAATAACTATCACAATTAAAGCCATTGATAGACTATCGAAACAAGTCCTATGTCCCGCCTGATTTCACCTCCCTCCCAATCTTGCTTTAATTTTTCTCGCCACTTCTCTCCACCCAAAACCCTCACCTCTCCTTGCAACCCTAGCCTCTCCCCGAATCCATCTACATGAAGCCTTCATCTTCTCCCAGAAACCATCGTTTTCATCCCCGTCCCTGAATCCCTTATGATACACTTGGAATACAAGCTAGCTGGGAATGCAGCAGCAGAATCACGCCTTACAGTGACTGGAAACTCCCATTTCTCTCCTCCTCTGCTCTTTTGCTATGTGAAATGGCCTAGGAAGGTAACTTGTTATCTTCATTTTCATTTTTATTTTCATTTCCTTTGAAAAAAGCATTTAGGGATTAGGGTTTAGCAACTAGAAGGGTTTTCAAATAATGTCCTATTTCAGTTCCAACGCTATGAGTTTAGTTCTAACATTGTTAATCTATTAAATATTGATTCAAATTTTAGATTTAATTGAGATAGGATCAAAATAAATGAGTCGAGTTATGAGCGAAAATTTTGGATCGAATATATTTCGAGCATACCATAGATCTGCTCTAAATTGGATTGTTAACAACATATCACTGTGAATTTAGCTAGAAGATCATTAATCGCTAAAAAAAATATTTGAATTTTGGATCAGCTCATGATCGAATCAAAATAAACGAGCTATGCTATGAGCCAAAAATTTGGATCTAATTTTTAAAGCCGATTTTGAGCGACCCCAGCTCAGCTCAAAATCAGACCGTTAATAGCCCTAATTACATTAGGGATTGACTTTAAAAACATTTGTTTTAGCTTTATTTATGGATGCTCTTTTTAGACATTCATGAGGATGCAACTTGGTGGGTGATATCCTTCATGTGGATTAGAGAAAGAGTTTAGGAAAATCTTAAATTATGTTGGTCAATATTGGAGTCTAAAGTCCTTCGTTTGAGTAGATCTAGAACTGAATACTTGAAATGTAATTTTAGTAGTAGTAGCTCTAGTGACAAAGTTGTAACTACGAGTGATCAAATCATTTAAAAGGTGTGAATGTTCTAGATATCTTGGGGCTCTTATTCAAAGTGATGGTGATATTAACGCGGGTGTGATTAATTTGTAGATTTCAAGTTATTTGCTTTGAACTCCCATCATCTCAGCTCAAAGTTGGATCGTTTAACATCATAGTATGTTAGTTCTATCAAAGATCATTAAACGATCGAACATTAACTTATAATTGATTAAGGCATCTCCATCTGATAATGTATGCCACTGTAGCTACACCAACCTGCTCATAGGTATATTTGTTTCATATTTTATCTCCAAGTGAAAATCTAACTACAAACACCATACAAATCATTGGCTTTACACTTCTAAATAAAATGTTAATGAAATATATTTGTGAATGAGTTGGTGTAGCTATGGTGACAAATAAGATTAGAGATAAAATATTGATAAATGTTCATTAGTTATCAATCTTCAACAACTCTAAAAGCATCAGTAGGATGTTAATGTTCTAATTCGAGCTTAGCTGGTGTTGAATTTAATGAAATATGAGTCAAAATTAAAATCAGTCAAATTTTGAGCTGATCGTTTGACATTTTAGTAATATTAGTTATGTCAAAGATTATTATTGGTCAAACATTGATTATTAATCCATTAAGATGACTCTCTCTAATATTGTAAGCCATTGTAGCGCCACTAGCCTTCACACATATATATTTCTATTATATTTTATCTCCGAAGGGTTGTTGTAACAATAGTGACAACAAAGATTAAAGCAGTATATGGATAAATGTTCATCAATAATCGGTCTTCGATAACCTTCACAACGTTAACATACTGTTAATGTTTTTACTTCAAAGCTATCTAAAAGGTTCACTTCTTTTAAAATGTGTTCATTATAATCAAGTTTCATCACCTTTTGTTACAAATCGACCAGTAGATATACTAAAATAATTAAATACAATGTATTAAGCTAAATGCATTTTATAATGTGTTTATTATTCTCATGTTTGAAGGCACACATAGGTATTCGTACGATGAGATCGTAAATGTACAACAGACTTTATCCATCTAGAAAATGGATCACCCATAATTCTTGAATGCTGCTGATGAATTTGTGGCAACTACTTCTCAATTGCCAATTTACCTATATGAGGGTAGGTTTCAGTGTCCATATTCAAATCACAGAAATCAAGCACACCTAACACCTGAAGCAGTGAAATATGATCTATTTAGACGATGCAGAGTTAGATGATTAAGTTTGTTGTACCTTACATTAAATTTCATATTTCAGTTTATTGCATTGTTTTTTGTTTTCAGTTTTAGTAATTGTACCTTGCACTTTATAGTTTCATCTATCTGTTTGTTGCATACTTATGTGTTTTATATTTATTATGTACTATTTTCTTTTTTATTTTCTTAAATAGTATGTGTTAGGTGCACTCATTAATAAAATTTGTTCTCTTTATCGCAAATGTTGACTGGAAGTAGGGACGGTCTCCTTCCCCAGGTTGGGGGGGGGGGGGAGGGGGGTTTGCTCGGAACATAGCGCCATCTGATGAAGAAGAATGTCTCCCACCCCTGCCCTTACCTAGAGCACCACCCGACCCCCACCTCTGCCTAACCTACGCACTAGCTCTGGCTGCTGCCACCACCTACCTCTCTGCCATCACCCCTACTCCTGCACTCACCCCCGCCACGACCCCCAGCGCTGCATCTGCCCCTGCTACCTCCCTCAACCTCACACTCATCTCTGCCCTCACCACCGTCACCACTCCCCCGCCCACCCCAACCCATTCCCTGCACCACCGTTACCCCCACCCGTACCTCTAGCCCAATTGTAGTGGAGTTGAGCACATTAAAGGCCTACATTGCCTCTATCAGGCATGAGTCGAAGGCAGCAGCTACTGTATTAAGCCTGTAGGCAACACATAAGTTTTTTTCTTAAAAATATTGTTAGTAATCTTTTGATTTTCTAAATTGTCTATAAAACTAACAAATTATTGTTTTAAAATTCTTCCCCATGACCCACGTTATTCATGCAATACGGGATATCATTCAGAGCAAGTACGACTCAGCATACTTGTCATGGAAGAAGATCCCGAGACCATTTGAGATCATTGGTTTGAGGAGTTTGTGATAAGTATCGTTCATAAATAACTTAAGTTTTTATTTATTTATTTATCAATCAAACATAATCCCTATAATATTTACATAAAAAATATACTGACGCTTTAAGCGAGAGGTTCAAATCCGGTATAACTTTGACCGCAAAGGCAGCGATTGGCTCCGGGACATATTTGGTGATATCCAGAAATCGTGGCAGTGTCCTCTATGGCTCGGAGAAGATATTTTTGCTATGCTGCTTAGGGCCTAGGATTATCCAGACTACTAGAAGGAGAGGGAGCAGGCAAAGCAGAACAAGCAGTTGGACTGTGGGGGTAGGGGTCCTTCAAGTACACTAAGTTTTTCTATAGTTCAAAGATGTATTCCAACTATTCTGTTTTATGGACAAACAGTGGAGATTAGATGAGAGCCGTTCGCCACTGAAATACATGAGCACACCCATAGAGGGCGGTCTGACCAATTCTTGATCGACGGCAGATCCTGTTCGACCCATGCATTTGGCGAGCTAAACAAGTTTGAAGTTAATACATGTTAACTCTAACTCAATGTAACTACTTTTTGTTTGCAGAAGAGATTCCAGTGGTTGAAGAAGAGCCAATCTCAGGCATCAGGAGTTATTATGATCCTTAAGAGTGATCCTTTCGAGAAGTACCTGTGAAGGGATGCTGCTGGAGGGAAGAAGAAGGGTCGATTCTACGGTTTATGACCGCAGAGCTTACATATGACACTCAACGTTCTACTAGTGCATCTACAGTTTCTACCTCAATGACACAGGATGAGGAGATCTTCAAGCATGTTGCGGCATTCTCTGTGGAGGCCCACATCTCTCAGAAGAGGTTGGAGCTAGAAGCCAACGTGGAGGCCAAGCTGAAGGCTGAGTTGGATTTCTTCTGACAGCAGATGAGGGAGCATGGCAAAGTAGTGACAACATTGGAGAAGGAGAAAGCAGCGCGAGATGATAAGGATGAGATTGATGAGATAGAAGAGAATGATTAGGATGGACGTTTTATTATTTTTTCTTATGTTCATGTACATTTGGACATTTATTTTTTCTGTGAATAGTGATGAACATATTTTAGAGTAAATACATTTTATTTATTTTATTATTTAATTGGATAAATTACTATTTGACAGCTGTGTTATTTTGTTAAATACTTGAAATTGTATATTAAATGTTGTGATAGTATCTGTGGTAATGTAAATATGAAAAAATGAATTTGTTTTTTTTTTCCTTATGCAACAGGTTTTCGACAGCTTTTCGTCGGTTAAGTGACGGTTTCAAAGTTAGCCATAGGTAAAACTGACGGCTAGCCGATGGATATTTTTATCGACAACTAACTGGCACATAACCGATGTTTAAGGTGCGTCACACAAAAATGACGGCATGATACTTTTCTGACTGTTAACTCATCGGTTATAAACATGATGCGTAAATGACACTTAAATAATGGTTTTTACCTGCGTAAATAACCTGACGGGTGCAACACTTTTCCTACAGTTGATCCATTAGTTATAAAAAATGACGCATAAACAATGTATAATTGACAGTTTTGCCAATATATAATTGACAGGTTTGCCTATTTCAAACAACAGACATGTGCGATACTTTTCTGATGTATATGTCGTCGCTCTGACCAAGGAAAGAACCATCAATGATACGATCCAATGATTACCGACAGTTTGATTTTTCGAAAAAAAGCTACGGCGTTAAATTAGCGTATAACCATCAATAATTTTATATCATCATAATATCAGTCGGTTTTTAAATTACCAACAAAAGTTTTACCTACGAACTTAAAATCATAAATAAATTGTTAGTAACATTAAAATCAACAATTTTTTTTTATCATAACGGATGGATTGTGATTGTCAGAAAAAGCCAAAATTTTTTTAATATCATTAATCCATGCATTCATTCCTTTATCATATATATGTAATGTTGCGTATTGTGACGATGAGATGAATATTGATCATGCGAAAGGATAATCCACATGCAATCTGTCGAACTTGACGTTCATACGACAAACTAGAAGTGGCAAAGCCAGTTTTTTTATTTTTTTTATTTATTTTATTATATATATAGCATGAACCATTTCTTTCAAAAATTTTCTAGAAATTTTATTCTATGCTTAAAATTGATAATGGTAGGGTTTAATTACATTTTTATTATAGTTTATTAATATAAAATATGTTAAAATATTTGATGTCTGAATTAAAATTATAATTTAAAATATTTTATATGCATATTCTATAATTGTTAAATGATAACATCATTATTGAAGGCATATAATATTTCTTTCTCAATCTAAATGATTAATGATATCATTCATTCATTGATCTCAAATTGAATTTTACAATCAATATACATTAATTAAAGATAAAGCTAATATTCTTCTTTATTCAGCAATTGAGCTTGATCCCAAGCAACATATAACTAAAGTAAAAAATGGACATATTTTAATACTTTGATTGAATTAAATTTATTAAAAGTAAAAAAAAAAAAGAAATAGAGATAAAATCATACTATAAAAATAAAATAGTTATTTTAAGTTCATAATTACATGCTTTAAGAAATTTCTTTAGAAGAACAAAAAGAAGAAAATCATTAATTGTATTGTATATTAATAATCAAGTTTTCTATTATCAATTTAGATTATGATAATCTTAAAAATTTTATTAAAATCAATGCATCGGGGAATGTAATATGAATAATAAAAGGTATGATTTACTATATTGAATGGTGATATAATAAATGTAATCTTATGTTCAAAGCTATAATGAATTTGCAATATTAAAAATGTGTCATATGTTGAAACAATCTTTAGTATAATTATGCTTATAATTATGAGTATGAGTGACATTAACAATTTGCTATGTGTAGATACTTATGCATGTCCATACATTAGTCATAATAGCAAAATATACAAGTAAATATATAATAATGTTTTTATGCACTCCAAAATTAGGTAAGATAGGCACCAATTTTATTAAAGTCTAATAATTTTTCTAAGGACCCATTTTTCTAATTAGGCATTAATAAAGGACATGAACATTGTTAAAATAACATGAATAATTTACTTAATTTTAGAAAGTAGTTACTCTGATTATTCTTGACTAGTTTGACCATAAGTACTTATATATCCAAGAATGAATTACAGGATGAAATCAACTGCATCAAACGTAGATAATGTCATAAAACAAAATATTTAACATAGAAGAATAAATTAACTATACACAAATTGAGCAACAATAATTTAAGGCAGATATGTTCATTCACACAATTACCTAATTATGAACAATAAGAGAGTTTTATGATATATTTATAACAATATGAATGAAATATAAATAGAAGACTAAAAACTTATAAAATAGTTAGGAACCTAACATAAATAATAAGCTTAACACCCTTAACAATAATTAACATCAACACAAAAAAAAGTAAATATGCCAGTGAACAAGAGGTTCAAAAAGCCTATTGGATAAGATGATTGTGGACAATAAAATTTTTTGATCGAACTGCAGTAGAATTTTTTGCTGATATTTTTTGTCAAGAATAAAACAAATGATTATTCTACCAAAAATTCTAAAGTATATTTGTTGAAATATTCGTTGACTGACATTCACCATTTGAACATCTTTTATCAATCTTACCGCTGTAATTTTCTTTATAAGTCAATTGGAAACCAACATAGAATCATAAAATTTAATTCACAGAGTCGATATTCTCCCCTTTTCTTAAACAAGCAAAATAATTCAATTTTTTTAAGTTAATTTATATTATACACACTTGTAAAATAATCTATACAATTTAATGATAAAAACTAAAATGAGTTTAAAATTATTAATGAGTGTCATACATTCAAATATTCTTGGGTACAATTATGCTTATGATTAGGACTACTAGTGATAGTAATAATATATTTTATACTAACATTTATATGTCATAATCAAGTATACTTAAGCATGGCTCATATCAATCATTTATCTCTATATGATAATATTTGAATATACAAGTACATGTATATAATTTATACCTATGACATATCAAAAGAGAAAAGTTTGGCACCAATCTCATGAAAATATAATGATTTTTAAAAGGACCCATTATTCCAGCTAGCCTTTAACAACGAAGATTTTTTTAAATCATATCTATAATAATTTAAATGAATTACAATGGCAAACTTGAAAATCTATAGAATAGTTTGGAATTTAATATAAATCATAAGAATAATACCCCCATAACAACAAAAATTAAGTTTACCCCTTAATAAATAATACTTACTTATCTCGAGTATGTCATATGAAACTCTAAATTTAATCGTTTTCCTAACCAAGATACTGATTGAGACTATGTCAAAAGTCCATACAATACACAAAATCATCATTAATAACATAACACCGTAATAAATATTTAAAATAGTAGTTATTGATATAGGTGCCATCGTATTTGATTTTGGTTATCCTATACTTAATTTTGATTAATCATTTACTTAATGATAAAATGTTCTATGTCTAACTTATATATATATATATATATATATATATATATATATATATATATATATATATCATCGCGCGCGTACGCGTGTGCGCGTGTGTGGAAGATTTACAATCATACCACGTTAGCTATGCATGAAAAGATTTAATAATAATGGTGTTATTTCTACGTAATATAAAAGATTTAGGTGTTATAAATGTAAAAGGTGAAGTTTATCTGTTAAATATGTTTATACATAAGAATTAGGTGGTACCTTAGTAAATGTCCCGTTATGTATTTAATTAAACAAAAAAAAATGGCAGCTACTAACTAAGAAAACATAAACTAACTCTAGCTATTTTAGTTAATAGTCACCCCATAAAATGAAATAATCTATTCTAACATAAAGAATAAAACATTTGGAAGTAATGAATTGAGAATTAAAATTAAAAAAAAAAATCATCTAACAAGCATGGAGATGATGAGTTAACAATGCATTATAATGATAACTAAGAAATAAAAATGTGGAAGTAATGAATTGAGATTACTATATATTGTAGGAGGATAAGGTTTGCGAGAAGGAGAAGGCTCAATACTGAAGAGATTTGATAGCCCCCATCAAGGTATCAATAACATTGAATATGTCTTAATAAATTTAAATAATGTATTAACTAAGGTTATTAAAATTGGACCAGATTTTGATTTTTTTTCTTTTAAAATTGCATATATTTTTTAGTAATATTTACCTTCTGAGAAGTTGTTTTATTCTCAAATTTTTATTTTTCCAAAAATAGAATATTCAGAATTAATTGCTGTATAAAAATTTTTCACCTATGATGGTGAGATTTTTTATTGCTTGTATCCATTATATATCTCGAAAGATTTTTAGTTAAATGAACACACATCACATTCAAAGTATAACCTACTATCCCGAGAAATAAAAACATTGCCTAAGAATGGATCAAATTAACCATTTGTTGAAAATCCACATGATTATGGGTCTACAGAACTACGATTTTTTCTTCCTTATTCATGTAAGATAAGACTTATTTTATTATGGGATATGGTATCCATATGAGGGGGTTTCCAAAAATTAACTATATCTCAGGAGTGGTAGCTCCCAATAATACTGTAGAATAAAGTCTTGACTCATATCTCTCACAATCATCAGTAAGTGTTTGCGCGATGATAGATTTTAAAGTTTTAGATGAATTTGAAGATTTTGCAGTGAATTGAGTGAAATTGAAAATTTTGGATAGGATTGACTAGGGTTGATTTCCTTGAGCTAAAATCTTAAGTTTTTTTAAGTTTGATTTCATTTTTAGTTTGTTCTAACGTTTATGTTTGTAATTAGATTATGAAAATAGTTTAACGGGAGTGCATTTAAAGCTTATTTGTATTTGTTGAAACATTATTTCCTTAAGTTTTTTTTAAAATTAATTTGCTATTGCTAATTAAACTTTTTAAGTTTGTTTAGGCTTATTTCAAAATTTATTTGAAAATTATTAATTTTATCTAAAAATTATTAAATTTATTATTGTGATTTGCTTGAGTTTATTTAAATGTTTAAGATTGGTTCTTACTTTTTAAAGTTAATTAAAATTAATTAAAAGTTCCTTAAAACCTTTTAGACTTATTAAAGTGTGGTTAAAGTTTACTTAAATTGATTAAATTTTATTTAGGTTTATTATAATTCAGTTTAAGTTTATTATTATAATGTAAAATTCATTAAATTTGTTAATGTGTATTAGAATCTATTTTGGTTAATTAAAATTTATTACAATTTATTAAAATTAATTGAAATTTTTATTGAATTTCAATTAAGTTTGACTTATTAAGGTTTTATTTTATTAAGTCTTAATAAAAATAATTAAGGATTATTTAAAATTTTTAAAGTTTATTAAATTTTATGAAAATTTGTTTTAAGTTTATTATGATTTGGTATAAAGTTAAAGTTATTTGAATTTAGCTGATGTTGATTAAATTTTATTAAATTTGGTTTTGAGTTCTAAGCTTTCTTTTAATGCATTTGGGTCAAGCAATTTAGGATTGATATTCTAGTATTAAGTTTGGGTTTGAATTTGGAGCTGAGTAAAAGCTAAGTTTGAACTAGATTAAAATTGGATTATTTGAATTGGATTTGAATATGAATTTAAGTTGAGTTGAAATTGAGTTGATTTTGGATAAGATTGAGGTTGACTTAGAATTGATTTGATTTTGGATTTAAATTGATCTGAGTTGGGATTGAGTTTGAATTGAGTTAAAGTTAAGTTGAAATTGAATTGAAGTTGACTTTGATCTTGGACTAAGGAGTAGGAAAGGGTAGAGAATTTCTGGATTGAAGTGAAGCATTAACCTAAAATAAGTCTAAAAGGAGGCTAATAGATGGGCTAATTTAAATTTTAGAACTAACAATAAAGATTCTGATGGCTTTCCATCATCCTGAGTCTATTCAGATTCTTAGAATATTAATAAATAAAATAACAGAAGGTCTCCCTTATTGCCATAACAATGGTTTAAGGTAGATTATCCTATTGTTATGTGATTTGGGGTACTTTCATTATTAATCACGGGTTACTTCCTTCTAGGGTACGCCTATAATCTAAGGAGATGGTTCATTTACTTTATAGGTCCTAGTCCTTAATTATATCTATTGGATACATAGTAAACAAACCAAGGCTTTTTAGACTGAACTAATCTAAGATTGTGTGTACCTGGGTTTTTTTTTCTACGTTTGCAAACCTAGGGCTCACTCCTTGGATATAATCTACGGTGTAGTTGTACAAATTAGAGTTGGTCGATTTTAATTATTTTTGTGGTTTGATATTTAACTGATTGATTTGTTTAATTCTAAAGGTTGTTGATTGTGGCTAAAGTCAGGGTTCTTCTAGGGGTATAAGGTTCTTATTTTCTTAGGTTGTTGACTAATGTCAAAAATCAAGGTTGTTTTAAAATTTGGTTTTCACCCAAGGTTGTAATTGTTTTCTCTTTCTCCAAGGTTTGGGCTTTAATGTTTTGAGTTCAGGGCTTATATTTAAAAACAATTCAACTCAAAACTTTCATGTATATTCTCTTCCACTACATGTAACATGTAAATTAACATCAAAATTTGTGACAAAATATATTCAACACGAAATTAGCATCAAATTTGTGTCTATCTATTGTCAAACACTATCCACTACTCTAAAAAATGGATGCAATGCATTAGTGAGGGCCTTAGAATCGCCTTTGTGTTAGAAATTCAAATGCTATTAAGTTACTTAATGACGTCAGAATTATCTGAGGCTAGCTTCCTAAAATATAAAAACTCGGGACAAAACCTCTTTTTTTTCCTCTCCTCATTCAATTTTGTGTGCTCCGACGATTTGGCGGTGACATTTCTCTCTCAAACTGATCGGAGTTCTGTGTCCCTTCTGCTCTAGTGAAATCACTGCTCCAGTGACCTCCACTCCTCTTCGGATGCATAGTATTGTTATCTTCTCGTGGGTCACTTTTTCATAAGATATTTAATTTTTTTTATTTCTAGGTTTATAAAAATTGATATTTCAGTATTAAGTATGTAATGCATATGATTAATTTTATTTTGTACGTGGTATTTGAAGTTTAGCTTTTAGATATGCATTGCCCTAATGAAAAAAAAAATATTAAAGAGAGTAACCTTAGTTCGGTCACCTTAAACAGCGACCATCTGATCGCCCTAGTAGGAGAGTATATGATTGTGTGGTTTGTATTTATGTAATATATAAGAATTGTCTGGTTTGCATGTCTAATTTGAATTGTAGGATTTATGTGTGTAATACATAAGAATTATTTGGTTTTCATGTTATATTTAAAGTTAGATATTACACATGTAATAGATAGGGTGAGATTTTTACGTAAAGATTGATGTTTGAGTGTAAGATATCTCAGACATATAAAGTGTATGCACAACTGATATTTAATTGTATTGATATATAAAACTACATCAATGTTACAAATGGATATTCAAAACCTGAGATAATGAATGTCTAAAAAATTGCATAAAAAAGGAAAAGGACTCATTGACGAGTTCTTGAATGTTGTTGAGGAATTTGTATAGGTAGTATCGTAGCTGCTTATTTACCATTCAGAAGACAAGTTCCAATGCACTTGTGCAAATCACAAGATTCAAATGTATATGACACCTGAAGAAGTTAAGTAAGATCTATGTCATAGAGGATTTAAACTTAATTATCGGTACTTGACTTCACATGATGAGTTCGAAGCAGAAGTTTAGTATGGCCATGCTGGCTTCTCATCAAGTTATGAGGAAAATATTGTTGATGCTGGTAGGACTTATTTTGTTGGGAGAGTACTTGATGATGATCAAGAATCAAATAGTGAAGCACAACAATTCTATGATTCGTTAAATGTTGCGAAATAATCTCTATGGGAAGGATGCATTGCGCATATGAAGTTATCGGTTTCACTGAGAATGGTTCAATCAGATAGAAACATTATTAAAAGAGATGAACCCTATAGAAAATTTAGTTCCAGAAGACTTGCACAGAACTAAATACTTAATGTCAAAGTTAGGATTACCATCTAAAAAGAAAGATTACTATGTTTAAAGCTACATGTTACATTACAATATTGATGCACTGGATATGAAATGTATATTTTGTAGTGCTGATAAGTTTAAACCAAGGAGGTGAAAGAGTAAAAATCATAAAAATATTTCATACAATCTTATGTTATACTTTCCTCTCATTCTACGACTTTAACAAATATTCACATTTATGCACACAACTCCTCACATGACTTGACACAGTACCAGATCTGTTGATACTAATACTATGAGTCATCCATCATCTGGTGAAGCTTGGAAACATTTCAATTGTAGTTATATTGACTTTATAGCTGAACCACATGATGTTAGACTTAGCTTACATGCATATTAGTTCACACCTTACAGTCACACTGCGATACCCTATTTATGATGACCAGTGATTATCACGTCATATAAATTTTTCCCTAATATGTTTATGACTGTGCCTTTTTATTCCTAACGTCAATCATATCATGTACACACAGCTCAAAGGGTAAAACTGACGTCTATTTAAAACCTCTTATAGATGAGCTTCAACCATTTTGCAAAACTGACATCATTACTTATGATAACACTATGAAACAAAATTTTCAGCTTAAAGCTGCACTTTTGTGGAAATGTAGTGATTTCAAGACTAATGAGATGCTATCTGATTAGAGCACATTTCGGAAATTGGCTTGTTCTTACTACATAGATATGCACAAAGCATTCAGTTTGAAGCATGAAAGAAAAGATTCTTTGTTTGATTGCCATCAAGGGTTCATAACCCATGTTCACCCATTTTTAAGTAATAGAGAAACCATTTTCAGAAATAGATTTGAAAGATTAAGCACACTCCTAAGGATAACTAGAGCCTATTTATTGCATAAGATCATCAAAGTACCAAAGATCACTAAGAGACTGATAATAGCCTCAACTCATCTTCTAAATTTTAGTATTACACATAATTGGATGAAGTAAAGTATTTTCTAGGAACTTCCATACTGAATGAATCTAATTAGATATAATCTTGATGTTAGGCATATTGAGAAGAATTTTTTTGATAATATATTCAATGTTGTAGTGGATGTTAAGGATGAGACAAAAGATAACGTAAAAGCAAGATTGGATTTGAAAGATTTTTTCAAGAGGAGTGAGATATAACTTGAAGAGAAAAATGCATGAACAATAATAAAACCAAAAGCTACATCTATCTCACCTTAGATCAACAAAGAACAATCTTTAAGTGGATACATTCTTTGAAGTATCCCAGTAGATTTGCTTCAAACATAAGTGGATGTGTTGACTTAGGAATGAAAAAAATAATTTGCATGAAACGTCAAGATTGCCATATTTTTTTGCAATGCTTACTACAAATTGCATTTAATACCCTGCAAAAGCCGATACTTGATTCATTGATCAAAATCAACTAATTCTTCAAGAAGTTGTGCGCAGGGTCTTTAAATGTTGATTCATTGCAGAATCCTGATGTGAGTATTTTATCATTACTATGCAAGCGCCCTTTAGAGGTCTAGTGCAGTATAGATGGAGATGTATCCCTTTAAGATGTATTTATTTTCGATGTGTACTATTACGAATTGAATTTTCTTATAGAGTAATCTGCCATCACATTTATTCTAAAATGACTCCATAGTATAAATTTCTAAAAAAAATAAAAAAGAATGTTACTAATTAAACACATTTGGAGAGATCAATATGTGATGCATACCTATTACAGGAGATAAATACTTCTTGTTCCTACTATTTCAAGTAAGGTTAGCAAATGCATGAAGTGAGAAGCCTTCAAAGCATATGTTGGCATCTATTTTTGATGGAGCACATTAGAAATACTTTTGAGTGATGTTACATTCTTACGCAATGTCCTGACACTTGAGGAGTTTGCTAAGTCTTCAGTAGGTATGTCTTGCACTAGATTGAGGGCCTGTCTCATTCCGGTCTTACTTGAAAGTGACTACCATCGATTAGCGTCGATTCCCAAATCCAGAGTAAGCTTCAACGACCATTCTAATGTCTAGAGAACCTAATCTAGCCATTTAGGACTTCTCATGGCTTGAACGAGACATAAAGTCCCATGAACGGAATTTGAGAGCTCAAAAAGGCTTAAGGCCACATCATGACCACGCCTAACCTTGCCGTGACCACACCCGAGCCCCAAAAGGGGGCATGACTCATTTCTTCATGTGTGATTATTCCCAAAGTTAGCATGGCCACACCAGCTAGACGGAGCCCCCAACATAAATACACCGGAGAGCGGGGGGATGGTTAGTTGACCAGGCCTAATCTTTACACGAGTTACAATGCTTTCCTTTAGGCATGGTCACACCCAAAGTTAGCGTAGCCACATCACCTTATCGGATAGCCTGTCGGCATATTTTTAGGTCGTGTTTTATTTTGAAGAGGGGTCGCCTAACAGAAATCTGTCGGCGAATTTTTAATTTAATTAAAATAAATAATTTGAAAAGTAGTATTTGATTTTGAAAATAATTTTAAATTTGAAGGTTTTAAGATATGAGATTAAACCGATCTCACATCCCAAATAGTTTATATAAACGAGCACCGCACCACAAACCGTGTATCTATCCCTAAGGATAGTACACACCGCTTGATGGTGGGGCTTGATTAAATAAACTAGAAGGTTAGTGACATCCGTTTGGTCCGCGAACCAATTTTATAAGCCGACAAGTTTCCCCCGCTTAATATGAAAACATTAAACAGGGTTTATATTACCTGGGTTCTTTAAAATTCCCTATAAGGGCAAGCCCCTATAGTTAATTACATCTTAAGTGACGGGAATCACCTAAGAAAACTCCCGATAATAATCAATGATTCTGCTCTCAAGAATTTCAAAGTTTAAGGTTTTCAAAGATTGAACTTTGGAGTTTCAATAGGGAATGGATCAAATTTTTGGAACATTTTGTTTTGTGAATCCAAAGGAAGAAAGGTAGGAGAAATCACCGATTCGAAGTGAACTTCGATAATTTCCCGACTATCCTATCGTTTGGCTTGAATTTAGGAAAGTCCTAATGTTTATTTGATATTTCAATCTTGCCAATTTCAATTAATTAGGGCTTATATTTGTATGATAAAATCAAACAAATAGCCTAGAAGATGTGAGGGTTTATGTCGTATCGGACGACTACCTCGGAATCCTAAGACCGGTTAGGGCTTAATTTGCAATGCAAATGCCTAACGAAGAGTTGAGGATTTATGTTGCACTAGGCAAGCTACCTCGAAGTCCTATGGCTTGGTTGTTTTAATTCTAGGAAAGTTTCGTTGAAGTAGACTCGTGTTTTGCCGATGACGATGGTCGTGCCGCCCACCATGCTCCGAGCTCCTTGTTGTTGCAGAGGTTTAGTTTTAGAAATCATAAATCGGGAGTTGAGAAAAGTGTTTTGGTTTAGAGAAAATCTTAATTTCCAGGTGTTCTTTATGTTTTATTTAAAACAAATCTTAAAGTTGATTATAACGACACCGGTTAAGATCCCACGGTTCCATCCTTCCGGCATCATTATTTTTATCGGATTCACTTAGTCCAGATGAATTTGCTAAACTCAACCGAATGAGTTCCACACTTTCATTTAGACCGTGGAAATCCCGTTAGCAACACGTAGGTTACATCATCCGAGGTATTCCCGATCATCCAACAGGACGTTTTAATTTAGTTGTAATTGTAGTTTTGTGTTCTGTTTGTGATTAAATTTTGAGTTGTTTTATATTTTGAAATGTCGTGGCGGTGAATTTTATCTTGCAATGACTTTTAACTTAGTTTTGGTTTCAGCTTTAGGGTCTATCCTAAAGGTGTGGGTTTTCATGCAATGCATTGTTTTATCATGCAAGAAAAATAAACGCAATTGCAATAAAGTAAATTGCAATAATGTAAATTGCAAGAAAGTAAATTGCAATAAAAAAATAAAAGCGTACTCGGAGGGTCTTCCCGTCATCCCAAGCCGCACTTAAAACACAATTAGAATATTTAAGCAAGTTCCTAGGTAAAGCTAAGGGAAAGGTTATGGTTTTCTACCAAATTCCTAATCCTATAGCTAGTCATTTCCTATGACGTCTAGGTTCTTTGTGTTTTTGTTTGAAGACGATTTTCTTCATCAAAGAATAATCAAATTCAATTGTTCTTATAAATATCCTATCATATTGAGAAAGTGCTTAAGAAGGATCTTAAACATCTTTTCAATATTTCTAGGATTGTTTTAAGTCCAAATGAATTTAATTATATAAATGAATTAATCGTCCAAGAATTTCAAGTTTTGTTAACTTGCTCAGTGAACTAGGACATTTGAATATCCTATGAGTGAGATAACACTTCATTTGATGTTCCATTTAGGAGTTATAATAATCAAAGCTTCCAAGGGTAAATTAGTATTCAAATGATTTGATTTAAGTTAAAGGGTTTAAATTTGGAATAGTGTTCAAGTTGCTTTATATTTAGTTTAATTTAATTTAATTTGATTTGATGTTTAATTAATTTGATTTGATTTAATTTAATTTAATTATTTAATTTAATTTAATTTAATTTAATTTAATTTAATTATTTAATTTAATTTAATTTTTTAATTTAATTTAATTTAATTATTTAATTTAATTTAATTTAATTGTTTAATTTAATTTAATTTAATTGTTTAATTTAATTTAATTTAATTATTAATTTAATTTAATTTAATTTAATTTAATTTATTTTATTTTATTTTTAATTTTAATTGAAATTTCAAAAGAGTTTAATAATTTAATTAAGTCTTTTAATATTTTAAATTTGAGTTATCATTTTAATTAAAAATTGAATATTAATGATATAATTAGTTTAGGGATTTTTAAATTAAAGAATAAATCTCTTCCTAATAAATATCCCTTATTTTAATAATTCCAATTTCATTATTCTTCCAAATTTAATCTATTATTTAATTAAAGTTTAATCATTTTGAAATTATTTAATGGGTTTCTACCCTTTAATTATTTAAATTTCAATCATCCAAATCAGATTAAGATCAAATATTTTACTTGTTGACTTTTTATTAAACCTAAAGTCTTAATTAAGGATTAAAGATTTAATTACCATTTTACCCCTTAAGCTTAATAATTTCATAACTCACTAAATTGAACTTAAATGAACTTGAAATTTTTATGTGACTTCACTCATATGTCAATAAAGACATGAGAGGAGAAAATGTGATTTTTCTGTATTTAATTTATTTATATAATTATTTTTGGTGGAAAATAGAGATTTTCAAGGAAAATTTGATAACATGACCAAGGGAAAGTTTCTGTCCTTAAGAAAATTAGGGGACATTCCTAATGACCAGAGAAGCACTTGGACCAATTTTGGTGATTTTTTGAATTATATTATTTTTATTATAATTATTTTGAGTTTTGGAGTGTTAATTAATTTAAAAATAAAATAAATGTTGAAAAATGAATTTTATATTTTTCAAAAATCTCTCTGATATCAAGGAAACCAGAGAATCAAATTTTGCAATTTTCTGATTTTTCTATGATTTATAATAATTATTTTAGTGAAAATGCTTGAAAATACATTTTTTTAATTTTAAAATTACCCTAGGGCTTTAAAATTCAATATCTCACTAAATAGACCTAGGAAAAATGTGGGATTTGGTCCTAAGTGATTAGAATTCAAAATGTGACATTTTGGTGAATTTTATTATTTTTGTGATTTTTATTATTTTTTAATTATTAAAAATATTAAAATATTATTAAAAATCAACTTTTTTAGAAAATTGAAATTTTAATTTTCTTAGGTTCCCCTGATATCAGAGAGGCTCCAAAACCAATTTGGTGAATTTTTAAAAAGTATTTTAAAAGTTATGAATTTTTAAAGTTTAAAATGGCTAAGTGGCTTAATTAACCCAATTAGTGGGGTTAACCAAGTCCAATTGACCTCAAATTTTTTATGGTGGATTCCTCTGATCCTAAAGGTCAGTGGAGAATTGATTTCAAGTCAATTTGATACCTGGTTAACTCTAATTAATTAAAGACCTATTTTGGGTGTTTAAGCCAATTAGGGTCAATCTGAGTGAATTAACTCAAGTCCTATTTTTCCTAGAGTTCTCTGGTCATAAGGAACATCACCAAATATTTCTAGAATTTATTTCACAACATGCTAATTTTTGGAATTAAAATACTCAAAACAGCAACATGCATTTGAAAAATAAATAACTTTTCACAGAGATGGCCTCCCGACCTTGGAAAATTCAGTGGAATGTTCCCAAGTTCGGAGGCTTCAAAAGCCCTATGGTCTCATGCCATGGTGAATTGTATACATGCATGGAGAATTAAATGTATGCAGAGAGTAAATAAATCATAAAAAATAAAATACTTAATGAAATTAAATGATTTCTTTTCCACATTATTCTCCTCTCGTTCACCGAGCAAGAGGGTATTTTTATTTTATTTTTGTGATTTTTCTACACAAAGATATGGATTTTTGAAGTTTAGGGAATTAAATAAATAAGAAAAATACCCTAATTTTCTATTTATCCACGCGGCGCCGCCGAAACCTCGGCAGCTCCGAACGCACACGCGTCGCGCTCCCATTCGACGCCGCCACCTCGAGTCGGCAGCCCGGGCCCCGCGGTTCTCGTACCGTCTCCCGGTCCGACGCAATCCCGGCCGTCCGTGCGCGCGTGTATCGAATGGACGCGCATCCGTTCATCGTCCCCAAGTGTTCTCACCCGAGAGCCGTCCACACTAAATCCCTAAGATCTCACTCGATTCTCAATGGATTTTCATGTTCTTATGCTCTATGGATTCGTCTCGAAGAGACGAACACATCTATACGGCTAACATGCATTGAAACTAAGGCATTCGAAATGAAGAATCTCCGAAGCTCGGGATGGAGAGTTAGCTCATACCTTGGCTCGGAGAAGTGTGGCTTCAATCCGAGAGTTGTTGCACCTTCGATTGGGTCCCGGCAAGCTCCGCATGAAGTCTCCCGGTCCAGTGAATTGTCCGGATATGATTTCGACCAAGCCCGATCACAAAGCTTGGAGGCCGGAGCAACCGGGTGGCCCGGAGATGGGGCTTTTGGTGGTGGACACCTTCCCTTGGTCCGGTGAAGGTGTAGAGCCAATCAATTTGGGAATTGGCTCACCGTGGAGAAGTGTCCCGGTTTTTGGGCTAAAGTTCGAGCTCAAAATCGGGCTCGCCTAGAAGGAATTGGGGCTGGAATTCAGTGGGGATCAGGTGCTCTATGTGTAGAGAGTGATCTGGAGTGATTTTGGCAGAGTTTCCTTAAGGTTTTGTTTCAGCTCTTCTCATGGCCGAGAGGGGTGGAGTTTAAATAGGAGAGGGTGGAAGGCCTCTCAGAGGGAGTTAGGGCTTGGGATCAGCTGCTCTGGTGAGGAGAAGATCAGCCATGGTGACCACTAGGCATGGGGCAGCTTAGCAAGTGAGAATTTCAATGTTGGCTCACATGTGAGCTCTCGGCCATGGTGTTTTCCGGCGGCCTGGTGGCCGGCCGGCCAGGCAATGGTCACCATCTTGGTCAGGTGGGTCGTGGTCGGGGTTTAGTGTAGGCAATCGAGGTTTGACATGTGTAAAGGAGTTTGATTTAAATGGAATGGGAGAAGACTCACTTTGGCTTGGTTTGGGTCAACCCACCATTTTGGGCTTGGTGCACCCTTCCAAGCTCTGATTTTGAGCCGAGGGAATCATTTAGGTCAGCTTAGAAGGAGTGGTGAAGTCTCCATCCATGATGAGGTGGCTAAACATGGTTTAGTGTGTGACATGATTAAGGTAAAAAAGGTTAAAGGAGGTTTAAGAAAGAACCCCTCTTCTTTCCATAAATGGACTAATGACAAGTCAAAGCCCTCATGGCTTCATGTGGCTTGAGAATGGCTTGTTCATGGCTTCATTTGGCTTGGGAAAAGGTCGATTTGTTTCATGAAAAGGGTTTTAAGAATTTTGGATGTTTTGATGGAAATTTGTATGAAACTTGATTTGGAATAATTCAATGATGATTTTAGGACTTAGGTAATGGATTTAATTAAATGGATGACAAATGGAGATGTCATGTGGGCTTTAGGGTAGATTTGGGCTTTTGAATTTTCAAGGAAATGGGCTTTTAAGAAGGTTTAAGGGAAGTGGGCTTTTAAGTTTAAGGATGTGTTCATGGATGGGAATTTTTGTAGAAGTTTGGGCCAAATAGTTGTTGGTTTTGGTTTAGGGATGTTTCATGAATAATTTGAAATAGATTTAAGGTGGTTTGGGTTTGAATTGGGTTGAATTTGGGTTTATTTGGTAAATGGGCCAATGTAGGTCAAATTGGGCTAACTTGGGTCAATGTTGGGCTAGGGTTGAAATTGATGTAAAATAAATATTAAGAAATGTTTATGGGAGTGTTTCAAAGAGGTTTTGGCTTTGGTTGGGTTTTAATTTTGAGGTTTGGGCCTATTTGGGTTAGATTTGGGTTTAGGTCAAAATTGGGCTTTTTGATTTTGGGTTGAATTTGAGTGGGGTTTGGGTCAAAATCTTGGGCAAATCATGTTAGTGTTTTGTTTATGAGGATGTTAAGGAAGGTTTAGAAAAGATTTGGGGTTAATTGGAGTTGAATTGGGTTAGTTTGGGCTAAGTTTGGGTCATGGGTCCAAATTTGGGCTTTAAGGCCCAAAGTGAAATCGGATCCAAATGTCAATCAAATTGGACTTGGATTTGGTCTAAATTGGTATTGGGAATGTTGAATTGAAGTTTAGAATTGAATTGGACCAAAATTGGGGTCAATTGGGTAGGTTTGGTTTGACATTGGGTCCACTTTGGGTTAAAATGGGTCAATTTGGGGGTTTTGACAAAAGTAGGGTAAATTGACAAAATTGGCCCATGGTGTAGTTGGACAAAATGAAATTGGGAATATTTGGGATTTTCTGGAATTTTCTGGGAATTTTCTGAATTTTTGGATTTTTAGGCCAAGAAGGGTATTTTGGGTATTTGGAGGGTATTGGGAGGTTTTCTTGGAATTTTTGGTATTTTTGGGTATGGATGATCAATTTGAGTGATGTGGAGGTGTTTGGGATTGATTTTGGAAAATTTTAGGTAATTTGGAAATTTTGCAAAAATTTGGGTAATTTCAAGGGTTTTGGGTAGGTTTAGTAGGTGTAGGGTCCCAGGGGTCAAAAATTTGAAAATTTGGGAAATTGAAGATTGGGTGAATTTGAGTGGGGTGAAATCATTTTGGTTGAGCCATGAAGCCATTTCAAGCCCATATGAGCCATGAAAGGACTCATTCGAGGCATTCATTATGTTGTTCCTAACCCTCTTAGCCAAGGGCTTAGGGGTTAAGGACCATCCATGTGAATCACCTACATGAGTCGAGAGGTCAAGTTGGGTATGGGTGTGGTTTTAGGAAGTGTGTGGAAATGTAGTGTGTAAGTGTAATGTATGTCAGCCCCTTCACCAGACCAGGCCACCCAGGGCAGTCCTAAGGCCACAGAATCCTATAGGAACTCATCCTTTAAACTTCCATATTTGATTTCAACCCTCTAGGTGATTAGGGGTCTATAGTCAAGTTTGTGGAGTTTGCAGGGAGTTTAGAAGTGGTTTGAATTTCTAAAAGGCGGGTCCCAATTCTAGTCCTCTAAGATAGTCAAAGGAAAAGCCTAAGGCTAGATCCTAAGCACTAAAAAGAAGAAAGGAAGACCTCATCAAAAATGAGGTCAACAAATGGACCCCCAATAGGTGTGGTGAGCCGACGGAGCACACCGCGCGTATTGGTGTTGACCGAAGCGATCAACAAAACCAACACAGATGTCCAAGTGACGAACTTAGGACGAAGTAGAAGAGTTTCTGCTGGGGAGTGTCAAGTATATCTCTGGAACCGGAGATTCTTGAACTCTCGCTGGGGAAGGGAAAAGGAGGTAAATCCCAAATCACATGATCTGAGGGAATTTCGATTTAGATTTTATTTTGTTTCAATTTATGTTTTGATGTGTGAGTTTAAATTTTAGTTTGGAGTTTCAATTTAGATTGAAGTTTCGTCAAAATTAATTCGAGGGATTCGATTTGAAATGAAAATTAGGATTTTGAGGTTTTAGATGTAACATCTCCAACCTCGAAAGAAAATTGAATTGATTAGATTGAATCGTTGCAATGAGAAGATATCTCGTAGCAAAGTGGTGTTGGATGTAAAATCCTTAACCTCAAGAGTTTGATTTCGATGTGATGTATTTCATTGCGATAGGGAAAAGATCCTAAAGCAATGCAGATCTCGGATGTAAAATCCTCGACCCAAAGGTTGAATTTTGATTTGATGTATTTCAAAGGCAATAGGAAAGAATCCTAAAGCAAGTGCAGTCTTGGATGTAAAATCCTCGACCCAAAAGTTGAATTTTGATGTATTTCGATGGCAATAGGAAGAGAATCCTAAAGCAAGGCAAGTCTTGGATGTAAAATCCTCGACCCAAAAAGTTTGAATTTTGGTGTATTTCAGTGCAATAGGAAGAGAATCCTAAAGCAGTGCAGTCTTGGATGTAAAATCCTCGACCCAAAAGGTTTGAATTTGATGTATTTCAGTGCAATAGGAAAAGAATCCTAAAGAAGAGCAGTCTTGGATGTAAAATCCTCGACCCAAAAGAGTTTGATTTGATGTATTTCAAGGCGATAGGAAAAGAATCCTAAAGCAATGCAGTCTTGGATGTAAAATCCTCGACCCAAAAGGTTTGAATTTGATGTATTTCAAAGCAGTAGGAAAAGAATCCTAAAGCAGAGGTACTTGGATGTAAAATCCTCGACCCAAAAGGTTTGAATTGATGTATTTCAGCTGCAACAGGAAAAGAATCCTAAAGCAATGCAGTCTTGGATGTAAAATCCTCGACCCAAAAGGTTTGAATTTGATGTATTTCAAGGCAATAGGAAGAGAATCCTAGAAGCAAAGGCCTTGGATGTAAAATCCTCGACCCAAAAGTTTTGAATTTTGATGTATTTCAAAGGCAATAGGAAGAGAATCCTAAAGCAAGGCAATCTGGATGTAAAATCCTCGACCCAAAAGGTTTGAATTTGATGTATTTCAAAGCAATAGGAAAAGAATCCTAAAGCAAGCAAGTCTTGGATGTAAAATCCTCGACTCAAAAGAGTTTGAATTTTGATGTATTTCAATGCAACAGAAGAGAATCCTAAAGCAAGCGGCCTTGGATGTAAAATCCTCGACCCAAAAGTTTGAATTTTGGTGTATTTCAGTGCAATAGGAAGAGAATCCTAAAGCAGTGCAGTCTTGGATGTAAAATCCTCAACCCAAGAGTTTTGAATTTTGATGTGTTTCAGTGCAATAGGAAGAGAATCCTAAAGCAGTGCAGTCTTGGATGTAAAATCCTCGACCCAAAAGTTTTGAATTTTGATTTGATTGATATTTGATTCGAGATCCGGAAGAAATTGAATTTGAATTTGATCGAGACTTGAAATCCGGAAAGATTGAATTTGGAAATTTGGAAATTTGGAAGGATGAGTTTGAACTCGATCGAAACTTGATTTAAGATTTGATTTGAAATTTGAAAGATCAAGTTTGAAACTTGATCGAGATTGGATTTGGATTTTGATTGAGAATTTGACTTGAGATTTGGGAAGATCAAATTTGAAATTTGATCGAGAGTGGATTTGGAATTTGATTGAGAATTTGATTTGAGATTTGGGAAGATCAAATTTGAAATTTGATCGAGAGTGGATTTGGAATTTGATTGAGAATTTGATTTGAGATTTGGGAAGATCAAATTTGAAATTTGATCGAGAGTGGATTTGGAATTTGATTGAGAATTTGATTTTGAAGTTTGGAAGGATGGAATTTGATTTTGAAGTTTGAAAAGATTGAAATTTGATTCGGAATTTGGAAAGATTGAATTTGAGATTTGTGTTGATTTCGTTTATCTTTTAATGGTTCAAATTTTATTTTGTTGTTTATTTAATGTTCATGTGAACTTGGTGTTTGTCATTTTTCGATTTTTTTTTTTATATTTTCGAATTTAACAGAATGAAGTAGGATAAGATCCGGAAAGAGATCTTGATTTGAAAAAGGAAACAAGGAAAACTTAATTATCATGATTTTATTTATTTTAGCACATTTTATTTTTTTTTTTGGGTTCGGACCCAATCATAAGTAATTACTTCACCCGTGTTTCTTAGGGATGAAGAATTCATTCCTTCGAAACATCAGGTAGCGTAATATTTTTTCAAGTATCGTCCGTTGATTGGAAGCATATGTCGTTCTCCCCGGCAATTCACTAGCCGGGTAGGAACCTCCCGAGTATACTGCTTCAACCACAAACGGTCCTTCCCAAGTGGGTTCAAATTTTCCTCCTATCTTGCGGTGTGCAAGAATAGGTCTCTTGAGAACGAGAACTAAGTCACCAACTTTGAAGGTTCTCGGGCGGACCAGTTTGTCATGGGCTTGAACCATTTTAGCTTGGTATAGTTCTAAATTCCGTTGCGCCGTAAGTCTTTTCCCTTCCAAGCTTTCTAATTCTTCGAGTCGTAATCCGGCGTTTTCTTCGTCGTGATCTTGTTTGCAACTCGCAATTCCGAGTGAAGGAAGCCGAACCTCTAAAGGTAACACTCGCCTCGGACCCATACACCGCAGCGTAAGGTGTAGCTTCGAGTAGGAGTTCGAAGGTTGTCCGGTAGGCCCATAAGGCTTCTAACAATTTCTCGTGCCAATTTCTCTTATTATCGTCCAAGGTTTTCTTTAAGATTTGAACGAGAGTTTTATTAAAAGCCTCGCCGAGGCCGTTTGCTCTTGGGTAGTAAATTGTCGAGTATCGCCGCCGATTCCGTGTCTCCCGACAAAATTGTTGATTTGTGTGCTTCGAATGCCGACCCATTATCCGAGATGATCTCGCGCGGCACTCCGAAACGGTAGACAACTTGGTTCTTGAAAACCGTAAGCACGTGGTGTGCTTTCACTTCTCTAAGTGGAACTCGCTTCGCCCACTTGGAAAAGTAATCCGTAGCCGCAAGAATAAAGCGATGTCCTTTCGAAGATGGTGGTTCTATCGGACCCACTATATCCGTGCCCCAACATTCAAATGGCCACGACGCAATTGTCGGTGTAGCACATTTGGAGGTTGGTGTAGAACCACTCCGTGCACTCGGCATTGATGACGACTCTCGGCGATTTTCATGCAGCTCGGTCATCATCGAGGGCCGTAGTACCCTAGTCTTTTAATTTTCATTTTCATCTTTGGACCCGACCGGTGAGCGCCACGCAGTCCCGAATGCACCTCTTTAACAATTTCACGGCCTCGTACCCGCTTAGGCACCTTAGCCACATTCGATCAAAAGACCTTCCGTATAATGTGTTGTTTATTAATGCGTAGGACAGAGTTCTTTTCTGATCCGATGGGCCGCCGACCTATCGTCCGGTAGCTTTCCCGTTTGCGGTGTAGTCTATTAATGGCCGTCGCCAATCTTCTCGTGTTTTCTCGTCACCGCCGCAACCGATTCTTTTTCTTTTGCCGATTTGTGTATTGTGTCTATGTCAAGCCGCGATAGGACTCGACGTCCGTGAACCGACACTTCCACCGATTCATCTTGCAAACGAGCAAATTCTTTTGCGAGACGGGCTAAAGCATCCGCTAAAGCATTCTCTTTTCTAGGAATTTTGTAGATTGTCACATTTGGAATCTGTTCCAACAACTGTATGGCATACCGGAAGTATTGTTCGAGTCTTGGTTTGAAAATTCCGTATTGTCCGGCGATCCGTCGAATGATTAACCGTGAATCCCCGTAGATGTTGATGTCTCGTTATCCCCATTTGAATGGTTAATTCCAAATTCCGTTATGAGGGCTTCATATTCTCGCTTCGTTGTTCGTACACGGTCTCGCTCAAGTGGTAGGAGTATCTTAACATCCCCCGCTCCGGTGTTATAAAGATTAGCCCGATTCCCGCCTTACCGGCACTATCACTTGCGATTCTTCGTCTTTGTGTGCCGAAGATGCTCCGTCGAAATATAATTCCCAACGTTGATCGTCAAGGTCTTCTAGGTTCATAGCAATACGTAACTGAACGAAGTACACATCTTAGATGATGAAGCTCTAAGTAGTAGTACGGGAAGTCGAAGCAAAGAAAATAGAAGCAAAAGCAATGTGGCCATACCAAATCCTCGTCTCAAGCCAAACTTTTAATGTACAGTGTAAGCTCTAACGTTTACACTAGTAATTAGTTTTAAAGGCTGAAGGACTTCTTCCCAAGTTTCACCACACCGTACCATTCACATAATGAATGAATCGTGGAAGGAAATACCATACCTGCAAAGAGTGCAGATCTGGTACAATTCAAAATATACTCATAAGTGATTGCTCCAATATCTATAGGCTTCTCTTGCCGAATGGCCAGTTCACCACGGCTCTCTCCCTTTGTAACTTTACTAGTATGACTCAAGGCACAGTTTAGATGAGATAAAATAATGCCATGCTTTAAAAGTGGCATTTAACTTAGAGGCCTGAAAATTGACTCTTTTATCATTAGTGATCTTCACAATCCCTCTTCCACGTCGGAAATGCCATTATCTCATATAACTCTCCTCGCATGGTGATGGGCTTCAAATTAAAAACAACATATCAGAAGTAATTGATAAAAGACATTGATATCAGCATGTAAAATGTACTTCTTGCCTTCGCCATCACCAAGTTCTCTTCGCCGTGCGAAGTTTGCATAAACCTTTGACCAGCGTAAACAATAGCAACAAGTGGAGAAGCAACAATAATTTTCCTAATTCCTTCGGCAATTATCTCCTCAATAACTTCGTTCGCTAAACACTAGCTCAAAGAATCAATTTACGTGACCGTAGGACGTCAACGTATGTCTCTGTACCCCTGCAATTAACAAACTTATCGTAATTAAATCTCGTCTTTTCTCTTGCGGGTTTTGACTTTGGATATGTCTCTAAAATTCATGAAAATTCACTATAAATTCCAAAATCACATTGTACCATTAAATTAATGACCAACTTAAAATATATTAAGATTTCAATGCCTATTTTATAGTAATATTAATGATATCTAATTTTAAAGAAATGTATTTTTCGATGTTTTGTTGGGTGTACGATGACGGCGGGATTACTCGAGCGAAAAGATACAAAAAGAAGCGAATTTGGAGCAAAAAGGACCAAACATGAAGATTCGATCTTAGGCGCCAACGGTGAGATCGACGGCTTCAACGAATGCACCTTTCCCGAGAGTTCAAAAAATATATTACAAAGGAGTGCCTATGATAGCGAGATCGATCGCCGCCGATAGCGAGCCTTTAGAGAGAGGGTCCAACCAACTATTCTAGAAGGCCGCTGATGCTAAGATCGATGACACCGATGGTGAGTTAGTCGGTTTCTCTCATGAGGTGCATCGAATGTGGACAAATTTTGAAGGGATGCTGTGAAACTCAAAACTCTTCAACCACTTTAAAAGAAACAATTCAAGGCTGAAAATCTGTGTCCACCGAGTCTATAGTGAGTAAGATTGTGTCCATTTTGTCTACATTAGTTGTTGGTGGTGTCATTAGAGTATTAGATAAAGGAGTTCAATTAGTGTTATTGTGAGGAATTCTTCGAGAGATTGTAAGAGCGGAAGGAAAGTGTGAGATTTTTTCCTCCTTGTCATTTCATGGAGAATTTCACATGCCGAAAAAAAAAAGAAAATATTCAGAGGAACTTCAAAGATTTTTCTTGGGGAGGAATTCGAGATATATTGTGTTTACTTATTTTAGTTTGTATAAATTTGCTTTCTTATAAATGAAATCCAAGTTTTGTCGTATCTTCTCCATGAAATCTGAGTAGTTTTTCTCCGTCTTTCTCCTCGTATTGACATTTTCAGAAATGGTGATTTCCACTAGTGTGCTAAGAGAATTTTAAAGAAGCCGTGATAATCTTTTCACTTCAATCTTAATTTACTTTCAAGCTAGCCAATTAATTTGTTAAAATATGTTGATTTTTACAACTAAAGTAAAGATTACATCCACGTTTTAAAGAGGTCAAAGTCTCAAAGTAGGTACAAATAAATAGGAAATATTATTTATCGAGCGTAGAATCGAGATTTTAGAGCGTTGACTAAAAATCCTCAACTCGGTCCTATCATTTGGTGCTAATGCTAGACAGAATTGCATATAACGTGAGTTCATGAGAGTCGGTATCCTTCACTAAATTTCGCGTATCTTCGGTAACCAAGCATAAGATTAGTCAATGTTCTTTATGTTTCTCAACAAAGGGAAAATACTAGGTATGCTCCTATTTGGCAAACAATATTTTAAACTAATTCTAATTATCCATTCACCTAAATTTAACAAGGAAAAGGATTCTCGCTTATATATTTAACATCACTTTATTAATGTAATAGTTAATTGTTAGTAAAATTAAGCTTTTATTATAACTTCATCTAATTTACGATTGCGTATTAGCATTTATAGGCACCTGATGCATAAAGTTGTGATTCTGAATTGGTTAATATTAGTTGCCGTTGCCAAGATTTTCAAAATTAAGAAAATGCACTAAACCACTTATTCAATCACCCTCCTTAATCTTCTTAAAATAATTGTCTCTTCACCTTTGATGCACTATTCCCCTCCATCGTAGTATTTGATGCAGCGATGTAGAGATGATGGTACCATCCGGTTTTCATGTATCCATGGTCGGCCCGAGTAGAGCGTTGAATGACGTTTACGAATCGATTATGTGAAATTTCGCGGTTGTCTTTGCTAAGTCACCGGTCTTCATTAGCGATGTTATTGATCCGAGGGCTCTTTCTCCTTTACGGTTGAATCCTCTTAATAACATTTTGTCCGCTTCGAGCTCGCGAGCATCAATTTCCAAGTATGCTTAGCGTTCGAAGATTCATTATATTGATTGATGCTCCTGGATCCACCAATACTGCGGAGAGTGTAAACTTCCCGATTGTAGCTGAAATGTACAACGGTCGGTTGTGGTCTGCATCGTTTCAAGTAGTAGGTCATTGTCCGTGAAGGTAACACCCAGTTGTTCCTTTAACGAGCAAACCTCATCTAAGGAATCTCCGGTCATTTGAGCTAAGCAAATTTACTGGATCAAGTAAGGCCTTGATCGAGCTTCTCTCATTTCCTTTGATAAGATGAGAGTGTCGTTGATGCTCGGTTTGGTCGGTAGTTTCCTAAGATGAGCTAGCACGTTGTAGTCCACTTTATTTTCATGTGTCTCGATTTCTTCCCGAATGGGTATTTCTTCGATCGGGGTTGGTTCTTCTCGGACTGACCACACGCTTTCCTTTGTCCTTTGGACCCATTCTCGGAGGTAGAACTCTTCCACTTCTCAAGTTGACTTCTGTCATTTCTTCTGAATCTAGTATTGAGTTTGCTGGTGTCTCCTCCTGAATCGAAATGACAGGTTCTTCTGGATTAGCTTCGGAGTCTGAAGGCTCTAACTCTATTGTGACTGGAGCTCCTTGAAACTCTCAAATAGATTTGTTGCTTGTTGAACTCTCGTAGCCTCCTTGGTGGATGTCTTCTTTGTCATTGTGATCGTCGAGATTGTGTATGATTTGAGAATTGTTATTTGTATCGGAATCGACGTCCGGATTAGGTTGGTTGCCGCTAGTTACGTAATCGTTAGAAACGATCGAAAACGTAGCCAACGCCATAACCCTTATCATTATAAGATCCCACCGGAGTGAGCGGAAATAATCATACGAGTCGGAGGTTCGAGGGATTTCTCCCCGAATCGGAAACAATCATCCTAGGATAAGTAGCCCCTAGTCTAGCCTTAAGAGCCTCGGTCTTTTCTTCTTCATCAATTTTCTTCTTTTCTTCGATCGTCTCTTGTTGATGTGGTTCTTCTATCGCAAGTGATAGTGCGGACTCGACGGGTTTCAAACTACCGAATTGAGGCTCGCACCGAAGTGGTTTGGATGCGATCCAAAATCTTCTTTGAAGACTTTGTCCGAGCGGTAGTCCATCCATCATCGGTCGCATAGGGATTTATCGGAACAATGAGATCCGTCGAGATAACATTGACGGAACCTCCTTTCTGGGGTTCCTTCATGTATTCCTTCGGGATCGTTATGTTCCCTTTTCAAAGATTGTCGTTGAGCCAACTTTTGAAGGTAATACAATCTTCTATCTTGTGCCCGAGCATCCGGTGGTAAGGGCAAAAGTTGGGATCACCTTTCTTGTCGACTTCTTCTGGTCTCTTAGGCTCAGGCAGTTGGAAATCTGGAGTCGCGGAACATTTTCGGCACTGCCTCATTCTTGAACGGATATTCCCTGCTCGAAGTTCCCTTAACGTATCGTTGTGGACGAGGCGGTTGTTCATCCTGTTGAGATGAGTGATAGTCGGGTCGGGGTTGCTTGGTAATTCTGTTGAATTTGCTGCGGTCGTTCTGACGGTATTTGTATCGGCTGCTTGCCTTTATCAACTGCTGCGATGATCCCGGACTTCTTTTCAAAAGTTTTCACGGGCTTCTGTTTGTCTGTTTTGTCGGTGAAACTTAATTGTTACGCCTCCTCTTGCAAGCTTCCAGCCTTGCTTAACAACTTCTCGAAAGTCTTAATAGTAAATCCCTTGAGGAGAAGTCTTTATCGGGCCATGAATGCTCTTAAGTAAAATGTCGGTCGCATCTTTGTTCTTGTAAGCTGTGGCTCACACTTCATACTTAGATTCCTCCATCGAAGTATGTAGTCCACCAAAGTTTCGTTCGGCTTATGCTTCTCTACCACTAAATCACCTATAGTGATGTGGTACTGAACTCCAGCAAATCGCTTGATGAAGAGGTTCTCTAATTCTGAAAATGTATTCACCGAACCGTTTGGTAATTCTGCATACCAATCAAAGGCGATCCACGACGAGCTGTCGACAAATTGTACGAAGAGTAAAGCATCACTTCCGCCGGCATTGTAACAAGCTGGCACGAAAATGTGCAACATGCTTGCCAGGGGTTTCCGGTTCCATCGAAAGGTCTTGAACGAGAGGTGGTACGAAGCCTTTCGGATATTGGACGGCGTCGAATTCTTCGGGGTAAGGCCTACCTGTCCGAATGGATGTCCCGCTCTTTGATTGTGCCAAGGCTTCTCGCACTTCTTTGTTCCACCATGCTCTTGATATCCTTTTCGGAATCATGCTTTGTATTGCATCCTTTTTAGTCGATCATCCCAGTTGACGGATGTAATCTCCTTTCCTCCGTCTACAATGTGAATAACTTACGGGGGTGTTTCTCTTTGGGGTTGAACTGCCTGCCGGAGAGTGGCTAGGGCTGCGGCCATCTCTTCTATCCTCTTTGCCATTTGGGAGATCGTATCATCTTTCTCTTGAAGTTGCATCCTCATCACTTCGGCTCCTCTCTTTCGCGAGCTGCAGGAGCACCTTGTGAAGGCGACGAAGCTCGTGTTTCAACCATGTTAATTTCTGCATATTCATCATCCATGAACTACGACGAGTCGACTTCATTTCCGAATTTTTCTTCTCTTTCTCTTGCTAATCGTTGAATATCAGTTCTTAGCTTTTCCATAGCATCTTCTAATGGTCTTTTTTGTACATCCTTGCAGTTGTCATGTGATAGCTATCGGGTTTCCTTCTCATGAGTCCCCTTCATTGCGGTAGCACTTTCTTCGGACTCAAGTCTCCTGACGAGACTTTCCTTCTCAGGTTGTTGTTTTAATCTTAACTGTCCGGTAGTGGGACGCCATACCATCCTTCTAGCGGCGAAGGTCTAGGACCGGATGGTACGTCGACCAAATGCTTTGGAAGGTGGTATCCTCCCTAATTTGTAATCCTGAAACAACGACGGGTGGACTAGCTTTCATTCTCTTATTCGGCTTTTACGGCGATAGCGAGGTTCTATTCGCGGCCCAAGACGGGATTTGGCCGAGCACCCGCCCTATCCTTCTTAAAATCTACGATACGGGGCACTTTTCTTTCTTTGCTAACTTCTCTATCGGGGTCGCGGTCGAGCAAATGGCGTAATTCTAGCCCTTTTCTTACGAGTACGTCGCTATAGTATGCGGGTCGAGGTAATGTGGAAGCAATCCTACGGACATTTTCCTCGTCAGCTGCGGCGGAAAGGGGATGGAATTTACTTCCTTCCAAAAGCGGTGTATACTCAGGCAATGGTATGTACTCAGGTAGTGGTGTGTACTCAGGGATTTCTACTAAGAAAGCGACTTCAGCAGCTCTGGCCTTTCTGGCAATCTTCCAACCTATGTTTCTTCTCTGAGTCCGTGTTAGGGGCGGAACCCTTGAGCTGGACCCAATTTCAAAAACAGAAGGTCTTGCACGGAAATCTGTACCCTCCATGGTAACATGCTCGTTACAAATTTGAACTTCCTTCCCTTTTAGTTTGGCGGAAGCCGGGGTAGGTGCAGAGACGACTAGACCAGTGGGGGTAGAGATAACAGTCCTCCTATGGATAGTAGTATTCCTCTCAGTTGGAACCCTTTGCAGGGGAGGGAACTCTTGGGTTGACTTAAGGTTGAACTCAATCAAAGGTCTTTCAGTTTCAGATACTTTGGTCGTCGGTGCGAAAAGGGTAACGTCGGTGATCTTGACATTTGTGTTCTCGAATCCTTGTCGAACCGGATGATCCCATTGTCGGGCGACTCATCCTTGTAAACGGCGAAGTCCATTCCATTGGTGAAGGAGAAAATCGGCTTTGGGGTAGACATCTTACGCAAGGTAGATTCGATTGTCGATCTCGAAGTTATGCTTCTTCTCATCAGGACGAAAAGAAAGGAATCGAAAAGAGTCCGAACACACATTTTTTCATGTATTTGTAAAAAGGATTTATTTGTTAAAAGAGTCATTCATTAGAGGGTTTGTTTATTAGGAACGGAATGTTCAAAGGTGTAGAGAAGGTAAAGAATCCGATTCAGAATTGGAAAGGAAAAGAAAGTCTTATGCAAGACTTCTCGACTCGAAGGACCGCTCCTAAACTAACACCTATTGGGGGTCCACCCCACCTCAGAAAAGAGGCAAAAGGATCTCAGAACCTCTCTGTTTAGGGGTGTCTAAACAGTGGCTCCTAAATCAGAGAGAATACTGTCTATACTCGTTCAAGGTAGAAATGAACATAGTATTCCTACGGAAAGAAAGGTAGTTTGATCCACTAGGGACATGGATACACTACCGATTTTTGGAAGCAGAAACTATCGATTAAAAATGGAGAGAGGAATTTTCCACAGCGGAGTCGCCGTGAAGTTGTCGACATATTTTAGGTTATGTGTTGTATTTTGAAAAGGGGGTCGCCTACAGAAATTGTCGGCGAATTTTTCATATTTTAAATTTAATTTAAATATATATATAGTTTAAAAGATAACATTTGATTTTTGAAAGTAATTTTAAGTTTAAAAGTTTTAAGATATGAAATCAAACCGATCTCACATCCCAAATAGTTTATACAAACGAGCACCGTACCACAAACCGTGTATCTATCCCGAAGAATAGACACACTTTGCTCGATGATGGGGCTCGATTAAATAAACTAGGAGATTTATGACATCCGTTTGGTACGCGAACCAATTTTATAAGCCGACAAGTTCCCCTGCTTAATGTAAATGAATCAAAGGAAATCAGAGAACTAATTTTTACAATTTTCTAATTTTTCTTTGATTTATTAGAATTATTTTAGTGGAAATGCTAGAAAATGCATTTTTTTTATTTTAAAATTACCTTAGGGCTTTAAAAATTAATATCTCATCATAGAGACTTAAGAAAAATATGGAGTTTGTTCCTAAGTGATTAAAATTCAAAATGTGACATTTTGGTGAATTTTATTATTTTTGTGATTTTTATTATTTTTTAATTATTAAAAATATTAGAATAATGCAAAAAAAATCAACTTTTTTAGAAAATTGCAATTTTAATTTTCTTAAATTCCCTTGATATCAGAGAGGCTCCAAAACCAATTTGGTGAATTTTTTAAAAGTATTTTGAAAGTTATGAATTTTTTTAAGTTTAATTTGGCTAAATGGCTTAATCAACCCATTTGATTGAGCTAACTAGAGTCCAATTGACTTCAAACTTTTATGGTGGGTTCCTCCGATCCTAAAGGTCGGTGGAGAATAGATTTTAAGTCAATTTGATGTATGATTAGCTCTAATTAATTAAAGCTCCATTTTGGGTGTTTAAGCCGATTAGGGTTATTACAAGTGAGTTAACTCGAAAATCATTTTCCCTAGGGTCCTCTCGGTTATAAGAAACATCACCAAATTTTCCTAGAATTTATTTCACAACATGCTAATTATTGGAATTAAAATACTCAGAATAATGACCTAGAATTGAAAAATCAATAACTCTTCATAGGGGTGGCCTCTGACTTTGGAAAATTCAGGGAATGTTCCCAAATTCAGAGGCTTCAAAAGCCCTTTGGTCTCATGCCGTGGTGAATTGTATACATGCATGGAGAATTGAAATAGTGCAGAGAGTAAATAAATAATTAAAAATAAAATAATTGATGAAATTACATGATTCCTTTTCCACATTATTCTCCTCTGTTTACTGAGAAAGAGGGTATTTTTATTTTTTTTTTCTGATTTTCTTACACAAAGTTATGCATTTTTGAAGTTTAGGGAATTAAATAAATCAAAATTACCCTAATTTCCTACTTATCCACGCGGCACCACGCCATCCTCGGCGGCTACGAAGGCCACGCGTCGTCTTCGATTCGGCGCCGCCATCCAGACTCCTCGCTCGAGGGGCTCGCGGTTCATGCACCATCGCGGCGTCCGGATCGATCCGGACCGTCCGCTCGATACACGCTCGATCCGATCGCTCCCAGTCATCGTCTACGACTGGTGTGCACCCGTGACCGTCAACCTTCTAACCCTAATTTCTCACTCGATTCTCAGCAGATTTTCGTGTTCTTATGCTCTATGGATTCGTCTTGAGGAGGCGAACACATCCATACGGTAAACATGTATTGAAATTGACTCAAATTAAATAGAGAATCTCTGTAAGCTCGGGAAGAAGAGTGAGTCCATACCTTTGCTCGGAGAAGTGAAGCTTCGATCTGAGAGTTGTGTCACCTTTGATTGGGTCCAAGCAAGCTCCGGATGGAGTCCCTTGGGCTCAGTGAATTGTCCGAGTATGATTTCGACCACGGCTAGATTACAAAGCTTGGAGTCTGGAACAGATGGGTGCCTGGAGAGGGGGCTTTCACTGGGGAACTCCTTCTCTTGACCTTGTGCAGGTGTGGGTGAGTTTAATTTGAATTTGGTGGAGAATTGGGAGATGTCCTGGTTTTGGGTGGAATTTTGGCTGAGAAATTGGGCTCGTTGGTGGGGATTAGGGCAAATTGTCATCGGGAATCAAGCTGCTCTAAGTGTCGAGAGTGGTCTGGAGCAATTTTGGCAGGGTTTCAGTAAGGTCTGGTTCAGCACCCCTCATTGCCGAGAGGAGGTGGTGTTTAAATAGGAGAGGGTGGAGGGCCTCCCGGGGGTTTAAAGCTGGGGATCGCTGCTTACGGTGAGGAGAAGAAGAGCTATGCTTGTCCATTTGGGTTGAGACAAGTCGGCGAGGAGAATTGAATTTTTTGGCTCCTCCCAAGGTCTCGGCCATGGTGTTTTCCGGCGGCCTGGTGGTGACCGGCCGAGCATTGGTCACCATCTTGTTCGAGTGGGTCGGGGTCGGGGTTTAGTGCGATCAGATCGGCCATGGACATGTGTAAAGGAGTTTAATTTAAATGGAATGGGAGAAGACTCATTTTGGCTTGGTTTGGTTCAACTCATGCATTTGGGCTAGGTTCACCATCCAAGGCTTGACCTTGGGCTGAGGGAGAATCATTTGGGTCGAGTTCGAATTGGGGTAGTGAAGTCCCCATCCATGGTGAGGTGGCTAAGCATGGTATAGTGTGTAACATGCTTAAGGTAAAAAAGGTTTAAGGGAGGTTTAAGAAAGAACCCCCTCTTCTTGCCATAAATGGACTAATGACAAGTCAAAGCCCTCATGGGTTCATGTGGCTTGAGAATGGCTTGTTCATGGCTCCATTTGGCTTGGGAAAAGTTTAGTCAACTTCATAAAAATGGATTTTCAGGATTTTGGACATTTTGGTGGAAAGTTGGATGAAGCTTTATTTAGAATTATTTGATCATTGGATTAGGACTTAGGGATGATTTTAATTGTATGCATGATGAAGAAGAGTGTCATATGGACTTTGGATGAATTTTTGGGCTTTTGGATTTGGTGGAAGTGGGCTTTTAAAGGCTTCATGGAAGTGGGCTTTTGGATTTTAAAATGGGCTTTTGGGATGAAATTTTTGTGAAGGACCATGTTAAATAAATGTTGCAATTGGTTTAGGCATGTGTCATGAGTGGTTTGAAACAAATTTGAGGTGGTTTGGGTTTGAATTGGGTTGAATTTAGGCTTTTTGGTAAAGTGGCCAATAGTAGGCCAAATTGGGTTAACTTGGGCTAATGTTGGGCTAATGTTGTGTAAAATTAATGTTAGGAAATGTTTGTAGGACTGTTTCAAAAAGGTTTCAACTTTGGTTGGGTTTGGATTTTGGGGTTTGGGCCTATTTGGGTTAGGTTTAAGTGTAGGCCCATGTAAAGAGTTTTTGCTTTGGGTTGAATTTGAGTGGGGTTTGGGTCCAAATTTTGGGCAAATTATGTTAGTGTTTTGTTTGTGGGGATGTTAGGGAAGGTTTAGAAAAGATTTGGGGTTAATTGGAGTTGAATTGGTTTGATTTGGGCTAGATTTGGGTCATGGGTCCAAATTGGGCTTTAAGGTCAAAAGTGAAATTGAATTCAAATGCCAATCAAATTGGGCTTGGATTTGGTCTAGATTGGTGTTGGGGATGTTGAATTGAAGTTTAGAATTGAATTGGACCAGAATTTGGGTCAGTTGGGTAGGTTTGGTTTGACATTGGGTTCACTTTGGGTTAAAATGGGTCAAATTGGGGATTTTGACAAAAGTGTGGTAAATTGACAAAATTGGCCCATGGTTTAGTTGAAAAAAATGAACTTGGGAATATTTGGGATTTTCTGGAATTTTTTGGGAATTTTCTAAATTTTTGGATTTTTGGGTCAAGAGGGGCATTTTGGGTATTTGGAGGGTATTGGGGGTATTTTGGAATTTTTGGTATTTTTGGCTATGAATGATCAATTTAAGTAATGTGGGAATTTTTGGGATTGGTTTTGAGGAATTTTGGGTGATTTGGAGATTTTTTGGAAAATTTGGGTAATTTCAAGGGTTTTGGGTAGGCTAGGCGGGTGTAGGGTCCCCGTTGTCAAAAATTGAAAATTTGGAAAATTGAAGATTGGATAGATGTAAGTGGAATGGAACCATTTTGGGTTGAGCCATGAAGCCATATCAAGCCTAGATGAGCCATGAAGGGACTCATTTGAGGCATTCATTATGTTGTTCCTAACCCTCTTAGCCAAGGGCTTAGGGGTTAAGGACCATCCATGTGAATCACCTGCATGAGTCAGGAGGTCAAGTTGGGTATGGGTGTGGTTTTAGGAGGTGTGTGAAAGTGTAGTGTATAAGTGTAGTGTGTGTGTAAGTCAACCCTCACCAGACCAGGCCACCCAGGGGCGGTCCTAAGGCCAAAGAGTCCTATAGGAACTCATCCTTTAAACTTCCACATTTGATTTCAACCCTCTAGGTGATTAGGGGTCTACAATCAAGTTTATGGAGTTTGCAGGGAGTTAAGAAGTGGTTTGAATTTCTAGGTGGTGGGTCTCAATTCTAATCCTCTAGGATAGTCAAAGGAAAAGCCTAAGGCTAGATCCTAAGTACTAAAAAGAAGAAGAGAAGACCTCATCAAAAATGAGGTCAACATTTGGCCAATTGATTTGTTAACATATGTTCAATTATCAACTATAGTAAAGATTACATCCGAGATTCAAGGAGTCAAAAGCCTTAGAAGGAGGGTGCAAATAAAAAGGGAAATATTAACTATCGGGCGTAGAATTGGACATTTTAGTGTGACAGACTAAAATATTCAATTCAGTCATATTGTTTGAGAGTTGAAGTGTAGATGTTAGCCCTCAGGCGAGGGGAACGTGGGAGCTCTGAAGTGGCAGCCGGTATCCTCCCAGCCTAGCCGCAGATTCAGTAATCAAACATAGGACTAATCAATGTTCTTTGCACCTGGACCAAAGGGTAAAGAATAGGAATGCTCCTATTTGGCACAATACAAACTCTAAACTACTTTAATTCATCATTCACTTAATTCTCTCAACAAGGAGAAAGATGCTTTTATAAATTAGAATCTTACATTTAAACTTTTTTGAGCAATAGTTTTAGTATAAGTGTTCTTAATTTCCGTATATTAGCTTAGTAAGTCTACTTTAATTTGTCTTTGAAATTCTCTAACTTCCCTGTGGGATCGATATCTTGGACTCCATTAGATCCCTTTATTACTTGATAATAATACGTATACTTGCGTAGTATCCACATTATAAATCATAATCTTCATAAAAGAATCATCAGTGTAAATACATATATTTGGTGCGGGATTAAGTTTTTGGTGTTGTTGCCAATATCAATAACATATTTTTGTAAGTATAAATATCAAAAGTGGGTCAGTGATATCCTTCAGGTGGATTAGAGAAAGAGTCTAGGAAAATCTTAAATTATGTTGGTCAATATTGGAGTCTAAAGTCCTTCGTTTGAGTAGATCTAGAACTGAATACTTGAAATGTAATTTTAGTAGTAGTAGCTCTAGTGACAAAGTTGTAACTACGAGTGATCAAATCATTTAAAAGGTGTGAATGTTCTAGATATCATGGGTCTCTTGTTCAAAGTGATGGTGATATTAATGTGGGTGTGATTAATTTGTAGATTTCAAGTTATTTGCTTTGAACTCCCATCATCTCAGCTCAAAGTTGGATCGTTTAACATCATAGAATGTTAGTTCTATCAAAGATCATTAAACGATTGAACATTGACTTATAATTGATTAAGGCATCTCCATCTGATAATGTATGCCACTGTAGCTACACCAACCTGCTCATAGGTCTATTTGTTTCGTATTTTGTATCCAAGTGAAAATCTAACTACAAACACCATACAAATCATTGGCTTTACACTTCAAAATAAAATGTTAATGAAATATATTTGTGAATGAGTTGGTGTAGCTATGGTGACAAATAAGATTAGAGATAAAATATTGATAAATATTCATTAGTTATCAATCTTCAACAACCCTAAAAGCATCTGTAGGACGTTAACGTTCTAATTTCGAGCTTAACTGGTGTTGAATTTAATGAAATATGAGTCAAAATTAAAATCAGTCAATTTTTGAGCTAATCGTTTAACATTTTAGTAATATTAGTTATGTCAAAGATTATTATTGGTCAAACATTGATTCTTAATCCATTAAGATGACTCTCTCTAATATTGTAAGCCATTGTAGCGACACTAGCCTTCACACATATATATTTCTATTATATTTTATCTCTGAAGGGTTGTTGTAACAACAGTGACAACAAAGATTAGAGCAGTATATGGATAAACGTTCATCAATAATCGGTCTTCGACAACCTTCACAGCGTTAACATACTGTTAATGTTTTTACTTCAAAGCTATCTAAAAGGTTCCCTTCTTTTAAAAAGTGTTCATTATTATCAGGTTTCATCACCTTTTGTTACAAATCGACTAGTAGATATACTAAAATAATTAAATACAATGTATTAAGCTAAATGCATTTTATAATGTGTTTATTATTCTCATGTTTGAAGGCACACATAGGTATTCGTACGATGAGATCATAAATGTACAACAGAATTTATCCATCTAGAAAATGGATCACCCATAATTCTTGAACGCTGTTGATGAATTTGTGGCAGCTACTTCTCAATTGCCAATTTACCTATCTGAGGGTAGGTTTCAGTGTCCATATTCAAATCACAGAAATCAAGCACACCTAACGCTTGAAGCAGTGAAATATGATCTATATAGACGATGCAGAGTAAGATGATTAAGTTTGTTGTACCTTACATTAAATTTCATATTTCGGTTTATTGCGTAGTTTTGTATCTTCGGTTTTAATAATTGTACCTTGCACTTTACGGTGTTGTCTACCTATATATTGCATACTTATGTGTTTTATATTTGTTATGTACTATTTTCTTTTTATTTTCTTAGATAGTATGTGTTAGGTGCACCATTAATAAAATTTGTTCTCTTTATCGCAAATGTTGACTGGAAGTAGGGACGGTCTCCTTCCCCAGGTTGGGGAGGGGGGGGGGGGCGGGGGCGGGGGGTTTGCTCAGAACATAGCGCCATCTGATGAAGAAGAATGTCTCCCACCCCCTCTCAGACACCCACCCCTGCCCTTACCTAGAACACCACCCGACCTCCACTTCTGCCTAACCTACGCACTAGATTTGGCTGCTGCCACCACCTACCTCCCTGCCATCACCCCTACTCCTGCACTCACCCCCGCCACGACCCCCAGCGCCGCAACTGCCCCCGCTACCTCCCTCATCCTCACACTCATCCCCGACCTCACCACCGTCACCACTCCCCCACCCACCCCTACTGTTATACCCACCCCAACCCATTCCCTGCACCACTGTTACCCCCACCCGTACCTCCAGCCCAATTTTACTGAAGTTGAGCACATTAAAGGCCTACACTGCCTCTATTAGGCATTAGTCGAAGGCAGTAGCTACTGCATTGAGCCTGTAGGCAACACATAAGTTTTTTTCTTAAGGATATTGTTAGTAATATTTTGATTTTCTAAATTGTCTATAAAACTAACAAATTATTGTTTTAAAATTCTTCCCCATGACTCACGTTATTCATGCAATACGGGATATCATTCAGAGCAAGTACGACTCAGTATACTTGTCATGGAAGAAGATCCCGATGACCATTTGAGATCATTGGTTTCAGGAGTTTGTGATAAGTATCGTTCATAAATAACTTAAGTTTTTATTTATTTATTTATCAATCAAACATAATCCCTATAATATTTACATAAAAAATATGCTGACGCTTTAAGCGAGTGGCGCGAATCTGGTATAACTTTGACCGCAAAGGCAGCGATTGCCTCCGGGACATATTTGTTGATATCCAGAAATCGTGGCAGCGTCCTCTATGGCTCGGAGAAGATATTTTTGCTATGCTGCTTAGGGCCTAGGATTATCCAAACTACTAGAAGGCGAGGGAGCAGGCAAAGCAGAACAAGCAGTTGGACTGTGGAGGTAGGGGGCCCTCCAAATACACTGGTGGGGCGCTCCCACATACAGAATACAAGTGAAGGCTAAGATTTCATTTATTCTATAATTTTTTCTATAATTCAAAGATGTATTCCAACTATTCTGTTTTATGGACAAACAGTGGAGATTAGATGAGAGTCGTTCGCCACCGAAGTAAATGAGCACACCCATAGGGGGCGGTCTGACCAATTCTTGATCGACAACAGATCCCGTTTGACCCATGCATTTGGCGAGCTAAACAAGTTTAATGTTAACTCTAACTCAATGTAACTACTTTTTGTTTGCAGAAGAGATTCCAGTGGTTGAAGGAGAGCCAATCTCAGGCATCAGGAGTTATTATGATCCTTAAGAGTGATCCTTTCGAGAAGTACCTGTGAAGGGATGCTGCTGAAGGGAAGAAGAAGGGTCGATTCTACGGTTTAAGACCGCAGGAGCTTGCATATGACACTCAACATTCTACTAGTGCATCTACAATTTCTACCTCAACGACACAGGATGAGGAGATCTTCAAGCATGTTGCGGCATTCTCTGTGGAGGCCCACATCTCTCAGATGAGGTTGGAGCTAGAAGCCAACGTGGAGGCCAAGCTGAAGGCTGAGTTGGATTCCTTCTGACAGCAGATGAGGGAGCATGGCAAGGCAGCGACAACATTGGAGAAGGAGGAAGCAGCGCGAGATGATAAGGATGAGATTGATGAGATAGAGGAGAATGACTAGGATGGGCGTTTTTATTATTTTTTCTTATGTTTATGTATATTTGGACATTTATTTTTTCTATGAATAGTGATGTATATATTTTAGAGTAAATACATTTTATTTATTTCATAAGTGGATTGGAAAATTTACTCTTCACTACTGTTCTATTTTGTTAAATGGTTGAAATTGTATATTAAATGTTGTGATAGTATCTGTGGTAATGTAAATATGAAAAAATTAATTTGTTTTTTTTTCCTTATGCAACAGGTTTTCGACAGCTTTTCGTCGGTTAAGCGACGGTTTTAAAGTTATCCGTAGGTAAAACTGACGGCTAGCCGATGGATATTTTTACCGACAACTAACTGACACAACCGATGTTTAAGGCGCGTCACACAAAAATGACGGCACGATACTTTTCTGACTGTTAACTCGTCGGTTATAAACATGATGCATAAATGACACTTAAATGATGGTTTTTACCTGCGTAAATAACCTGACGGGTGCAACACTTTTCCTATAGTTGATCCATCAGTTATAAAAAATGGCGCATAAATAATGTATAATTGACAGTTTTGCCAATTTAAAAAAAACAGACATATGCGATACTTTTCCGACATATATGTCGTCGCTCTGACCGACGAACAAACCATCAATGATAAGACCCAATGATTACGGACAATTTGATTTTTCGAAAAAAAACTATGACGTTAAATTATCGTATAACCATCAATAATTTTATATCATCATAATATCAGTCGATTTTTTAAACTACCAACAAATGTTTTATCTACAAGCTTAAAATCATAAATAAACTGTTAGTAACATTAAAATCGACGATTTTTTTATCATAACTGATGGATTGTGATCGTCAGAAAAAACCTAAATACCTGTAGTGTTATATTATTTTTCATAATTTAACGTTTCATTTGCTGCTTCTTCCGTGTTCTCATTCATCAATTATCATCTATTAGTAAAATAATAGTGTGTAATTTTTCTTTTTTAATATGATTATTCCATGCATTCAATCCTTTATCATATATATGTAATGTTGCGTATTGTGAGGATGAGATGAATATTGATCATGCAACAGCATAATCCACATGCAATCTGTTGAACTAGACATTCAACGACACACTAGAAGTGGCGAAGCCAGTTTTTTTTTTATTTATTTTATTTTTTATTTTTTATTATAAATATATAGCATGAACCATTTAAAATTTTTATTATATATTATTAATATAAAATATGTTAAAATATTTGATGTCTGAATTAAAATTATAATTTAAAATATTTTATATGCATATTCTATAAGTTTTAAATGATAACATCATTATTGAAGGCATATAATATTTCTTTCTCGATTAAATGATTATGATATCATTCATTCATTGATCTCAAATTCAATTTTATAATCAATATACATTAATTAAAGATAAAGCTAATATTCTTCTTTATTTAGAAATTAAGCTTGATCCCGAGCAACATATAACTAAAGTAAAAAATGGACATATTTTAATATTTTTGATTGAATTAAATTTATTAAATGTTAAAAAAAAAAAGTAATAGAGATAAAATCATACTATAAAAATAAAATAGTTATTTTATGAAATTCATGATTATATATTTAAGAAATTTCTTTTAGAAGAACAAAAAAAAAGAAAATCATTTATTGTATTTTATATTAATAATTAAGTATTCTATTATCCAAAATTAGGAAAGATAGGCACCAATTTTATTAAAATCTAATAATTTTTCTAAGGACCCATTATTCTAATTAGGCATTAATGAAGGACATGAACATTGTTATAATAACATGAATAATTTACTTCATTTTAGAAAGTAGTTACTACGATTATTCTTGATTAGTATGACCATAGGTACTTATATTTCTAAGAATGAATCACAGGATGAAATCACCTGCATCAAATAAAGATAATATCATAAAACTAAATATTTAACATAGAAGAATAAATTAACTATACATAAACTGAGCAACAATAATTTAAGACAGATATGTTCATTCGATCAGTTACCTAATTATGAACAATAAGAGAGATTTATGATATATTTATAACAATATAAATGAAATATAAATAGAAGACTGAAAACTTATAAAATAGTTAGGACCTGACATAAATAATAAGCTTAACACCCTTAACAATAAATGACATCAATACAAAAAAAGTAAACTTGTCTTCAATACCATTTTAGGCCCAAAATCATGAATTTTTGCCAAAATTTCTTTTGTTGTCAACAAAATATCAATCCACAAAGCTTTGGATGGAAATACAATCTAAATAAGAAAAACTCTATCATATAAACATTACTAGAAAATTGCTATCAAAATTTTTATCATATATACAAAGCTTTCGATGGAAATACAATCTGAATAAGAAATGTACAATAACCTGTGAACAAGAGGTTAGAAAAGTCTATTGGAAAAGATGATTGTCAACAAGAAATTTTTTTGATTGAACTGCAGTATAATTTTTTCTGATATTTTTGTCAAGAATAAAAAATGATTTATTCCACAAAAAATTCCACGGTATGTTCATTGAAGTATTGTTTGACTGACATTTCACAATTTGAACATCTTTTATCAATCTTAGCAATGTAATTTTTTTTATAAATCAATTGGAAACCTTTGTAAAATCAAAACTTTCCTATTTTCTTAAAGATGCAAAATAATTCAATTGTGGAGATTTAATTTATATTGTACACACTTGTAAAATAATCAATACAATCTAATGATAAAAACAAAAATGGGTTTAAAATTATTAATGAGTGTCATATATTCAAATATTCATGGGTACAATAATGCTTATGATTAGGACTACTAGTGAAAGTAATAATTTATTTTATACTAACATTCATATGTCATAATCAAGTATACTTAAGCATGGCACATATCAATCATTTATCTCTATATGATAATATTTGAATATACAAGTACATGTATATAATTTATACCTATGACATATCAAATGAGAAAAGTTCGGCACCAATCTCATGAAAATATATTGATTTTTAAAAGGACCCATTATTCCAGCTAGCCTTTAACAATGAAAATTTTTTTAAATCATATCTATAATAATTTAAATGAATTAATGGCAAACTTGAAATCTATATAATAGATAGGAATTTAAGATAAATCATAAGAACAATAGTCCATAACAACAAAAATTAAGTCCATCCCTTAATAAATAATAGTTACTTATCTCGAATATGTCATGTGAAACTCTTAATTTAGTCGTTTTACTAACCAAGATACTGATTGAGACTATGTCAAAAGTTCATACAACACACAAAATCATCATTAATCAGATGAAACCGAAATAAATATTTAAAATAGTAGTTATTGATATAGGTGCCATCATATTTGATTTTGGTTATCCTATACTTAATTTTGATTAATCATTTACTTAATGATAAAATTTTCTATATGTCTAACCTATATAAATGTGTGTGTGTGCGCGCGCGTGCGCATGTGTGGAAGATTTACAATCATACCACCTTAGCTATGCATGAAAAGATTTAATAATAATGGTGGTATTTCTACGTAATATAAATGATTTAGGTGTTATAAATGTAAAAGGTGAAGTTTATCTGTTAAATATGTTTATACATAAGAATTAGGTGGTACCTTTGTAAATGTCCAGGTATGTATTTAAACAAAAAAAAAATGCCAGCTACTAACTAAGAAAACATAAACTAACTCAAGCTATTTTAGTTAATAATCACCCCATAAAATGAAATAATCTATTCTAACATAAAGAATAAAACATTTGGAAGTAATGAATTGAGAATTAAAATTAAAAAAAAATAATCTAACAAGCATGGAGATGATGAGTTAACAATGCATTATAATGATAACTAAGAAATAAAAATGTGGAAGTAATGAATTGAGATTACTATATATTGTAGGAGGATAAGGTTTGCGAGAAGGAGAAGGCTCAATACTGAAGAGATTTGATAGCCCCCATCAAGGTATCAATAACATTGAACATGTCTTAATAAATTTAAATAATGTATTAACTAAGGTTATGAAAATTGGACCAGATATTGAACCGGTAAAGAGAGAGGTTTAAAGTTCAAAGGTTGAACTAGGGTTACACCGGCCGGATAATATAATAAAATATAAAGGATGTAATTTAAAAGAAAATTCAATATGAAATATAAATGAAATCTCAATATTTAAATTACCAACAACATAACAATTTGAGCATGTTATATTAAAAAGTTAATACACAATTATATTTAGCTTAATATCTAACGATTCCTAGTCTTCTTAATTTATTATTCAAAAAGAATCATGCCAAATTTGAACTAATTGAAATTGACTTTTGGAATGAACATCTTTGAAGTTAAGCTTTAAAATTTATAAAATAAATAGACATTATTTTAATAAAAATTCATGACTTTGGAGATTGATGATTTTAATATAAAAAACTTCTTAGAACATATTTGAAAGTTCTTTATTTTAATTACTATCAAAATAAAGAACATATAGAACACAATATAATAAACTCTATCTTACTCATTCAACAAGGAAAAAATATTTGGTAAAATAGATCCATGATTTTGATTTTTTTCTTTTAAAATTGCATATATTTTTTAGTAATATTTACCTTTTGAGAAGTTGTTTTATTCTCAAATTTTTATTTTTCCAAAAATAGAATATTCAGAATTAATTGCTGTATAAAAAATTTTCACCTATGCTGGTGAGATTTTTTATTGCTTGTATCCATTATATATCTCGAAAGATTTTTAGTTAAATGAACACACATCACATTCAAAGTATAACCTACTATCCCGAGAAATAAAAACATTGCCTAAGAATGGATCAAATTAACCATTTGTTGAAAATCCACATTATTTATGGGTCTACAAAACTACGATTATTTCTACCTTATGCATGTAAGATAAGTCTTATTTTATTATGGGATATGGTATCCATATGAGGGGGTTTCCAAAATTTAACTATATCTCAGGAGTGGTAGCTCCCAATAATACTGTAGAATAAAGTCTTGACTCATATCTTTCACAATCATCAGTAAGTGTTTGCGCGATGATAGGTTTTAAAGTTTTAGACGAATTTGAAGATTTTGCAGTGAATTCGGTGAAATAGAAAATTTTGGATAGGATTGACTAGGGTTGATTTACTTGAGCTAAAAACTTAAGTTTGTTGAAGTTTGATTTCATTTTTAGTTTGTTCTAACGTTTACGTTTGTAATTAGATTATGAAAATAGTTTATCGGGAGTGCATTTAAAGCTTATTTGTATTTGTTGTAACATTATTTCTTTATGTTTTTTTTTAATTGATTTACTATTGCTAATTGAACTTATTAAGTTTGTTTAGGTTTATTCCAAAATTTATTTGAAGAATATTAATTTTATTTAAAAATTATTAAATTTATTATTGTGATTTGCTTGAGTTTATTTAAAGGTTTAAGATTGGTTCTTACTTTTTAAAGTTAATTAAAACTAATTAAAAGTTTCTTAAATCTTTTTAGACTTATTAATGTCTGGTTAAAGTTTATTTAAATTGATTAAAATTTATTTAGGTTTATTATTATTCATTTTAAGTTTATTATTATAATGTAAAATTCATTAAATTTGTTAACGTTTATTAGAATCTATTTTGGTTAATTAAAATTTGTTACAATTTTTTAAAATTAATTGAAATTTTGATTGAATTTCAATTAAGTTTGACTTATTAAGGTTTTATTTTATTAAGTCTTAATAAAATAATTTAAGATTATTTAAAATTTTTAAAGTTTATTAAATTTTATGAAAGTTTGTTTTAAGTTTATTTTGATTTTGTATAAAGTTAAAGTTATTTGAATTTAGATAATGTTGATTAAATTTTATTAAATTTGGTTTTGAGTTTTAAGCTTTCTTTTAATGCATGGGGTTTGGGTCAAGCAATTTAGGATAGATATTCTAGTATTAAGTTTGGGTTTGAATTTGGAGCTGAGTCAAAGCTAAGTTTAAACTAGATTAAAATTGGATTGATTTGAATTGAATTTGAATATGAATTTAAGTTGAGTTGAAATTGATTTTGGATAAAATTGAGGTTGACTTGGAATTGATTTGACTTGGATTTAAATTGAGCTAAGTTGGGACTTTGAAATTGAATTAAAGCTGACTTTGATCTTTGACTAAGGAGTGGGAATGGGTATAGGATTTTGGGATGGAAGTGAAGCATTAACCTAAAATAAGTCTAAAAGGAGGCTAACATATGGGCTAATTTAAATTTTAGAACTAACAATAAAGATTCCGATGGCTTTCCATCATCCTGAGTCTATTAAGATTCTTAGACTATTAATAAATAAAATAACAGAAGGTCTCCCTTATTGCCATAGCAATGGCTTAAGGTAGATTATCCTATTGTTATGTGATTTGGGGTACTTTCATTATTAATCACGGGTTACTTCCTTCTAGGGTACGCCTATAATCTAAGGAGATTGGTCATTTACTTTATAGGTCCTAGTCCTTAATTATATCTATTGGTTTTTTTCTACGTTTGCAAACCTAGGGTTCACTCCTTGGATATAATCTACGGTGTAGTTGTAAAAATTAGTTGTAAAAATTAGAGTTGGTTGATTTTAATTATTTTTGTAGTTTGATATTTAACTGATTGATTTGTTTAATTCTAAAGGTTGTTGATTGTGCCTAAAGTCAGGGTTCTTCTAGGGGTATAAGGTTCTTATTTTCCTAGGTTGTTGACTAATGTCAAAAATCAAGGTTGTTTTAAATTTTGGTTTTCACCCAAGGTTATAATTGTTTTCTCTTTCTCCAAGGTTTGGGCTTTAATATTTTGAGTTAAAGGCTTATATTTAAAAACAATTCAACTCAAAACTTTCATGTATATTCTCTTCCACTACAAGTGACATGCAAATTAACATCAAAATTAGTGTCAAAATATATTCAACACAAAATTAGCATCAAATTTGCGTCTATCTATCGTCAAACACTATCCACTACTCTAAAAATGGATGCAATGCATTAATGAGGGCCTTAGAATCGCCTTTGTGTTAGAAATTCCAACACTATTAAGTTACTTAATGACGTCAGAAATTTCTGAGGCTAGCTTCCTAAAATATACAAATTCAGGACAAAACCTCCTTTTTCCTCTCCTCATTCAGTTTTATGTGCTCGGACGATTTGGTGGTGACATTTCTCTCTTGAGCTGATCGGAGTTCTATGGCCCTTCTGCTCTCGTGAAATTGCGGCTCCAGTGACCTCCACTCCTCTCCGGATGCAAGGTATTGTTATCTTCTCGTGGGTCACTTTTTCATAAGATATTTGATTTTTTTTATTTCTAGGTTTATAAAAATTGATATTTCAGTATTAAGTATGTAATGCATATGATTAATTTTATTTTGTACGTGGTATTTAAAGTTTAGCTTTTAGATATGCATTGCATAGTATTTGTGTGTTTCTTTCAAAAATAATATTGTGAAAAATATTGTTTAGATATGTTATATATGTGCATAAAGGAGTTGGTGTTGCTCCTGAAGTTGACAAGGGATACGTAAATTTAATTTATATTTTGCATGGATGAGGATGCTTAGGTAGATGAGTGGCTTTATGCTTAGAGAGAAAATGCGTAATAAATATATCTGTCAAAAGCATTGGTGTTGTCCCTCTGGTTGAAAAGATATGAGAGAGTCATCCTGAATGATTTGGTCACATTAAATGTCAATTGTGTGATGAACCTTTTATGAGTAATCATTTTTGAAATTTTTGTTCTATTTTTCAAAGTAAATTTAGGGATGTTATTAGTAGAATTCAAGTCGGATGCTCGAAGTGAAGGAAAGCTTGATTTTTTTTTTTTGGAATTTCGGGCCTATTATGTGATTGAAAAGTCTCGTCTAGAGTTAAAGAAAAATTTGATAATATGGAGGAAATTTTTCCAATGCTTTATGAGACAGAATGTTATCATGTAAAAGAAAAACATAAAATTAAATTAAGTTTTTCTTAGATGGGAATGCTTATGTGGATGAGTCTTTACACTTAGATATAAAATTTGATACGGCTATATCCGTGAAAGGGTTAGTGTAGCCCTAATGAAAAATATATATATATTAAAGAGAGTAACCTTAGTTCGGTCACCTTAAACATCAACCATCTGATCGCCCTAGTAGGAGTGTTTATGATTGTGCGTTTTGTTTGTATGTAATATATAAGAATTATCTGGTTTGCATGTCTAATTTGAAGTTTAGGATTTATGTGTGTAATACATAAGAATTATTTGGTTTTCATGTTATATTTAAAGTTAGATATTACACATGTAATAGATAGGGTGAGATTTTTACGTAAAGATTGATGTTTGAGTGTAAGATATCTCGGACATATAAAGTGTATGCACAACTGATATTTAATTGTACCGATATATAACACTACATCAATGTTACAAATGGATATTCAAAACCAGAGATAATGAATGTGTAAAAAATTGCATAAAAAAGGAAAAGGACTCATTGACGAGTTCTTGAATGTTGTTGAGGAATTTGTATAGGTAGTATCGTAGCTGTTTGTTTACCATTCAGAAGACAAGTTCCAATGCACTTGTGCAAAGCACAAGATTCAAACGTATATGGCACCTGAAGAAGTTAAGTAAGATCTATGTCATAGAGGATTTAAACTTAATTATCAGTACTTGATTTCACATGATGAGTTTGAAGCAGATGTTTAGTATGGCCATGCTGGCTTCTCATCAAGTTATGAGGAAAATATTGTTGATGCTGGTAGGACTTATTTTGTTGGGAAAGTACTTGATGATGATCAAGAACCAAATAGTGAAGCACAACAATTCTATGATTCATTAAATGTTGCGAAATAATCTCTATGGGAAGGATGCATTGCGCATATGAAGTTATCGGTCTCACTGAGCATGCTAACTATCAAATCCACTTTTAACATGCATAGATAATGGTTCAATCAGATAGCAACATTATTAAAAGAGATGAACCCTATAGAGAATTTAGTTCCAGAAGACTTGCACAGAACTAAATACTTAATGTCAAAGTTAGGATTACCATCTAAAAAGAAAGATTACTATGTTTAAAGCTACATGTTACATTACAATATTGCACTGGATATAAAATGTATATTTTGTAGTGCTGATAAGTCTAAACCAAGGAGGTGAAAGAGTAAAAATCATAAAAATATTTCATACAATCTTATGTTATACTTTTCTCTCATTCTACGACTTTAACAAATATTCACATTTATGCACACAACTCCTCACATGACATGACACAGTACTAGATCTGTTGATACTAATACTATGAGTCATCCATCATCTGGTGAAGCTTGGAAACATTTCAATTGTAGTTATATTGTCTTTATAGCTGAGCCACATGATGTCAGACTTAGCTTACGTGCATATTAGTTCACACCTTACAGTCACACTGCGATACCCTATTTATGATGGCCAGTGATTATCAAGTCATATAAATTTTTCCCTAATATGTGTATGACTGTGCCTTTTTATTCCTAACGTCAATCATATCATGTACACACAGCTCAAAGGGTAAACCTGGCGTCTATTTAAAATCTCTTATAGATGAGCTTCAACCATTTTGCAAAACTGACATCATTACTTATGATAACACTATGAAACAAAATTTTCAGCTTAAAGCTGCACTTATGTGGAAATGTAGTGATTTCAAGACTAATGAGATTCTATCTGATTAGAGCACATTTCGGAAATTGGCTTGTTCTTACTACATAGATATGCACAAAGCATTCATTTTGAAGCATGAAAGAAAAGATTCTTTGTTTGACTGCCATCAAGGGTTCATAACCCATGTTCACCCATTTTTAATTAATAGAGAAACCTTTTTCAGAAATAGATTTGAAAGATTAAGCACACTCCTAAGGATAACTAGAGCCTATTTATTGCATAAGATCATCAAAGTACCAAAGATCACTGAGAGACTGATAATAGCCTCAACTCGTCTTCTAAATTTTAGTATTACACATAATTGGATGAAGTAAAGTATTTTCTAGGAACTTCCATACTGGATGAATCTAATTAGATATAATATTGATGTTAGGCATATTGAGAAGAATTTTTTTGATAATATATTCAATGTTGTAGTGGATGTTAAGGATGAGACAAAAGATAACGTCAAAGCAAGATTGGATTTGAAAGATTTTTTCAAGAGGAGTGAGATAGAACTTGAAGAGAAAAATGCATGAACAATAATAAAACCAAAAGCTACATCTATCTCACCTTAGATCAATAAAGAACAATCTTTGAGTGGATACATTCTTTGAAGTATCCCAGTAGATTTGCTTCAAACATTAGTGGATGTGTTAACTTGGGAATGAGAAAAATAATTTGCATGAAACGTCAAGATTGCCATATTTTTTTGCAATGCTTACTACAAATTGCATTTAATACCCTGCAAAAGCCGATACAAGATTCATTGATCAAAATCAACTAATTCTTCAAGAAGTTGTGCGCAGGGACTTTAAATGTTGATTCATTGCAGAATCCTGATGTGAGTATTCTTTCATTACTATGCAAGCGCCCTTTAGAGGTCTAGTGTAGTATAGATGGAGATGTATCCCTTTAAGATGTATTTATTTTCGATGTGTACTATTACGAATTGAATTTTCTTATAGAGTAATCTACCATCACATTTATTCTAAAATGACTCCATAGTATAAATTTCTAAATAAAATAAAAATAATGTTACTAATTAAACACATTTGGAGAGATCAATATGTGATGCATACCTATTACAGGAGATAAATACTTCTTGTTCCCACTATTTCAAGTAAGGTTAGCAAATGCATGAAGTGACAAGCCTTCAAAGCATATGTTGGCATCCATTTTTGATGGAGCACATTAGAAATACTTTTGAGTGATGTTACATTCTTACGCAATGTCCTGACACTTGAGGAGTTTGCTAAGTCTTCAGTAGGTATGTCTTGCACTAGATTGAGGGCCTGTCTCATTCCGGTCATGCTCGAAAGTGACTACCATCGGTCAGCGTCGGTTCCCAAATCCAGAGTAAGCTTCAACGACCATTCTAATGTCTAGAAGACCTAATCTAGCCATTTAGGACTTCTCATGGATTGAACGAGACATAAAGTTCCATGAACGGAATTTGAGAGCTCAAAAAGGCTTAAGGCCACAGCATGACCACGCCTAGCCTTGGCGTGACCACACCCGAGCCCCAAAAGGGGGCATGACTCATTTCTTCATGTGTGATTATTCCCAAAGTTAGCATGGCCACACCAGCTAGATGGAGCCCCCAACATAAATACACCGGAGAGCGGGGGGATGGTTAGTTGACCAGGCCTAATCTTTACACGAGTTACAATGCTTTCCTTTGGGCATGATCACACCCAAAGTTAGCGTAGCCACATCACTTATCGAAGCACCATGTGTGAACACGTCAGGAGCGCGTCCTTGTCAGATTTAGTAGTGGTGTTACCGCACCCAGTTCAAGGCGTGGCCACGTTAGTTCACCAGGTTCATGATTTTTGCGCGACGATCCCCAAAAATCCTCCATGACCACTGGGCAGCCGAGCTTTACCCAGCTATTAATCCTAAAATGACATCTAGAGACACTTTAAACCATTCTAAATGGAGCAAACAGTCAAACCTTTCCAGAGACCAAGAGTTATCTTCCCTAAAGTGAGACCGAGTGAGGGATCAGAGTTCAATTCTGGTCTGAAATGAGGTAACCGTGAAGGAGCTTTTGAGGGAGCATAGAAGAGGAGATCCTTCAGCTTCCTCAAGGAGAAGCTAGGGAAGCCATCTATCTTCCTCTCCTATTTCTTCATTTTTCTCCCATCTCTACCGTCTTTTTCTTCCTCTTCAATAAATCTCCGTTAATTGAGCCAAAGGGAGCTTCTTCCTAACTTTGGAAAAGGATATGTTCGATAGTTTCTTCATCCTCTTTGATGAGAAGAGCTTCTTCACCACTTTGGGTAAGCAAATCAGAGACAAATTTGTCATCCTCACCTTGAAGGAGCTTGGAGAAGCTCAAAGAATGCATCGCCAACCACTGCATCAGTGAAATTTCTCATACCTTTGTGTTTTCTTCCTGACAAGCCTCTAGGTATTGTGTTAGAGAAGATAGGATAGGCATTATGCCAAAGGGAACCACATATGCTTGGAGGTTTTTTGTCTCCCTTGCGAATCCATGAGAGCCCCTCCAAAATCTCAGTTCATACCTATGTGTCTGGGGTAACAACTATCAAGTAATTGTTTGGCGGCCTCAATTCTCAATGAATAGATTAATGCTAATTTGGAATAGTAAATGAGGAAACCTCATTTGATTCTCATTTATAGATCAAGAATGTGAGTTTCCATGAAGGAACCTTTGTTGGGTCTCATGTATATCATGAAGATTTTCCCTTGTGAAAAATCTCCTTCACCTCGTGTTGGATGACTAGAGATAAACCAATTTGTTACATTTTGTAACGAACGAAAGTTACGACTTCACATCTATATCATAGATCCTGGTGAGATCGTTAGGGCGAGTCCGATTTATCATGATCAGGTTATCACATTTCATGTGTTCGCATCCTTATCATTCGCACATCATGATTTTTTTATTGTATGCATCAAAAGGTTCATTTTTACATGTATCATTGATCGACAGCACATGACGGCTCAATCGACCATCTTTCATTGACTTGGTTGATCGGACGCCACTGACTCGATCATATCAGTCGACCATACTTTATTGATCAGCCAGCCACGCCGGGTCAATCGGTCATCTCCAATCGACTTGATCGATCATCCACTGTCGGTTAATTTTTTGAAAATACTTTACTTTAATGTATATATAATTTTGGTTTTGAAAATAATATATTTATTTTGAAATAAAAATAAGACCAGATGGATCTCATTCACTTAATAGTCTTGATAGTGGAGCGCAACACCCCAACTAATACACCACCCCTAAAGATAATCATATCACTTGTTAGTAGGCTCAACCATTTAAACTAAAAAACTTGTGACATCTGTTTAGTTTATGAATTTTGTGATTGAAAATTATCTTACATAATATGAAGATTAGATAGGGTTTATAATACCCAGGTTTCTTATTTCCTATAGAGGCAATTCTTTATAGTTAATTATATCTTAAATGACCGAAATCACTTAAGAAAACTCTTGATAATGATAAGAGATTTCTTCTTCAAGGATTCAATGTCAAGTTTCCACAAATTTTTATAAGAAAAGTTAAGTGAGAATGGATCAAGCGGCAAAAGTTATTCCAAAGACCGAAGGGATAAGAGGTAGGCGATGTCATTGGGCATGATGTGAATTTTAGTTATTTCCTAAACTATCCTACTGTTAGGCTTTAAATCTTGCGAGTAAAATTATTTAATATGTGCTCCTACAATTTTATTTAAAATTAGGCCTCACATTCACACAATATACTATTATGCAAATAGCCTGAGAAGATAGGAGGATTTATGTTTTACCGAATGAAGAACCTTGGAATCCTAAAAGCTTAGGACTTATACTGCACAACATAATTGTAGAAAAACATAAAGATAATGTTAAGATTTACATCGTACTATACTAACAACCTCTAGGTTCTAAGGATTTGTGTTATTTAAGACTATGTAAAGTTTTTCCGAAGTACATTTGCTTCATTGTTAAGTCTTGATCTTCATCTGGAGTTGTCCTCCATCCACTTGCAGTCTGTTCTGGACTTCATGAAGTATTGGCTCCAGGTTTAGGGTATATATTTGATCTTGTGATTATTGTTGGGTCTCAGGGCCTGGTGTAGTGTTCCTCCTAAACAGACAGATTGTTGTTCTCTACCCTAAAGGTCTTTACAAGTATATTGAATCATGCGTAAACAAAACATATCGTAAAGTACAGTACAAGAAAGGCACAGTAAAGAAAAGTAACTGTGTGTATCTACTACCTCTGACACTGCTGTTAAAAGGGTTAGCATTAAAAATATAGCATGCATATTTATAAATGAATTGAAAAAAAAACACGAGGATACACAAGCATGCAGAAAAGTTAGGCGACACATATAGAGGAGCAAGGCTAGGTGTAAAAATTTTTGGTAAAGGGAGAGCTCAAAATCAGGACCAAAGCCTTAAAAATTCTTGATGGACATTCATAGGCAACCTTCAACATCATATACATGAGTCCCAACATGGGGCAAAAGGCTACCAGCAAGACTATCACGAATGGGTAACCCTTAGCTCGCCTATCTGACTGATAAATGAACTTGCCAAAAGTAACACTCCAAAAATCTTAATTTTTTGTACTCCCAAATCATTTAAGCTTTTATTTAATATGCAAAATATAAGTTTTATTGGAATGTATACTTATATATATATATATATATATAAAAGACATTTCACAAGTCAGTCACATTGTTTGATTATGACTACCAGCAACTTTTGAGAGTAAGGGAAACTCTTTACCAAATGTTGAAGGATAGTAATGTTAATTCTGCACCCTCGCCAAACCATCAGGTTAATGAGATAGAACACTATTTCGTTATAACATGTACTTGATACCTTTTTAATCATCGCTCTTTCCACCATAAGCTCTAATTTACACGAACCTCGATGATACATGTGTGGCCACATTTCAAATATCCCTATTTGTTATAAGTGTTTGAGCATTGTATTTAAGGTTCATATCCTTGAGCATTGGGTATTACTGTTGGTTAAATTGTAATGGGATGATTCTCATTAACGTGTTTTAGGTTGAAGAGTCTCAAATCATATATTGGCGAGTCCTTATGTTTTAAGGATGATTTTCCTTAATAAATTCTAAATGTCTTATGGAATATTCAAAATCATGTAAATGTATTCAGAGAATGACTCTGAACAACTTTAAAATCCTCTGTACTATTTAATGTTCATTTGGCCTTGCTATACTGTTGAGTTGATCAAATTATGTGGATTAGGGATTATATTAATATACCTTATGATATGCTCAATTTAGTATTGTTGATGTCTGAGATAGCCCATGAATGAGGCAAATGGTTAATCTTGAATGTTAAATTAAGAATTATGCAAGTAAGCACCTGCAATGGTGTGATTATGGCCATTAGAGAATTTTACACTCATTCCCCTTAATTAGCCTTATGCTTGTACTGTTTTAAGATGTTTCATTATCACTTATATTTCTTTCTTTAACTATTCTTCATATGACATTAACTTAGACCCGACTCACTACCAAGCTCTTAAGGCTTGAGGGTAAACTTATAATTTTTTGAAAAGTTTTGTAAAGTGTGTTTAATCTTTATCAAGAGGCTTGAATTTTGTTTGACCTTTGACTGGGGTCCAAATCAGTTGCTTATTAATCTTCTAGCCCATATCTCTCACTCAAGATCATCTAAATTCTTATTTCTTCCTATGTATAACAATTTAAATAATTACAATTTTGCCCTTTTTAGAAAATGCCATGAATGGGTTACTACCTTATTTACCCTTTGTGCTTCAATCATATTAATAGATTAATCATAAAAATTTAACATCCTTTCCCTCTGGTTTAAGCCTAAAAATTAATTAAATTATGGTTAGATACAATTCAAAAATTACAATATTATCCCTAGGGTTTACACCCCACAACTCTCATATTATAATTCAGATCATCATGAAACTTCACTGACCCATCACTTATGGGTTATTTAAGATATCATAGGAGAAATTATATTTTCAAACATTTAATTATTTTATGTAATTATTTAAACAAAAAATTATGAATTTCCTAGATAATTATTTTAATTATTCGAAATATGTTCTCTATCCTTAGAAAAATTTTATAATGTTGCTAAAGGCCAAAGGACTAACAAGTACAATTTTTAGAAGTTTTAGAATTATATTATAAATTTTTTTAATTTTTTATCTAGTTTTGATAAGAAAATAATTAGAAAAAAAACATTTTTAATTTTAAAATCAAAATTTATTTTTGAATTCCTCTAACCTCCGTGAACTCATAAACCTTATTTCATATTTTTTTGACTTATATATTATTTTTTATAATTATGTTAGGTAAACAAAAGTATTACCATAGAAAATTAGGAAGTTTATTGCTAGAGGTGTTCTATGATCTTAGAAAAATCAGAGAACATTTTTAGGCTCATAAAGAATAAACCGTGAAAACTTCATGCCATTGTGATTAATACTTAATATTTTATAATTAAAATAAGCTTTGAGGTGTTTAAATAATTAAAAATTAAATATAATAGAATTAATTTTATTTTTGTTTTAATTAAGTTTCACTTTCTTCACTGAGCACAGTGGTATTTTCCTTTTATTTTTTTGATATTTCTATAATAAGATATGATTTTCTGAATTTTGTATTTAATTTACTCAAAAATCTCATATTTTTCTATTTAACCAAGTCGGTGCCACCTCAACATAAGCGGCTCCGAAAGACCATGAGTCATCCCTCCATTCACCACACTTTACACCTCAGCCGCCACGTGCCCCCGCCGTACGTGACCTTGTATCGGTTCAATCGATTGTTCGCAACGATCCGAGCCATTCATTTTAAATACATGGTAATGGCTTACATCCAGTCATTGTCTTAACAGAACTCTAATTCGAGAACCTTATGTTGACCTCACGTTTGTTGAGGTCTAGTATTTCCTCTTTAGGAGCCTAGGATTTAGCCATAAGACTTTCATGTCGACTATCCTAGAGGACTAGTGATGGAACCCCATTAGAAATTCTAAACACTTCTTTACTCTTGGAGTTCTACATATTTGGTCCTAACCTCTAGAACTTAGTAGGTAAGAGCTAAACATGAGGGAGCTCAAAAGGAGTCCCTATAATATGATCAAGCCTTAGGGTCATTCTTGGGTGATTTGGCCTTGGGTAAGCTTACACACACACACACTTGGACCCCTCACTTAGACCCACTACCTCAAACCCAAAACCAATCATGCTCAATCTGGTACCCTACTTCTTTTTGAAACTCATGTGGGTGGTCCCACAAAGCCTTAGCCAAAGGCTAGGGTTTGGGTAGGAACAACACATGGAGGATCCAAAATAGGATTTCCCTTGGTCCACGACTCAAATAGGGTAATTCTATGATTAAAATTCTCAGTTAACCCCAGTTTCATCAAAACCCCAAGATTTAACCTTTTAGCCCGAAAATTCACCAAAATTACCAAAATACCCTAAAAATCCTAATTTTTCCAAAATTGCCTAAATTCTCAAATACTCTTAAAAATCATTTTAAAACATTTCAAACCACTCAAATTGACCAAAATACCTCAAAATTCTCCAAATTCCCAAAATACCTAAAATTACCAAAATGCCCCTCATACCTCAACAATTCAAAAGATTAACAATATCTCCAAAATCACTCCAAATAATCCCAAAATCAATTGAAACCACTTCATGGAGCCCAATTTGACCAAATTGACACATTTTGACCAAAATCCTCAAATTGCCGTTAAAGGCCTAAAATGCACAAATTACCCACAATTTCCACCAAATTGACTTTAATTTCACCCAATTTCAATTCCAAACCAAAATTCATCATGTCTAATCTCAACAAAAACTAACTCCAAGCCCAATTGAGCCAATTTAAAGACCAAATTCTAAGCCAAATTCAAAATTCTCAATTTTGCTCAAATCCAAATCTCACCAAATTGAACTCCATAACCCCAAAATTTCCACCCAATTAATATCCAAAACTCTTCACCACAATCTCTTAGATTAATTTAAACCATTAATTTAACCAAATCCAAACCTTAGCCCATTCTAAACCTAACTCTATCCAAAATGCCTCTAAACTGACCATGCACCATGAGTCAAATTACACTAAATTGAACCTCTCAAACAATTCAAATTTGCCCAATTCCTTTTCCAAACTCTTCATGATAATTATTCAAGTCAATTTGATTAATCAATTGTCCCAAATTTTAGCCAAAACCAAACCTAGACCAAAGCTTAAACCAAAACCCAAAATTTGAAATCATGACTCAAATTAACTTAACACATTGAACTTAGCCCTTTCTTAACCATTCCAGCCATGCTTAGACCTTCTAGGATGCTAATCACATCATTTATGACTCCTAATTGAACTGTTGACTAAGAGTACCCTAAATTAGGGGATTTATTACCAAAACTAGCTAAATCGAAAGAGGATTTGCTACCAGCCTTTCCAAGCCCTAAGCCCCAAGCCCATCACCACTAACTCCTCTGGCTCCCCTGAAACACCTAGCCACCAGCTCAGCCTTAGCTGGCCGGTCTAGTGGGTGTAAAACCCAAAACCGAGAGCCACCTCACCATAAGCCAATCCTAATGGAACCCATCCAATGTGTCTCAACTTAATTGGTAACTAACACCTTTTATCCCTCCACCTAAGCAGCAAAGAACACCCAATTTGAAACCCAGCCAACCACTTTAAGCACCTCTATTTAAACACCCCCTCACGGCCAAGGGAAGACATGATAATACCTTGGGGAAACTCTGTCAAATTGCTTCCAAAGCTTCTCCAAGGTCCCGTAAGTTTAATCCCACTGCTCCAAGCCATCCATAGCCACTGTCAAAGGACAATTTTCCCACTCAAAAATCCACCAAAAACTAAGACACTTTTTGTCACGCCACCACACTCATTAATAACCCAAATTGGCTTGTTCCTCACCATCCTCATACCAAATGAAGGAGTTCCCCACATAAAGCTCCATCTCTAGAGCCCTTCACCGTACTTCCACCTCAACCACTCCACCTATAGGAGGAAGTCTGACACAGACAATTCACCAGGCCAAAGTGACACATCCAAGAGGTTCACCAGAATCCACTGAAGCTTCTGCAAGCATCCAAGCTACACCTCTTGGACAAACGTATTGAAATTTTTCCCCAAATCAAGCTCGGTTTGGTCTTTTATGAAGAAAAGTTTGATTCCATGTTTGATAAACCATATAGATAGGTTCTTCTTAACTAGATAAAGGTGTAGGAACAAACCCAAAGTGGTTTGGTTAAGTGTAGTGAGAGATCTTAGGGTTTTAGTGTGAATCACTCATGGGATACACCAGTTGGGGATGAAGGTTGTGGACCATCGGATTGCGTATGTAATGAATTGAGGGTCAAGATCGTGCCAGACAGAGTCTTGACACATAAAGTGTGGGCTGTGTGGCAGCCGAGTCAGATGGCAACATCAAATGGTGGAGCACCATGTGCTAGGATGACGCGTCGCCGATTCAGATAAATAGAAAAAAATCAGGATTTTTTATTTATTTTAATTCAGTTAACTTAGAAAATACCTAACTTGGTTTGGAAAAATAAAAAAATAAAATAAAAAACACACTTGTTCAGTAGATAGAGGAGAAAATGTGGAACAAAAATCAAAATTATTTACTATGTATATTATTTCAAATTAATTAAATACCACATAGTGTATTTTAATTATATTTAAATAAATATAAATCACCATTACTTGAGATATTGAGGGCTTGTTGGCTCTGCCTTTAAGGGCATTATTTGATTTTTATTATGGTCAGAGAGCATCTCTAGCCAGAGAACCCTAATTTTCAAGTTAAATCCCCTTTGTTTAATTAAAAAATTATAGTAATTAAAATAAAAATCAGAAAAATACAAACTTATTTTATAGGTTCACTGTGCTAAGAGGATCCTAGAAAAAATATAAATGGGAAGTGAATATTTAAGAATGACACTAACTGTAATTAATTCATTAAAATATTTTTAAAATTAAATAATTAAAATATTAATAGAAAAATTACATAAATTGATCCACACTATAAATAATAATTATATTAGCACATTGTAAGAATTTTAACTCAATTTGAATTTATTAGGCACCAAATTTGATTTTTCAATTAAAATGGTCTTTTTGCACTAAATTAATTATAATAATTAAAATATAATTAAGAAAATTATAAAAAAAGGTTTTGGGAGTCCTTTGTAACTAGAAGAAAAGAAGAAAAATGAAATTGAAGATAACATAAATATTTGATTCTTAAAGTATTTTTAAATATTAAATAATATTAAATAATTAAAAATAATTAAAAATAATGAAAATAAAAAAAATATAAAAAATATTAAAAATATTCTAAATTGCTTCCTAATCACTTAAGAACAATTATGATATTTTTCATAATTTTCTAAATAATGTTGTGGACTTTTAAGGCCTTAAAAATGAATTTTCTCTAATTTTTCATTAAAATAGTTATAATAAATAAAATAAAAATTAAAAAAATATGAGATTTACTTCTCTAGGTTTCCTGGACTTAAGAAGATTTAATAAAAATATAAAGCCTATTTTTCAACTTAAATAATATTTTATATTTAATTAATACTTACAATTAAAACATAATTATAATAATTAAAATAAAATTCAAAAAAATCATGAAAATTGGTCTAGGTGGTCCTTTCACTTAGAGAACCTCTAATAATTTTCCTAAGAACAAATGGTATAGCTTTGGTAACTTAATGAATTAACTAGGAAAATACTTATTTTTGAATAAAATAATAATTTTAAAAATAAAATAATAATTTTAAAAATAAAATAAAATAAAATAAATCACATTTTCTCCTCTAATATTTTAATTGACCTATGAGTGGGGTAACATAAAAATTTCAAAATCATTTGAGTTAAATTTAAAGAATTATAATGTGATAAGGCCTTAAAGAGCAAATTGGTATTTATGAAATTTAATACCTAATGAATATTTAGGTTAAATCAAAAGGAAAATGAGTAATATATGATCTTAATTAATCATCTAGATAATTTAAACATAAGGGATTAAAAGGTAGAAACCAACTCATCACTTTTTCTTAACAAGGGTATAATTGTAATTTTCACTTAATTATTGTTATTTGAAGGTTAATTAAATTGAGTAATTCTAAGGTAAGGGGTTTGATTTTGGAAGACTGTAATTCGCTAATCAAATACCCTTGACTAATGGTTGGGTTATGACATAATTTTGATCAAGATTAAGCTCACCTAATTTAACATTCTTAAAATTACAAATCCACCCATGAAGTCTTAAGGGCTTAGTAGTGAGCTAGGTTTAATTCAAGCTTGCTTAATGAGGTTTAGAAAAGATAATATAACTAATTATAAATATTTTGAGTACACTACTAGCATAACTCTAGGCTTAAATTAGCTAAGTTCTTTAGCAAATCAAATTGCCTTTAAGGGCCCTCACACACCTAATTTATAAATGAAACATAAAGTGATAGTTACCCTACTCATAGGGATGATTAAAACATTTAGGTTCACTAAGTATGGGATAATACATCTCTACTAAACTTTAATGGATGAATGATTTAACAACATAATAAGTGTAGAGGAACTCAAGACTTTTCAAAGGATTTTAAAAGAGGTGCAGGGTTATGCGCAGCATTCCTTTATAGTCTTTTGGACATCTTAGAGGGAAACTGAACCTATTATATCTTTACTTAATAAAATCATCCTTTAAATAAATGGATAGTAATCCACCAATTTATGATCTAGGACCCGGTAGGATCACCCCAAACTTTTTCCGCTTTCCTTTTTTTGCAATTTATTTAAATTCCTCACAAAATTATAAATATTTCCTACAAGTTTTAACATATTAGCCAAAGTGCGATAAGATGATAGGTACGCTTTTTTTTTTTTTTAGTTACTTTACTTCCCTGCATTTTCTTTAGTGCATTTACTTACCTGTATTTACTTTACTGCATGTACTTACATGCTTACTTGCAAAACTAAAAAAAAACAAACAAACAAGCTTGTATGTTAAAACAAAACCAAAACCAAAACTCAAGAAAAAAAAACTTCTTTTCAAAATTAAACAACATTTTCAAAACAAAATAAAAGACAATTAAATTAATACACCCTCTTTGGATGATCGGGTATTCCTCGGAGGAGGCAACCTTAGGGCTTCTAACGAGATTTTCCCATTCTAGATGGATTTAACAATTCATTTAGGCTAAGTGAATCCAGAAAAAAAAGTGGTGTCGGAATGAGCAAACTGTGGGATTCTGACCGGTATCACTTAATAACTTAAAATTTTCCCCATTTGACATTTGAACAATAATGACAACAATCACAACAACAAAACCAGACATTGAAACACACCTGAACCTTAGACATTAGGACTACTACTTTAACAAGCAGCTTAGAGCATGCACTGTGGGCAACGCGACGAGGACATGAAGAAGAACATCTTCGAGAGAGCAAGAAAATCTACAACAATAAAGCTCCTTTCCTTAATTTAAATAACAAGCCATAATATTTCAAGGTTGTTTGCCTAGTGCAACATAAATCCTCAACTGATCTTTTAGGCCTTCGTATAACCCAGTTGTACAATATAAGCCCTAACTCGTGCTAGGATTCTGAGGTCGTCATCCGATACGACGTAAATTCTCCCACCTTGTAGGATATTTGTATGATTGATATCATACAGATGTAAGGCCTAAATAATAAAATTGGCAGGATGAAAGATTAATAATTTCTCTTCAGAACTGAAGCTAAAACATATGATAGTTTGGGAGGTCACCGAGGTTCTCCTCAGGATCTGTGGCATCCCCTACCTTTTTCTCTCTTCAGATTCCACAATAATTGTTCCCATTTGCACCTTTCCCATTTGATATTTTTTTATGTCCGCCCGTTGAAAATCCTAAACCTTTCTGAATTCATGAAGGAAATATTTCCTGATCATCATCGAGAATTTTATTAAGTGACTTCGGTTGCTTGAGGTGTAATTAACTATACGATCTTTCCTTTATAGGAAACTTTAAGAACCCAACTTAATATAAATCCTATTTAATTTTTATAATAGATATGGGAACTTATCGGTCAACATAAAGATTTTCACAGATGAAAAACAGATGCCATAATTTCTATAGTTTATTTAATCAAGCTTTATTATCAAGCAATGTGTCTATTCTTCAGGGTAGATGCATTTGATGTAGTGCTCGATTATTTAAGAAAATCAAATATATGAAATCAGTTCGGTCTCGTATATTTAAACTTAAAACATTACTCTTCAAAACTATGTATATATTAAATTAAATATATTTTAAAGAGGGTGACGGGATTCCTATTCCGACATCCAACAACCCCTAAATTTTAAAGCCCGACACCGTACACACTCTAGAGCTAAGATCTATCTTGATACTTAACCAAATGAAGTACAGTTTGCTCCTATAGCTTCATCTAAGTGAGACAAACACATCTATATGGCTAGGTGGATATGGACTGTTCATTTCTTTCACAAAAGTCTAAACTGAGGAAAAAATGGAAGTTTTGAGCTTATACATTTGTCTATGAGGTGAGACCTTTGATTTGGTTGGTTGAGAAGCTTCGCCTTAGTACCACGAACTACATCCAAGTGTTAATTTGCTCTATGGATTGGTCCAGGTATGACCTAGAATAAATGGTGGATTGGGTTTGGTCTAGCCCTAGGTTAGAGGCCATGGAAATCGGGAATTTCGATTGGGTAATGATTTTAGGCTGTGAGGAAGCTTTTGGAAGGGTTAATTTGGAGTTTTGGTGAAGTTAATTCCATAGCCGAAAATGCCCTGGATATAAATGGATAAATTAGGGTTTTGAGGTGAGGGAGAGTGGTAAAAAAAGGGGATGAACTTTGTGTGAGTGTATGAGTGGTTTGGAGATAATTGGGTAGAGTTTCCTTTAGGTTTGTGCACTTCTTTTTATTTTGTCGTGAGAGGGGTCTTTCTTATAGGCTCGACTAAAGAGCTTAAATGCATTGGCCAGTGGGTGCAAAGGGGCTCTTATGTGGAAGGAAGATAGGGAAAAAAATCCAATGGGTGTGAGCCACATGAGATGGACTTAATTTTGGGTTTTAACTCATGGGTGGCTTCTCAGGATTGTGTTTATTAGCGGCCATGGTTGCCGGTCAAGTCATGGGACGTCACCGTCTGGTTGAGGGATTTCAGGGATTGAGGATTGTGTAGCCAATTGTGTCTAAGAATGGCTATATGCATTTGATCAAAGTGGAAATGGGGTTAGGGTAGGTTTGGGTTTGACTTGGGCTAGGCTCATGGAAATTCGAGTGACTTCCCATGGTGACTTGAGCTGGTGGAGGACAATTGGTTAGTGTAGTCAAGTACCCATCCAAGAGATTAGGGTTTAATCATGGGTTCTGGGAAATCATTAGAAGGGTTAAGCACTTTAAATGAAATCATGAAACAGGGCCCTCGTTTTGTTACTTAGGGAATGTTGACATGGCATGGCTCACATATGGCTTGGAGAAAGCTTCATGGCTTGCATATGGTTTGGGCAACTTTCATGGGGAAGGTATTTAAGAATTTTGAACATTTTTTGTGAGGTGCCATCATGAAGCCACATGGGGAAGAAATTGATCATGTATACCATGGTCCATGGTTTGGGTTTGATTAAATGGATGATGAAGAATTTATGTCATGAAGGAGAGGGCTTTTGATTTTAAAGAGAATTGAGAAATGGGCTTGGTTTGATGGACTTTTGAAATTGGGCTTGAGGAAATTGATTTATTTTGGACTTAAGATTGTGCTTAGACTTGGGTTTGAAAATTAGCTATGACAATTTTCAAAAGGTCGTGAATCCATCATGATGAAATTTAATACTTGGTCTTAGTGAATTTGGGTTTTGGATGAGGATTCAAATTTTGGTGAATTTTGGACTTAGGGTAAACTTGAGTAGATTTGGATTTGAGCTTGGAAATTTTGGATTTGAGCTTGAAATTAGATGGGTTTGAATTTGATTTTGGATTTTGTTCGCTTTAAAGTGAATTGATAATTTTGGTGGAAGATGGATAAATTGGTAATCTTAGGAATTTGGGGTTGAAAATTGAGTGATTTTGACGATTTGGAGAAATTTGGACAAATTTTAGGAACGTTGGACATTTTGGTGAATTTGGGTAAGTTAAGAGAAATCTGGTAATTTTGGTAAGGCTTGGGGTGAGTAGGTGAAGCATGGGAGTAAAAGTGTATGGTAGTGGAGTGAGTGTGGTGATGGAGTGTGAGGTGAGTAAAGCATCCAGGGTCTTCATAAGGCCTTATGATCCTACGAGAACTCTCTTTGAGTTTCATTATGTTGGTCATGGCCATCTCAATTAATAGCTGAGGGCTTGAGACCACTCATGTGAGACTTCACAAAAAGGTCAAGAGGTGGCTATAATTTCTATGTGAGGTGGGTTCCATCACTAGTCATTTAGGATAGTTAATAGAAAATTCCTATGACTAAATTCTAAGTTCTAAGAGAAGAACTAGACCACACCAAAAATGAGCTCAGAAGTGACTTCGTTGGTGTCTTCTCGTAGGCTACGATTGCGGACAGGTCACACCTATTTGGGATATTGTGATTCACCCTCTGCCCTTATGGCCCGAGTAAGCCCTAAAAGCATAGTATGGATCTTATGAAGTGAAAGATTCACTTTCTACACTGTGGCTTAGTGAGAGCTTTGAAAGGATTGGGAAGTTTCTGTGAAATGATCGTTCATGTGGTGACCCAGTTATCGATTATCATGATAACGTAAGCAATACACCTTTTATCGAGATTATTTTCTAAGATGTAATTAACCAAAGGGTTATGTCCCTTTAGGAGTGTCATTGACCCTAGAAAAAAATATATTTTTTTATTCTCTAGTTATGGGTGGCTTATGTAGGAATTTTCTTTGTGGATATCAAGTTTTGATGTATTTCAATTTGATCTTATTTGGACATATTCTCTCGACCTATCACACGAGTATTACCATACATAAGCCCTCAATTTTCATTTTAAAATTTTTTTGTTAATTTTTGTCATATATCTTGTCTCTTCTGATTCCTCTCTTATTCGGATCATTCTATATAATTCGAAAGGGAGATTTATTTCAAAAGGGGAATCATATGCCCTCATATATATTGACAATAAGACGGCTATGAGTTTTCAAAAAGAACCGTAAACATTTCCTCACATAAGCTCTCTAAGTTATTTCTTCAATTTTTCTGCCTAGTCTCCATCTTATTTCCCTCTTTTTTGATCCCTCCTCTTCTCAGAATCATTATGACGATTAAAGTAAGAGAATTCTTTGGAAAGGAAATATTAAGATGATGATTAGTCAAGCTGATGACTCTAACTTTACAAAAAGAAATGAAACAATATTAGGTTAACCATTAGGTAGGCATGGTACACGCTGCCTCAATGATAAGAAACTTTGAGAAGCTACATTGTATGTTCTACTGAATTGTGATGAAGTGCAACTATTAATAGAATGAGATTAATATTAGTTATAAATTTTCACAATTATTACTTGGAATGCTATATCAATTAACTCAAAAATGTAAATAACAATGAGGTTAGTAGGTTATTCACCGACAGCTTGAATATAGAAGATTACTCTTAAATAAGCAAGAAGATCAAAAAAGAATTTTCAATATGGTTCAAATTATATGTACATTGAAGTAACCCATTAATTCACCGGTATGGCATATAATTGTCATGTTCAAAGTAAAAATAATTTTATTTTGAAACTTCTAGGTTTATAATACAAACAACAAAATCACAGAACAACGCTTATTTGATCATGCTTAGGGGCCTAATTGTAATTCCAAGACATGATAAATATTTGATATGAACATTTTTAAATTTTATATGAGTTTCTAGTGTGAAAGAAAGCAGATTTATAATTGTGGTGTTTGTGTAAGAGGAAACACATACACACTGATATTGATATCAGCTATTACGGCATACTCAAAGAAGTAGTCAAGTTTAATAACTGGGTTATGTTGAATGCAATATTTACTTGTTCAATTAAGAGTGGTTTGATTCTATTCCTACTCAAGGAACATGAACATTAGTCCATATGATTTAATCAGTTAGATACAATTATTATAGCACAGTAGGCATGTTAAGTTTATTACTTTTGAACCATAGTCAAGCTAGAGATAAACTTGATTGGGTCATTCTTATGAAGGATAAACAAGGAAAAAAATATTGTGATATAAACTATTTTTGAACCATTCACTAAGAGCCAGGTAAGTTAGATTTTGTAATCAGTTTGATTTAATCAATGAAATGTTTGCTCTAGATGATACCATGGGTATTCATGAAAATGTCCCTCTAAATATGAATGAAAATGAAGATAACATAGATGAAGAAATTTTAAGTTTCTTTTACTATTTTAGGGCTTTTATTTTAGGAAACAAGATAACATAGAAGATCATCTAATGAAACTAACTAAAAACTTGTATGCATTTTTAAATGATTAGTTTCTTTTACTATTTTAGGGCTTTTATTTTTTTTAGACTTATTTACGACATATTTCTTATTTTGTTTATGCACCTTCTTGCTTTTAATTGTGCTTCTCACACTAAACATATCCTGCTTATTCCTATTATTTTTAGACATAGTAGCAACATGTTTCATGTTTTGATTCTACATTATCCTACTTTTATGTTTATGGCTTATATTATATACCACTCCTTACTTTTGTTGCAAGTACTAATTTTAGTAAGATCTTTTTTTCCTATTACGGATGACGGAGGTCACCTCTAGAGAGTCCACGAGCTCAAGGCACTTTGAGGAATACATAAATGAGGCTAAAGAAGGCCATGAGTCATGCTGAGAAGTACGACACTCCCATCACCACTCTAATCAGTCCTTCTGCTACACCTCTAGCACATGCTCCCTCGCAAGCAATATCTCCCACATCTACGCTGGTTTTCTATCTAGATTTCTCCTTTAATGAGGTATGTCACTCAAATCTTGACCTTCGATGGATGACACCTTAGCAATTTGTATAATTACCAAAGGGAGACTTGTACGTTATCTTTCTTTAACATGTGAATAAGTTTAAAGTTTTTCTCAATATTTTTCTTAATTAATATTTCTACTTTAGGTTTTTTTTTTCCAATTCATCCATGAAACACATCACGGAGATCATTCGGAGAAGGTATGAAAATAGATCCCAATTGCAACTTAGGGCATGTGGTTCCAAGAGTTTGAGGTAGGATCACTTAAATTCAATTAAAATAACAATTTATATTAAATTTGGTATACTAATAAACATTGCACAATTTTTAATTTGTAGAGGTCCTTCTATCAATTGTCAAAGCATCACCAGTAGATCCGACACATTTTTTAGCTTCATAACCGGCATCAGCTGGTGTTCCATTCACCATAGCGCACAAGAAAGAGGAGATACACATTTGGTTGCATAAGGATGTCTGAATAGAGTCTGGTCCTCACCGAATTATCAGAAAAGTAGACAAAGCAATAAAATAGGATGACAAAGGGAGCCATGGGGTTGTACTCTACATTGATGGTTTGATCCCCCACACATAGAACTACCAGAGGCTGATAAGATTATCTAAAAAATTTAAAATTTAAAGATTTACGTAATTATGTGATACTTACCATTTTCTCATTTTTCACATGTTAAGCAGGTTGACCGAGAGCCATCCACTATAGAGTTGTATGTTTTGATGCATTAGGGCCAGGGCATGCAATAGGGGGTCGCTGACCACTCTCGTTGGGTCAATATAAGTAAAAAAAATTAATTTTTTTCCTTGTTTGTGATTATTAATTTTTAAAATGACAATTAATTTTAGATTTTAATCATGTAGAAGGAGTACGAGCAGCTCCATGAGAGGTAGAGGGAGATGGCTAGCCAAGCCTCAACATTTGACAGAAACAGTGGTTTCTAGTTTACTACTGTTGAGTCCAATTTTAAGTTATGGATGTAGGTAGCAGAGAAGTTGAAGGGAAGGGTGTACAACCTAAGTGCAAAGGGAATTGTATTTGAGGTTGAGCGCTCCCATGTTGTTGTGGGTTACCCTAGCTCATTATATGCCCAGCATGACGAGCTTACCAGACGGGTCAGTGCCACGATTAAAGAGCTTTGTCAGATGCTTGAAGGTCAATAGATAGTCGTAATCTAGCATGCTAGACGAAGACATTTGATTATCAGGGCAAGTGAAATATGAGTAATATTGTGGATGAAGAGGAGGCGGATTAGAAAATTTATTATGTGTTTGATGCTTTTTCCCGCCATAAGGGCTTTCATTTTTTTCATTTCTGTTTACGTGAACATTTATTCTCTGTATTTGTGAACTTGTATACATTTAGATCCGTATTTATTAAATTATATTTGTTATCATTTTTTTCACGTGTTAGTATCTAATTTCTGAGTTATGATGATGAATAAGTAAGTCATTATGCTACTCATATTTGTTATGTACAGATTTATGGAAATTTAATCATTCTTTTACATTTTTTTATTTTGTACTGGTTGCATTGGAATAGTGTCAAATTCAGTCACTATTCACAAGAGCTCGAACAACCTTTATCGATAATTATCGATGGCATTCTGATGCAAATTTACGTCAAATATATGTCGATGCAAAAATGAGTTAGATAGAATCAGACACAAATACATTAATAATTTTGTGTCAAACCTTGATTTGATGAAACTTATTAGCATTAATACTTATTGATTCTAGATCCGATGCAAGAGATTTGTTTAAGAGTTTTTTTGACACTAATACATTTGTTAATCCCAATTTTAGCTACAAAATATTTTTAATGCTAATCTATTTTAGCATCAGATTTTTCGATGCTAATGTTTTAGATTGATTTCATACGCCATTTTAATGAGGGTACTAAAGAGGAACTTTAGCCTCCATTAAAAAATAATGGTGTTTAGAAACAAAATGTCAAATGGAAAGTGTTATATATGCATTAAAACTATATTCAGTTGTAAGTAATAGGAAGCCAAGGCTTATCAAATACTTTTCTTTTTCTTTCACTAAAATACTTAACTTCTATTCATTATTATATCAAACACTAAATTGGTAATAGTTGATTAAATATGGAATCAAAATGAACTACCTTATTCATATGAGTAACGAATAATTATAATTTGTTATTAGTTTTATTTTATCACATTTTAAGATATAAGTTAATTTATGTTATTGGGTTGGCCTAAACATATACAAAAAGCTCTTCAAATATTTGAGGTGTAAGTGAACCTAATTTTTACCTAAACTTTAAATAACTTATCTTGAACATTCTAGCTACCTCAAGTTATGCTTTTGCCAGCTATCTTAGTATTCAAGAGATCTCTTTAGAAGCCATATTAAACAAATAACTTTGTCTGATGGTATGCCATTTGCTTATATAATTTTAAATTAGGTTTTGGCATCATTATGAGTAGGTACTCTCCTTGTTGATAGTTCCTCTTTGTTTTTTGATTGATTGAGTTGTTCTATTTCAATGCTGATTAATTCATTTTTGCTTCCTTCTCAACCTAATTTGTACCTTAGCCATTTTCCTCTTCTTTTTCTTAGTATACATCATAGTTAACAGATTATATTCATATTATTTAACATCTTAATTTTTTATGCCCTACTACCTTCATTCTTTCAAAATTATTGCCTCATTTTATTACTACACCTCTAGATCTCTTGTCTTGGACATCTTTTGCTTTTGATTCCTAGTTAATCCAAACTAAGGTAGTATCAAAATTTATGGCTTTATGAAAATATTTTCAAAATTCAATTTTCATTGCAATGGGTATTATTATAGACCACTCATTTCTCCTTCTTTTAATTAATTGTTTTTTCCTACTTTCCAAAGTAAATTTAACCACAATCATTATCCTTTTTAGATTGTAAGCCTAGTTTGATGACGTGCTGAACAAATTAGTAGTTTTATTTCACTCAATCTTAATGGAAAATTATTTTGGTAGCAGATCACCAATGCCATCATTAAAAAACTATGTGCATGAATGAAATTCATATAGTGAGAGTCTCATTTATCAACCAAGATTCAAACATGTCTATAAAAAATTTCATAGGGTAGAAGATTGTTTCATTTTATTTGTGTATAAAGCATGAATTTTGATGGCATCTTCAAAATGATTACAAAATGGTTTCTAGACATTAATTTACATAACAAATGTCTAATTCCTTACAAAATCTCATTTGTTTCTCACATAGGGGATCCTCTTTAATACACAATTTTTTCCTTGAGATTTAACATTTAAAAAATATTTAAATATTGGCATTCTTTCTCGTACACCACTAGGAATATTAATTGCTAGAGCACTTGATAAAGTGGATATGACTCGAGCTTTTCTCAACTTATTCTAATGTGGTTTCAAGGATAGTAGATTCTATTCAAATCATGATTGAAAAAAGTTCAAATTTGGCACTTTTATCTTTGTTGTTGGACATGAGCTTCTTTATACAAAAAAAGTTGAGAGAATGTACATCAATCAACATAAAGGAGATAATGGTTTTGCATTTGTTGAACAAAATCTTTTTTTGTTATATTTTTGCTAATCACTATTACAAACGTTGTTGTCTTTGTGATTTTACCATCTATATTTTAATATAATCACTTCAATTTAAACTTCTGGTGAATAAATTCATGGTGGCCATCTATTCTATCCCAAAGGTAAAACACTTACTGACCCCCATTGCTTTTGGATGCATCACATCTCCTTTAAATGAAATTCCATATTCCCTATATTAGATGATGCAAAGTGATCGCTTAGACATAGAGATGTATGGCAACCTCATTTATCATTATGAGGTGATAATTTTTCCAAACTCCATAGATTCAAGGATTTGTGATGGGAGTTTCTATTTATAGGTTGTTCTTCTTCCCCTTTACCACATCCGTACCACCTCCATTTAGTTATCAATATATTCGTATGCTAGTTCATCTATCATGTCAAATGCTTTTATTCGTCATCCAAACTTAATTTGGTCACTTTATAGTCGAAAAAGAACATTTATCCATAAAAGTTAATACTATATTGGAAGATGAGACTCTATTGATATTTGTTGACTAATTCAAACAACTATCCCTATAACAACATGGTCATGGTAACTACAACCACTACGAGCGAGGAGTGTTTTCTTTTGATGAGGTCAAGCAAAAAGAAATTCAATATTTTCTTAGAGTCTATTGAGAATTGTGCTTCCATCAAAGATTATGATTCTTACCAGATATTCGATTGTTAGCATTGAATCAAATTGATTCAGACAAAAGATGTCTTTTGCTCTGCATCTTTCCAATCTGGCGCACTAGAATAAGTAGCATGGGTCAGTAAATCACTTCAGTAAATGCAATAGTATAGCCTTAGCCGATTATGCTAAAGCCACTAAATTTCATTTTGCGATAGAAGTGTCTTCTTTGAGTGAGAGATTACTATATATGATTAATTTTTCTCCGTCAATTAATATATTATTACTCTTTTTTCACTTGTTTTCTCGTTGGCCTTTTTTTGGCCGTTTTTAGCACTAAGATTCTCATCTTTGCTATTTTATTCCTCGTATGGAGTAAAATATTTTTTCTTTCAAAGAAAATTCATCTCAAAACCAAAATTCTTGTTAACTAGTTTATCTTATCTCAGGTCAAATTTAATACCTCACCTCAAAATCAGTGTAGACCTGGCTTTTAAAGATAATTGCAGTTATGTACATGTTGTATAGTTACAGCCCTTTTTCCCCCTCAACAATTAAGAAGATCAGGAGATCAGTTGATCATAAGGCAAACTTTAAATAAATGAACATGCATATCTGGCGGCAAATTGTTTTTTTTTCTGCTGAGCTTCCGTGATTCTCTCGGATCATTTTCTTCTCTGCATATAGGTTCAGGTCGCCATCACAGACAACTCATATTTATCTACTCTTCATCACATATTCTTCCTCTATGCATGCATGCATGCATGCATGGGATATGTGCATACAAACTCCATAAAAACTAACCTAACCTACCCATCCACCATTATGCAAGATAAAACATGCCACATACACATATAAAAATAAAATAATCATAGCAGACACAACAGCAGGAAGAAAAAAAATATTAATTTAGTAAGCCAGGGTTTTCAGAGCCTCTCTTTCAGCCTTCCTTCCTCCTTCCTTTCAACGTTTCAGGTAAGCTACAGCAGCAAAAATGGCGTAGAGAGGGCAATCAAAGTGAAACTATCTCAGTTTTTTTTCTTTCAATCCATCGAAAAAGGAGGAGAGAAAGGTCTTGTTATGGAAAGTGCTTGTTCAGAGGAATCTGAAAACCCTAATCTTTCGGAGAAGGATGAAGATGATGAAGAAGGAGATGAGAACCCTAAGACTGAAGGCAGCTCAAGCAACAGCACAGTTGAAGAAGGAGAGAGGAAGGTTAGTTCAGGGACTGTGAGACAGTATAACAGATCCAAAATTCCAAGGCTTCGGTGGACGCCAGATCTTCATATGTGCTTTGTTCGTGCGGTGGAGAGACTCGGCGGTCAAGATCGTTAGTTTCCTTCTCTTTCCATTTAAAACCTCTCCTATATTGTTATATATTGCAGCTTTCCTCATTAAAAAAATTGTTCTTTTATGTTATATTCCTTTCTGATTTTTGTTATTGGTTATGTGAGCTGCAGGAGCAACACCTAAGCTAGTTCTTCAACTTATGAACGTTAGGGGCCTCGGTATAGCACATGTCAAAAGCCATTTGCAGGTGGGTCTTAATCCTGTTTATTATATTAATTTGTTTCTAGTTATTATTAAAGATTGGACTTTTATTTGCTTTCTTCTAATTTTCTGCACATCAGATGTATCGAAGCAAGAAGGTTGATGATTCTGGCCAAGGTATTAATGATTTTACAACAAATGGATTGGTTTCAGAAAGATATACTTCAAAAGACTAGGAACAAAATAAATTTCAAAATAACAATTTTACAAAAATTTGTCCTATTAAATTTGTTTTTGTAGTTACAGCAAATCCAATTAGAACACTTATCGATCTTGAAGATCAGCGGAATTTGTATAGCCATACTCATCTTTCAATGTTAAATGGTTTTGAACGAAGATATTCAAATATGAGGTATACAAATCCCATTGCTATTTCACTAATTGCATGCCCATTTAATCAGTTAAATGATCATTAATTCCATGATAAATTTCTCTCACCTCTATAGATATAGCTCTTCATGGATTGGTCCTGCGTTTTGGAATTCTATGAGACCAGAATCTTACAGCCCTGCAGCTGATAGTTCCTTCCTCATGCATCAGAGACCTCTAAGCATTTGGGACTACCATGCACACAGCTCTTTCATTAATGTTCGAGCAAACACAAGCAGTATTGAAGCAAAACCAAAGCATGAAGATTTCAATTCCATGCATGATAAGGAGATAGAAAATCCACAAAATTTGACAATGAGATCATGGAAAAGAGAAGACAATGAACCGGATCTGAATTTATCTTTAAATATTGCACCAAGGAAAGAGAAGAGGAAGCGAACATGGGAGGAAGATGAGGAAGCAGACAAGAGGCTGTCTCTCTCTCTGTCTTCCAATCTCTCAAGACAGGAAGAAGGATTCAGAAGGAAAGGCTCAATGTTTAGCGAACTTGAGACTGGGAATCAGCAAGCAAAGGTGACAAGTACTCTAGATCTGACTATATGAGGAGTAGTGTAGTGAGATCTTGTGGTACTTGTCCATTAATGCCTAGGGAGGTAACGAACATTTGTTCCTACATAGCTTCGATTTCTGTGCAATGTTATTTTTCAGTCATCTTCTAGTTGTGTAGCCTAATATGACAGTAATAACCTTAATATATATATATATATTAATATAATGCCTTCTCGTTTTCAACACTGGGTAACTAATATATATATATTATCTAAATATAATATTTATATTACAGATTTGGTCTTTTCCTATGTGACAACAGATTAGTTGAATGATACCTTTCTTAACGTTGAAAATTGTGTGCTTGACTTGACATGACACCTGCCAAACTGGTCTTTGGATTAATTAATGCCTGCTTGCTCCTAACTCCCATACTCCTAGAGATACATTTTAGACAACAATGCTGGTACTCTAATAAATGTTATTGCCCTTTTATTTTTCTGGGTCCTTTGATTGAACAATAATACTTTAGTATACTTTTATTTGGCCATTCTTGTTTTCATTATCTTCTCCAATTTCTGTTTGATAAGGTTATAGGCTGCATGTTATGCTTCCCAACCCCCCAACATTAACCTCACCCCCCCAGCTCACTCCATCCACCAATTTTAAAGAGGCAGTAGGCATCACAGCAGGTTCTTTTAGACCCAAGTTTGTTTAATCACAACTTATATTTGTTAAGCAATAGATTAAGGTTTAAATGCCTGATTAATTACCACATTTGATCTTGATTAGCACGGTTAAAAACCTCTTTAATGGCAGGCAATAAAGGACAAATTATGTAGGAAAGCATATTCTGGAAACAAGATGCCTCTTAGAGAGTCAACATACAATGAAAAATTAATTTTAGTTGCACCTATTTAAGCCATTGAATGCATTATCAGTTTATTTCATGAGACTATTGACAAAACACGTAGAAGATGTACAAAAAAATAATTAGAGAAAGCTCTCATTTCAAAGAAGTCTTTTTTACCCTTTAATAAAGTAACCCATCCATAATATGGGAGATTGATTATGGTTATTTACTTATTTATCTGTGTTTTTTATTACCTTATGATTCAGTATTTTTTATTTTATTTTATTTATTTTATTTATTTACTTAAATTGCCTTTTTTTGTAGATGAGTTGCTTAGGATTTTATCATTCTTTTGAACATTTCAAATGATGATTTCAATATCTGTGAAGATATCAATATAAATAAAAATTATCCCTCCTATCTTAAAAAAAAAGGAATCAGTACATTATAACCATTAAATACATATAAGAAGATTTGATGAAAATATTTCTTTAATGAGTGTTGAATGAATTAATTCCTCATTAAATAATTTTGAAGTGTACTATATCAAAAGAGGTGAACCCAAGTCATCGTACTCTTCAGAAATAACATAAGAAGGATGGATAAAATATGTTAATTTGATAGATGAAAATGAGTTACTTTTTACTAGAAGCAATGTTTACCATTTGTGAAAGTCTCATTATTTTATTATATGTTATTGTTCTTAAGATGCACATTTCTAGAGGACAAGAATCATGACTACTTGCAACCTTCTGAGTTTTTTGGATTGAGCCTTTCCCACTCGTGTTTAAAACTGAACACTAAATTCAACTGTATTTTTTTTTTCCCCTTGAGACTAATCAACTGTACTTAAGATTCTTATCGTTTGCAATTACTACAGCAATTTCCTCTTGAAAGTTATTCATGTCTTATCGTTAGTTTTATTTTTAATGACTTCAATTATTGGATGCTTTTAAAACTAGAACATAGTTGTTTAGAGAATATAATTTTTTTAATCATTAAAAATAAAAAATAAAATATTAAAATTCAACTAAATATGAGCAGCCAAATAAGTATCATATAAAGTTCACAGCCAATGGCTTCAAATTGTGATATTCTTTATTAATCCCATACTAGTTAATGTTAGAACGAAACTTAGTAATCTGATAAGCATGCAATAACTTCTAAAAGACCTGTAATATAGTTTACTTTGATGGAAACTGAAGTACATTATTTATTTATTTATTTATTTATTGGTTTAGCTAGAGCATATCAGCTTGCGATTTCATAAACTTAGCTTGACAACGTTTTATGTGATTAAGAAAATATAATCTCAAATATTAAAATATAACTTTTTTGTATTTACTAAATGAATATATTTAATAATTATTTAATATGAATAATTAAATACATACAACATGTCTAATTTTTATAACTAAATAATGATAATACTGTAAAAATTTTAATCTAAACATTAATCACCGCAAGGAAACAGCTTATTATTAATACATTTTAATTATAATTTTATTTTCTTTTATATATATATTTTTTAATTATGATTTCATTAACCAAACAACTAACATAACTAACACTAGTATTTAATATATCATTATTTATTGGGTACTTCTATTTTGTTATTGCTAAATTTGGGGTCGATCTCTTCGTTATTCTCATACCTTGGCATGTTTATTTGTTCGTTTCGCCCATGAATTTCACTTATTTATGCAATAGTGCTTAGGTGTGATTGTTGATATTGTATTTACTCCTCCCTCAAATAGCGTGTCTCCTTCAAGTGTTGTCCTTAACAACATGGTGTTGCTAGTCATTTGTCCTATTGATGTTTTACGCTTGCATTAGCTAGGATGATGCTTTTATATCTTATGATTTTCTCCTTTTTCATGGCTTTGTGCTAGTTGTTTCGCCAATTTGTTTAAGGACAAACTTTTCTTAACAGAACCTCCCTTAATTGTCCCTCCCAATGTTAAATCTTCAATGTAGTCAAGCCAATATAGATTTCTTACATTCTTCTAAGGTAATTTGACATTTTTCATCTGCAAAATGCCCTTAATTAATTGATTAGACCTTTAGAACTTTATTGCTTGGTAAATTTCATAAATAGTCACACTTTACTTGTATCTATTAGGTGCATGCTAAATCATAATATGAATAGGGATATATGTTCCTCACAACTTGATTCAAGTCATGTCCTTACCAATATCTCATTAGCATAATAAAACTACATTATTTTTTCTAGAAATCCATCAACATTTTGCGTTCATCCATATACCTGTGTAAATGATAAAAAATTTCAACATATTTAATGTATCTATAATCATTCAAATTTGGGTGGCTAGCATTCCCTCATATCAAATTATACTTTTTTGAAAAAAATCTATTCACATATGGTTCAATCTTTTGCGTATGGATGCCCCGATAACATTTAGTTTTTATCATTTGTGGCAAATATTCTGGTGGAGGTGATATAATTAGTTAGGTTTGTAAAGAGAATATTTTCATTGGAATATTAGAATATGGTTATTGGCAAAATATTATCTTTAAGAGGGTCTTGTTTCATGTCATCATTATCATCTCATTTTATTCAACATATAGTTATCTTTGGAGAAATGATTCCCTTGAATGCTCATTTGTAACTTATTCTCTTTCGATAAGGAATCACTTTCTTTTCCTAAAAGGAATATCTCTACGATTAATTAGATGGTTCTTTGAATGGAAGCCTTCTTGTATTTTGTTTTTCTTTGGATTATCATCTTCTTCCTCATATCTCGATTGTTATCCAATTAATATAATATAGTAGCAATTCTATCATAAATTAATTGAAATCTCTATTTCTTGCCTTATCAATATGTATGTTGGAATGGAGAGGCTTTTGGGATTTGACAAAGGCTAGAAATTTATGGAAGAAGCTTCACTTTATTTTCTTTGCTTGATTCAAACTCAAAGACTCCACCCCTATTTATACTAGTGGCACCTCCTAAATTAACTGGCTAGGATTGTGCCACCATAATTCTAATCCAATGGTTACAATAATTCCCCACCTACCACACAATAATTCAACACCTACCATACAATAATTCTACACCTACCACACCTACCACACATTCTAGAATAAGCTTCTAGATGAGGCTCTTATTAGACTTTTAAAACAACTAAAATCAAGTTTTAATTTCAACACCCCCTCTTAAACTTGATTTTGTGACTCCAAGTAAATTTCTCAATTTAATAAAGTCTTCACTTTTGAGTGGCTTGGTAAATATATCAGCAACTTGATCTTGAGACTTCACGTATCGCACTTGTATCTCCTTTCTTTCGATGCATTCTTCGATGAAGTGATAGCGCGTATCAATGTGCTTGCTTCTATCATGGAAAACTTGGATTCTTTGCTAGTGCTATTGCAGACTTGTTATCGACAAAAATTTTGATCGCCTCTTCTTGTGGTAAACTTAACTCTTTTAATAAGTTTCGAAGCCAAATTGCATGACAAATACATGAGGTTGCAGCCACGTACTCTGCTTCACACGTAGAAAGAGTGACAATTGGTTGTTTCTTTGACATCCAAGTGAAAGCAGTATCTCTTATGAAGAACACGAACCCTGTAGTGCTCTTTCGATCATCCATGTCTCCGGCCCAATCACTGTCGCTATATCCTTCAAGCTTGAAATTGTTAGATGATGAGTAAAGTAAGCCAAAATCGATTGTACCTTTGATATAGCGCATAATTCTTTTAGCGGTCTTCGAGTGGGTAGCGATTGGAGTCTCCATGTAGCGACCGATAAGTCCAACAAGCATAAAGAATATCCGGCCTCGTGCATGTCAAGTAGCGCAGAACTTCCAACCAAACTCTTGAAAATCGTTGGATCGATTCTTTTTCCCTCATCATACTTTGATAGCTTGACTCCGCATTCTACAGGGGTATTTATAGGTTGGCTATTATCCATCTTGAACTTCTTCAATATCTCCCTTACATAACCTTCTTGAGAGATGAAAATTTCATCCTTTGTTTGCTTGACTTCGATGCCAAGATAATATGCCATAAGCCCAATAACTGTCATCTCGAACTCCTTCGTCATCGCATCTTTGAACTTTTCAAACATGCTTGGATTATTTCCTGTGAAGATCAAGTCATCAACATATAAACAAACAATCAAGACATTTCCATCATCATTCTTGATGTAAAGAGCATGCTCGTAAGGACACTTTATGAAGCCCTTCTCTTGCAGATACTTGTCTATTCGACTATTTCATGCTCTTGGTGCTTGCTTCAACCAATAGAGAGCCTTTTTTATCTTTAGAACCTTGTCTTCTTGTCCTTTGACTTCATATCCTGGTGGTTGCTGAATGTAAACTATTTCTTCAAGTATTCCATTCAAAAAGCGATTTTACATCCAATTGATGTATTCTCCACTTATTTTGGGCTGCTAAAGAGATGATTAGTCTAATAGTTTCTAATCGAGCAACGAGGGCAAATACCTCATCATAGTCGATGCCTGCTCTTTGATCGTAGCTTTTGCCACCAATCTTGCTTTGTATCTTTCAATTTCTCCTTTGGAATTCTTCTTTGCTTTGTACACCCATTTCACACCAATTTCCTTGTGCCCTTTTGGAAGTGAAGCTAGCTCCCATGTGTCGTTCTTCTCGATTGCTTTGATTTCTTCATCCATTGCATCTTTCCACTTCTTTCTTTGTATGGTTTCTTGGAAATCCATGGGCTCACGATCGGCAAAGAGACAAAAAGAGTAAGATTATCTTGATTGTTAGTTACCTCATAAAGATCTTGTAATTTTCTCGAAGCGTGGTACTCTTTCACTTGAATTTTCTCGTTGAATTTGATGACGATGAGTCACTTTGAGTACTTGTAGTTAATGTTGTTTGTGGAGTAATAGACTCTTCTCTTGTTTGTTCGATCCGTGGCTGCTCTACGTCTTCTTCTTGCAAGTATGGGAAAAAGTTGTAGTCCTCGTCATGTGATTCCCAATCCCATTCTCCTCCTTCATCGAATATGACATCTCTGTTGATGATTGACTTCCCTGTATTTGGATTGTATAGCTTGTAGCCTTTCGAGTTGGTGTCGTAACCAATGAAGATGAACTTCTCGCTCTTATCATCCAGCTTGCTTCTTTTTTCGTCGGGTATGTGTACATGAGATGCCGGGCTTCCTTCCACTCCATGCTTCTTGTGGTGTCTTTCCCCACACACTTCTTGTTAGTGATCGGTTAGCCAAATAAACAGCACATGCGACTGCTTCTGCCCAAAACTTCTAAGGTAATTTTTTGCTTTTTAACATGCTTCTTGCCATGTTAAGGATGGTTCTATTCTTCCTTTCCGCTACTCCATTTTGTTGGGGGGGTCTTGGAACAGTTAGAAGTCGACGTATTCCGTTGGCTTCACAGAATTCTTGAAATTCTTTCGAAGTGAATTCTCCTCATCGATCAGATCGCATAGCTTTGATCTCGAGACCACTCTCCTTTTCTACATCCGCCTTAAACTTTTCGAACATTCCAAAAACCTCGATTTTTGTTTTAAGAAATGCACCCATGTTTTTCGTGAGAAATCATCTATGAAGAGAAGGAAATAGTTGCTCTTACCGAGTGAGTTTGGCTTTATTGGACCGCACACATCTGTATGTATGAGCTCAAGAGGCTTTTGGGCTCTTGAACTTGACTCCCTTGGAAAGTTTTTTCTGAAGTGCTTTCCGAGTAAACATCCTTCACATAATTGATCAGGGGTGGTTGATGTAAGGTAAGCCTCTCACCATCTCTTTCTTTGAAAGCAATTCGAGTCCTCCGAAGTTGAGATGCCCAAATCGAAGATGCCAAAGCCAAGAAGCATCTTTATAACAGGTCTTGAGACATTTGGCAATATCGTTTTGAATATTATGCAAGAACATTCTATTTTTAGACATTGGCACCTTAGCAATCAAGTTACCAATATTGTCTTTTAAGAAGAGAGTATTTTCTTTCAAGTGAATATCATATCCCTTCTCCAATAGTTGCCCTAAACTCAAGATGTTGCTCTTCATATTCGGCACAAAGTAAACATTAGAAATAAATTGATGCTTCCCATTTTTCCGGCGGATGAGAATGTTACCTTTGCCTTTCACCTCTATCTTGGACTCATCTCCAAACGACACATTGCCGCTTATCGATTCGTCGAGCTCTACGAATATGCTTCGTCTCCCGCACATATGGTTGCTTGCACGGTGTCCGAGTACCATGTACTTATCTTCACCTCTTTCATTATCCTTGTATGCTAGTAGTAGCGTGCCATCTTCTTCTCTCTTTTCTTCTATGTAGTTGACTCTTTCATAAACTTTGTTCGTAGGAGCTCTACATTCTTTTGCATAATGCCCGAACTTGTTACAATTATAAGCACTTAATTTGAGATTTATCGTACCTCGAATTTAAGCGCCTCGACCACGTCCTCTTGTAGATCTTTCTCCTTTCTCATAGTTATTGTTGGAAGCCCACCCTTGCTTGCTAGTATGACCTCGTCCTTGTCCACCACCTCTTCCATGTTGGCTTCTAATATTGTTGAAGCTTTCATCCTTCAGAGTTGGTTGAATATTCATTTTGAAAAGTTGTTCGACAATCTCTTCATTCATCTTCTTCTTTTCTTTGTGGGCTTGCAGTGAACCCAGAAGTTGTTCTATCGTCATGGCTTGTAAATCCTTGGTTTCTTCGATAATAGTTGTGATACTATCAAATTTTGAATCTAATGAACGAAGAATCTTTCCATGATTGCCACATCTTCTAACTTCTCTCCATTTCTTTTTAGTTGATTGGAAATTGTAATGACTCTAGAAAAGTAATCGGAGACCAACTCGCCTTCTTTCATATGTAAGATATCAAATTGACTTCTTAAAGTTTGAAGTCGTACCTTTTTAACCTTCTCTTCTCCTTTATACGAAACCTCGAGCTTCTTCCATGCTAGCTTGGTCGAAGTAGCACTTCGAGATCTTCTCAAAACCATCTTCATCTAAAGCTTGATAGATGAGGAAGAAAGCCTTCTTGTCTCTCTTCGTAAGTCTCTTAAGCTCTCCTTTTGTGTTGTGGATAGAGCAGACTCGTCGCTTGGCTCATCGTAGCCTTTCTCCACAACCTCCCAAACATCATGCGCTCCAAGAAGTGCCTTCATCTTGATACTCAATTGTTGTAGATGCTTTCCTTAAGCATCGGGATTTGGAAGGAAACCATACCACCATTTGCCATTGCTCTATAAAGGAACCTTTAGGCTCGATACCACTTTGTTGGAATGGAGAGGCTTTTGGGATTTGCGAAGGCTAGAAATTTATGGAAGAAGCTTCACTTTATTTTCTTTGCTTGATTCAAACTCAAAGACTTCACCCCTATTTATACTAGTGGCACCTCCTAAATTAACGGCTAGGATTGTGCCACCATAATTCTAATCCAATGGTTACAATAATTCCCCACCTACCACACAATAATTCAACAACTACCATACAATAATTCTACACCTACCACACCTACCACACATTCTAGAATAAGCTTCTAGATGAGGCTCTTATTAGACTTTTAAAACAACTAAAATCAAGTTTTAATTTCAACAGCTTGATTTTGGTCCTAATTCTACCAATGAAGTTAAAAAATACTACATTTTTTCTGATAATAATTTGCCATTTTAGAATGTTATTATTTAGAATATTTTTCCCATGTGCACCATGGAAAAGGTAAAAAATGAAAGATTATATTAAATCACGATGTATGAAGCCTATGTTTACATTACATCTTCTATAACCCTTTTCCGATTAATGATATTTCCTTCATTTTAAGGCAAATATGGGTATTGCTAGTAGTTGGTTGCTAATGGCTTTTCACCAAAGGTATTTATTTTCTTTATTTTCTTTATTCATCATGATTGATTTTTAAAACGTGGGGGATTGATTCATCATTTCCCTTGTTCATCCATCTTTACATAGTGATGTTTCATAATAGTCAATTTGTTATAAAAGAATTCATCTACTCAATATAACTAGGGCTATAAATGAAACAGTTGACACAATGAATAATAAAAATTCAGCTCCCTGAATGATAAAATTAGTAAATAAATAAGTTTGGATATTTTTAAAAACCCAAAGATTAATTGAATCAAACAAATTTAAATATAGTTCAACTTATTATTTATGTTTATGAAAAAACTAATTTATTGTTTAACAAGTAACATGTCAAGTGATTTATATTTATATGATTTATCCTTTAAATAAAGTTTGATAGCTAAAATTAATTTTTTGTATAATTAATAGTAACATAACAAAATTTAATATTAACATGCACATTATTCTAATTCAATTATGTTTTCTCTTGTGCTTAATAAGAAATCTTATTATTAACTTATAGATTTTCTTATTTAATTAGGATAAATTATCCGAATATTAATTCAAAATTTATTCCATTCTTTATTTATTTAAATTTATAAATGTATTTTTTTAATAGCTATATAAAAGATTAAATACAAATAAAAATTCTTAGCCTATTCATTAACTTGTTGAAGCTCCTTCACTATTAAAATAAATAAGTACAAAATGTTTCTTACATACAGCACACTTCAAACATTCCTTTTACGTGTTCCACAACTAAACTTATGATTTACAAATAAAGCACACAAAACCATAGGTTACCACCAAAAGAATACCCAGTCAAACCTCCGTTCTATACTCCGTTATATATTCTACTCAGTTCTATCTATTGTCTAAATGGAAATAAATTGGATGAAATGAGGAAGAACGTGAAGAAAAAAATCCTATTTTGCATGGATTTCTTACTTCCATTCCTTTTCCTAACAATGTAAATTATGGCCGCCACAGCTTATTCTTTGAATTTGAGCTTTATCTTCAATAACTGTCATAGCGTCACCCTCCGTCTCAACTTCACAGTCAAGTCCAATTCTCTCATTCATCTCACCAAATGAGATTGACCGTACCTTCTTCCTCATCTCCTTCGTCTTCACTGTCCCCAGTACGAGGACAAAAGCTCCCATGGGCATCTCCTTTGCATCACGCCTTCTATCAAGCTGATCATCGTTCCCCACAAGACAGAACCTAGACCTCTTCAATGTCACAACTAACGATGATTCTAACGGCCGTGCATACCTTCATCATTGAGTTCAATACCATCCAGAGCAGGGAGTTTGATGTCATCCATGATAAGTACGTAAGGTATTGGAATCATTGCTAGCTTTCTCACTTTTATCAAAGCCATAGAAAAAATATTACACTGTGGAATAGGAGGAATTTTTACATCCGGACGACGTACGCAGCTCACGTCGTCCAATCAGAATTTTTTTTAAAAAAAAAAACTAAAAATTAAAGTGGGCTCTCACCCCATACACTTTTGGGGTGAGGGAGTGATATTATTGGACGACGTACGCAGCTCTGCGTACGTCGTCGTCCGGATGTAAAAATTTCGCGTGGAATAGGGTGCCTAGTGGAGTAGAGAAAAGATAACCCTAGATTTTGTGTGCTTTATTTCTTAATTATAAGTCTAGGGTATGAAATATATAAATAAGAATATTTGGAGCGCTATATATGATAGAACCCCAAAAATTAAACAAGTCAATTATGAACATGTGAATATTTGGCTCGAGCTCAAGTCAATATGAAAAACTTATAATTTGACCAAGTGAAGTCTAATTCAAGAAATATTAGGCTTGATAATTGCCTAATTATGACAAACATATACTCATTATAAAATGAGGAAATAAATTTACTTATGTCCTCTTTTAAAATGTTAATTAATAGAAAATTTAATCATGATAGGACGAGGATGAACATCAATTACATGTTTTCTCTTTGACCTTCATCTAATTTTGATCACAATAAGTTTGCCTATTATATGCAAGGCAAACTTATTAAAATTTTATTAAAATTTCTATCATTAAATATTACATGATGATATTTTTTGTGAAATTCACATCGTTATTATTTCTTCTATGAATCTTTTAAGGTGGACTCCTCAATTTGATGCATATTTTAAACATTTATTTTATTCATTTTGATTATGCTTCCCAAACTGCATATCCAATTTATATATCATCCTACAATATTTACATTATATTTTATATATGATAAATTTATTCAAGTAGATATGGCTATGACTAAGCTTTCAAGAAATTTGGATCACTACTTTGTAATATTTAATATGAGAATAAGATGTAGTTTGAGGGTATACAGCCCAAAAATTTAATTTGCAAGAAATTTGGGTATATTCCCTATTTGTAAAAATCATTAGAACTTAAGAATAACTGAACATCCTATTATATTGAGATTTTAATGTTTAAGTTAACCTTTAGCATCTTTTAGGAGCTCCTTATTGTAGTAGTTATTGAAATTATTTTTCACATCTTGTATGTGTAAAATTGCTTCAATCTTAAAATATTGATATGAATAAGTTTTATCAACTTTTTACAAAGAATATGGTTTATCCGCTTCGTTCAAGGGAGCACTAGTTTTTGAACTAATATTTATATTAGAGCCTCATTATTCAATGTTCTACAAATTATGCTCTTGAGAATGGGGATTTAAAATAATTCATTACATTAGTACACCATTTAAAATGAATGTTTGGTGGAGCTCGGCTAGGGTTTCCCCGTCGTCAGCGATGCGATGGAGATAGGCTCACAGCTCCGGCGACCTCAACCAGCTCCGGTGACCTCATCCAGCTTCGGCGAATTCGACTCCAGTGGCCTCGCTCGCTGAATGAATCTGTTTCAATGGTTTGGTGAGATCGTTCATAATCTCTGCTCCTCTTCGTTTTCACTACGATTTGTGCTTTCTCGCTGTGGTTTGTTAGCCATTTCGTTGTTCCGGTTTGCGACTTTCGCTCCTCTGGCATTTGGCGTTGGCTCTACTGATTTTTGCCATTTCTGGTTCGCGATTTCTCCTGCGCGATTTTCGCTCCTCTGATATTTGGCGTTGGATTTACTGTTACTTTCACAATTGCTTTGGCGAGATCTAGTTTATCTGCGATTTCTTTGATTTCGCCTACTGATTGTGATTTGGGTTTGCTGCGCTTTAGGGATCCACTTTCCCATGGCAAGAACTTATCTTGATGTTGCCCAAAAGGCTAAAGTATCCTATGTTAGTGTTGTTGGTCAAGGTTCTACTACTCGTACGAATGTTGATCTTGTGATCCCTCATGCTCTTCACGATGCTGCTGCTAGAAAAGGAGTTTGTCCTTTTGTTAAACCCCATGGGCTGAAATATGTAAAACCAGCCATTATTTATACGACTCAAGAAATGCAATCATTGAATGATGCTGTCAAATTAACTCTGATAGGTAAATTGCAGTTTGGATATCCAAAGATGGAATTGGTTAGGCAATATTTCAAAGATCTCACTCTTAGTGGGAATTGGAAGTTGGGATTAATGGATGGAAGACACTTATTGATTTAACTCTCTAATGAAGAGGACAATGCTAGACTCTTTGCCAAACAAACTGTGTTGATTGCTAGTACACTTATGAAATTATTGAAGCGGACTCTAGATTTTGACCCAAGTAAGGAACCTCCTATTGTCCCTATTTGGTTCAATTTTCCGGATCTCCCTATACAGTTTTATAATCAAAATGTTTTATTTAATATCAGAAGGGCTTTGAGGACTTCTTTAAAGGTGAATACCCCTACGTCTGCTACAGCTAGTCATGCCAGAGCCAGAATTTTAGTGGAAGAGACATAACACTGCCTGACTTGGAAAGAGTTTGGATTGGCACTGATGAAGATGGTTTTTGGCAGAATATTGAGGTGGAACATAGGCCTCTCTACTGCCACCGTTGCAGAATGTTTGGTCACCTGAAAGACAAATGTTATAGGCTCCTTCCCCCTTCTGAAAGGAAACCTAGGGGGCTGCTATGGCAGTGGCTCCTCCTGCTTTGAAAGTGGGTGATGCTTCTAGCTCTATCCCTTCTGGTCATGAGATCGTTTCACCTCCGGCTCCAATGGTTGTTCACACTGAATTGGCCCCTCTGGCTCTTTTGGCTGATGTCCAGTTGGAATCCCCCTCTTTGGTGGAACCTATTAAGGCTCCTTTGGCTGCCAACAACATTAGGATTGCCACTCAGCCCCCTCTAATTCAAAATGTTAGTGAGGCAGTCACTACTACGGTGAAGGTAGTTGATGACTACCGAATTGTGGTAGAACTGCCTATTGCGAGAGTAGGAGTTCAAGCTGTCGCTGCACAACATGTTGATTATGCCCAAGAGTTCTCAGAAGTAGAAGAAGAGGAGGAGGAGGAAGAAGAATAATAAGAAGAAAAAGAAGAAGGAACAAAAAAAATGGTACGTCTACAATTCTCGGAGGAAAGAAAAAGTCGGGGGTAATCTACAGCTTAGATTAATGGAGGACACTTTCACTTCTCTTGGCACGGGCTCTGTTTTTCAGCGTATTATTTCTCTCTCTTCCTCAAGAAAGTACCCGAGGAAGAGGAAGACTTAGGTGACCCCTTCCACTGTACTGCTTATTTGCATGTTTTGCTTTGTTATGTCGTTTATGCGAGTGTAGTTTATGGGTAGAGCTCCATTTTTCGGGGCTCTCTCATACTACTTATTGTACCCCTTTCATTTCAATAAATTATTTCTTTTGCTGATATATATATATATATATATATTATTGAGTTGTTTACTATTCCCATTGTCTCTCTTCGTCAGGCAGTTTTCAAGCTCATATTATCGATGTAGTTTCGTTAACGATGAACTAAAACTTAAAGAAATTGAAAAATTTAACTCTTTAATCACATGATTTAGAGGGGCCTATTTTGACGAATTTATTTCTTAGAGGCTTTATATTGCATCATCCAATCTCTCATACCTACAATCATCAAATATGTGGCTATGAAAGAGGTGTCAATCAAGTACTTCAACTTCTATACCTTATTGTTAGGCATGACTTATATATCGGAAATTTGGAGTCTCTTGGAATAAAAAGATGTGTCTCCTGGTAAAAAGAAGCGTCTCTTGCAATTTAGTGGGTTGGGGGGAGCGATGGCGTTGTAGTAATTTTATTTGTGGGTTTTATCCATAAATAGATGTGTACCCCTATGGGTATGTGAACCAAACTTTGTAACTCCTATGAAATAGTGAATTCGTCACTTTGCTCCCGAGGATGCAGGCATCTTTGCCGAACCTCTTTAAATCTATGTGTTCTTCTTCTGGATTTGCGTTTTGTTCACCCTAAATTGCATAACAATTTGTATCAGAGAAATGTTATAGGGCATAGGAGGAGATCGACGTAGCAAGAACAAAAAAGAAGGATTTGGTGTTCCTTCGAGCGGTTTAGTGAAGGTGATTCAGGTGAATCGCGGTGTCAGAGGAGGCGTTCGGCGCAAGTTATTCTGCCATAGGCGAATCGCAGTTGCAGCGGAGGCATTGGATGTAAGTTATTTTACGATAAGCGAATCGCAGCTGTAGATGAGTCGTTCAGGGTAAGTTATTCTATCATAGGCGAATCGCGGAGGCATAGGAGGCGTTCGACACAAGTGGTTCTGTCATAGGCAAATCACGGCGGCGGAGGAGGCATTTGACGCAAGTTATTCTACCATAGGCGAATTGCGGCATATCACTGGAAGTTCGGCGAGGGTTTTCAAGATTCGAGAGACATACGGCTCTAACAGGCCTACCAGCAGTTCAACGGCGTTTGCGAAAGGCGTAGAGGAGCAGGAGAGCCTTCAACGAGTCGGAGGCAGACACGATCAAGCAGAAAAAACTTGTTCATTCCATCTGTGAGCTTTGGCAGGAGGATCTGTTCTTCGAACAGCTGTCGCAGAAAGGCTGGAAGCGGAAAGCGGAGAGGAAGGAATCAGAAGGGAATGAGGAATATTCCCTCCGGGAAATATCCGCGACAGAATGGCACGAAAGGAAGCTTGCTGGAATAAGGAAGAAATTAATTTCCTGATAATCTTAATTAAGAAAAATTGCTGGAAAAAAATTTCTTTTTTTTGACAGGTAAGGAAAGAATTTAGAAAGTAAAATTTCTTTTTCCATAGGTGGAGCAGGAAAGGAAGGTATTTGAAAAATAAAATTCCTTTTGCCAAAGGTGGAGTAGTAAATGAAGGAAAATTTAATTAAATGAAATTTTATTTTTTCCTACTGGGAAAGGCAGGAAAAGGTAATTTCATTATTGGAAAAGAAAGATTGTTTTTTATGGGAATCTTAATTATGTAAACTACTTAATTAAAGAGCATTCTTAATTAAGGAAAAAATATTGATTTCCAGCTTCAACAATTTGGCAACCAAGCAGAGGAGATCGGCGTGAACAGAGACATTCGCGGCGTTCGACGAGGTGGGGTTCTCTCGACCAGGCACGAAGGTTTCGCGAAGGTTTTTTTGTGTGCACCAGACGCGAAGCTTTTGCGAATGTGTTTTTTCGAGTTCAAACAAGCGCGAATAGGCGAAGGATTGCGGGTCTTCTTCGCAATCGAGGAAGAGGCTCGCGCTGAGTAGCTCGCCAGATGTTCGCGCAAGCGTTTGCTATCAGGATCGCGAGGTGGAGTTAGCTTCAGCAAACATGAGCCTTGTTTTGCGAACAGAGGAGTTTGGCTAACAGAGTTCGCAAGTTTGTCGCAGGAGGAGTTGCAACAGGTGGAGTTCAGCTGAAGCTTTTACGCGAACAGGAATGGGCTTTGGGCAAGGTGTTTGTAGAAATTCAGTCGAAATTTTCCACTAACAGGAAAAGTGCTTTATGTGAAAAATTTGATTCACGAAACACAGGAAAATCGCGGGACAATTGCTGCATTTGACAGAGAAAATTTCAGGATTAAATTGTAATGCCTGGTGCAAATTTTGAGATAATGAAGTTCGATGGAACGGGGAACTTCGGGTTTTGGCAAACAAGAGAAAGATTTGTTGACACAACAGAAAATTTTGAAGGCATTGCGAGCTATAAACTGTTGGGGAGTACAGTTGTAGGTAAATTCAATCTGTTGAATCATATGATTAAAATGCAGCAGATACGATGACAAGCTAGGTATTTTCATTAAGTTATTGTGTTACGTGAACTTGTTGAATGTTTTCAACTGTTAGATGACATGGTTGACCAACTCACTTTGGTGTAAGAAACTCCATGATGTATTTCTCCTAAGGGGCTGGATATTCGCCAAGGTGGAGATTTGTTAGGTATGGATCATATATCGAAAATTTGGAGTCTCTTGGAATAAAGATGTGTGTCTCCTGGTGACAAGAAGTGTCTCTTGGAATTCAGTGGGTTCGGGGAGCGAGGGCGTTTTAGTAATTTTATGTGTCGGTTTTATCTATAAATAGATGTGTAACCCTATGGGTATGTGAACCGAACTTCGTAACTCCTCTGAAAAAGTGAATTCGCCGCTCTGCTCTCGAGGATGTAGGCATCTTTGCCGAACCTCGTTAAATCTCTGTGTTCTTTTTCTGTATTTGTGTTTTCTTCGCCCTAAATTGCATAACACTTATTAGAAAATTGGTTTCTCTAAGCCCTACTGTTTCGTTATTCTTTTGTTAAGGAATGTTCTAACTTATATAATTTGATCAAATCAATAGTTGGTCCCCTTTTTTTGTGTGAATTACATGTATTTTTATCAACTTTTGATATGTATTCTGTTGAATGTAATCATGGCTGTTATTAAATATTCAAAATCTCGAGTAACTTTCATTTTAGCAAATGAAAGTTATATGCTTCAGATAAAAAATATAATTTTACTAGAAAAAGTTAAAGAACTCTATCTAAACCATAATTAATAAATAATTAGTCCGAATACCTTATTGATTTTAAAATACTCTAACAAATTAATGACTTACATTATCATATTTTAATACTGAAAAAATAATGACCATAATTGATTAAATTCTAATCAGCGACAAACTTAAGTACAGTTTGGTCTTTTAGTCAATAATTTATTCTTATAATTAAAAACAAGAAAGCTACCGAGCTTATTTTTAAGTCCTTATAAATATCTAATTATCCATTTCTTAACGCTAAATTACTTTTAATAAACGTCTAACTAATTGATAATTTACACAACTTTGAATTTCCATAATAAACCGATAGTGAAATTTTAGATATCTTAACTATAATTAAAACTATTTAATACAGCACACGTAATCACTAAGCCTGATTTGTTTAAATAATTGAAATATTTATTCAAGTCTTGAAAACGTGGAAGGCACCTTTTAGGTGTTTTGATGATTTGACAGAACATCTCATTTTATATCAGAAGATAAAACAGATAAAGGTAACATTGCCAAATGTGTTTATATCTCTTAAATATCAACTTAGAAGTAAATAAGAAGCAGAAGAATTCAAATATAACTTAAAGTTATTCCTTCTAACAGAAGAATTTCATACAAACTAAAGGAATAATGGTTTAAATTATCAAACTATCACTACTATAGTCGTGCATATCATTTCAATAAAGGATCATCCTTGTATGTCCAACATTATTAGCTATCTATCCATGCCTACGTCCAACTCCTTATTATTTCTCCATTATTTTTCACTGCGATAATCTTGCATCTCTGTTTTATATTTACATTCATACCACTTTGGCTTCATAAATCTATACAATAAAAGATGTATTTAATTTAATAAAACTTAGTCATATTTTTGTATGTGATGTTAAAGATTTAAGTGTTATGCTCTCAAGTTCATAATTTTCAGCCCCTATTTGTCTACTCAACTATTATTATTATTTAGTAAAAAATAATACGACGGCAGCCGATTTTTCTCTTGTACTGCTAATACTATATTTCATATACAATTTGAACAATAAAGTTTTTCCTATATTTTATTTGAAAAAATGAAGGACTTCTAATCTCAGTAAGGAATGCATTGATGAAAACCATTATTTATCCTTACAATGATGAGCGAAGAAAAGAGAGGAGGTATTTATTAATGAGTAGGAAAAGTTTGACTTCAACAGCAGCATTGCCACGTCCTAACTTGGTCAAGTGGATTGTTGCCTTTTCTTTCAGGGAAGTAAATATGTGGAGCCGTCGTAATGCCGCATCAGGCTTAGATTTGACTTCTTTAACTCAAATTTAAGTTTAAAAAGCTGAAGAAGCTGACTCAACTTATTGTGAGAGCGGAGATGAAGGCAAATTTGAATGAGCTGTACTGCGACATAGTTTTGAAGAGAACAGAAATTTAGGAGAGGAAAAAAGAGACAAAATATTTTCAACTATTTCACATTTACACCGCCTAAATAATGGTATCTTGACACATTATTATAAATATTATTATAATAATACTAATTTATTTATTTTGATCAAATTGTCCTCTTTCATGTTCTCTTCAGTGGAATTTTAATGCTGAACAATGAGAAAATATTTCATCCAGACACAGCGCATTCGGACGGCCAACTACTAGCCACTACATCGTCATACATCTCATTAACGGGCGATGTGACGGTCGGTGGTTGGCTGTCTGGACTTGCTGGCTTCAAGATAAATCATTTTTCCACCATAGAAATAGAATTAGTAGGCAGTTAGCCCATTCTCTCATACAATTCTCATTTTCCATGGAAAATTTTGAATAAATTTAGAAGAAATTTAAGTAGATGCCATATAATTATATCAATACTAAATAGAGGTGGATGGCACAGCAAAGCTTTGGTGCAGTATATAAACCATTGTTACAAAAGAACTAATCATATATACCGATTTTTTTTTTTTTTTTTACCAGTTAAAATCGGTATGTGTATATATATATACCGATTATATGTAATTATAACATCAATAATTGAAGTTGGTAGTGGGTGGCTGGTGGGTGACTGTATTCTTGCATTTCTTTCATCAATTTTTAGGCCTATTTTAAATTACAAAATTGGTAATGAATCTCAAAGAAATCGAATGGCCATGAATGGAGACCTAGTCGATTGAAGTTCCAAGCTAAATAGGATGAAATCCACTAGCCAAGAAGTCGGTCGACTTTACAGCGGAATTGATCGATAGAAGGTTTTGGCAGATAGAAATTTTCGCTTGACAGAAGATTCTGACTGACAAATCATTGACCGACGGATCTCTTGTTGGAATTGAACAATTTTCTTTGATCAGTTAGTTGGTCTCATTGGCAGAACCAATCGATTCGGGCGATCGGCGTAATCAACTAAACCAAGGCATCTGGCGGTTGATATACAATATATTTCTTTGTATTATAATTTAATTTCATTTAAAAAAATTCAATTATTTGGGCGATTATTATAATTGTTCTCTTCTTTTTATAACTGTATTTGTAGACCCAAATAAGTTGGAGGTCCCGACATAAATATTCAGGGACTTTTCCCCTATTTCTCAACTCTCTCTCTCTCTCTCTCTCTCTCTCTCTCTCTTCTCCTCTCAGCTTTAACCCGCTCTAACCCTTGAAAAATTTTTATATACCGAGTCCGGATGCAGCTCTGTGCCTGGACTCCAATAACACAACGCCAAGTGTATTTCAGTATGTCCTTTCTTAAATAAATTATAAATTTATGAGTCTAATTACAAGCTACTTTAAAAATTTTGTACAGTTGACTTAATTTTATTGAAGTTCGGATGCAGAGCTATGTTCGGAGTCCGTATGTAAAATTTTCTCCTAACTCTGGGGGCGTATTTTTCAAATGACAGTTTAGGATTCAACACCTATAAATATTATGCTTTTGATGAGTGAAGTACAAAATTTTTGGGAGAGGTTTGCAGTTAACATATGTACTTTTAACTCTTTGGAAATTCTTTTACTGTTTGTATTTTTTGGTTAATGTTTTTATATTTTTTTTACTTGTAATTAATTTATTAATATTTTTAGCATTTAATAAGAATTTTATCTATTTTTAAATGTTTCATTTTAAACTTAACGTTTTTTAGTATGTTATAACATTTTGAAATAATAATAATAATCAAAATAAGAATTATTAATAGTCATTAAATCTAAAAAATTTAAAAAAATTAAAGAATTTTACTAATTTAATAATTAAAAATTAATAGGAAAATTTAAAATATAACATATTATTAAAAAAATTTAAAATTAAGAGTAACAAAAATTGCTAAATAAAAGATAAACCCAAAAATATTAAATGATATTAATAATATTGTTATAATTAAGAATAATATTAATTATTAAAACCGAAAAAATGGAGAAAATATGAAAAGTAATATTATCAATTTTATGATTAAGAATAATAATAATCATTGAATAAAAAAAGAAAACAACAAAATATATAATAATATTAATAATTTTATTATTAAGAAGAAGAATAATTATTAAATAAAAAAACAAGTTCTGAAATAGTATTAGAAATTTAATAATTAAGAATAATAATAATTTCGAAAAAAGTGAAAATATATAATAATATAAATAATATTTTTATTAACAATAATAATTATTATTATCACTCAAATAAATCGAAATTATATAATAATATTTATAATATTATAATTAAGAATAATAATAACTATTAAATTTCAAAAAGAGAAAAGAAAAATATAAACTAGTATTAATAACCTTATAATTAATAATTATAGGAAAACCAAAAAATTAATAAATAATACCAATAATGTTATGATTATGAAAAATAATAAATTTAATTAAAGTAAGAAAACCGAAAATATAAAATAATATTAGTTATTAAAGAATTAAATCTAGTAACAATCATGAATTAACAAAATAAGACTAAATATATATATATAATATTAATAAATTTTTTATTAAGAATGATAATAATTGGTAAATAATTAAATTAAATATAAGAAAGTATTATTTATTTTATAATTTAGAATAAAAAAAAAATAATTTTGGAAAAAAGGAAGCACAAATATATAATAATATTAATAACTTTTGATTTAGAGAAATAAGCGTTATGAAATAAAAAAAAGCCCTAAAAAATACAATATAATGTTAATAATTTTTTTTAAGTAATACTCTTTATGAAATAAAAAGAGAAAACCAAAAAAAATATAAAAATCTTACTTATTTTGTAATTAAGATTGATATTAATTATTAAATCCGGAAGAAAGAAAAATAAAAAATAAATTTTATTAATTATTTAGATCAAGAATAATAATAATTATGAAATAAAAAAGAAAAATAGAAATATTTAATAATATTAATATATTTAATTAAGAATAATAATTATTATTAAATAAAAAAACCTTCTCGATTGAGTTTATTAAATTAGTAAGATATAGAAAACATTGTGGTTACTATCAATGACAAAGTTTTCGAGTATTTTTTTTCTTAAAGGAAGTAACTTACTTTCCATAAATTGAAAATTAAAATTTTGAAATGGCAAAAACTTTCATTATTCATATTGATAGTTTAATAAGAGATGGTTCTATTTCCTATGTACCCCAGCATATGTATTAAATCAAACGTAGTTCAATAGGAGAAGTGAGAGTAGCTCTAGAATTTAATTTAGGTAGGTGGAAAATAAAAATTAAACAAAAAAAAAAATACAAATGAAGCAAAAATAAAAAGAATCTCACTCACTTCAGAGTTTACAAGCAGGAGGTGGGTTTCATGGCTGGATTATTATGATGATTTACTGACCACTCACCCAAATCAAGATGTACTCAACCAATAGCCAGGTGCTCCAGATATTACAGTGATATTCTGAATATGTCAGGCTAGATCACAAACTTATGTACCCCTATGATATTTGAGGTGGACATTCTAAAGTGAGAAATATAAGTATTTGGTTGATATTATCTATCAGAGGCATGTGTGGGCTTATATACTCTTCATATTAGGCTACTTTGTTATTCTTGACACGTCTGTATTAGAGATTCAATTGCTGTACTAACCAGTTATAGAGGATCTATCAGTTTTCTCCCAGTACTGTATTGGATCAATAGTACTGGAAAATTATTATAGGAAGCATACGCATGCAATAAAGCCACGTAGGGTGAATATGGCAGGATGTTTGCATTTGCTAGTCTTGGAAGAGATTTCATCTTGGCAAACCCACACTATGAGTTCCTTACCATTTATAGATCGACGGGAATAGTGCTAGATACAAGAAAAAAGAAATTTAATCCAAATTTAATAATTTTATTATTATCTAAAGTAGAATAGTCATTCAAATTTTTTAATATGAAAAAGTAGTGTGTATGAGAGCAGCAGTCCTGTGATATTCAGGTATATTGTGATGAGTTTGAAATAATTATTTTGACATGTATTGAAATTTTTTTTTGCATCATTTGATGTTACATAACTTTATTTCTAATGTCAATGTAAATTTCTTTTGCTAGCAATAGGTGACATTGTAGCCATATCTAGATTATATTCTTACCAGTTTGTAGATTTATGTACCTCTAGATCAATTGTCTAGGAGGCTAGAGTGCCATTATCTTGCTGAAAACGAATATAATGGAACTTACCAGAGAGAGTGGCAGGACAATTCAAATGATTACCCATAGTGGATATTCAGGCAATAGAGTCTTATTTTTAGAGGGTTGATGGATGGGGGAAGAGCTATGTAGATTAGGACGTCTATCATCGACAATGCATTAAGATACCAACATTTTGGAGGCACATATCAGAATTGAGCTATTGTTGTATACATGAGATGGTTCAGGACTTGGGCTACCCACCCTACACCTACTTGTAGCTGTAGAGGAATCTCCAGACACATACTACTTGAGGGCACTTAACTGGCATGTACTAACTCTCCAATAAATTATTTTATATACTTAAATATTCAAATGATTATATAATAATCTTTTTTGCAACATGATTACATCATGGAGACAGAGGCTTATTTATCGACTTTTTAAGGCTCCAATGATGAAATTTCCAAAATGCAGATAGATAATGTGGAGGATATTTGTAGCCACATGAGGTGATCAACCTACATATCCAACATGCCACAGAGAGGTGATAGTGATGAGGAGGATGTGGATGTTCCAATGTCGACCTATGATGATCCCAGTCTTTCTAGTTCAATATTCACATTGTCATCGACTGATGTTCACAAGACTTGTTCTTTATACAAGCACACTCCAACAACATATACTAGAGCTAGTCCTTCATGGGCGATACCAAGCAACGTTCCATCTTTGGATGTTGCACCTGACGATACCTTCACGTGATCAGCAGTTTTGAGGATATGGTGAAGTTTAGTGTTTTAAAATTTTGAAAAGGTTTATGTGAATAAAAGTTTAAAGTGGTAAATTATTTGAAAAAGTAAAAGATTTCAGAATTGTTGGTTAGAAATGGTTTTAAAGGACTAGAAAATTAATTAAATATTATAAGTTTTAAGTGGTTTAAATAATTTGCAAAGAAAGTGGTTTGAAATTTTAATTTAATTTGGATAATAAATTTTTTTAAATATACTTGAGCATAATTTTCATGAATATAATCTGGAAATTTAATCACATTTAAGTTCATATAACCTATATGAAATTGATCACAGTTAAGCTTACATCTTTTGAACTTATTTTATGAAAATACTTCTTGAAATTAGAGCACAAATAAAAGATTATATAAATGTTTATAAATTTAATTTCTCTTGGAGCACATTTAAGTTTAAATAAATTTCTATAAAATTATTTTCTTTCGGAGCACATTTAAATCTATAGAAACTTTAATAAAAATAATTTCTTTTGTACCACATTTAAATTTAGATAATGTAAGCATAAATATCGGTGGATCAACCATCCATTCAATTATCAAGTAAAATATGACTTTCTGATTAAGCCTCGAGATATATGCTTACATTATATATAAATTTAAATTGATAATCCTTTTTACATTAATTTCTTTTGTACCGATATTTATGCTTACATTATATATATAAATTGATAATCCTTTTTAATGATATTATAATGTGGACACTACCCAAGTATACATATCATTATCAAGTAAAATATGACTTTCTGATTAAGCCTCGAGATATCAAACTCACAGGGAAAGTGATAAAAAAAGAAAATATTTTTAGCACAGAAAACAAAAAAAATTACATTTTTAGAAAAGAACTTACTTAAATTAAAGATAATATTCTAGGAAATAAAATACTATTCTTTTTCTTAATTTTTTATAATTTGAAATGAAAGAAAGTAACTACGTTAACTAAACTTTTGTAAGATGAAAACTAATGCAAATGAAATATCTTTTTCCTTAGTATGAATCAATAATAAGTCATGAAAATTATTGTTGTGGAATTATCTAAAATATGTTGTGCCAAATAGGAGCAATTATATTCTTTACCCTTATTAGAGATGTTACAAAGAACATAGGTTAATATACTATTTTAAAAATCTTGAAGATGGGTTAGGCAGGAAAGATGCTAGCTCTCACTCTAGAGTTTCCTCTATTCCCTCCAGCTGGGGGCTAACATCTCGTATCAAAACATAAAATAATAAATCAAATTGGGGACTTTAGTTTTTCACTCTAAAGTTCTCTAATTCTACACCCATCAAAGTATATGTCCCTCTTTATTTGCACTCAACCATATAGATCACATTCTTACCCATATAATTTCATGTGATTCTTTCTAATTGTTGACTGAGATAATACCTTACCGATTCTTACATGTTCTCACAACAAATTTAACATCTCAATTGATCAAATCAAGAAGTAAATGAAGTGCAAAGTTTTAAATCATCACAACTTCTTTCAATATTGAAATCTTATACTTCACATAACATACTTCCTTAACTTTATTACTTCATCATTTTAAGGAAAAATATAAAGAAAACTTCTCAGAATTCTTGGAGAAAATACAATCACAACTTTGTTTAAAAATAGAAATCATAGTGAAAACACAGAAAGACTTAATTAAAAACCAAATTTACTAACAAAGATAAAGATTTATCTGAAAATCCTCTTCACCAAACTCTTGAAGTTCCTTTGAAAACTTTGCTTTCCCTTACAATATCCCTTAGAGGTTGGCACCTAAATCTAAGGATTCTAATTCTCACTTCTAATCTTAATACAAACTTTAATAATGTAAATTAAAAATGGTGAAGTGTAGTGGTGTGTTTCTAAAATAACTCTCTAACATAAACCACACTCTTAAACATAAACTACATCCTCAAACAACAACCATTCTTCCGATCTTCAAGTCTTTTTTTATAATTTTCTAATAGGTGTCTTCGTATCTCCTTAAATTGTGTCTAGATTCAACATATCTTCCAAGAGATGCATTCATTCAAGAGTAATTCAATTTAATTTTGGCACCAATAGGGAGTCACCCATGTTCTTACCAAGATATGCCTCAAAAACCTCTTCAAAATGGCGCCAAAAATTAAATAACGCCTCTTTAATAACTTCAACGCGTAAGTGTATGGTTTCGTCTCTTAGCCGCAAGCCTTCTGGCGCGTAAGCTCCAGATCTAGGCGCATAGCCTCGGGGGCTTGGCGTGTAAGCGTGGGTTCTGACGCTTAGCTGTTAGAGATTATTTTTTCAATTTTTAACATTTTTACTTCAAATTTGATCCTTCTTCACTTTTTTCATCACATTCTTCTTTTTAATCATACCTGTAAGAAAAATATATAAAATAACTTCCATTAAAGTGCAATATCATCAAAAATATATATTAAAAGTGTATAAAAATACTATATATTGTAGGTGTATCAAAATCCCCCAAACTTGAAATGTTACTTGTCCTCAAGTGACACTATAATCATATAAAAATTATACAAGTAAATTATGTAATGAGTTTCTTTAGGAGTTTTTAAAATTTTGTTCTAGAAATGTAGTAGTCCAATTTAGAAAAAAATTTAGTAATTGAGACCAATTTAAAGTTTAGAAATCTCTTAGGTAAAGATTAGTGATAAATATTAGTTTCTATCATATTCAGAAATATAGGGCATAGATATTTTATTTTCTTTACTTAAAAATCTTTATAAAAAATAATTATACTAACTATATTATTTTCATAAGTTTTAAGATTTTCTCAAATCTTATACTCTAAAAAGATCATGTGTGAAACCAATTTTTGATTAGGCTTTTAAATCCTGAAGCTTCTGCTTCCTTTTTACATACTCCTTCTCATTTTTCTTTTCTTTTCTTCTTCCTCATTTTTTTATTATTGGGCAAAGATTACTGTATCTGGATCGGCCTTTAATAATTTTGAATTCCACCATTCCTTTCCTAAAGTATAAGGTAGATATATATATCTTTTACTTAGAAATATAATAAAAGTTTTGAAAATTATTTTCAATAAAATAAATTTAAGTATTAAAAATAAAAGTCTAATCCTTCTATTTTTTTTTCAAAAATACAACTTTTCTTACTAAAGATAGTTACAAAATATTCATCATTTCTTTACTAAGAAATTTTTAACTTTAAATTTTTTATCCTTACTATAGATTTTAACTAAATTCTCTTACTCAATTCATTGTTCAAAATTTTATTTCTCTCATATAACTTCATACACATAATTATTTTTCAGTCAAAATTAAATTTTTAGTACATTTGAGAACAAATAAAATTTTAAGTTTTTGAAAATTGTTTTTCATTCCCCCCAAACTTTAAAATTTTCATTATAATGAAACATTTAAGCATATTAACAAGATACATGGTAGGAACAGAAAACTATAAGTATTAAAATTGCAGGAATTTTTAATATCCTAAATATGCAGGTATTAAAAAAATGAATGAAAATAACTAGAACAAATTTTTAAAATTTTCATTTTATAAAAGAGATTTAAAAAACTTCTTAAGTAGTGGAAGAAATAAAAGCAAATTCACACACATACTTAAATAGAAATCCATAACTAAGACATATATATGGTAGTAAATTGAAAATTTTAAATATAAAATTTAATTAGTGGATTTTAATAGCATTTTAAACTTTCCTAAATAGTTTATGGAATATGTTCTTACCTAACAAATAAAGTACACTATTTATTTACCAACACATTTACTACCACAAAAACATTCACATCACATATCACAAACATACAGTATCCACAACTATAGTAAACACAAACTAAAGTTTCTCAGCAACTATTACAGTAGTGAGAAAGACATAGAATAGTTCACTTAACAACCATAAATGAAAATAAACAACACAACAAAATAAATAAAACTCCACACATACATCACATAACATAAATATATCAATTGAAATATAAATCCTAATCATCATCTTCCTTCTCTTCATGATCCCCTTCGTTCCAGGTACGGGTAGGCACATATGGGATATAGTGAGGAAGAGTGGGTAGCACAACACTAAAGTCACCTCTAATCAATCTATACATGTAACTATGATAATTCCTCTCATATTCACTATGTATTTAAATATATTCCCAAATATGATTTACTTTACCCTCTATATCATGCACTTGATCCGCAGTATAATTGACATTATCTTTAATCTTATTCAAAAGCTCAGTCTGGGAATCAAAAGACTAACCTAAAGATGCCTGAGATGTGGAAGCACGAGAAGTAGATGCAGCAGACGTAGATGCACTGGAAGCCCTAGAGTACCCTCCTCTCCAGCCAAAAAAGTGATTGCTCAGCGTAGGTCTTCACATTCAAACTAGTAATAGGCTTAAGAGGCTGAAAGAACTCTTCCCAATTCTCAGATCTAACACCAGCCTGCTGACACAATGAATGCATAAGGGATGTAAACCCCATACCTACAGTGATTGCAGCTCTAGCAGAATTCTAGATACAATCATAAATAATCTTTCCAATATCGATCGTCTTCCCCTGCTGAATACAGTAGTTTAAAGTAGCTCTTTCTCTAGTCAGCTCACTTAGATGATATGTAGGAAGTAACTTGGAAGATATGAAATAATGCCAGGCCTTAGAGGTGGCATTCAATTTTGATGCAGGGAAGTTAACTCTTCTCTCATTAATGGTTTTCCATAATCCCCTCCCACCAGTCAAAGCAGAAATAATCTCATCTAAATCTTCCACAGTAGGATTATAATTCGAATAGAAACAAAATGTACTAGGCGGCAATAGTAAAATCTGTTTATTACCTTATGAGTAAATTGTACTAGCTGTCCTCATACCAAAACTAAGCTCTCTTCTGACTCCAGGAGGTTTGCATAGAACTCCCGAACAACAGAAGTAACAACTACGACAGTGAAATAACAGAATATATCCCAAAGGCGAGTTACAATCATGTCTTTTATCACTCCACCTGGTTTATCAGATCCTATCTCATGTATCAATTTACGTGACTGTAAGGCTTGAATGTAACGATCTTGAGCTTCAGAACTAACAAACTTGTTAGAATCGAAAGTGGCTCACTTTGCTCCTCTTTGGTGCCATTTATAAAATTTGTATAAAAATCACCAAAAATTTTGTATTTAACTCAAAATCACTAAACTCAATTTCTAAAGGAATAAAATACTAAATCCAAGTAATTTCTAAAGCTTTTTCTCAAATTTTCACCATGAATAGTGATTTTTAGATTTCTCCAAAATGCCCTATATGGTGAAAATAAAAACTTTTACTTAGGAGTAGTGCTCTTATCTAAAGAAGATCAAATCTAACAATTTTTACTTGAAATGACTCAAGAATTGCAAATGTAGGTGATGCCCTAGCCCTCCAAGTCACGAACGCCGAAGGTTAAAGATGATGGTGAGAAAAAATTTGTAATTTTTGGGTTTCTAAAACCAGAAAACCAATTTTTGTGAACCGACGCCTAAGCGCAAAAGCATGGGGCTTAGCCGCGGAGCTCTGGCGGATAAGCGCGGGGTCTCGGCGCTTAGCCGCCAACTCATGTTTTTGATTTTTTCATTAAATGCACATTCTCGCTCCGTTAATTAACCATATATTGTTTTAATAAGTATATCATCACCTTATAATCTTCTTATCTCCAGAATTACACTTTTATAGATTAAAAAAAATGATTCAACACAAGTTTTACACAAACACAAACTTTTTAATTAATAAAACCCATACAAATTACAAGTACAAATTATAAGTCTTTAATCCAAGATATTTGGATAAGATTTCATCTTTTCTACTCACAATAAAATACTTAAACTAAACACTAAACACAAACTTAAAACATAAAACACAATTATAACACACAACATATATAAACATTAAACATTAATCATTTAACATGATTAATTTAACACAAAACACAAATAACTAACACTTAACACACTATAGAACTAAATTACAATCTCCATTAGGTGGAACATATCTAGTAGCTCCATTAGTTTCATCTGAACCATTTGGTATACAGATTTGATAGAACATACGATGGTTGAAAGCTCTTACTGAATTTTCTTCTATCCACTTGTTCTTCAAAAACATTGCTTTATCCGCTTCTTCAACATGACTGGTATGACTAAATTGCATTTTTAATTGTCATCCAATATGTGCTAAATGTACACTAGTTTCATTTACCTTTGCTTCAATTGATGCAACATTGGCCTCGATCCTTGCAATCTTCTCTGTTATTCCTTGAATACTAACGACCAGAAATCCGTTATATAATTCTTGCGTACTCTCAAAAATTAACTTCTTCTTTTTTGCATCCTCCTTCTTAACTTTACTCTCCCAGGAAGGCATTTTCAACACATAAACTCTTCTGTTAGGCTCTTAAGATAAAAATTTGGAATGAGATGAATTTCCTTTAATCTGATCCATTCTTATAGAGTTTAGATGGCCTAAAACCGTCCTCCCATACTCACAAACCACTAATTAACGTGCCACACAACTTCCCCATGATAATAGCTTATAAAACCTCATTTTTGACATTTTTTGTAACTCTGGCACCTATGCGCCAAGTGCTGGCGCTTAGTCGCCAGTGCCCATTTTAGCACAGGTCTGCTAAACATCTGAATTCACGTTTTAACTCATCCAAATTATAAATTAAGGTCTCAATAATTTCAACTAACATAATAGAAGCAAAATACTTCCATATAAATCTTACTTCAAACCAAATAAAAAGCACAAAACACATTAAAAGCAAAGCACACCGATAACTTTGGGTTGCTAGCCACAAAGAGCTTGGTTTTACTTCGTCAGCCTGACATACCCAATACTTATTCTGGGTGACCCAACCTCAGATTTTCATCAAGTTTAAGTTGATTTACTGAGAAAAAAGGTTTCAGTCTATGACCATTTACTTTGAATTCTTTATCATTTTTAGGATCTTTAATATCCACAGCTCCATAGAGATAAACTTTTATTACAATAAATGGGCCCATCCACATGGACTTAAGTTTTCTAGCAAATAATCTTAATCCTACATTATATAGCAAAACTTGTTGTCCTGGCATAATATTTTTATTCAGAATCTTACGATCATGCAACATCTTCATCTTTTCTTTATATACCTTAGCACTTTCATATGATTCATTCTTTATCTCTTCAAGCTCATTTAATTGCAATAATATTTTCTCACCAGCATCCTTTAAATTATAATTAAACTTTTTAATAGCCCAAAATGCTTTATGCTTAAGTTCAACTGGTAAATGACAGGCTTTCCAAAAAATTAGCCTATATGAGGACATTCCTATAGTAGTCTTATATGCAATCTTATAAACCCACAAAACAAAATCTAGTTTGATTGACCAATCCTTTTTGTATGGATTAATAAATTTTTCCAATTTTTTTTTAATTTCATGATTAGATAATTTAACCAAACAACTTGTCTAAGGATGATAAGCAGTAGCAATATTATGGATGATATGATATTTACTTACTAATTTCTCCATAATTGCATTTTTTAAATGAATTCTCTCATTAGTTATGATTACTCTTGGCATTCCAAATATACTAAATATGTTTTTCTTAAAATTTTACAACACTTCAAGCATCACATCAAGGTAAAGCAACAACTTCTATCAATTTAGATACATAGTCTACTGCTAACAATATGTATAAATTTCCGAAAGATGGTATAAATGGTCCCATGAAATCTAATTCCCAAACGTCAAATATTTCAACTTCCAACATATAATTGAGGGAAATCTCATTTCTTCTAGAAATATTTCCTACATGCTGACATTGATCACAGTTTTTAATATAAGCATTAGCATCCTTAAAAATTATAGGCCGATAAAATCCAGATTGTAAAATTTTAGATGCAGTTTTATTAACACCAAAATGTCCCCCAAAATCAGTATCATGACATTTTCGAATAATTTCATAAGCTTCTTCTAATGGTACTCATCTTCGAATAATAAGATCATTTCCTTGTTTATATAAAAATGGGTTGTCCCAAAAATAAGTCTTAGCTTCATATTAAAATTTCTTTCTCTATTGGTATGTCAAACCATATGGTAATATGTGACGAACAATAAAATTTACAATGTCTGCATACCATGGAACACACCACTTATTAATAGTGAACAATTTTTCATCAGGAAAATGTTCATTAATTTCTTCATTAGAACAAAAAGATTTTTTATTTTCAAGCCTGGACAGATGATCAACAATTTGATTGTCAACACTCTTTCTATGTACTATCTCAAAATTAAATTCTTGTAAAAGAAGAATATATCTTATAAGTTTTGGTTTAACATCCTTCTTTTTCATTAAATATTTAAAAGCAGAATGGACAGTATGCACAACACATTTAGTTCCAATTAGATATGATTTGAATTTATCAAAAGCATATACTATAGCTAATAAATCTTTCTCAGTTGTGGTATAATTAATTTGGGTTTCATTAAGAGTTCTACTAGCACAGTAGATTACTTTAAAAATTTGATCATGTTTTTGCCTTAAAACAGCTCCCATTGCATAATAACTTGCATAACACATTAATTCAAAAGGTTCTTCCCAATATGGTGAAACAACAACTGGCAATGTGATTAATTTTTTTTTTAATGACTCAAAAGATTTTAGGCAGTCTTCATTAAAACTAAAAATGACATCTTTTTCCAATAACTGGCATAACGGCTTAGTAATTTTTGAAAAGTCTTTAATAGAACACCTGTACAATCCAGCACGTCCTAGGAAACTCTTAATCTCCTTTACATTTATTGGGCAAGTTAAATTAACAATCACTTGAGTTTTTGCAGGGTCTACTTCCATACTTTTTTTTTGAAGTTTGATGTCCTAAAACAATTCCTCTTGCTACCACAAATTGACATTTTTCCCAATTAAGGACTACGTTTGTTTCATCATAGTGTTTAAAAACTTTGGATTTGTTTTCTAAACATGATTCAAATGAAAATCCAAACACTGAAAAATCATCCATAAATACTTCAATTCCTTTTTAATTAAATTACAGAAAATTATCATCATACATCTTTGAAACGCAGCAGGGGCATTATATAAACCAAAGGACATTCTTCTGAAAGCAAATTTACCATAAGGACTAATAGACATTGTTTTCTCTAGATCCTCGGGAGCAATTTGTATTTGGTGATAACCAGTATATCCAACCAGAAAACAAAAATATTTATGCCCAGCTAGTCTATCCAACATTTGATGTAGAAAGTGTAGTGGAAAATGATCTTTCCTGGTGGCAAGATTTAATTTTCCATAATCAATGCATATTCGACATCTTGTAACTGGTCTTGTTGGTATAAGTTCATTCTTTTCATTAACAGTTATAGTTACCCCTTATTTCTTAGGAACACAGTGAATAGGACTAACCCATGCACTATCTGAAATAGGGTAGATAATTCCAGCATCTACCAAATTCTTTATTAATTTTTTTCTTGACAAATTCTTTCATAATAGGATTTAATCTCTTTTGAGGATCAACCCTGGCTTTGCAGTTTTTTTTCATAAAAATTATGTGCATATAGATTGAAAGACTGATTCCTTTAATATTAGTTATGGTCCATCCAAAGGATTTCTTATATTTCTTTGAAGTTTCAAGCAAACTCTCTTCTTCTTTTGTAGCTAATTTTGAGGAAATTATAATAGGTAAAGTTGAGGAATCACCTAAAAAGGCATATTTTAAATGTTCAGGAAGTAACTTCAATTTAAGTTAAGGAGGGTTTTCAATTGACAGACTAAAAGATTCATCTTTATTTGTCATGTCCAAAACTTCAAAACTTTCTTGAACATAATTTAAGTCTTCCTCAATAAAATCATCATAATATTGTGTTTCCTCTTCTTGCTCATGTTCCAACTTTCACTTTCAGATTTCTCTTCATATGTTGCTTTAAAATGGCATTCACTCAAATATTTCAGTACATCCATCCTGAAACATTCATCATCTTTACCTTTTGTGGGATATTTCATTGATTTTAAAATATTAAATGTCACAATTTGGTCATTAACACTCATAGTTAATTCCCTTTTTTGCACATCTATCATTGCTCTTCCTGTAGCTAAGAAAGGTCTCCCCAAAATAATAGGCATCTCTTTATCTTCTTCCATATCAAGCACAATGAAATCAACATGAAAGATAAATTGATCCGCATTTACTAAAAAATCTTCTATAACTCCTTTAGGATATGTTATCGAACGATTTGCTAACTGCAGAGTTATAGTAATAGGGGTTATTTCTCCTAATCCCAGTCTTTTAAATATTGATAATGACATAAGGTTAATGCTTGCACCTAAATCACATAAAGCTTTCCCATAAAATCTTTCTCCAATTACACATGGAATTATGAAGCTACCAGGATCTTTAAGCTTTTCAGGAAGTTTCTTCTGAATTATTACACTGTCTTCTTCACTAAGTGCAACAGTCTCGTTATCTTCAAAGTTCCTTTTTCTGTTAAGAATATCCTTCATAAACTTCACATATCTTGGCATTTGTTCTAAGGCTTCAGCAAATGGAATATTAATTGTAAGTTTCTTAAAAATTTCTAAGAATTTTGAAAATTGCTTATCCAACTTTTGTTGTCGAAATCTCTGAGGAAATGGTCATTTTGGCTTTTATAAATCAATCTTTGGTGGAGAGATAGGTCTTTTCAAACCTTTATGAGCATCCTCTTTTGGTTTTTCAATCTCTTCTTTCTCTACTTCAATCTTTTTTTGAACTCTACCTTACAACTCTCTTCTACTTCTTAATTAAACAACTTTTACTTGCATTTTATTTTTATCTCTTAGATTTATCTTAGTATTACTAGGAAGTTTTCCTTGGGATCTATTATTTAATGAATTGGCTATTTGTCCCAATTGATTTTTAATATTTCTAATTGTAGCTCCTTGACTTTGTTATTGATGTTCCATTTGTAACACCACTTCTTCTATATACAAATTCTTCACCTTGAATTGTGAAGCATTTTTAAAACTTGGAGGATAAGTAAGTCTATAATTATTATTCTCTTGGTTTTTCCAATTTGCCAATGTGTTTACTTGATTATCCCCCCATTATTGATTACTATCACCCTGATTATTGTTATTCCAGTTAAAATTTGGATGGTTCTTCCAACCTGGGTTATAATAATTGGAATATGGGTTATTAGGTTTGTTTATGGAATTCAAAGTTTCTAATGATGTTCGAGAATGTACTATTTGGCCTAATGAATTTTCTTGAATCATTGAAAATGGCTGAGAAAAAATCATTCCAAATTGTTCTATCTTCCTTGAAATTGCAGCAACTTGATTTGCTAGCATTGCAAAAGCATCAGATTCATAAATACTTTCTAACTTTTTAGGATTTACCCTCTCAGAAGGCCATTAAAAATTATTTGTAGTCATTTCTTCAATTAAGGCATAAGCATCATTAAACTGTTTTGACATCAATGAAGCATCCATAATAGATCTAAATAATCCATTATAAAAAAATTGAATTATTAACAAATCTGGTATTGAACGATGTGGACACTTTTTTTAGGAGATCTTTAAAACGTTCACATGCTTCATAAATAGATTCCCCTTCAAACTAACAAAAAAATGTAATATCATTTCTAAGCATTACAGTCTTTAATGGTGGAAAATATTTAGCAAGACTTTTTTGTGATAAATCACCCCAAGTTCTGATAGATCCAGGTGCTAACGAATGTAACCATATTTTAGCTTTATCTCTTAATGAGAAAAGAAAAAGTCTAAGTCTAATAGAGTCATCCAAAACACCTTCATATTTAAATGTAGGACACAATTCTAGAAAATTGAAAAGATGTAAATTTGGATCTTCAGTTGGTGCTCCCCGAAATTGATTAATTGATACCATTTGGATAATAACATGTTTAAGTTCAAATGAATTAGTCACTACAGCTGGATTTTGAATACTACCATGAAATTCATTAACTGTAGGGTTAGCATAATCTCTTAAAGGTTTAAATTCTTGATGGATTTCAACATTTTGATTATTTTGATTTTCTATTTCTTAAATATTTCTGTCTTTTGCTATATATTTACTTTTTTTATTTTTCTTATAGTTCTTTCTAATTCAGAATCGTAAGGCATAAGTCCTTCAGAACCTGAACTACGCATACACTATTATAAAACACAATAAATTAAAATCACACGACACAAGAAAAAACTTCCTAAAATAAATCTTAACAAGTTTAAATAAGACATTTATAAATTAAAAATTGTTTTCTTAATATTTTCTTTATTTTTATTTCTTTCCCTAGCAACGGCGCCAAAAACTTGATCCACCGATATTTATGCTTATGTTATATATAGGAATTAATACTCATTTTTAATGATATTGTAATGTGGATACTACGCAAGTATACATATCGTTATCAAGTAATATATGACTTTCTAATTAAGCCCTGAGATATTGAACCCACAGGGAAAGTGATAAATAAAGAAAATATTTTTAGCACAGAAAATTAAAAAAACAAATTTTTACTTTTGAGAAATGATCTTACTTAAATTAAAGATAATATTCTATAAAATAAAATTTGATTCTTTCTTTAAATTTTTATAATTTGAAATGAAAGTAACTACTTTAAATAAACTTTTGTAAGATGAAAACTAATGAAAATGAAATATCTTTTTTCTTAATATGAATCAGTAATATGTCATGGAAATTATTTTTGTGGAAGTATCTAGCATGTGTTGTGCTAAATAGGAGCAATTTTATTCTTTACCCTTATTAGAGATGTTATAAAGAACATACATTAATCTATTATTTTAAAAATCTTGAAGACGGTTAGGTAGGAAAGAAACTAACTCTCACTCTAGAGTTTTCTCTATTCCATCCACCTGGGGCTAACATCTCGTATCGAAACATAAAATAATAAATCAAATGTTGGGTTTTAGTTTGTCACTCTAAAGTCATATAATTCTACACCCATCAAAGTATATCTCCCTATTTATTTACACTCAACCATATGTTTTACATTCCCACCCATATAATCTCATGTGATTCTTTCCAATTGTTGACTGAGACAATACCATATCGGTTCTTACATGTTCTCACAATAAATTTTAACATCCTAATTGGCCAAATCAAGAAGTAAATGAAGTGCAAGGTTTTAAATCATCACAAGTTCTTCCAACATTAAAATCTTATACTTCACACAACAAACTTCCTTAACTTTATTACTTCATCATTTTAAGGAAAAAATATAGAAAACCTCTCAGAATTCATGTAGAAAATACAATCACAATTTTGTTTAAAAGTAGAAATCATAGTGAAAACACAAAAAATCTTAATTAAAAACTAAATGTAATAACAAAGATAAAGCCTTATCTAAAAATCATCTCTACCAAACTTTTGAAGTTCATTTGTAAACTTTGTTTTCCCTTACAATATCCCTTAGAAGTTGGAGCCTAACTCTAAGGATTCTAATTCTCACTTCTAATCCTAATACAAACTGTAATAAAGTAAAGTAAAAATGGTGAAGTGGAGTGGTGTGTTTCTAAAATAACTTTTTAACATAAACCACACTCTTAAACATAAACCACACCCTCCAACTACAATCATTTTTTTGATCTTCAAATCTTCTTTTTATAATTTCCAATAGTTATCTTCGTATTTCTTTAAACTGTGTCCAGATTTAACATATCTTCCAAGAGATGCATTCATTCAAGAGTAATTTTATTTAATTTTTGAGCCAACAAGGAGTTACCTACGTTCTTACCAAGATATACCTCAAAAACCTCTTCAAAATGGTGCAAAAATTAAATAAATCCTCTTTATTAACTGTCGTGTGTAAGCGTGAGGTTCCGATACTTAGCCGCGAGCCTTCTGATGCGTAAGCTCCAGATCTGGGCGCATTGCCGCGGGGCCTTGGTGCGTAAGAGTGAGTTCTGGAGCTTAGCCGCCATAGATTACTTTTTCAATTTTCTTTATTTTGCTCCAAATTTAATCCTTTTTCACTCTTTTCATCACATTCATCCATTTAGTCATACATGTAAGAAAAATACACAAAATATCTTCCATTAAAGTCCAATATCATCAAAAATAGGTATAAAAATGTGTATACAAATATTATATATTTTAGGCATCAGTGGTTAGGGAAAAAAAGACTTCATCTCATTTGGATTAACAAAATTTAGTTATTTGATGGTAAATTTTGTTTTAGTCGTGATGGACCCTATCTCAAAAAAATTGAGTTCAAAGTATTGCCTCCCATGATAGATTCTTTTTCTTTGTGAATTTTTGATAAAACCCTTAATGAGAAATTTTAAGTTTAATTTAATTTTTTTATTGATTTATGCTCAATTTGAGGTGTTATCATGATTATTATTATTATTATTATTTTCATTATTACCCAAATGATTATAGTCTTGATTAAACGCCAAAGGAAGTCTGCTTGAGGGACTGAGTGGTTCATGAAAGGATTTAATAATATTGAAGCACTTGCACACTCTATTTCTTGAAAATAATTCTTTGATGAAAAATTTTACATAAAAGTGATTTTCATGCAGGGAAACCTCAAGCATAAAATATCACATAAAAATGGTGTCTGATTTCTGCCTAGCTTGTTGCATGCTTTTCTTATTTGATAATGAACATCATGTAGTTTACAAAATAAAATTCCAAGTATTGCGATGATCTATGGAGATTTTTATAGTTTTGAGGTGCATTTTAAGCTAAATTTTAATTCATATATAGAGTTTGATGAAAGTTGGGTACAATAGATTCCCATATTAATTTTGTTTAAATTTTTATGCAATTTCGTTATAGTTTAGATTTTTATTTTATTTTAAGTAGAGCTCAAGTCCAAGATATTCTAAGCTCAATCAAGTTATCTAAAGAAACTAGAATGGGGTCCTTAGTCTAGATGACATTAATATAAACAAAGGAGAAGGGTTGACTCAAAAGTGAGCTTCACACACATGGTGAGACTTATATCTAAAACCAACTGTCGTCTTTTTATGGCACCACTCCACCTGGATTTAACACTATGATACTCATTTAAGACAATTCTGTGTGGGCATTAATGACTTATGCTTCCATGATTGTAGTAGTTGTCTCATCTAAAAACATTTATGGTCTCCTTAAAGGATTTAATATTTAGGTTTGGTACTACAATACCATGCCTAGCATTACAGTGTCTGATTACTTATAAATATGAGATAGGTTTAATAGTTTTGATACAACAAATATTTTGTAGCAAATCTTTATCATGTATCTCCATTTTCTTATTTTTATTACTATATTATTTTGAGAAATGCCACTAAAATTGTGTGCTTGCACCGTAATGCCTGAAATAGGTTGTGTCTTCCTTCATATCTAAGGATGGAGTTGAGTGACATGACCATGAATTATGATATTTGTATCTCACTAGGAATCGCTAGCTCCAAAGGTGCTTGGGCACAATTTTTGGGCTTGCTTGCATAATAGTATTCTGCAACTTCCTCCTCTCCTAGCACATCTACACATTATCAGATGATTTCTCCAAGATCAACATGAAGATGGGCAGTCTTCTTGAATGAAAGGATACCATGGTTAGGTGGCTTGACTTGATTGAGTGATAACATAACATACTGCTTAATGGAATCTGAAAGCCTACCAAAAATGGGAGAAAATACTCAAGCATTCTCCTCATGACCACAGTTTGGTAAAAGAGATGAGTGAGCTAGCAAATGATGAAATCATGTGAGGCAGATTGTTGCTTGAGCTTTAGGGGCTATGCAACGCCCCATTCTTCTTTTGTTGTCACTATTTTGTATTTCCCTATTTGAGCATATTGTATTAATCATCGCTATATGATTGAGAATAACACTTTTAGATATTAATAGTAAAATGGTTATTTTATTTTGCCGTATGAGTGCTATGTTTTATTTATTTATTTTTATCATATTGTGTTACTATCTCACTCTTTAGAAGCAATTGAGGCTCTTTGGATCACTTTGATACTGAGGTGATCACTATTTTGTGATTTTCATAAGCCCGAGAGGGCATCCGATGCCAGTCATCATGACGGCGCTGTAGCCCTCAACCATTGTTGTGACTTTAACAACCCTAATTTGATGGACATTATTGTGGGAGTTGTCATAGATTATGTTAAGTTAGTAGTATTGTGATGCAATTTATAATTATGAGACACCTCAAAATTTTAAGTTTTAATGAAAGCTCTTCATTGGACAACTGCAATGATGTTCGTTAACATGAAGACAACCATGTCAGCAGTAACCTTAAAATAGTTCAGGAAGCCATGACGCCCCAACATACATAGTGAGGGCTTTGAGCCGTGCTCCCTATCCTTTCAGTAGATGTGTCATTTAACATGTTAACTGTTCCATAACATTGCACTTAATGCAATAATTACACACCTACATATAGCTCATAGTTTCCTCAAAGGTTGGCATTCGTGAGTTATTACTGGTATATTGCTTACTTTTTAATTTTCCTAGCCTTATTAGAGTTTCTTCAAGCCCTCTTGCTTCTCTACATTCCTTCTTTTGGGTGGAGTCTCTAGACGCGATTGTTACCATTTGAGTGCTTGTAGGAGCCATTGAATAAATCAACCTGATGGTAAAATCCTTGAATGTCGCTCCACCTTCACATATGTGAAAATCATTTCCCTTAAGTATCTTTCCTTTCTTGGAAGAACCCTTGGTTCTATGTTAGAGGACTGGGATAGAACATTGTTAGAGGAACCTAGGTTAGAACCCAACATTCCCTTAAATTAGCCATACTTTTTCTAAGTGTTCCTTCGATCATATGGCCCTAGTTTTCCTTGATGCTTATTGGCACCGTCTTTTTCTAGTTCTCTTTCTTTCTCTTTTGTCATTGTTATCTTCAGTCTTCATTTGATGTCATTGTCATTGTCGTGTAGTGTCCAAATTGTTACATATTATGTTGCACGTTACCAGACTAATTCTTCATTTTAGATCATGAGAAATCAGTAGAATAGAGCAGATAGTAATAGTTACAAATAAAATGAATTTTTAGGGAAGCCTTCATGAAGATTAGACATTCATATCTTTAAAGCATATGTTAGGAATGTTTTAAAGATATAATTGCAAAAGAAATTCTTATGAAAGTCGATAACCAGAGAATTCAAATTAATACTTTCATTCTGGAGTCCTTATCTTCCTATAAGGCCAAGCCTTTATAGTTAATTACATCTTAAATAGAAAATAATTTTTAAGAAAACCCTCAATTAAAGTGGAAAATATTCTCAGACTGTTGTTATTATTAAAGAGTAATATCTCATCTTAAAGGTACTAGAATTGTAAGAATCCATAACTATACTGTAGGTTCATGTTTAGTTTAAGTTCATCCTTCCTTCCAGATTTTGAACATCCATTCTTGCAAAATAAAGTTAGCACACCCTAATAATAGGTAAAAAAAATTTAAGATAACGATCATCTACTTGGCTTCTTCTTGAAGGCTAGCAGCTTTATTGAGTAATTTTTTGAATGTCTTTATTTGAACCCTTTGAGCATGAATGCTACTGGTCCATGGATAGTTTTGAGAAGAATTTCAACATCTTGTTGCTCCTGGAGTTGTAGCTCACATTTCATGCTAAGGTTCCTTCAGCGAAGAATGTAGTCTACAAGTGTTTATCTTAGCTTCTATTTTCTATGACCAAGTCTCCAACAATAATGTGATGTTGGGCCCCAGTGAAGCTCTGGATGAAAAGAATATCAAGTTTAGCAAAAGTTTTGATGAACCTATTGGGAAGTTCATCATACCAATTGAAAGCAACCCATGTAAGGCTGCTAACAAATTGGTGGAATAAGAGAGCATCACCGCCCTCGATGTTGTAGAAACTTGATCTAAAGTGTGCAACATGCTGACGAGGGTTACTGGTCCCATCAAAAATTTTGAAGGGAAGTGGAAAAAAACCCTTAGGGTATTAGAAATAATCAAATTCTTCTTGATAGGGTCTACCCTTTGGAATTAGTGATCCAAACGTCACTTAGGCCATTATTTCTTTTAATTTTTATTCCACTAGTTGTGTAAAATTTTTTTCTAAAACTCCACTATGGGCAAAATCCTTTTTCTTTTGAGTACTTTCCTCAATTTATGTTGATTCACTTTTATCCTTGAGAATATATACTGCCTCTAGTCGAGCGATCTCAACAGATGACAATGGTGTCATCTGCGGCGAACTTTGTGAAGTGCCAATAGAGTCATCATTCATCAACTTTCATTTGGAGATGATTGATCTGTTCATCTCGCTATTGTATGACCATTTGTAATTATTCTATCGTGTCTGCTTCTCTCAGTGATGTTACTTCTCGTGTAGATGAGGTGGCACGAATCTCAACCATGTTGATTTTGAAAAAATCTTCCTCTATGTCATCAATGAAGTTCTTTCTTCTATTTGCCATCAAATATATAACATTAGTTCTTAACTTCTATAATCTTTTTTCAAATACCTAGGATAATTAGGTTGAATAGTGGATCATGTACCCACAACATCAGATACTTCCTTTGATGGACTATGTTTCCATACATTTCATTTAAGTATGGATGAGATGCCCTTAGAGGCATTTCATCGTGCTGTGGATAGGTATGATCTCCAACTTGTAGCATTTGCAGAAGTGAACTCATGCTTGTAGATGCTTTTTGGGATCTTAAAAGTAACTCATCATGCGTTAGTGGAGAGAATGGACAATGCTTAAGTCTGTCTTTGATGGAAGGTGGGAGATATTGTCTTTTCATACGAGTTGTGGTGTTTCTCATCTTGGGTCCCAAATAATGTTTAGCGGGACCTTTTGCTGCATCATCTAAGATATCTCAGTCTCTTAAATTCAGCTTGGCAGAAACTCTGGAGGTAGCATGTGGCTGCTCTTTCTTTATAATTTTTTCTTTTATCTGTAGGGAAACCACACACTCCATTTCATGCAAAATTTGAGCAATTGAGCATCCTTCCTTTTGAGAAGGTGTTTCAAACACAAAACATACACTTGAAACAACCAGCCTCTTCTCTTTGTTATAAAGAGAAGATTGAGGTAGACTGGTATCTTGTCTGCTGTGAATAGGAGATAAAGAGTTGAACCAACTTTCTTCTAAGAGAAAGTGATCCTCAGTAAATTCCATTTCTTCAAATTCATTGGATTATTTTTGTTCAATAATGTTCTTTTTATTTCTCAAGGTGGAGACTTCTACTCCTTCGTTGAGTACGGGTTAATAGTATAGTCTTGGAACTAGACCCAATTTCAAATGAGGATGATGGGTCGTGCTCTTCTTCCTGTATGAGAATAGCCTTTCCTTTACGATTCCTGCATCACAAAGTTACAAGCCTCATCTCTCCTAAAGAATAGAAAGAACTATGCTTTTAGATTTCAATACCTTGCTCCTATTTTCTATTTTTTTGCTTAAAATTGTAGGATTCTAGTTATGTTTCTTATCATGCTAAAATAAGTTCCCGAAGTTATTAAACTAGAGATTCATTTGTCAGAATCTATTTTAACCCTTTTTTTGTAGGATCGGTACACAGACTTGAATACCACATATTATCTGATATGTATACTTGTGTGCTTGGCCACTTGCCTAGCGATAACTTTTAGCAATCAATTTTTTATTTCCATCATCGGGAAAATGCATTAAGAGTTATTTTGATTTTATAAGAACTATATTTGAACCACTTAAAATCTATGTTGACAATTTATGTTTTTATTTTTATGTTTTTTTTTATTTTTTGTGTCACACTTGCATATTTGCTTTAGCAGTTTTATTATAGGTATTAAAAAATCTAAAAAAATAAAAAAATTCATTAAAAGCTTAAAAAGCTAAAAAAACTACAAAAGTCAAAATTAAAGTTTGTTTTCTTTAATTTACATGTGTTGCCCACAATGTATGTCTTGCATGTTGAAGAACTTGAGTGGACCATTGTGATTGTGTGTTTAGTTTGGTGTTTGTTGAGTTTGCCTTTAATACCACTTGTTTACTTGCCTTAGTGCATGCACAAGACTGCCAAAGCCTAACTTGCATCTTTTTAACCCTGAGATTGATTGAACCTTTAGATTACTTAGGAGAACATATTCATTATATGACACAGATGTAGAAATGATTAACCCTCACAACCACACCCTGAATCAAATTATGGCTACCTATCTATTGAGGAGATCCACATGAGCCTAAACTACCCAACAATAGAGGCCAACAAAGTCTAAGTCATGTGCTGATGCATTATACTATAAAGTAGCACAGAGTTCAAAAAAATTTTCTAAGAGAAGATTTGAAACCTTAGTGGGCAGTCTCCTAGCCATTATCTAAATGTTTTAGAATAGCCAGTTTGGAGGCCTACCCTCTAAAGATCCAAACTCACTTAGTCAATTGTTTTTAACATTGTGCCACTTTTTAGTATAACAATGTCTTTAGTGATGTTGTTAGACTCGGGCTATTTCCATTTTCTCTAATGGAAAAAGACTATGTGTGGTTAATCTACCTCACCCTAGGATTTATCACCACTAAGAATAACTTTGCCCAAAATTTTTTGGAAAACTATCTCCTTCCATCTTAGACTGTCAAGCCTAGGAGTGACCTTGTTTACCCAAAAATATGAAGAGTTGATTTATGAGGCTTGTGAGAGGTTCAAGGAACTACTAAATAGGTGCACACACCATACCTTACTCAACCAGCTAATTATCAAAACCTTCTATAACGAGCTAGTAGGTTCCCTTAGATTCATTATAGATGCTGCAGTTGGGGATCATTGATTTTTGCCTATGAGTTGATAGATGAGATGGCAACTAATAATTTTCAACAAACTTTTGATAAAGCCACACCCAAAAAAGTATCCAAAAAAGTATCTTGTGTGCAAAAATTAAAAATGTTCTAGCTATCCTAGCCATCTGCTAGGATCCATACTGAGTAAGGTGATGATATAAGGACCAATAGAATATCCTAGCATGATGGCTTCATAAGCTGTAAATGTCATAGGAAACTAATCCCACAACCCTTATTCCAATACCTACAAACATGGTTGAAAGAACCATCCAACATTTTAATGGATCGATAACAATAAGCTATAGAAAATAAACAGTGGGTGAACCGCCAAGCTAATCCTATAGGTAGATGGAAAACTCAAGGAAAAAATCCCTAGAAACAACCATTCCCACCAAAACTTCAATCTAATACCCACCTATGTAAACAATGTCACCCTTTGAGGAGCTAGTTGCAAAGATGGAGAAAAAACTACAGAACCAAGCTATGGTCATTAAGAACATTAAAAACTAATTTAGACAGTTGGTGAATTCAATGAATAATAGACCCTAGGTGTGCGCCCAAGTAACACAAAAGTGAGCCATAAGGAATAAGGGAAGAAGCAAGTACAAGTTGTGAAGAAAGGAATCATAAAGAGTTGGATTACACCACTAAGAAGGAGAAGAACCATGTTGACTTTTACTCTATAGTAGGAGGTGAGAGTGAGACCCTATTAGACAGCTTAGGAGACATGTTTTACCTTCTAAGATTGAGCCAGAGAAACTCACACCACCTTTTCTGTAGATGCAGCATAAACAAAAATTGGACTAACAATCTTTAAGGTTTCTAGTGTTTTTCAAGGTTTTTACCATAAATATTCAATTTGATGAGTCCTTAGAATATATGGCTAGTTATGCCAAGATGTCTTGATTATGAAAAGGAAACTATGGAAACTTAAGACAATGCCCCTGACTTAGGAGCGTAGTGCCATTTTGCAATAGAAGTTACTTTGAAAGATGAAGAATCCAGGAATTTTCACTATACCATTTTCTAGAGGAGAAAAAAATTATTGGTAGGAACTCTTGGGACTTAAGATAATCTTTAGTCACCAGTTGGGTAAGATTGAAGTTCAACAAGAGAAATTGATCATGAGAGTCAATATATAGGAGGCCACTTTTGATATTTCAAAGTTAATTAATTTTTTTCAACATCCAAGTAATGATTACTACTATAAAATTGATGTAGTGGATGGGGTAATGTCTACCCATTTTGTTGAAACCTGGAAGAAGGACAAGTCGAGCTTTAGAGGTTTGGGATGACATTAAGAAATTTAAGGAAGAATATGCTCTATTATTAGAGGGAAACCCTACAGCCTTTAGGGAGATATTTTAGCTTTTAGATACCAATGTCAAGCCCCTAGTGCCATCAACAGAGGTAGCCCTGATCTGAAGTTCAAAGCCTTACCAAGCCTCCTTAAGTATAATTATTTATGAAAGCATTCAACTTTACCTGTGATCATTTTAGCAAATTAGAGTGAATTGAAATAGAAGAAGTTGTTGAGGGTGTTTAAGATCTTTAGAACCTTTGGCAGAGCAAACCTGACATAAAAGGTATAAGCCTACCCCTGTGTAGCATGGGATTTAGTTGGAAGATAGACATAGACGCAAAGCTGACCCTTATAGTAGACTAAATCTTATGATCAAGGAGGTAGTGAAGAAGGAAACCTTGAAGTGGTTTGATTCAGGTGCAATCTACCTATTTCAAATAGTGCCTAGTTTAGCCCTATTCATTATGTACCTATCAAGGGGTGGGTAACTGTTGTAGAGAACAAGAGGCATGAGTTGATATCCACTAGGATTGTCACTGGATGAAACATCTGAATTTATTATATGCAGTTGAATGCGACTACCAATAAAGATCATTTTCATCTACCTTTTCTTAACCATAATTTTGATAGAATAACAGGACACCCTTTTTTTACTGATTCATACATGGCTATTCAGGACACCATCAAATCCTTATAGCATCTAAGGACCAAGACAATTCCATGTTCACTAACCCCGAAAGGACCAAGACAATTCCATGTTCACTAACCTCTAGAGGACCTTTGCCTTTAAGAGGATGCCCATTGGACTTTGTATTGTGCTAGCCACTTTCTTGGACTTCACGATGTCCATCTTCTCTGACTTGATTAAGAATTGAATAGAAATTTTCTTGGATGAATTAATGTTTCTCATCTCGTTTAACTCATGCACCAAAATGATCTTACAAAAGTGTTATAAAGGTGTGAGGAGACCTATTTGGTGCTAAATTGAGATAAATGTCAATTCATGTTTACTAAGGGGATATTTTTGAGCCAAAAGATTTTTGAGAAGGTTATGAATGTGTGTTCAACCAAGATTTAGGTGAAGGAAAAGTTATCCCCGCTCACTTATGTGAAAGGGATTAGAAGTTATTTAGGGAATGTTGGATTTTACCATCATCACAATAAAGATTTTTCTAAAATCACCAAGTTCTTATGTCAACTATTAGGAAGGAATGTGCTCATTCATTTTCAGAAGGCTTGCCTAGCTATATTTGAGATTTTTAGAGCCAAGTTAGTCACTGCACATGTTATTATTGCATCAAAGTGGTAGGTGTCATTTGAGTTGATCTATAATGCGAGTGACTATACTGTAGGGTAGTTATTGGCTAAGTAAAGACTTGGTTTTTCACTCAATGTATTGTGTTGGTTAACCCTCAATGTTGCCAAAGTGAATTACACTACTATAGTAAAGGAACTATTAGCCAAAGTGTATTTTTTTTGATAAGTTTCGATCCTCCCTAATAGAAACATGACAGTGTACATTGATGTTGCTACCATCATATATTTTATAACTAAGAAGAATGCCAAACTCCATTTGATCTTGCTACTCCTTTCTCATCCTCTTGCTATAATAATTTAAATATGGATGTTGTGGATGAGAAACGTAGGGAAAATCAAGTAGCTGGCCACTTGTATAAGCTCAAGCAAGAGAATTCTAATGAGTGTTTAGTCAAAATAAATGACAGTCACTCTAATGTTTCACTCCTCACCATTTTTGAGGATAACACTCTGCGGTATGCTAGCATCATGAACTTTTTTTTTAGTGGAATCATCCCTTACAATCTAACGCATCACAAATGGAAGAAGTTCTTTTTTTAGGCCATATTCTACTATTGGGATGAACATTTTCTTTTTAAGAAATTTAAGGACTTGATTCTTTGGAGATGGGTGATAATAAAAGAGGCCAATAATATTATTAAGTCCTATCATGATTCAGAATTTGGTTGGAGGGGGGAGTGGGGGAGGAACCATTTTGTTAAAGACTTTTATGGTGTCGAGTGTTAGGAAATATTTATAAAAGAGATGAAATGCCTTAGAATTTTACTTTAAAAGTTGAGATTTTCAATCTTTGGGGAGAAGATCTTATGAGACCGTTCATAACTTCCCTAGGAATCCTCTAGTTTTTGTTAGCAGTAGACAATATCTCCAGGTGGATTAAGGCTTTAGAATTACATAATTGTGATACTCAGCGTATTCTAAAAATTTTAAAGAAGTAATTTTTTTAGACAATTTGAGACACCTAGGATGATTATTAGTGATGAATGTAGCCATTTTTTAACAAAAAATATGGATTCATCACTTGCCTACTTTGGAATTACACATAAGGTTTCTACTGCTTACCACCCACAAACCAGTGGATTAGCTATGGTATTCAATAGGGAATCAAGAGGATCTTAGAGAAAAAAAATCAATCCTAATGAAAGGACCAGACCCTTAGGCTTGTTGAGGGGTTATAAGCTTATATGACTGCTTTCGAGATGCCCATACGTTTGTCACCTTATAGTCTGATGTTTAGAAAAGCCTGTCAGATGTAGTGGAGTTGGAGAACATAGTCTACTGCGCAGCTAAGGAATTCAATTATAACTTCAAAGATGCTGAGAGAGAAAATATTACTATAGTTGAACAAATTAGAAGAAATTAGATAGGAATCCTATAAGAATGCCAAACAAATGAAGAAATGACATGATTAGAAGCTGATTACAAAATAATTTCAAGCTAGAAAAGAAATTTTATTATAAAATTCACAATTATATCACTCAATTTCGATATCATTAACTCATTGAAATGTCCACAAAATATCAACTGTTTTTTAGAATTTTTTAGTTGTAATTTGGGGAGGTCTGGATTCATTAGTTGTAATGTGGTCTCTCTGAAAAGTATATAAATAGAGCCCTACCCCCTTCATGAAATGGAGACTTGGGCTTTGAATTAGAAAAAAAGTTCAAACTGGATGAAGGAGCCGAATTCCAGTGTTATTTTGGGCCTAGGACTCGACATATGCTTCCCACTCGCACAGTCGTGCGCTCCATCGATTTCCGCTTGCTAGCCACCGTCAACCACTATAAGCCTCCCATGCTAATTACAAAAAAGCTCCTAACATATACGTTATGTACTTTGCTATATAACGAAGCACAATGCGAAGTAAAGACCAACACAACAAAGTAAAAAAAGGCACCCTACAATGTAATGCATCAACAAGAATATCGTGTAATGACATACATCAAAGACGATGCACTGAATAGAAGAAATATACTTCGAGGAATTTTGTACAGTTTTACCACTTGTGAAAAAAATGTCAGTATACATCAACATAAAGTGGATCGTTCCAATTGGTCTAGGCCCTACGAATTTTTTTTTTTCATTTTTGTTTTTCTCATATTAAAACTTCTGATGTCTCTACCTCTCACATTAAGTACCAGAGTGTATATTGAAATTTTGTGCAACACTAATATGCTTAATAATTACTCTACAATGATGAATCTTCCAACATAAATTTTTAATGCCACATGTTTGAAGTTTGAAGTAATAAATGGCCACATATTTGAAGTTTGTGCCATAAAACGGCAGCCACAAGGAAACAAAAATGCAACGAACGTAACAAAAAGGATTGATTAGCGCTATTTAAAAGATTCAAATATTGTAAGTGGAATTATAAATAGAGAATAATATAAGATAGAAGCTAATGAAAGTTTAGGTTGAAAAGCTCTCAACCGCTAATCACGGCCCATTTATGGGTGAAGCAAAAAACATTCCAATTTTTTCTTTTCTATATTGACAACAGAATTTAGAAATCACATGTTTAAGCATGACAATTCAACGCCATATGCTGCAATTATTGAATGCAACATATCAGTCAAAGATCGGTGTGGAGTCAGAGATTGAGTCATCATTTATATGAGCTTGAACTTGACTAATTATATTAAGTTTGAGCTTGAATCACGAGCCAATTTATTTAGTATAAAAGAGAGAAAATAATAATAATTTAAAGTAGTGTTATAATAAAATGACAAATAGATTGAACAATTATACGAGAAATACTAAGAAATCACTTAATATATTATATAAAATATTTTTACAATATTTTAAAGATAAAGTTTCCAAATTTAATATATTTTGAATATAATTTATATTAATATTTTGTAAACTTGTCGCCTCACAAGCTAATGAATCAAGTCGGGCTAGCTTGAGGTGAGGAGGGATCAAACGACTGTGGATGGCGGCAGTCGACGGGTGGCGTTGAATGTGGCGACGGCTACAGAGGCTAAGTTATGGCCTGATCATCAGTCCAGAATAACACTGTAATTAGGCTTCTTCTCTTCTTCTCCTACTCCCTTCCCCCTCACAAGTGAAGATAGAGAGTCTGTTTTTAGGCTATAGGATAGCATAATTTTTGTTATTCAACAAATAACTCTCATAACCACCAAATCAAATGGTCAACGTTGATCCCCTTGATTATAAAAGGTTATTTAATTGATTGAGGGTCTTAATGATCTCAGAATTATGAGAGTTTAGGCACATTGGATTCCTCTCATCTATACACTCAATTTGACTGTATGTAAGACAAATTTGGACTTTATTTTGAAAATAGAAAGAGACCAAGATGAATGAAGTTTAGATATTCATCAAAACAAGAAATTGTTTACAAAATAGTATATGCCAAAGACAAAAATGATATTATGGAAAGGATAATGCAGTTAGCATTTCCCCATTAAGGCCTAGATCAGAACTAAGATAAATGAAAATTTGGATATGGACAGAATCGATTATTACTCCTTGAAGAACTGATAGTCGCTTGAGTGAACCGTTAGCTTAGTTTTAACGTATATAAATATGTGCTTTGGAAGTGCTTCAGTGAGGATATCCATAGGTTGGTCCATCAAGTTGACGCAATGTAGTTGAATTTGTTTTGTGTTAATGTGTTGTCGGATAAAATAGTAATTGATTCTTTTCGCTTTGTCCATGAGTGAATCACATCATTGTTAGCAATCAACATGGTCGATATGTTCTCGCAGCAGAGTAGAGTGGGTTTGGTGAGATTCACACCAAATTCTGCTACAACTCATCTCGACTTTAAGATATCTGTCGTGACAGCAGAAAGGGCATGATACTCTACCTCATTAGATGACTGAGCTACATTATTTTGCTTCTTGACAGTCCAAGATATGGGAGCATTACCTAGATAGGTGCATAAACCCATGGTAGAATTTTTTGGTTTAGGGATCACTTGCTCGATCAGCATCAACATATGCGTGAAGCTGTAGATCACCCATTGAAAGCTTCTGACTACAACTTGTTAGCAGTACCATATGATGACATAATTGGTATTGCTAATAATTTGTTTCGTCTATTGATGGAAATGTATTGGAGAGACCCTGTTAGATGTTGATAGAACATAGGATTGTGAAACGTTTTGTTGGTTTTGGTAGTTGCAGATTTCTTAAGAGGAAGTGGTTTGGTTACCGACATACATTCATCCATTCCAACACTGTGCAGAATTTGAGAGAGATCCCTTGTTTGGGTAAGAAACTAGGAATTGGGAGACTGGTGAGCGTGATTTCCCAAGAAATATGAGATGTGACACATATGTTCGAGCTGAAATATGGAATTGAGTGTGCTGATCAATTGAGAGATGGTGGCGTGATTTTTCTCAGTGATCATCATATCATCAACGTTGATGAGATCTACTGCCCAGCATGAGCATTCCTCCTATATCACTTGATCTGTTACCACAACCTTCGCCCATGAAGTAAGAGTCATTGCATCCATTAGAGGCAATAAGAGCTAGCTATCACTGCATAGCAGCAAATATAAGTCCTCCAAATTGATCAATTGCAGTTGAATTCGAATGACGGTTTTGAAGGAATTATAAATGGGTGTTTGGTCATTGAGAATGTAGTGGATCACATCTTCTTGGAGAATGCAGTGTATCACAACTTGATCAATGTGAGCACCCACAATTGAATATTATCCACGAGTGCTTTGATTTCCGAGAGGTAGTGGGTTTTTGTGTTGTTTTTCCTTGTAATATGGTGAATTTCTTTTTTTCATTAAATCACATATGACCTCTTGGTGGGTTGAAGCCTCCTCTAAATGGTGTGTCAAATATTTGCTGAGTTTTGAAGATGAGCATAAAGAAGAATTGTTGCTAAAATAATAGAATAGAGGGGTGCCGATAAAGTTTGATCGGTATAAATCCATAATGTGAATTGAGGATTGGCCACCGTAGGGTTATTTTTTCCATAAATATGTTGTCGCTGGCAAACCGAAGAACCATCCAATAATTCGAGACAACCATTGTCTTTAATGATCTTTAAGTTTTGAGATAGGATAGTCTAATACATTCAATTGGTTTTGAGCCACGTGTTTTACATGAGAAATTTGAAATTTTAAGGAGGGGAAGGCATTAATGTTTGGTAGGGAAGCTTGTAGCAAGTTGAAAGTTGCTGAATCCTATATGTTGGCCAAGAGCTAGACTGAAATAGACATATCAAGAATAACAACAATGTAGGTTGAGGTTCTTTAGCCCCGGATCTTAAAGTCCTGTTATGATACCATGAAGACAGCAAGAGACCAAGATGGATGAAATTCAACAATATTCATCAAAGCAAGAAACTGTATACAAAGCACAATATAGAATACAAATGATATTCTGGCAAGTAATAATGCAGTTAGCATTTCCCATTAATGCAGCTGCTGATGTAAAGAAGGTGGAGAGCAGAATCCAGAGAAGTGAAAAATCAGACACCAACAAAATGCGTTTATGAGATTTGACACTCCAACTAATTACTTAAAGCCTTCAAATGTGATTTAATGATTTGATCCATGCTTCATTATATTCGATTTGGATTAGTTTTGATATCATAAGGTTTATCTTGTCGAGACATTCAGTTTAATTATATAAACATGCTGAAATCGGAGCCTTGGATAATCTAATCTGAATCTGGTACATTTTTCTTTCGAATAATGCATCGAGATTCATATTAAACAACAAAATTTGTTGAGGGCACATTAAACATTTTTACCACCCAAATTTTTCATGTCATATAAAAAATAAGACTATTTTAACTTTTAAAGCATGAAACGCATCTTACATGTATAGGTAAGATGGTCTGTACGTAAAATTAAATTTTTGGTGTTAGATATGTAAATACATACGAACCGAGTGGTATGGATGTAAATCTTTCAAGAAATAAATATAGAGAGGTTCTAGAAATAACAGCATTAACTATGGAAACATTAAGAAGAACATTGAAATAAGAAGTTAGCCGTAATAGAAGAGATAATTAACAATTAAAAGAATCAAATTGAACTTGGGTAACTGTACATCACTACGCAAATTCTAAATCTAAAATTAAGATTCATTGAATAGTATATGGCTTAGTCAGATTATCTAAGCATTAGACTCATTCCAATTTTATTTTATTTATATTCCATTTACAGGGCAGATCATTATGTACGTATTTAAACATAAGAGCAAGGTCGCCATAATATGAAGGTTAATTTGTTGGCCATTCAACAGTTCGCCAAACGCAAAACCAACTTTGTACTCCGTATTAATAATATTGGCAATGACTGTCTCAAGTGAATTCTTTTTCCGGTTCAGGTTTTTAAATAAATGTTGGGAATAATGATATACAGTATAACAGAAACAAATTTGAAGGATATTAGTGTTCCAACCATTGCTAATGAAATAGTGATTAACCAACACTTTTCGGACATTCATTAATGTACACAAGAATATTGCCAGCATGAACCTCGGGGCATGAATCTCGAGACGATCAAACAGTCTAAAAGAGAAAAGGTAAAATTGAATGATCTAACGGAAGACTTCAAGTGCTCAATACGCCAATCGATTGAAGATCATCAACCGACCAAAGAAAGACCGTTCGAATGAATTTCTGCGTAGCTATTGAAGAATCTCTTAGACCAAAGACTTTGACTCCGATCGAATTAAAGTTGATCGGCTACCAGTTGAAAGACACTCGGATTTTGAGAGCAAAATCCGACCGGTACTCATAAGTAATAAGTCAACCTGAATCAATTAAGTCAACTGGTGCAAAGGCATACCGATCGGAAGAATTAGACTACGAAAAATTGTCAATAACAGTTATTGATGAGAAAATGTTTTATTGTCAGTTATGAAGATGAAATGGAGTCAGTATCAATTATAGATCTAGAAAGACACTAGTAGTTATAATTACCAAAAAAGCATCAAAGAGGGAACAGTAACACCCCTAATAAATGAATGCAAAGAATGACTTGTAACAGCTCATTAAAATGCAGGTAAAAATGTAACTTATCAAGGGTCTCTTATGATTATAAATACGCACCTTTTTATGAATGAGGGTGGATCTTTTTTCCTCAAATTGTTCATCTTGCACTCTATTATTCTCTTTTTCTCTCTCTTCTTTTCTTCTTCCTTATGCTCTATCACTCAAGGCGTGCTCTAGAGGGAAAATCGGTGTTCAACATTCTAGAAGGTGGTGCGCTATGCGCGGACATACCCCAAACAAGAAGTAGAGCACACATCCAAGAGGAAGAAGCACAACTTAGAGTCACTACAAACATGGAGTGCACCCACGACTTTGTACAATAACAAATTCAGGACCTTAAGGATCAGATGGTGATTGCTATCTGAGAGGCTATTATCTAAAGGGAGGAGCAATGATTTTTTGTATCAGGATACCCTCGTGAGAAACCCGTCTCCTCGAGGAGCTTACCCAATGAGAACCCCAAACGCCTAGTGGTCGAAGAGCTGCCCAGACGCCCCACAGACAAGAAGATCTTGAGTACCTTGACAGTATCGGGTCCATGGTAATGGAAAGACATCAACATGTACATGCTGAGTCACAATGACAAAATCGGCTAGATAACGCTTTCTCTCAAGAAATCTTGGAGGCTGGACCTCCATAAAAGTTCAAAGCCCCCCACCATGACTCTTACAAGGAACAATCTGACCTTATCAACCACATTGCTGCCTTTGAGTCGGCAGTAGTTATGTTGATAATTATTTATGCTCTAAAGTGTTGGTTATTCCTTACCACGCTAAGGGAGTATGCCCTTTGGTAGTTCAATGGCTTGCCAATAGGAGTTATCCACTCCTTCACCGAATTTAAGAAGATGTTTGTGGTGCACTATGCCAGTGCACAAAAACCTCTGGAAAAGTCGCAAGCCCTTCTGTAGATCAAGGAAGAAGAGGGTGAAAGCCTTATTCTTATATCACTCATTTTCGAAAGGAAACATTGGAGGTGCAAAACCTGTAGCTGCTAATCGTGCAAACCTCTTTAATGCAAGGAGTCATGACGAAGCGGTTCAAATATGACTTAGGATTGTGCGAACAAAGTCTTTGGTTGAGCTATTAGAGATGGCCAATCACCAAATCATCACAAAGGATGGAGTTATCAACTCCTCCCCTCATCGAGCAGAGTCTTCAGATCTTCAATCGAAGAAGAGGGCTGAACAAGGAGAAGGATGAAAATTGATGTATGGGCAAATCATTCCAGTCATTTTTGCTATGAGAAGAGTCAACATGCTTGAAACCGCAAAGGATGCAAATAGAGCCAAGATCAGACTCGATTTTCTGACTAGCAACCATCTCAGTACAATGTGCGACCACACTATGAAACTTAAAAGACCCAGTTAATGGTCTCAATGGTTGAGTTTTTTTAACCATTCAAAACAAGGAGTACGCTCCACCACTGACGACCGGGGCTTCTCTCTGGAACCCTAACTAGTATTGCAATTATCGTCAAGATCATGACCATGACATGAGGAATGTCATCATTTTTGAAACTTGGTCGAGGGTTTGATCCATGTGGGAAAGCTTAAAGAGTTCAATGCTGGAAAACAGGGAAAGGCTCCAACGGATCAGTCTCCAAACGAACATGTCTGTTCAAATGACATACACATCATCGGTATAATACTAACCACATTAGAGGAGGTGAAAATTATCTCATCAGGCCAGCCAAAAGAGGCTCTGATTAGGAGATGTGAGCGCTATCATTTCCATCTAGAAGTGAAACATCCCAGTTGATTGTCTTTAACGATGCAGATTTGCCCCCAAAAGAGAAATTCATAGAAAGACCTCATCTTTGTTACTGCCCTGATCAACAACCACCAGGTAGGTAGTATCTTAGTCGATATTGGGATTTTGGCAAATATTTTGTTCAAGAGGGTATTTGACAATATAGGAATCAAAATCTGCCAATTATTTGCGCCTAGTGGCCCACTCTTTGGCTTCTCTAGTGAAAGATAAGAATCCATGGGTGTTAGTGAAATAAAAGAATCCATGGGTGTTATCACTCTAAGGATCTCCTGAGGTGAGGGAAACAAAAATTTTACTAGCATAAAGGAATTTTTGATGGTGGAATCTCTACCAATATATAATTCCATCTTTGGTGATCCTTTATTAAAAAATTATAGGGAGGTTAACTCCACTTATCACGTAATAGTTAAATTACCCGACGACGGGGAGATCATCCGCAGGAACCTGAGACATCAAGATTCAATAGGAAGGGAGCCTCAAGAACAGGGAGACCACCCTCAAAATTTTTAACTCGACCAAAGAACACGATAAATTTTCATTGATAAGTGAAAATATATAGGTAATTGGAGCTTGTTAGTTCAAACCCTATGCAAGAACCATTCGATATCTTCGTCGTACTTGAAGTGCTTAAGAAAATATGAAGCTATACATTCAGGAGAATGCAGAAAACAAACTGGAGGAAAAAATCTAGCCTACCGAGTACAACATTAATTTTGTGTCTAGCCTACACTTTTAAGAGACACAGAGAAGTTCTCTGGGAAGTGCAAGTAGTGCCAAAAATGTGTCTTTCTACATCACTAGTTGGCTCGTCAACTTCAGCGGATCACTAGCCCGGGTTCATTCGCCACCTATGGATTGGATATTCCCAAATCATTCCATCAATAAAAGGGATAGCAAAAAATTCTTTTGGTTGCAGTAGAATACTTTTCAAAATGGATCAAAGCCAAAGAACATGCAAGTGATCTAGAATTCCATCATGGCAGATCTCATATATCATTGTGGGTTACCATTGTCTACCATCACTGACAATGGAACATAATTTGTCAAATGGACAGAATTTTATGCCAGTCAATGGACAAGTCTGAATTTTTCCTGAGTACGCCATCCTCCAACAAATAGCAAAGCTGAAGTGGTTAAAAAGATCATCTTGAACTTACTAAGGAAGAAGGTTGAACGAGCCAAGGTAGATGGACAGACTTACTACCATCTATTCTTTGGGCCACCTGAAAGATGCCCTCGACAACAACTGGTCAATCACCTTTCATGTTAATTCATGAGATGGAGACAGTGCTTCTGATGGAGTACAAGTATCACAACTAAAGGGTTGTGATGGCCACTTCGTTTAACGACAAATATTTGGTTGAGTGGTAGGGAGCCAACGACAAAGAGTTTCTCTTGCCTTCGACTTAGCAGAAGAAAAGTGAATCGGTTCATCCTTGTGAAAGAAGGAAGTTAAAGGGCTACTACTCGATACTTCAACAAACATGTTTGAAAGAAGATTTTTGCTTCGGGAGATCTATTTTTGAAGAAAGCTGACCGGCAGCTCGTGGGTAGGAGGTCAGTAAGCTATACCAAACTTGGAGCGTCCCATATATCCTCACTCGGCAAGTATCACTTGGATCCTACAATCTTAAAATGTATATTGAAAGAGAGTACCACAGACGTGGAGCAAAGATAACTTGAAAAAGTTTTATCCTTAAAAAAATCCTTGTCAATAACGAACGAGTTTAGTTTCCAAATAATTACAAAGCCTATATTTAGTTATAAAATCTAAGATTTGGTTAATACCGTGTAAACCTCTAGGCCCAAATGATGCTCATGAAACTGAAAAAATTCAGACATCTGCAGTTCCATACTCAAGGAATTTGAGCCAACCAAGGTCATAATCCTATAGATAGACAAGTCGTCCAATCAATAGCCTAAAATGCATGAGCATCAATATTTTCTTTGAACTTGGTCGAATAATTTTCTATAGGCGATTCCTCAAATATCAACTACAAGCTATGCAAGAAATAGCTAGTAAATTGCCCTAAAAACGATTCTTGGTGGGCACCTTAGCGAAAGCCTCAACAAACTCCATGCCTAATATGAGGGGTTATCCAGTCGAGATGGAGGTCCGATTAAGCGACCGAGATTATGTGATTGAGACACAAACCAGGATATACAAAGAGAAACCAATGATGACATAGACCATCTATTAATAAAATCTCTCCTGGACGATTGACAATGGCACAATATGTTCAATTGGTATCAGGACAAAAAACTGACCATCAACATTCAAGCAATCGGCTCACCTAAGGCTAGAAACATCATACCAAAGACAAGCTTCTCAAAAAGTACTGGGCGAATCATACGTAGAGCATTTCTCAAGGGAAGCAAAAAGCCTATTAGGTGTAAAGTTGATAGATAAGACTTTGAACTGGCGGTACATGACAAAAACAACGAAACTCAAGCAAGCAAATAACATCACAAGCAAATAATGGTAAAAGGACACATCACAAAGGTGAAAACCATCCAAAGCACATATATATATTCAATCATGAAATCACAGTTGAAAAAAATTTCCTTCCTAACTTCAATTTTTACAAGCAAAAAGAAGAAAAGTCAAGCTGTAGCGGATTCTTCATTGACAGGAGAAGAAAGAAGGCGGGCCAGCTCTCTTGGGTCGGACCATTTGGAATTGACTAGCCCATGCTTGATGAATGAATCAGTCGCCAAGGAATGGCCAATCCGGAGCTATCGAGCGAGGTCTGGTTTTTGCTCCTCCTCCAATATCAACTTTTCCAAGTTCTCCTTTAGTTCCTGGTTCTCCTTGTCCAAGATCGCCACATTCTTTTCATATTCCAGAGCATCTTTATTTTTTATGGTGAGCTGAACGTGCAACGGCTCACCAATCGCCCATAGTCTTTCCTTTGCCTCCTCAAGTTCAGCGCTCAACTTCTCAACTTTTCCCTCGGCCTCCATCCAAGTGTGGCCGGACTGAGTGAGAGCAATGGACTCAATGTGAGTAGCCTCCGTCACCATTAAATGACAACGAGCGGAATGTTGCTCGAGTTCATGATGATTGAGTAGCTTCATAGTCATTGCAACCTCAGCAGAGCGCATCACTTTTTCTAGCAGCATAACAATATGCTCCAGCTTAGGAGATGCTGGGAACCAATCCTTGTATGTATCTACAAGAGCATATCTGTGGTCTGGACTCATACAATTGCTTTAGTCACGGGTTGGATTCCAACCATCAGGAGAGCCTTTCCTCTTCCGAGAAGGTGTAGATGGTACGATAGGATTCTCTATGGGGCCCTTAACCCCTTGTTGGGTCCTTTCCTCCCCTGACGGCTGTTGGGATGGCAACTCGGGTTGGAGCACTGGCTCTGGAGGATTTGATAACATTCCTGACCCTTGAACAGAATCCATCCCCAGAGAAGCTTACTCCTGCCGATCGAAAAACCCATCGTGAATCAAAGCCCTTGTCCTGTCCATGGACCTAGTTTGCAAGTCCAAGAAGGTAGGAACAACCGGCTGCTCCACAGTGGCTAGTTCCTTTCCCCAGTCTGAAAGTACTCCTTCAACCACACCCCCTCGACCTAGCAAGATTACCAATCGGAATCCCTGCATTCAAGAAATTAATTTTTATAACAATGATATTAACCTCTCTGAATAAAAACTGTTGAATTAAGACAGGTTCTAGAAGTAGAAATAATAAACTGCGCACTTGTGATGTCTGCATCAACCGCCATAATCCCTCTAGTGTCCTAATCTTTGATCGACCCGCCCTTTGATTGGGTAAACATTGCTCGAGGTTTCTTACCAGCTTCACGCGCCTTGACTGCTTTTTCCCTCCCAACCACTTTGGCGTCGAATGCCTCCAACAGATCCTTAGTCATACAACCAAATTTTTCCGGTCGAAGAAATCGATCGATGATCCTTAGGTCAGTCTACCGAGGGACTGAAATCTGCAGGCCATCAATCCTGGCAGTATCGGCAACCAAATGCCTTGGCAAGGTCTTAACCTTGCCCTCTGTTACATCCGAGGATACCCACTCTAACTCCCAACTCACCCGAGCAAGCCCCGATTGGAAATTGTATTTTTCAATCCTTTATTTTCTTCTTGAGTCCCAATAGCAAAAACTGTTAGCAGATCAAAAACTGGGTGATACCATCCCGGGCAATTCTGAACTTGAAAATGCAGCTGAAAATGCTGGTCGACCAAGGGATTTCTACTCGGTGACAAAAATGATGTAGGTCAAATGTCCTGCAACTCTGTGCAAATGAGTGAGTGAAGCCTGTAATGGAACTGGACTCAGTAAAACATAAAGTCCTTTCCAGAGCTATCCATCATATGGTCTTCACTCTTCGCAGCATGAAGTCTCATAGTGGAATCTAAATAAAGATTGATTTCAAGCCCAATGACGTCCTTGGTTTTTAAAGAAGACATTCGCTCGCAGGAATCATTCTAAAGAGTTTGGGAGAAAATTTCAGAGACATTACTGAGGACCAAGGAGAGGATCGAAGGGAGCACTAGGAAGGTAGTAGTGGGGCATGACTTCCTTAATCAAACGAAACATATTAATAGGTTTTAGGGGTAGAAGTCGAAGTATCCCCATACCTCATCACATCAAAAAGCATGCCAAAGATTTTCAGAAATAGAGAAGTTACTACATATTAGTCAGAATAAAATACTTTATAAAACATTCTTTCGTCGCTTGAGCCGAGACACATCCTCACTGAAGCAACCTCTTAAATACAAGTTCCTCGCTAAATTAAATTGTTTTGCCCAATTGATCATGTTTTGGATTTATTTCATGGCGGCTAACACTTTATCAACCAATAGCTAGGCTCGAAGAGCGATCATCACCCCATTCAATCGAGCAATTTTCCCTTCCACTCACTCAACACGGGCCACCATCTTCTACATAGTTCCACCATCAGAATCACTGACCTTCCGTGAAAAGTAGTCTTCACCTTATTCATCCATCTTAGGGACACTGAAAACATCGGTTTTCCTCTGCTTGTCTATCAAAAAGCACCCAAAAGATCTTCTGCCTCTCTACTATCGTCACCGATCCATGACTTTCATTGGTTGACTCCGGGTTTTCTGCCATAAATCCTTAACTAGAGAGCCTTCAAGTCCTGACAGAACAGAGGTTGTTGGGTACCTTCCTCACCCATTATAACCAGAGTAACACTTTCCACTCATGACTCTGGCTATGATTCCACCACCACTGTTATCGGAGTCTCCAATTATCTTGAAGCACCTTCAACCCTGAGATCTACAGTTTTGATTGGTGGAGCTTGTTCATCAACTGTCAAGATAGTATGTCTATTATCCATTGGGATCTTTTCTTGTGCTACGACGTCACTTGGTCGTGCTGATCAGGATCAAGATCCTCTCTCTTTCTTTTCACGACTAATTTCTTTCGTAACCTCCCAATTGTAGGACGAGGTCAAGTGCTCATCGCTCAAAAAAATAGACACTGTACACCTTTATCAAGGTCACCCTGAGCTTTGACACCAACATGGAGTTTCTTGAAGTTTCTGGAACAGGAGTAAAGAAAGAAGCCCCACTAATCCTATGGAAGAATCGCCCAGACCAAAGAAATCAACACTGATCAACATACTGTTGACCAGGTATCACTTGAAAGATGCTTAGATTTCCAGAGAAAAAATTGATCGATGCTCATAAGTAATAAGCCAACCCAAATCAATTAAGCCTATTGGTTCAAAAGCATACTGATCGAAAGAATTAGGTTCAAATATTAGTTATTGATGAGAATACGTTTTAATGTCTATTATGAATATAGAAGAGTGTTGGAATGAGTTATAGATCCGAAAAGATGACATTATCATTATAATTACGAAAAGGCATAAAAAAGATTAAAAACTGTTATGTAACGCCTCTAATAAAATAAAGGCAACTAATGACTTATATGAGCCCATTAAAATGAAGTTCAAAGTATAACTTTATCAAGGTTCTCCAATGATTATAAGTAGGGATCATTTTATGAATGGAGTGATGGATCGTTTTTTTGAAATTGTTCATCTTGCACTACGATTCTCTCCGTCTCTAGCTTGTTTCTTTCTTCCTTACGATCTTTTCCTTGAGGCGGGTTTTAGGGGACATATTGGGATTCAAAAATTAGGAAAGTATTTGTCAGCCTAACCATATGCTAAACAAGAGAAGATGGAAACATTAATAATAAGTACCTTATATTGCATCATACTAATTTTCTACTAGTAGGATAAATAATTTTCTTCGTCATGATGTATAGATGTTCATATATACAAAACTTGCAATAAAAAATAAATAACTTAAGAGCACACTCCCAGAAAAAAGATTAAACTAAAATAAGATTAATATTTTATTAAATTAAATGACTTATATGAAAATAAATTAAAACATAAATTAATTGTGCGCTCGAATTTTCTTAGTTGGTTTTTAAATCACGAGTTCTCATTTATTTTATTATTCTTTTATTGGTCTCTCATTGGTTGAATTTGTAATTTTTTTTATCTTAATCATAATTTAAATTCACTTTTTCCACAATGCATAGTTATTATATAATGTCATAGCCTTGTCATGACCTTTGACCCTATTTGTTGTGAACAGAAGCTCTCTTAGCAAACATAGTCTACTCATTCCTATATTTTTATCTCTATTTGCAATCAATGATTTTGTCTTGACTATTAATCTTCGATCAAGATCCTAATCGTTCTTGGGGCTAGGGCATTAAAGAAGAAAACTACGTTGATGAAAAATTGGTGATTATAATTCTCACTGGACTACATATCTATTTGTGCGTCTTATTATTAGCAAATCATTAACTATAGATAAAATGAAATAGATTAAATTTATTGCTCTTATCATTGATTTTTCTTGGATTTATTCTAGCCTATTATTGATGAACTAATTAAGGCTAAGATGGAAGCATGCATGTGTTTTTTAAGATGTACTTTCGATTAATGTCTTACATTATATTCCAAATAGTTTATTAGATTTGCAACATTATCAACCTTTTAGTATTATCAATATGTTCATAATTTGTATCTTTTCCTATTACAAATTTAAAAAAAATGTCAAAAGTAATACTGCCATATGTGGTGCCAAGACATAGATTTCAACACATCTTATTTATTTTATTTGAAAGGCAATCATTTCACTATTGATTCTCTTTATTCATCTACATAACTTGATTATGTTTTATTTCAAGGACATCAATAAGATTTAATTACAATAATGTGAAAAAGTGTATATTTTAGCTTCATATAGAAACACAATAAATTTTTTTTTCAAATTTAGAAGTTTCTAATAAATTGGCTTTTGTTCTTTATTTTCACTTTAATGTCTCTCAACTAAGAAATCATTGTGTGTTTCTTCTTTGAGCTTTACTTCTTTGCATTTGATATTTTTTTATAACATGCATGTTGACTAAGTTTTTTAAAAAATTTTTAGGTATAAATTGGTCATTGGTATTTTTTTTTTACTTTACTGTCTCTCAACTATGAAAACATCATGTGTTTCTTCTTGAGTTTTACTTGTTCACATTTGATATTGTTTTAAACATGCATGCAGACTCTATAATTTAAGATATCAAAAGATAAAAAAAGATAGTAAGAAAATTAAAATTTTCTTTTAAAGAAAATCCTTTTTTAAAGATCAATTATCTTTGTATATGACTGACAATCAACCGAATTATGCAATTAGTGTCTTGATTTTCAAGCCTTCGACAATTTCTAAAGGACATTGGTCTATAAAATATGTATTATGTGCATTTAGAACTTAAATTCACTGATATTTAAGTTTGATGTATGATAAAAAAAAATATACTATCAATTAACTACATCATATATTTAGTGAATACCATGTTTGGAGATGGACATGATTTAGATTTATCAATTTTTCCATCAAATTGAAGTATTTATAAAACTAGCATATTGGGCACCTAATGGACATCTTAATAATGAAAGCATTCCCATATATTTGTGTATTAGAAAAGCATTCTAATTAGTTTTCTACAAGTGCGCTTAACCCTACAACAACTAACTAGACACCACATTTGTGCAGTCTCCTAATAGATTATGTGTCTAAAAAATATCTATTTTTTAATTTTATGGTATGCAACAAACCAATATTTTTGTGATAAAAACTTTAACTATTAAAATGAATCAACTTCTAATATCAATAATGTAGAATACCTTCTATGAAAGAAAATCTTTATCAGCTTATTTCAAATTTCACTAATCACTTTGATTAAGGTAAATGATTTTTGATAAAGTAGTGATAAGTATATTAGCAATAGGGAACTTTATTAAACATGATACAAAACTAATATGCCTTCAATCCTTCAAAAAGATTGGATTATTATTCTTAGGAATGAGAGATAATGTTGAAGTGAAACATTTTGGGATAAAATACAATAATAAAATTCAATCAAACAATAATATCCCTTTTAATGATAATCTAACTTGAAGTACATAACTTCAAAAAGAATCCATTAGGATTAAAATTAGAATTCTTTTGCTAAAATACCAAAGAATATGTAAATTATTATTAAAAAATATTTTTAACTTAAATAAAATCAATCAAAGATTTACATTTATGGCTATATTTATAAGTTAAAAAACTTCAACAAACAATGCATAATGATGACAAAAAGTTCATCAAAAATAATAATTTGGGCGAAATATATATATATTAAAATTTAGAGGGATAAGTAGTGAAAATGACACCACAATTTTAGTTATCATCAAGCCTAACATTCAAAATTCCAATAGATGATTTCTGTCATGTTTAATATTTTTGGGATTATTTACTTTTATTCGAGTAACTTTTAGTACATTTGATTAATAAAAACGTTTACAAATATTTGATATAATTTGAAAAATAGATCTCCTACAAGTTTGATCATCTACACCACTTATATTCACATCATGATTATTGACATGACACATTCATCATTAATCATATAATGTTAAAAATCAAACATAAAGTGACTACAAGATTAAACTTAATAAAATGGAATATATGCCTTGGTGGGAGCATCGTATGTATGTAAACTACACAAGAACAAAAAATATCTCATTTTTGTGATCGGATAAGATATCAAAATATTAAATCATTTTGAGAGAAGAAATACTACCTAATGATGGATCTAATCACAAAACAATAATTTTAAGACTATGATTCTACATTGTTATAGAATGTTTTTCTACCTAATTGGATAAGACAATATATTTTATTCTAAGACATGTTGCATAAAAGAGTAAGTCTTTGCAGTTAATTACACCATAGAAGCGGCCATCCTCTAGGAACGTTCTCAAGCAAATAGTGACTATTGTGTAACTACATATTTTAAAGTTTAATTTTTATGATCTCTCATTTTGAATTTCCAATTAGGATTTTGGTTGTGAAATTAGCTCAAAGATCATAAATTGCTCGAAATGTGAATCAAAGTTTACCTCAAATAGAAAGTTTTTTGAGCTTATTGATCCAAGAAATGATCCAAACTAAAAGATTAGTTTATTTCAATATGATTTCTATCCATTGTTTGATCACATCATGTGGCTCATGATTGAATCAAATTTACTTTTAATCCCACAATTGACAAGTGTAGATCAATGACAATTTACAAATATTTAATACCTAATAATAGTTCCTACCCTAAGCAACCCTCGAAACCCTAAATTTTCCTTTTCTCTCTTCCTAGAATCCATCTCCACTCTCTCACACTTGCCACAACTGGTCTCAACTTTCTCACTTCTCTCATGGTCTCAGCTCTTCAATGCAGTTTTAATGTGTCGATGATAGTGTCATTGCAAATTTTTACATTCTAGTTTTTATTTGTGTGATTTTTTGTGTGCGTTGTGTAATATCTGACGTGGTAACTCTAACTCATGACATTCATCAACCTTATCTTCTATCTTTTCTATTGAAAATCATAGTGAACACTGATCACAAAGATAAGTATTTTTATGGTTTGAAGAGCTATAGGCATTTAAGTCTTTTTGATTTTTTTTTTCATATTTTTTTGTTTGGTGAGTTTTTTTGTGTTATGTGTTTTGCCTTTTAAGTTTTTGATTTAGAGTATGCTGCATAACAACATATTGGCTAGTTGAGACTCCCTTTTAGTTTTTATTGTTGAATCTTGGGGTAGTTTAGAAGCTTCAATGGATTCTATCTTTATTGTTGTTGGTTGTTGTATTTCCTAAGCTCAAAGCCAAAAAAAGTATTCAAGCAGGCCTTTTTGTAATCAAGCCGGATCGTAAATCATTTGTTTTTATCCAGATCAGATACAAACATACTTGAATTAATCCACGAGCTGATTTCAATCCATATAATATAAATTTAATCCAATTTTAAACCAACACCGGATCGTCCATTTTTATGCCGCCTCAAATCTTCTTGAAATTGGATTATCCATCCTTAATTGCGATAGGATCAAGTCTTCAAATAAATTTTTTTCTAGAAATAAAAATATAATAGTAGGTGATACGGTCAAAATGCTGTAAAGCACCAATAACCACAGAAGTATACTTTTTTATCAAGTACTATACGAATTTGAGTTCGTGTATCAATATCACAAAGAATTTAATTGATTTCGAAATTAGAAACATTTCTAGTCTACTAGAATTTAGTCTAGGTTGAAGAAGTTAAGTTGGGTGAATTTTTGAAAATGACAAAGCTAATTTTTTAATGAGTTGAAACCTACGAAGTTTTTGGGTTTTAATCAAATGAGAAAATTTCCCTTGAATTAAACTAGAAATTACTCTATTCTTGTGACTCCAATAATGTTGACAATCAAGAACAATAAATTTTTTAGCCCCTTCCAGTAATAGAAAAATTAGAATTTCATATTACGGTTACTCTCTTAAATAAAGCAAAAACCATAGTATTTGCAAATTTTCCTACATGATTGCACCACTCTAAAAATAATATTTCTCTTCTCTTAGAGTAATTTAGATTAAACTAATTGTTCCAGTAGCCTAATTTTGCAGTACTTGATCACAACCCATTTTAAAAATCTAATTGGCTAGTTTTAGAGTAAATTATAACCATAAGATTAAACAATGAACTTATAAATAAACTTCGTGGAATCACAAAACAAATATATCACCAATGTTCATATAGTACAATTAAAAGGAGAGAGAAGTTTATGTGCTACTCATTATAGTTTAACAAAACTCAAATTTCATTAGAAAATCAAAATTTAACAAAGTTAGAATTATCTAACTAATATTCTCCAATGATTTACAAGAGCTTACAATGAATCCACTATGATTTCCCTCTTTGAGCATACAATATGCTCAATCTCATTCACATACATTTTATCTTACTCAGAAGAACACTCTTTCAAACTCACAACACTCTTACAAAATTCCTCCTTCAAAATAATCTGACTGCTCCGGAGTATTCTCCAATGATCCCTTTCATTATGGATTGGTTCCCCATTTTGGTCATCTCCAATCCCCTCTTCTTTGTTGTGTTTTTTATTAGGCTCTTTTTAAGTCCTTTAACACAAAACAACATGAATTAAGGCATCCAAACTAAAATCTGATGCTTTTAGGTGTCCGTTTCTTTGCTTTTGGCCACTCGAAACTAGAACTGGCTCCTTGGTGCTTGTGGCTCTAGTTTTGGGTGCATGAGCACCCAAGAGTAGTGCTTAGGCACTAGAACATTGGTTTTGTGTGTTTGGATGCCCATGACTGGTGCCTGAGTGTCGATTCAGCCTAGTTTAGTCTGTTGTCAATTCATTTGATCCCTTTGCTCCTCAACTTGCCTAATAACCTGTACAATACAAAAACAACCATAAATACCATAGAAAGCATAAAAATGACACAAATAATATATAAAGATCACACATCTTTTATACACATCAAATACCCATAAAATTAAGCATTACGTGCCCTCAAGTAATTTCAATATCTATGATTAGAATTTAATAAATATAAGGGCAGATTTAGATCAAGAATTTTAGTACTTTTTCATATTTTAACAAAATTTAGATCAAATTTTGCTAGGACCCTCCTTTAGGTAGAATTCTCATAACAACTCCCTAATATACTGGAATTACTAACATTAATAATAGATCTTTATAATTCATCTTGATTTACTTATGTGAGATGAGATTTAATGAAAATAATACTTCACACATCAAATTTTTGATTAGCAACACACTTAAATAATATTAATTATTTTATTATCGTATTAAATATTAAATTACAAGGTTATGTTATTGAAGCTTTTAAACATTTCACTCATTAAAAAAGTTTATCAGTACCAATTTTTAATTTGAGTTTAAACTCAAGCTTTTTCTTTGAGATTAAATAATTTTTTTTTATTAAGCTTGATTCTTTTTTAATTTTTATGTTTCCTTTGATTTTATTTTTCTTTTCTTTTTCAAGGAGGACTACTATATATAATTAAGCCATTTTTAATGATATTGAGTAGTGGTCCTACATGAGTCAAAATTTTAATTACTTTCTAGCTTTCCCAAAAACTTACAATTCAACCAATATTGTCTAAGAATTAAATCGTTTAAATGTTGATGAAATTTTATAATACTAAGATATTAATTCTATAAATATTCTTTGTACATGCTAAGACATTTTTTTTAAAAAAATTCTATTGATTTGGTTTTAATAGAGTTATAAACCAAGCATTACTGAGCTCCTAACTCTATTCACACCCTTTAGAATATTCTATCACTGAAATTTAAGTTCTCTACATACTAATTTAAATTTATTTCTACACTTTTCATTCTTTACCCTGTAATTTATATAAACTCTAAAGTTAGAATTTTACTTAACTTAAATAGAAACACTTACATAATAACATCCCCCTAAACTTATTTTGTATTGGGAATACATAATGTGAAACCAAAAATAAACATAAACAGAGGTACTAAAGTATGTCGGCCAACTATCAGGATTATTGATTGCTTTGAAAATAATTTAATATAATACACATATAAATTTTATTTTTAAATTTTAAATTAGTGTTTTAATTTTAGAATATGAGATCAAATAGATCTCATACATTTAATAGTTTAAGTAATCGAGCACAACATCACAACTCATACACCCTTCCGAGTAGTAGGCATGCTACTTAGTAGTGGGCTCGATTATATAGACTAAATAATCATGACATTAATTTATTTTGCAAACTTTTTGTGTGACCGGCAGGTTCCCTATCTAATATAAATATTAGATAGAGTTAATATTGTCTATGTTCCTAATTCCCTATGGAGGCAAGTTTCCATAGTTAATTACATCTTAAATCACCAAATTCACTTATGAAAACTCTCAATAATGATCAGAGGTTTCGTCTTCAGGAATTCAAAGTTGAGTTTTCAAGGTTGTTTATAAAAAGAGTCAAGTAGGAATGGATAAAAGGGGAATAGTTATTTTTCTGAATCCAAGGGAGCGAGAGGTAGGGGATGACACAGATCTCGAGGTAAGCCTTTGTGACTTCCCAAACTATCTTACTGTTTGGCTATACATTTTGGGAGTAAAATTATTTAAATGTTTTCTCCTGCTATTTTATTTTAAAATTAGGGCTTACTCTTGCACAATATCTAATCATGCCAATAGCCTAAAAAGATAGGAGAATTTACGTCATACGGAATGAACAACCTAGAAATCCTTAAAAGTTAGAACTTATACTGCACAACATGATTGTGCAAGGGCCTAAGATAAAGAGTGAGGATTTATGTCATACTAGACGAACAATCTTGAAGTCCTAAAAGTTTATGTTATTTAATTCTAAGGAATGTTTTGTTAAGGTAGATCCAATCCATTGTTGAATTTTACCAACCATCATCTGAAGTCATCCTCTGTTCGTTTGCATCCTCATTCTGCTTGTATCGTACTCCTTACATGATGGTTGCTTGTTTAGGGTTTGTATGTGGGCATATAATTATTGTTGAGTATCTGAACTTGGTGTAGTGTTCCTTCTAAACATATGGTCTATCGTTCTCTACCCTAAGGGTCTTTGCAGGTGTAATGAATAATGCATAATTGAAACATGCAGTAAAGCGAGGTAAAATAAAAGTGCAGGAAAAGAAAAGTAGTGGCACATATTTGCTATCTCTAATGTTGTTGCAAAAGTGTTAGTACCATAAACATTATATAATAATGTGCAATTAAACAAGTGATGAGAGGATACAAACACGGGTATGTATAAGAAAGTCACTCGTTAAATATATGAAATATCGGAGCTGGTTATAAGAATTCAAATTTGGGGTGGGCTCAGACACATAATTCTCTAGGGATAGACGTTAGTAACCATTGACAATCCATGTGCTCTGTCCCATCCAACCTCAGGTAGAAGCTACCAACAAAACAATCGAAGGAAGGTAACTACTGGCTCCCTTAAAGTGACTAACAAGTAGACTTCTATAAGATAACATCCAAAATTCTAAATTTGTCAGGTCTTTAAGAGATAAACTTTTACTTAGTAGTCAAAAATAGTAGTGTCACGAGAAAAGATTTTCTTTTTGTATATTTGTTTTGCAAATCAACTAGTCCACAAATTAATCAGTATAATTGGGCTAAAGTTATCGGCAACCTAAGAGAGCGAGCACAACATCTCACCAAGTGTTGGTGAGTACTAGCATCGATCCTGCACCCTCCAGAAGATCCTCAGGCCAGGATATACTATTCAATTATCCCAATTCTACCACCATAAGAATTTCACATCATTTTCATTAACCTCAAACCTTCTAACTTATAGCCTCACTTGATGATCTATATATTGCCACTTTAAATATCCTCAGTTTCCCACAAGGGTCTGAATATCATATCAAAGAAGCAAACCCTTGAGCATTGGGTTTGTTGACCTCATTTTTATAATGAGTCAATACCTTTTAACCTAAAAAGTTAACTTTGGTTAAAATGGTCAAACCATACCAATGACCATCCTTGTTGACCCCATAGGTTACCCTTTTGATCTAAAAAGTCAACTTTGGTCAAAATGGTCAAACTAGACCCAATGACCAACCCTGTTGACCCCATAGGTCACCCTTTTGACCTAAAAAGTCAACTTTGGTCAAAATGATCAAACCAGCCCCAATGACCAACCCTGTTGACCCCATAGGTCAACCTTTTGACCTAAAAAGTCAACTTTGGTCAAAATGGTCAAACCAGACCCAATGACCAACCCTGTTGACCCCATAGGTCACCCTTTTGACCTAAAAAGTTAACTTTGGTCAAAATGGTCAAACCAGACCCAATGATCAATCCTGTTGACCCCATAGGTCACCCTTTTGACCTAAAAAGTCAACTTTGGTCAAAATGGTCAAACCGGGCCCAATGACCAACCCTGTTGACCCCATAGGTCACCCTTTTGACCTAAAAAGTCAACTTTGGTCAAAATGGTCAAACCAGACCTAATGACCAACCATGTTGACCCCATATATCACCCTTTTGACTTAAAAAGTTAACTTTGGTCAAAATGACCAAACTAGACCTAATGTCCAAACCTGTTAACCCCATAAGTCAACCCATTGACCCAATGACATGTTTAAAACCCCACAATGATAAAATCACAAATATTGTGATCAAATCAACCATGATAAAGTTGAAAAATGTCACATTGGACATCTTGAAATTAAATTGATCAATTTAGACTGACTTGGGTCAACCTAAATCAAAATGGGTCAACACTTATCTATTTTAATCAAAATAGGTACAAAATGAAATAAAAACAACAAAATTAATCAAATAATTAATTTTCAAATTATTTTGATTAATTAAATTAATTAATGATTTAATTTTCAGTATTTTAATTAAATGACATAATTAATTAAAATGAAAATTTAATTAAAATCATAAAATGACAAAATTAAATAAAAATGATAAAGTTAATCAATTAATTAATTTGAAATTATTTTCAATTAATAAATTGATTAATGAAATAATTTCCAACAATTTTTAACATAATTAATTAAAATGGAAATGACACATGGCCTTCCCATAATTAATTAAAGTTAAAACTAAATTAAACCCAACATAAGAAATAATTAACACATGACAAAGCTTAGCTTAATTTATGGCTAACCATGGGTTAACTCCCATCATGGTGAATAAAATGAGGTGGCTCTTTCTCCTTCATTCTAAGCTATGACTCACCTCTACTCAACATGAGGTGGCCGGCCAACATTAAGGCATATTTCCCACCTCCTAAGCTAACCAATGGGAAGGAAACAAAGCTTAAACTCCGCTCCTCACCATGGTTAAATGAAATCATGAGGGGGAAACATATGTGTCACCATTTGCCAAAGCTAATGGGTGACTTGTAAGCTCATGAGGAAGAGAAATTACAACTCATTTTAAAGAGCTAAACCACCTCATGCATGATCCAATGCAAAGGAGCCAAAAAAATGAGCTCATGATGGAAAACTTTGGAAAGACAACTATAGATATCCCCTCAGCCAAAAATTCATTAATAGGGAAGATAACAACTCCCCTAGTACAGCCTAAGCCAAGCCATGACCTCCCCATAGCTATACATAAGGCCATACCCGAGCCTTACTAAGGGAGGAAAAAAATTTAGTGAGACCTATAGGCTGCTCAAATCTTCTGGCTCCCAACACAAAAAATCTTCCCAAGATTCTTAGCAATCTATTTTGATCAAACCCAAGCTATAGATTGAGCCCAATTAAGCTAATTTGATCAAAATTCAAAAACAGCCCAAACCAGCCACCTTCTTAAAATTCTCCTTTGAGGCCGACTTTTGAACCAAATTGGTGCAGCAACAATCTTCCTCTGGAGTCTTAGAAGACAACTACAAGGTCTGATCAAGTTTGATTTACTTGTGGCAAAGGTATGAAATTATTTTTCTTAAAATAGTTCATATTTTTAAAATATCATGTGTTATACTAGCCCAAAAATGTTGCATCACCGTATGGATATATTCTATATGTTTAGATGATTCCATAGGTTCAAAAATCACTCAATTTCATCAAGAAATGAGTGAGATATTAACATTTGAAGTTTAACGGTTACGAATTTCTCTGGAATTAAAATGGATTTATCACTGCCGTCCGTTCCTGGGTTTTGGAACGGACGGCGCTGATCAAATCCCGCCGTATCCGCTGTTCGGCCCGGCGCAGCGGATCTTCTCGCTCTTCGACTAATACGAGGACACGCGTCGGCATGGGATCATTTTGGCGGCGGGAAATTAATTAAAAATCCGTTTTAACCTTAAAATAATAAAAAATTCATAACTTTTTAAATACATATCACAAAAATATAATAAAAATACCTCTGGAAAGAGCAAAATGAGAAGAAAATTATGAAATAAAAATCATAATTTTATTCCCATTATTTAATTTTTAAATAATTAAATACTCCGTAGAGTATTTTAATTATTAAAAATTATTTATAAATCAAAAAAATATGAAACTTTGAGGCATTTATCTTTATGCTCTTAGGAATATTTCATGATTTTTCTAAGGACAGGAAACATGTCTAAGACATTTTTTTCTAATTTTCAAGTCATTTTGTAATTATTTCAAATAAATAATTATAAAAAAATGAAAATTAAGAAAAATAAAATAAAATTGATTAAAAATGTTAGGGCAACAGAGAATAACCCTAAGAAAATCATTTCTATGTCATAAAAATAATTTTGAATAATATGTTAAAATTTAGGACTAAAATTCTTTATTAATTAAATAATTTTAATCCTAAAAATCACCTTTTCATAAACATAGCTTATTTCCTTCAAAAATCTAAGTTTGAAATGAATCTAGTCTATGTCAGGCTAATGACAAATAATCAATTAAGTCTAAAATGACAAAATTAGACTTAATTAGGTTTAAAATATCTTTTAACCTATTAAACCTTAAGCTTAATCAATTATGTCTAAAATGACAAAATTAGACTGAATTAGGTTTAAAACATCATTTAAACCTATTAAACCTTAAGCATAATCAATTAAGTCTAAAATGACAAAATTAGACTTAATTAGGTTTAAAACATCATTTAAACCTATTAAACCTTAAGCATAATCAATTAAGTCTAAAATGAATAAATTAAACTTAATTAGGTTTAAAACATCATTTAAACCTATTAAACCTTAAGCTTAATCAATTATGTCTAAAATGAAAAAAATAGACTTAATTAGGTTTAAAACATCATTTAAACCTATTAAATCTTAAGCTTAATCAATTAAGTTTAAAATGACAAAATTAGACTTAATTAGGTTTAAAACATCATTTAAACCTATTAAACCTTGAACTTAATCAATTAAGTTTAAAATGACAAAATTAGACTTAATTAAGTTTAAAACATCATTTAAACCTATTAAACCTTAAGCTTAATCAATTAAGTCTAAAATGATAAAATTAGACTTAATTAGGTTTAATACATCTTTTAAACTTATTTAATTAAAGTTAAACCTTTATTATATTAAATTTAATCAAACCTAAACCCTAATTATATCTAACCCATTAGACCTAATTAATCAATTAAACCTTACTTAAATTCGGTTTAATTAACCTTAAACAATTAGACTTAACCCATATTAAGTCTAATTAAATCAATTAAACCTTACCTAAATTAGGTTTAATTAACCTTAAATAAATTAGACTTAACCCATATTAAGTCTAATTAAATCAATTAAACCTTACCTAAATTAGGTTTAATTAACCTTAAACAATTAGACTTAACCCATATTAAGTCTAATTAAATCAATTAAACCTTACCTAAATTAGGTTTAATTAACCTTAAACAAATTAGACTTAACCCATATTAAGTCTAATTAAATCAATTAAACCTTACCTAAATTAGGTTTAATTAACCTTAAACAAATTAGACTTAACCCATATTAAGTCTAATTAAATCAATTAAACCTTATCTAAATTAGGTTTAATTAACCTTAAACAAATAGATTTAACCCATATTAAGTCTAATTAATCAATTAAACCTTACCTAAATTAGGTTTAATTAACCTTAAACAATTAGATTTAACCCATATTATGTCTAATTAATCAATTAAACCTTATCTAAATTAGGTTTAATTAACCTTAAACAATTAGACTTAACCCATATTAAGTCTAATTAATCAATTAAACCTTATCTAAATTAGGTTTAATTAACCTTAAACAATTAGACTTAACCCATAATAAGTCTAATTAAATCAATTAAACCTTACCTAAATTAGGTTTAATTAACCTTAAACAATTAGACTTAACACATAATAAGTCTACTTAAATCAATTAAACCTTACCTAAATTAGGTTTAATTAACCTTAAACAATTAGACTTAACCCATAAAAAGTCTAATTAAATCAATTAAACCTTACCTAAATTAGGTTTAATTAACCTTAAACAATCAAACTTAACCCATATTAAATCTAATATAACCTGAATACAACCTAACTTGAACTCATGTTAACCTAAACCTTAGGTTCGACTTACATTGAATCTAATATAACCTAAACCTAACTTAAGTCTAACCTATATTAGACTTAAGTCAAACCAAACTTAGGTTCAACCCGACATGAACCTAAGTCAAACCTAAACCTAACTTAAATTTGACCTACATTAGACTTAAGTCAAATCAAACTTAGGTTCAACCCGACATGAACCTAAGTCAAACCTAAACCTAACTTAAGTCTAACCTATATTAGACTTAATTCAAACCAAACTTAGGTTCAACCCGACATGAACCTAAGTCAAACCTAAACCTAACTTAAGTCTGACCTACATTAAGTCAAATCAAACTTATGTTCAACCCGACCTGAACCTAAGTCAAACCTAAACCTAACTTAAGTCTGACCTACATTAGACTTAAGTCAAATCAAACTTATGTTTAACCCGACATGAACCTAAGTCAAACCTAAAACTAACTTAAGTCTAACCTACATTAGACTTAAGTCAAACCAAACTTAGGTTCAACCCGACATGAACCTAAGTTAGAGTTAAGTCAGACCAAACTTAGGTTCAATCCGACATGACCCTAAGTCAAACCTAAACCTAACTTAAGTCTGAACTACATTAGACTTAAGTCAAATCAAACTTAGGATCAACCTGATATGAACCTAAGTCTAACCCAAAAGTTAATCTTAACTCAAGACTCAACCCATATTGAACTCAAACCAACTTTAAGTATAGGTTCAACTTAATTTGAATCTAACTTAAGTCAAACCTTAACTTAAAACCAAATCATATTGAACTTTTAACTTAACTCAATTCAAACCTAAATTCAACATAAAATTTTAATTAAGTCTAACATATTAGACTTAATTAAATCATCAAACCATTAATTAATTAAGATTTAAATCAACAAACCTTGATGAAATCTAATTCATTAATATCTCAATAAACTAAAGCTAAATAGACTTAATTAAAACTTAAAGTTTTACCTAAAAAGGACTTAGATGGTCAGTAATTCTAATTATGTCTAATTTATTAGACTTGATTAATCTTTAAGTCCTTTTTAAACAAGGCTTAAAACTTAATTAAGTCTATTCTAAACTAACTTTTTAATTTAAAGCTCAGACATATATGAACTCAAGTTAATGAGATTCAATCAACATTGAATTTAACTTAGGTTCAACCAGACATGAACCCAAGTTAGTTCAATCAATATTGAATCTAACTTCCAACTTTTTAACTTAAAGTTCAGACAGACATGAATTCAAGTTAATGAAATTCAATCAACATTGAATTTAACTTAGATTCAACCAGACATGAACCCAAGTTAATTCAATCAATATTGAATCTAACTTCCAACTTTTTAACTTAAGTTCAGATAGACATGAGCTTATGTAGATTCAATCAACATGGAATTTAACTTAGGCTTAACCAGACATGAACCAAAGTTAGTTCAATTAATATTGAATCTAACTTCCAACTTTTTTTAACTTAAGTTCAGATAGATATGAACTTAAGTAGATTTAATCAATATTGAATTTAATTAAGGTTCAATCAGACATGAACCCAAGTTAGTTCAATCAATATTGAATCTAACTTCCAACCTTGTAACTTAAGTTCAGACAGATATGAACTCAAGTTAATCTAACCCAACTTTCAACTCGAATTCAAACATACATGAATTCAAAATTTAAGTTTAAACTTAAATCAAAATTTAAATTTAACATTTCAAACCAAAATCGACATAAATTCGATATTATAAATAAAAATTCAACATAATCAGTATAAATTTGATATTTCAAACAAAATTGACTTAATTGACATTTCAAATATAAATCAACATAACCGACATAAAATTGACATTTCAAATATAAATTTGACAAATATCGATATTAAACGAAATTAATTCGATATTTCGACAAAATTAAACATTAATCAATATAATTTGAAATAAACTGACATCCAGGATACGTTAAATCAAAACATCCTAAAAAATTTTAAGGCAATGAACATGACATTAGTTTCTGACAATCTTTTCTTTGCTGGGTGAAGACAAAAAGTTTCATTTAGATTTTCTTTGCATGTTATAGGATGTGCTAACTCTGTTTTGCAGGAGGACATTACAAAAAAAAAACAAAAACTTTTAGAATAGTCACCAAAACAAAACAAAACAATGACATGGAAAACAAAAACAAAACAACGACTTGAAAAAAAAAATCGAAACTATAAAATAATAAATATGACATGACATTTGGGAGTGATAGTGGGTACATCTCTCTTAAAAATAAAATTTTAGAAAACAAATGATTGATATTAATCAGAAGTTTTCTTGAACAATTAAAAATTGTTTAAGATGTAATTAACTATAGAAGCTTGCTTCTATAGAAGATCCAAAAAAACCCACAATAGAAATCTCTGGTTTTCCATGATTTTCTTTATATGAAAATTCTAGGATATATTATTCTAGGATATTCTTCTATAGGGATTGTCATAAACTTCCTTTTCTACTATTAGCCTTAAATTCCTCAAATCTTTCATGGGATTTATAGGAATAAAATTAGGCTAATATTAGATGGCGACTCCTCAATATCGACATTCCACACCAATCTCTTCCCATTGTCACCAGGGTTTTTACTGTAGATTAAGTTGTAATGGGCTATTTCTCATTTATACGTCTTAATTTAAATTTTCAAAAATCATATCTTGGTGGGTCCTTACGGGTTTCGGTTTCTTTTATTTAGTTTTAATGATTGTTATATTTTGAGGATGATTTTCCTCAACAAAGTGTAGTAAGCCTGAAAGTCCTACAGAATTTCCAAAATCTTATAAAGGTATCCAAAATATATTCCTGAAACACCCTTAACGTATCTTGGAACATCCTTAGTTCATTTAGCCATTCCACAGTGCTGAGCTGACCAGCCTATTTACATTGTGTATTTTAAACTATGCTCAATTTATTATGTCTTAATCAACCCATGAGTAAAATCATTGGTCAATTATATTAAGAGTCATATGAGCTAAACTTTAAGGGTGTAATCATAAGGCAATAAGAATTTTACACTTCTGCACTTCCATTGAGTTTGAGCTTGTTCTGTTTCATTGTCTTTCATTATCACTTATATTTTTTTCTTTAACCATTCCTCAAATGATATTAGATTAAACCTAACCTTCTGATAAGCTATTGAGGATGAAGGATAAATTTGTAATTTTTAAAAAGTTATATGAAGCATGCTTAATCTTTATTGAAAAGACTAAATTTTGTCTGACCATTGGTTGGAGATTCAAATCAGTGAATTATGAACTTCCTAACTTGTTCACCCCACCCTTGGATCATTGATCCCAGATATTTATGCTTACGTTTTATATCTGAATTGATACTTCTTTTTAATGATATTATAATATAGGATACTACACAAGTATATAAATCTTTATCAAGTAATATAGGACTTTCTAATTAAGCCCCGAGATATAGAACTCATAGGAAAAGTCTTAAATAAAGAAAATAGAAAAATAACTTTTTACTTTTTAAGAAAGATCTTGCCCAAACAAAAGATAATATTCTAGGAAATAAAATTCAATTATTTTTGTTAACTTTTATAATTTTAAATGAAAGTAAGCAACTACTTTAACTAAATTTTTATAAGATGAAAACTAATACAAATAAAATATCTTTTTCCTTATTATGAATCAGTAACAAGTCATAGAATTTTGTTATTATCTTAAAGGTGTTGTGCCAATACAAGCAATTATATTCTTTACACGTATAAGAGATGCTATAAATAACATAGGTTAATATATTATTTTATAAACCTTGAAGACAGGTTAGGCAGGAAAGATACTAGCTCTCACTTTAGAGTTTCCTCTATTTCCTCCACCTGGGGGCTAGCAGCTCGTATCAAAACATAAAACAATAAATCGAATTGTGGGCTTTATCCTGTCACTCTAAAGTAATTTATTTCTACACTCATCAAAGTTTATCTCTTTATTTATTTGCATTCAATCATATGGACTACAATCTCACCCATATAATCTCATGTGATTCTTACCAATTGTTGACTGAGACAATACCATACCGGTTCTTACATATTCTCACAACAAATTTTAATATTTTAGTTGACCAAATCAAGAAGTAAATAAAGTGCAAGGTTTTGAATAATCGAAACTTCTTCCAACATTGAATTGCTATACTTCACACAACTTCCTTTCAAAACTTTATTACTTCATCATTTAAAGGAAAAATAAGAAGAAAAATAATCAGAATTCATGAAGTAAATACAATCACAACTTGATTTAAAAGTAAAAATCATAGTAAAAACACAAGAAATCTTAATTAAAAATCAAATGTAATACAAAGATAAAGACTTATCTGTAAATTCTCTCCACCAAACTCTTGAAGTTCCTTTGAAAACTTTGATTTCCTTTACAATACTCCTTAGAGGTTGGCACTCAACTTTAAGGATTCTAAATCTCACTTCTAATCCTAATAAAAACTATAGTAAAGTAAATAGAAAATGGTGAATTGGAGTGGTGTATTACTAAAATAACTCTCTTACACAAAAAATATAAACCACACTCTCCAACAACAATCACTTTTCTAATCTTCAAGTCCTCTTTTTATAATTTTCCAACATGTGTCTTCGTATCTCTTCAAATTGTGTACAGATTCAACATATCTTCCAAGAGATGCATCCATTTAAGAGTATTTTTAATTAATTTTTGTGTCAATAGGAAGTTACCCACGTTCTTACCAAGAGATGTCCAAATACCTCTTCAAAATTGAGCAAAAAATTAAATAACTCCTCTTTAGTAACTGTCGCGTGTAAGCACGAGGTTTTGGCGCTTAGCCGCGAGTCTTCTGGCACATAAGCTCCAGGTCTGGGTGCACAGACGCAAGGGCCTTGACACGTAAGCGCAAGTTTAGGCGCTTAGCCGCCACAGATCAATTTTTCACTTTTCTTCATTTTTGCTCCAAATATTATCCTTTTTCACTCCTTTCATCACATTCATCCATTTAATCATATATGTAAGAAAATACACAAAATGCCTTCTAGTAAAGTGAAATATCATAAAAAATAGGTATAAAAATGTTATATATTTTAGGTGTATCAAAATCCCTCAGACTTGAAATGTTACTTGTCCTCAAGTGACACTTTAATCATATAAAAATCATACAATTAAATTATGTAATGAGTTTCTTTAAGAGTTTTTAAAATTATGTTCTAGAAATATAGTAGTCCAATTTAGAAAAAATTTTAGAAATGAGACTAATTTAATGTTTAGAAATCTCTTAGATAAAGGTAAATGAAAATTATGAGTTCCTATCTTATTCAGAAATACTTGTAGATTTTTCAAAATATAGGCTTTAAACATTTTATTTTCTGTATTAAAAATTTTTACTAAAAATAATTATACAAACTATATTATATTCAAAAGCTTTAAGATTTTCTCAAATCTTATACTTTAAAAAAATTGGGTGTGTGATCTATAAAAAAATACCTATTTCTTTATGTCTTAATTCTTATTAATTTCTAAGGATATTATGCTTTAATGAAAGGTATTTTTTGTGTTTTTGGATGTAGGTAATGTAAAAAGGTCTGAGAAGGAAAAAGGAGAAAAAAGGAGCAAAAATGAAGCAAAATACCAAAAGTATTAAAAAAATATGGCCTGGCGCCTAGGCGCCAGAAACTAGCGCCTAAGCGCCAGACTCGATAAGAAAACTGTCAAGTTTTTGACAACTTTTGATAAGTTATTTTGACGGAGTGAGCGGTTATTGGACATTCTAGAAGGCTGGCAGTTGTTCCTTGATTATAGGACATGTGATACATTGCATTTGGACACTCCAAAACGGTTTTAATCGCGAAGAGGTGTGAGCCAAAGTGAAGAGGTGCGAAGAACTGGACGCGGTGTCCGACACCTAGGCGCCAGACCGACCTTCTAGAAGATTCATTGAATGTGGACATGTTTTGAAGAGGTGCCTCAAGGCAACTCTTAAAGCCTATAAATAGAGGTCCATTTCTTCAGAAAACGTGCCCCTCCCATTGTATCCCCTTCTCTTATCTACTTTAGGATCTCTCATCCTTAGAGAGAGAATTAGAGAGAGAAATTTAGGGCCACTTTTGTTTAGTTTAGTGAGTTTATTTTCAAGTTATTGCATCTGGAGTTCATTACACTATAGAGTCAATAGGAATCAGAAGATTTGTAGAAGAAATATTTGAGATAAGTATATTTTTATATTTGATTCAAAGTTTAATTATCATGTTTTGTTATTTATTTTCAATGTGTTCTGAGTAGTTAGTTACTTTCTTACTTCAATTATGAATAGATAGATAAGATAATATAAAGATTTGATGGAGAATTAAAATTCAAAATATTTTTAAAATATTGTGATGACATTAATACCTGATCTTACTTTACTTTTTAAATTGGCCGTTTAATTGTTAAAACCTGTTGAAGAGTTTTGAGACCTTGAAGGAGAAGAACTCTTAACTTGTAAATATCACATGAATCCTTGGGTAGTCGAAGGCCATGTGCGGGCTATTCATGGAGAAGTGCAAATAAATAGGAAGATAATATTTAAAGGGCATAGAATTGATAAGTTTTTAGAGTGACAGACTAAATTCTTATAATTTGATTTATAGCATTAGGAAAGGGTCACTAAGTAGGGTCGACCATAGCCACCCTCGGACATCTGAAGTGTGAGCCTAGATTAACCCATTCTACTAACAATACATCAGGATCTATTCTGTAAATTACTCAATGTTCTTTGCGCCTGGATCAAAGGGTAAAGAATAGGAGTGCTTTTATTTGGCACAATACCATAAATCAAATTCTCCAATGAATATTAAATTATCTTAAAAATCTTAGATTAATTGAAGGAAAAAAAGTTGTTTATTTATATAGAATTCATAAAATCTTATTTTTGTTTTCTTTATTTGCATCTAGTAAATTAATAATAATTTATAATCAAATTAAAAGATCAAATAAAAATATTTTTACTATTTTATTTCGCTTTCACTTCATAGAAAATTTATTTCTATAAATCTTCCCTGTGGGATCGATACTGAGATCTTTGTTTAAAAACCCTATATTACTTGAAACGATACGTATACTTGCGTAGTACCCATAGTGTATAAAAATATTTACTAAATTATATAATATTAATTTTATACACTAGCCGCTATTTATAAATTAAGTCAAAGTTTTTGGCTATCTTTTGGAAGCAAACATTACTGCGTTAAGCGCGACTCGGGTCAAGTTTTTGGCGCCGTTGCCGGGGAAGGAAAGGAAGTAAGGAAGAAAGAAATAGAATAGTTAAATTTTATATTTATTGTTTGTTTTATGCGAAGATTTGGTTCTGAAGGATTAATACCTTTAGATTCTGAATTGGAAATAACAATTAAAAAAATTAAAAAGGGAAAACAAATTAAAAAATTTCAAGAAATGGCTACTTTAGAAAATCCAATTGAACTTAATGATCAAAATGTTTATAAACCATTAAGGGATTATGCTAACCCTACAGTTGATGAACTTCATAGTAATATTCAAATACCCACTGTAGATGCTAATTCTTTTGAACTTAAACCGTCTATTATTCAAATTGCAGTAAAACAATAAATTTGGTGGACACCAAATGAGGATCCAAATTTACATCTTGTTAGTTTTTTAGAACTTTGTGCTACCTTTAAATATAACAATGTTTCGGTGATGCTATTAGACTTAGACTCTTTCCTTTTTTTAAGAGATACAAACAAAGATGTGGTTAAACTCATTAGCGACTGGTTCTATTAAAACATGGGCTGAAATGACACAAAAATTCCTTGCTAAATATTTTCCTCCTTCTAAAACTGCTAAATTAAGAAATGATATTACTTCATTTAGTCAATTTGACGGGGAGACAATATATGAAACTTGGGAAAGATTTAAAGAACTATTAAGAAAATGTCATCATCATGTTTTACCTGATTGGTTTATTATTCAAACATTTTATAATGGATTAATTAGATCTTTAAAATCAATTATTGATGCTGATGCTGGAGGTTCTTTAATGTCTAAATCATTTGAAGAAGCTTACACTTTAATTGAAGAAATGGCTAATAATAATTTTCAATGGCCTTCCGAAAGGATTAACCCTAAAAAGATGGTCAGTATTCAAGATAATGAAGCCTTTTCTATCTTAGCTTCACAAGTTGCAGCAATGTCTAAGAAATTAGATAATTTTGCAATTAATATTTCGCATAATAACTCTGCTAATATCGAAGATTCTCAAACTATTGAAACTTTACAAGCTATTGCAAGTAAAAATAATCCTTATTCAAATTATTATAATCCTGGATGGAAAAATCATCCTAACTTTAACTGGAATAATTCACAACAATAATGGGGTAATAATCAATCTCATCCCACTGTAAATTGGAATAATCAAGTTAATTCAAATTATAAACCTCCTGGATTTAATAATCAACAGAAAAAGTTATCATAGAAGAATTAATTTTGCAAATGAATAATCAATTAAAAAATCAAAATACTGCTATTCGTAATATAGAAAATCAAATGGGGGCAAATTGCTATTTTAATTAATAACAGACCTGTAGGAACACTTCCTAGTAATGTTGAAATCAATCCAAAGGAAACTGGAAAAGAACATGAACAAATTAAAGCTGTGTAACCTAGAAGTGGAAAGGAATTAAAAGAAAAATTACAAAATGAAATTGAAAAAGAGATTAAGGTTGAAGAGATTGAAAAACCTAAAGAAACTCTCTCTCTTAGTCAAGATCAGACAGTTATACCTGTTAATGTGGAAGTTGAAAAACCATCACCACCTTTTCCTTAAAGACTTAAACAGCAGAAACTTGATCATCAATTTTCTAAGTTCTTTAAAATTTTTAAGAAACTTACTATTAACATACCTTTTGCTGAAGCTTTGGAACAAATGCCAACTTACACAAAATTTATGAAGGATATTTTAAGAAAAAAATGAAAAGTTGAAGCTTTTGAAACTGTTGCATTAAGTGAAGAATGCAGTGCAATAATTCAAAAGAAATTACCTGAAAAGCTTAAGGATCCTGGAAGTTTCACTATACCCTGTGCTATTGGAGAAAAATTTTGCGGAAAAGCTTTATGTGATTTAGGAGCAGTATTAATCTCATGCCATTTTCTATCTTTCGAAGATTGGATTTAGGAGATATTACTCCCACCACTATAACTCTTCAATTAGCTAATAGATCTATCACTTATCCTAAAGGAGTTATAGAGGATGTCCTTGTTAAAGTGGATAAATTTATCTTCCCAGTAGATTTCATAGTACTTGACATGGAAGAAGATAAAGAGATACCTATTATTTTAGGAAGACCTTTTCTAGCTACCGGACGAGCTATGATTGATGTGCAAAAAGGAGAATTAACCATGAGAGTCAATGATCAAGAAATTAAATTCAATGTTCTTAAATCAATGAAGTACCCTGATAAAGAGAAATGTTATCGAAAGGATATAATTGATTATTTAATTGAAAAACATTATCAAGAAAAATGTAAAGTTATTTCGAAGAAAAATTTGAATTTTTAACCGATGAAGAAGAAGTAGTAGAAGAAGAAGAAACTCATTTTATTAAAGATAATTGGGAAACTTTAGACATAACTCAAAATGATATACTTTTACCCTCAATTAAAAAAGCACTCGAACTCGGAATTAAAAATGTTACCTTCACATTTAAAATATGCATTTCTTGGAAATTCGTTAACTTTACCTGTTATTATTTCTTCTGAACTGAGTAAAGATCAAGAACAAAAATTACTAGGTGTATTAAAGAATTATAAGAAAGCTTTTGGTTGGACTATTGCTGATATAAGAGGAATAAGCCCTTCCATTTGCATGCATAGAATTTTAATGGAAGAAAATTTTAAACCTACTATAGAATCACAAAGAAGATTAAATCCTATCATGAAAGAGGTTGTTAAAAAAGAAATTATTAAGTGGTTAGATGCTTGGTATTATTTATCCTATTTCGGATAGTCAATGGGTAAGTCCTATTCATCGTGTTCCGAAGAAAGGAGGTGTAATTGTCATTGTTAATGATAAAAATGAACTTATTCCTACAAGACAAGTTACTGGATGGCGAATTTGTATTGACTATAGAAAATTAATTAAAACCACCAGAAAGGATCATTTTCCTTTACCTTTCTTGGATTAAATGCTCGAAAAATTAGCCGGACACTCATATTTCTCGTTTTCCGGATGGATATTCCGGTTATCATCAATTACTTATTGCTCCCGAGGACCAAGAAAAGACAACTTTTACAAGTTCTTATGGAACATTTTCTTTTAGAATAATGCCTTTTGGTTTATGTAATGCACCTGCAACTTTTTAAAGATGTATGATGTCAATATTTTGTGATTTGATTGACAAAGGACTTGAAATATTCATGAACGATTTTTCAGTCTTTGGAACTTCTTTTGAATCTTGTTCGGAAAACATAGCCAAAGTTCTAAAAAGATGCGAAGAAACAAATTTAGTTCATAACCGGGAAAATATCAATTCATGGTCACGTAAGGCATTGTACTTGGACACAAAGTATCACGAAAAGGGATGGAAGTAGATCAAGCAAAAGTGAAAATTATCACTGAATTGCAACCACCTACTATCATTATCGATGTGAGAAGTTTTCTAGGTCATGCTTCGGATTTTATAGAAGATATATAAAGGATTTTTCTAAAACTTCTAAACCTCTTTGTCATTTATTAGAAAAAGATGCACAATTTGAATTTAATGAAGAATGTATTAATGCTTTTAATATTCTAAAAGAAAAATTAATAACTGCACCTATTATTGTTTCACCTGACTGGAATAAATCTTTTGAATTAATGTGTGATGCAAGTGATTTTGTAATTGGAGCTGTATTAGGACAAAAATATGAGAAACTTTTCATAGTTGTATATTATGCTAGTAAAACTCTCACCGAAACACAAAGAAATTACTCTACCACTCGAGAAAGAGCTTCTAGCTATAAGTATATGCCTTTGATAAATTTAGACCTTATCTTCTTGGTACTAAATGCATAGTTCATACCGATCATTCTGCTATTAAATATCTAATATCTAAGAAGGATTCTAAACCTAGACTTATAAGATGGGTTTTACTTCTACAAGAATTCGACTTTCAAATAGTAGATAGAAAAAGAACTCGAAAACCAAATTGCCGATCATTTGTCTAGAATTAAAAATGACATTATTTCGAAGAAAATATAAATGAGAAATTCCCCGATGAATCTTTATATGTTATTCAAAGATACAAAACACCGTGGTATGCTCGATATTGTTAATTATTTAGTTAACAATATTTTGCCTTATGACTTGGATAACAAATTTATTAAGAAATTTAAATATGATGCTAAATCTTATATTTGGGAAGAACCTCATTTATTTAAAATCGGTAAAGATTCTATGATTCGAAGATGTGTACCTTATGAGGAAACTTTTGCTATTATTTAAAAATGTCATGATTCCGATTTTGGAGGACACTTTCGGCATAGATAAAACTCGCATTTAAAATTTTAAATTCCGGATTTTATCGGCCTACCTTATTTAAAGATTTGAGACAATATATGAAAACATGTGATCGATGTCAAAGGATGGGAAATATATCTAGGAAAAATGAAATGCCTTTAAACTATATATTGGAAGTTGAAATTTTTGATATATGGGGATTAGACTTTATGGGACCATTTGTTCCATCATCTGGAAAAAATTATATTTTATTAGCAGTTGATTATGTTTCAAAGTGGATTAAAGCTATTGCTTTACCAAACTGTGATTCCAAAAGTGTTTCAAAATTTTTAAAGAAAATGATATTTTCAAGATATGGAATGCCTAAGATAATTATCACCGATGGTGAAAGTCATTTCAGGAATATAAGAATTCAATCATTACTACAAAAATTTGGAATCCAACATAGAATTGCAATCGCTTATCACCCTCAAACTAATGGAATGGCCGAAGTATCAAACAGAGAAATTAAAAGAATTTTAGAAAAGACTGTAAATCCTAAAAGAACTGATTGGGTTGATAGACTTGATTCTGCATTATGGGCTTATAGAACAGCTTATAAGACACCAATCGGATTTGGAATGTGTGTGAAAGTGTAATGTATGTTCAGGTCAGCCCTCACCAGACCAGGCCACCCAGGGTGATCCTAAGGCCAAAGAGTCCTATAGGGAACTCATCTTTTAAACTTCCACATTTGATTTTAACCCTCTAGGTGATTAGGGGTTTATAATCAAGCTTGTGGGGTTTGCAGGGAGTTAAGAAGTGGCTGAGCTTCTAAAGGGGTAGGTTCCATCTCTAGTCCTCTAAGATAGTCAAAGAAAAAGCCTAAGGCTAGATCCTAGGTACTAAAGAGAAAAGAGAAGACCTCATAAAAAATGAGGTCAACACCATAACTATTTAATGCAATGCCAATGTTCAATCAATTTGAAGTAAACATTAGCTCAGTTCAAAATATTTGAGGCAACAGGACTTCTCAAATGCTAAATAAAGCTTCTCAATGGCTAAACATGTTAAACATTACTTCTCCCATAAAAGTACAGCCATCCAGCACAACCGAAAGACGCATAGCTCGTTGAATGAGCTGAGCTAAATTTCAAGTTCAATCTCTCCATGTGAAATCAAAAACCAATAATCTAGTTGAATGCCGCAGTGCTATAAAGCATACACAAATTCTCCAAGCTTAATTTGAACAATTTATATATGTTCTAGCTCAAAAAATATAATGACCCAATAGCTTATAAGTTTCACACATACATAAACACAATTTGCGTGTATACCGCTAAATATTTCAAAAAATATATCACTCAATACTTATGAAATTACATATCTCAAACCTAAACTTCAATATTTACGCATATATCACTAGAAACTTTAATATCACATCAAACCCAGTGTTATTAACACTTCTTCAAGTGGTCTGTATGTAAACACTAATGTTTGGGCCAAGGGATTAAGCATGCTAGGCTTGTTGTCCTCAATTTGACCAAACGGAAGAGCAATTTAAAAAAATAAAAAACAGACAACTAATTCGTGATGGAATGATGATGATACATGTACCAAGGAAAACAAACCCCCTTCTTGTTATACTTTTTTTTTAACTTGATGCACCAAAAGGAGGTCTTAGCTGTATTTGTGAAGCATTCGAGTAGAATTTGACCTCATGTGAACATGCCAAATGACAACTTTAAATTATACAGAACCTAAAATCCTATTTCTCCTTCAGTACACCTTTAATCCCACTTAATAAATTCTGGTATTGAATGAATTTAAAGGAACAATACCAACAACGTTCCTACGCCAGACCCAAATGAAACCGGGGTAAGAATTTGAAGCACAGTTGGAATCTCTAATGCATAAAAACTTGAATTGAAAGATTTGTATAGCATAAAATGTGATGAGTAGGGTTTATCCCGCGGTTCTCTTTCCGCTCAGCTTTGCCCCCGTTCGCCGATAATTTGCGGCGCTTCAATGCGCCGCACCTCAGGAAAGCTGAACCAAACAGGCCCTTATATTCAAAATAATATTCCAACCTCGTGTACTAAAATTTTTTTTTTCTATACATAGGTAGGATCGAACCCGTGAACCTAGGGGTCTTACAAACTCGCTAATCAAAGTTGTCACGACAATATATATATATATATATATATATATATATATATATATATATATATATATATATATATATATATATGTGTGTGTGTGTGTGTGTGTGTGTGTGTGTGTGTGTGTGTGTGTGTGTGTGTGTGTGTGTGTGTGAGAGAGAGAGTATTTTAATTAATTATTAATTAACGCTTGATAAAAAAATTAATAAAGCTTAAATAAATCCTAAAATGTTTTGGAAAACTTCTTAGATAGCAAGGATATAGGGGAACTTCTTTAAAATTTTTATGCTATTTTGTGCAATATTTAATAATTAATTTAGATTTTGTAATTTTTCATCTCTTTTAAATTAATTTTAAAAAGACAAATAAAAATGATGCTTTTATTGTTTCTGAGGTCATTATCCTGAGCATTTTACATACTTTTATAGGATTTTTTTTATTTTTTTACAAAATATAGTAATTTATTAAATTTTATATTAGTTTTTTATAATATTTTAAACATAATATTCTTTTTATCCAAATATGTGAAAATAGCTAATGGGACTAGGCTTTCCACATAGTAACTTGTGATCGGTCAACATGATAGCACTGAACATGGCACATCAATAGAGACTTGATCTTAGCCATTTAATCAGAAATCAAACGATAGAGATAGCTCTTGCTATTTAGCCTATAGAAAATATAAATTTAAGGGCTTGATGCAGTGCCATCCATTTCAATAGCAGAAATGGACAGGGTTGATTTAGTGTTTACTTTCATCTAGGAAAAGTTAGTTCCCATGAGTTCTCTCCCTAATCTAGGTGATATATTGAGGAAACCTACTCCTCCTTCGCTGAAAAGCATCAAAAGGCCTTTTTAGAGATTATAGCCTCAAAATATTTAGTATTAAACTAGATTTTCTTCGTATGATCGATGCTGAGTGTGAAGGAGGAGATGGAGTGAAGAATACCTAGGCATAGAGCAAGTCAGTCCAATTCTTCACTGAAAAGCTTCCTCGTAACCATATGAGCAACCTCCTTTTCTTTCAACAAAATCTATGAGGCCAAGATCAAAGTCTTGATGTCCTTGGACAGGTTTGTTGAATTGAGAGGCACCCCAAAAGACTGTGTGGCAATAGAGTTCTTTCAATCATGCTGTTTTGCAGAATGTATAATGGTAATCGCCCTTTTGAAAGCTTAGATGAGTGGCCAAAATCAAATCCCTTGTGAGGCTACGTTGAAATAGGAGCAACAAGAGGTGTGCTGAGAAGGCGAGACAGGTAGAATCCACTCTCCTCAAACTAGGGCCCAAATCAGACCACTTTGGGTTGTCTCAATTGGCATAGGGAGCAGTATGTTAGTGCCAATTTAGGCAATGGTCCCAGGGTTTGAACATTATCAAGAGAGGTTTGGGCAGGAAAATTTGGTGGGTCTTGGAGCATTTGCTCTAGCATAACTGAGTGGGATGAGTTTAGAGAAAATATTGAATCCCCAATTAGGCTTTTGCTTAATTAACTTGGCTTATGTTTGAGTTCAGGTAAAAAGTCTCAGAGGTCCATTTAGGTTCAATTAGGGTTAAACTAAATTGGACCCATTGGAAGCCTCAATAGCTTGAGTGGAAGTCTAAGCAAATCCACAAGAACCTTAATTAGGTTTTGATTCAATTAATTTTGCTTTGATTGATGTAAAAGATCCCATTATAAATGCTGAAACCAATATGCTATAATAAATGACTAAACAAGCTTAAAAATTACCTCAAAATATGCTCAAAAAAGGGCAAATTAGATTCTACAAAGATAAAGCTCTCATTAAGATGATTAATAAGAAAATATGGTTTAATTGTGAGTGCTATTGTTATTGAAAGTCTCCTTATAGAAGAACTCACCTTGCATAAGTTTTTGTTGGTAACAAGGATGTCTCATTCTTCATGAGAAATCTAATAAGTTATTCCTCAATTTGATTGTAATATGACTAGTAAGCCCTACATCAATTATATATAAATAATAAAATGAAAGTAGTTCATGGTCAACTTATCCCAATTACCGAATATCACCATAAGTGCTTTCATTATATGATGGAATATTTTATTAACAAAATATATCTAAAATGCCTCAAAAAGTATGTTTTGGCAGCATATTCATTTGTCGAAATACCTTCAACAATATGATACATCAATGTAATTTTTAACAAACATATAGTTTCTTAATCAATTTATTATCCTGCTTCAACAGATAGCAATAATTCTCTCATGGGATTTTTACATACAGGATGCACAAAATATTGATATTTACAAATTAAATATCCAAGTGATTTCTGTGAATTATCGAACTGATTTATTTACGCATGCCACGATCAAACTATTAGAATTTCGTAAAAATGAAAAATATAGGTTGTGCTTTTACCATGAATTTTGATATTTGAGAGAGAATTTGAAAAATAAATGAAAGAGAGAGGTAGATTTGTAAATTGCAAGTTTCAGGTGGCAACTCTAATAAGATTTTTTGTTATCAGAAGTAAAATTCGAAACTTTTTTCATAAATTTTGAATTACCGAATTATTGAATCTTCCATTGTTTAAAATTTGCTACTTTAGGCTTCTATTGAACAAAACCAAATAATAAAATGACGATGCCTGTATTTTATAATAAATAAGTACAAAATATTAAAAATCGAATAAAATATGATTCAAAGTAGGCCAAATATATTAAGAAGAAAAATAACACATCAAAATGAATAGATAAGATATTATGATTCATAAACATGTTTTTGCCTGTTTTTAAAACACTGAAATATAGTGAGCCTCGTCTGCTATCGTTGGTCGCCCAACACTAGCAACACACCACTCGCCCCTGCAGGCCTTCGGTTGCTGCTCGCCGCCCACCTGCTGCTACCGCTGCCTGCCCTCTGCTGATCAATGGCGACAGAGCTTAATATTGGAGTGCATATGGATCCAACTATTTTATAAAATATATATGATTTAAAAAAAATATATTCAATCAAACATATTTTATATTTTTTATTTTAAAGATATATAATAAAATATAACGGTATCAATGTGTTTTTTAAAAATAAAAATAAAAAGTAAAATTAAAATAAAACAGATTAAAGATTAAAATAAAAATAGGAAATAGAAAATTATCCCTTAATTAAGTCAATCATTCCTTGTTTATATTGCTTGTTAGGGAAAATTATTCCATACGGACAACGTACGCAGCGCTGCGTACGTTGTCCGCAAAATACCCAGTGACTTCGAAGTTGTGTATTTCAGAATTATTAGAATGTTATTACAGCATTATTTCCAAAAATCTCCCAATAACCTCCTAATAACACTCCAATAACCCCGTAGTTTCACTTTTATTTTTTTATCTGTTTTGTGAGATTTTTGTGAGGTTATTGGGGCATTAACTCAAATAACATTGCAATAACTTCTCAATAACCTTTCAATAACATCCACGGTTCCATTTTGATGTTATTCATAGAATTATTTCACATTTTTCACTGATTATTTGCGCACGACATACACTTTCCTACTTGTTAGGGCGGCTTTTCATTTCAAAATTTAGGCATCTATTTCAAGATAGTAGAAACACTACTATAAAGAAATTGAACGGCCTGTGATCCTTGAGATTATAAAAAATAATATTAAATAATAAATTATGAAGATCCTTTTTGGAGGATCTAAAGCCAAATAATATTACAATCAATGTAAATGATTATTATTAAGTACACTGTTATGTATAATATTCATTGCTTCCTGCTTCTGCTCCCGCAGAACATAAGTAATTTCAAGGAAAAAAGGAAAAACCTAGCCTTCGTCCTTCTTTATCTAAATTTTTGAAGAAATATTAATTTTCTATTCTTGAAATATCACTTTACATTTTGATGTCCTAGCCGCTCTCACATGAGATCTTGGAGAAATTAACGAATCCAGAGTCCAGATAATGAATGCGATACATCGCGTGAGATTTTTTTTTTCTCCCCAACGATGTGTTTCGTGTTCGGAGTCCGGACACAATAATTTTTCGGGATCTAGGAGGACAATTTGCCTTCCTCAAAAAAGAAGCTGATTCAGCCCCTCACTATATGTGAAATGTCATTATAAGATGAAAATGTACTTATTTAAAAATTGTATTAAGAAATTGAGATTTAAATAATAATAATAATAGTCAACAAATTCAATAGGTATATTATCAATTTTTATTGGTATTAAGATAAAATTGACAATTTAGACGCCGATTGGACTTAATTATTGCATAAATAATTGTAGTTAGTGACTAGAGGTCGATTGAAATAGGGAAACAAAGGGGCACTCGTGCGTGTTTATAAGGACGCGATTATGAAGTAAAATTTTCAGCTCAATTTCCTAACTCGAATTTCGTTCGTGTTGTTGGCGACTTCTCTCTCCCTCTCTTGCTCAAAGAAATCTTTTTTTTTTGGATAAGCGAAATATGAAAATAAAGTTTTATTATTATTTTTTTAATTTTATAATTGTTTATTTATCCTCCTTGATTATAATAAAATACATCTCAAATAAATTTTTAACATTTAACATTAATCTCGAGATATAAATCTCAAATTAAATTTTGAGTTAGAAATGTTCAAATTCAAATTTATAATCATTCAGATATTCAAATTAAGGAAAATTGGACCAAAAGGGCGTGCCATGGATGCAGTAGCCTGAAAGAGTTGGTGTGTCATGAAGGCAGCAGCCCGAATAATGAGTGTGTCGTGGAGTTAGTGACCTGAATGAATGGTTGTGTCGCGGAGGCAGTGAACCGAAAGAGTGGGCGTATCGTGCAGGCAGTGACTCAAAAGGGTGGGCATACTGGGGAGGCACTGGTCCAAAGAAATCAGTGTGTCGTGAAGGCAGTGACCAGAAATGGTGGACATACCGTGGATGTAGCGGCCCAAAAGAATGGGTGTGTCATGGATGCAGTGACTAGAAAATGTGGTTGTGTCATGGAGGCAGTGGCCCGAAGGAATGGGTGTGTCATGAAGGTAGTGACCCGAAAGAGTGCTTAAGATAGTCTGGAGCAGTGCCGTAGGAAATGCAGAGATGTAACTCCTGTTGGAGAGAATTACACATAGGATTGGCTCAATGACGGGCCACCCATTCAAATGATGTGTGAATACGAGGGACAATGTGTGAGAAACATAAATCAAAGTGTAATAAAAGTAAATGTACAAGTCATGAAACATGATGGTGCTATGCAAGCAAACACACAAAGGTGGAAAGTGCAAACACGAATCGCCTGTGACATGGTGCTAAGTGACATGAAGATGCAACTCATGTTCGGAGGGACAAGTACTCATTGCGAGCATATGAGGGTATATGCTCTAAGATGCATGGCAAGAGTACATGTGGTGAATATGAATACAAACCATGCAAAACAGACACTATGCAAGTGAAATTAGTTGTTCAACCTGCTAGGTCGATCTGGGTGGTCAACCCATGACAACGTAGCCCACGGCCTCAGCCGAGCTAACGTGGTCGACAGAAACAAAGAGATTGGTCGACTGGGCTGGGACAGCTAGTCATATCAAAGTGATCGGTCGACCGGGCCAAAGCAGCTGATCAAACTAAAGTGATAGATTGACCGATCCGGGGCAGCCGGTAAAACTGAAGTGATCAGTCGACTGAGCCAGGGCCACCAGTCGAACCAATGTGATCGGTCGACCAAGTCGAGGAGGCCGATCGGACTTAAGAGAGGTTGACCGGGCCAGGTGGCCGATTGGACTAAAGTTCAAGAATGACCATGTCGAGCGGCTGGTTGAGTTAATGTGCTATGCTGATCGGGCTAGAGCGACCGGTCGAGGCAATGTGCTATGTCGACCGGGTCGGGATGAACGATCAAGGCAATGTGCAATCGCAACGTGCAAAGTGCATGATGTAATGCACATCCAACATGATGCAATTGATCATGAGCGATGGAGGGCCATACTTGTGCTAACGTCCTTGCCTAGGTACCTAGAAATTAGCTCTTAGATATGCAACATAACTGCCTTCTGCTTTGGCGAGACGTATGGGAATTCCAAAAGGAAACTCTTCACATTGTTGTGGAATGGACTAGCTACAAAGCTATTCCCATTCCACTACTCCTTATTATTTTGCAGAGTGAACTAGCTACAAAGCTTTTCTCACTTCACAAAATTTAATATCCCAACCCCTCCAAGGAAGGTTGGAAATGCCAAAGCAAGGGAAAATTGGGATTCCAAACCTCTTAGGTGTAGACCTAAAGGTTCACAAAAGAATCTCTCAGATTCTTTAAAAATGTGTCAAACAAAAACTTTCTAACGTAGGGCTTCCTCTAGAAAATAAATTGTAAATCCAAAGGAGTGGTCATGCCGACTAGTGTCAGACGACCAACTCACCTTGTGTGGGCAACTGAACCCATAACACAAAGCAAATCTATTCCTAGGTCTAGTTAAGAAAGAAACAAGGGGGGATTTCAGATAATCTCACCAATGTGGCATTTGATGTCTTGTTTTTTCATGTATGATGAAGCTCTCCTAGAAGTAGAAGAGATGAAGACGTTCCAGAAAATCTCCGACAAGGTCTTCCCACTCATTCTCTAAAGAACAAAGAAGCTCTCCCTTAGAAGTAGAGTCTGGCAAGATTGTGACAAAGTTCAGATCTTCAGTAAAGTTTTGGTGAAGCACCAACGATCAGAGTAGGCAACTTGATTTTTGGCCAAGCTCTTTCCTCCTCAAGAAACCTCCTCACACGCTCAAGGAATGGTGGGTGAAGAAGAAGACCTCTTTGTGGACGATGAAGGAGGAGAGGAAAAAGAGGAAGAAGAAGGTTGAAGATGACCAACCCCTTTGCTTTCCTATTTCAGGAAGTTGCATATTCTCCATCCCTTAGTCAAGGCTCTCAAGTCTCCAAAAGAAGAAGATGATGCTCCAAGCTCCAAGGGAGGAAGATGAAGTTCTCCCTTGTGCTCTCCCAGGCTATCCAAGCTTCAGCCTCAGATACTGAAATGAGAGGAGATGGGGAATAAATGAGGCTTCCCTAGATTAAAATCAGCTCACCCAAGGATAGCCCCAACATAGCCTTTGCTTATGACAAAAATGGGCCAATGATGGTACTTAAGACCTCCTAAGTAGAGCTAAACCCATAGCCATTAGATCCCCTTATGAATATCTCCTCAAGCCCGAGGAAATTTCTATAATTTGGCTTCCTAGAGAGGTGTGTCAGGTAATAAGCTTAGAAATTAAGATTTTTCATGTCTAAGAAGTGGACCGGTGCCAAACCACCGCAACCTTGGCACCTGGTGCCAAGCCCTTGGTGCCTACTTTCCTAGGGCTCTTTTTGGAGCCTTCAGAGGTAGTTTTAGATTCTTAAGCACCCAGGGCTGGCGCTTAGGCCTCGGTCCAGCTCAAAAATGCTAATTTTCATGTAGATCATCCAGTTGAGGATTATTCGATTTGTGAGCTATAGGGGACCAAGCATGACTAAAATATAACCCCTTAACTTCAAAAATATGTATTATTATTGGTCATTCATTGAGCAAATCAATGCTAACGGTCGTCCCGGACCATGATGCGGGTAGGGTGTTCCAAACCCTTGTATTTTCCCGGCTGACCGTAGGAAGGTTCGCACCAATCTAAAAGCCACATAAACTTGTGTATCACTGGAATACTACCCTATAACTCAGAAATGAACATATTATAGGTTTCAAGATGGGTTTTTTGCTGCCAGCAGGCATCCCAGACCCCCATGAGGATAAAATTGGTCTGAACTCGAATTTCTCCAAAATGTGCATGGAGAATCCTGGTGACTGCTGGCCTCAGAAGAATCCAGATTATTGGAGTTGAGCGCATAATTATAGAAAACTAGCTTGGTGTAAGTTAGGATCCTCAGATGGATTTCCCTCAAACTAGTTTTTTGCACCATTTAGATAATAGTAGGTTTCTACTCAAACAAGTTACTAGCTACCACAAGAGTCTGTACACTTACGTGAATTTCATCTGTTGTAGGGTTTGCAGAATCCCTTAAAAGTATTTGTATATATTGAAGTTAATTTTCAGTAGTTTGATTATCTAATTTAGTATGTGATGTGTTCACCATTTCTTCTGCTAGTTATAGATATCCTTTATGTTTTCTAATTTTTTTGATTAGTTCGTTCTAATTCATAATCTTAGGGTACGAGTCTTGAAGATCCTGTACTACATATACAATAATAAATTTAAATTCTAACAATTAAAATAGAACACAAAAAACAAATACTAAATTAAAACTAAGCTAGTTTTTTATAATTTTTGAAAAATACAACAATACTAAAGTGTTAAGCTAAAGTGAAAATAATTTTTGTGTGATCTAAAGTGTTAAGCTAGCTAGTTGAACTCAAATTAAAATAGATCACACAAAACAAATACTAATTTTTAAAACACTTTTAACACACACAAAACGCTTAAAAAATACAACAATACAATTTTTTCAAACAAAGTTGTTTTAGTTAAATTAAAATCTTCCTAAGTCAACGCAACCGTTATGTATTGTCCTCGACAACGACGACAAAAACTTAATCACCACAGCACTTAATATAGCGGCTTCACCTAATGATTTAGGAATATGCAATTTTGAAAATATATCTTATAATTAACGATCTCAAGAGTTCACTAGGTATGAAACACAAGTTCAAGTATCATTCAAGTAATATAAAATTTTGTTTAAAATTTAGAATATCAATCCCACAAGGAACAATGTAATACCTGAAAAAAGTTCTAGCCTACTAAGTTAACTAGAAATAAGTTTGGATAAGTTTTGCCTATTCAATTAAAAAATTTCACTAAACCTAGAGATTGATTTTAAAGATAGTTTACTAAGTTAACTAAATAGAAAAGTTCAAGCTATGTGAAAAGTTTCTCTCCCATTGTAATGAAAAAGCACCAAGAATAGGTGTAGATCAACTAGATTATCTAAGTGATTTTGCGAGAAATAGGAGCATGCATATTATTTACTCTTTTTCAAGTGCATAAAGAACCTTGGTTAACCTAGTGTTAAGCCCTTAAATCCTTGGTTATGCTAGGTAGATTCTAACCGATCACCCTAAAGTACCCATTGGTGCCCTCAATTTGGCTAACCTAGCTTTAAGTTCATAAACCCTTGATCAAATTAGTAATATTCTAGTCTGTCACCCTAAAATCACCAATTTGCACCCATCAGAGCCTATCTCCCTATTTATTTGCACCAATCTATGGACTACTTTTCCTTCACCATATACATTAGTGTGATTCATACTAATTGGATTACATAACCCTTCTGGAACATTATGGATTCACAATGGATTTTAACATGCCAATTGGCCAAATTGAAATTCCAATTAAACATGAAGTAAAAATCATTACAATAAATAATATGAATTCAATTTAATTGAATCTACATCCTAAGCATGATACTACTTCATAACAAGAGGAAGAGAAAAGTAAACTACTCAGATTCATGAAGAACACACAAGAATTCAACATTTTGATTTAATTAACAAGATAAAAATGTAATAAATTCTTAATACAAAGAAATAAAATAAACAAAACCTATCTTATTCCCTAAGAATAGAAGAGAAAATTCCACCAAATGTTGACTCCAAATATCCCCTTCAATTCTACAGCAGTTTCTTACAATTCACTCTAAATTTACAAAGAAAATACAACAACAAAATGGAATCTCTCATTATTCCTCTTTTTCCTTGGACACTCTTTTCATTTAGTAGTTTCCTTCTGGTTCTCCCCCTTCGCACACAATGAAGATCCCCTAGAAAAGGCCTTGAAATCTTGCCTAAACTGCTACAAAACCGCTAAATGTCATTCTGGTGCCTACGCGCTTAATTGTGGCGCCTAGGTATCACTTTATTATTGTCCCACAATCTGAACTTTGCCTGTTGCCATAATGTGGTGCCTAAAAAGCATATTCGCTATATTTGAGATGAATTCTGGCGCATAGGCACCAGGATCTAAAGCCTGGGTGCCATATTAAAATTCTTTTCCTTAGCCCAATTTGCTCTATTTTTCGCTCCAATTCGACATAGTTTCTTCTCATGTCGTACCTGCACCCAAAAAAATAAAAATAACCTCCATTAAAGTGCAATATCATAAAAAGTCAGTATTAAATATGAAATCAAAATTAATATTTAGGACATGTCAAGAGCCTACATGCTTATTAGTATTGAGGGATTCCACCCCATGCCTCATATTCGTGGGTGATATTTAAAGAGATAATGTGCTTAGGCATATTATGTATTTGATATATATGATGTACTTTGTTGAAGATATTGATTTTTTGAAGCTCTATGTACTTTGTAATTCAATTACCAAGCAATAAAAAATACATCTTTTGATATTGCATTTGTTTCAGCTACTTATATTGATTTCCTTGTGTTTATTAAAGGATCATTGCATAGTTCAGGATAACAAATTTGCATATAAGAGAGGTTTCGAGCACTTCTTAAAACTAATTGCTAAAATGCCATACAGGCAAGTTGAAAGTCCTACGGGTGGTATATACTTGACACAACCGCATAGTCGGTGTAAGAGAGTCCATGTACTTCTCTTATCCTTTCTTTTTGGTTTTACACTTTGAGCATGTCTGAATTAGTGTGTCCCACCCATCACAAATCAGTGCGGTAGATATGTTCCACTCATCTTAAATGAGTGTGGAAGATACCCATTTTGAGGAACTTGATCTTCACTTTATGGCTAAGCATTCCTTGGTTAGCGCATCTTAGTTAGCTAACCTTTGCAGTATATTGATTGACTAAATTCTAATATCATTGATACTTGACATGTGTAATAGAACCTTTTGCATCTCTTAAATTGATTTTTGGATTGTCATATAGGAAAGGTATAATTCCTATGGGTGGCATATACCTAGCGCAACTAATAATAGTGTGAGGGAGGCAATCATACCTCTCCTACCATGAATTTTTTATTACACGCTTTGCGCTGGTTTGAATTAGCTTATCCCTCTCATAAATGAATGTTGTAGATGCATTCTAAATAAGTGTGGTGGATACTGATCTCGGCTGTCTTAAATAAGTATTTAAAAGTATTTTCAGTTTAGTCATAAAGTATAATTAATCTAATAAGAAATCAACCAATCTATACGCAAGTATACAAAGCGCTCAAATAATACAGGGCTCAGTGGAGTCCTAGTTATCAATCTCACAGGGAGGAAGCAAACCCTTAAAGTGTAGCAAAAAAATCCAATATTCAAATTACAATGCACGTAAATTAGATACTAAAGTTACTAAAGTTTAGTGATGCTAGAGATTTTGAGATCATTAAAGTACTCTCCAAACTTCAAATTAAAGTTAACTACTTCTACAATAAGTTTTGTATTAAAAGGTTTAAATTTGACAAAGTGTCTCCCCCTTACAATGATGTAAGGTAAAGATTAGTGAAATTCTTATATTGTGCCAAATAGGAGCATACATATTCTTCACCCTCTTTTAAGTGCTATAAAGAACATTGCCTAATCCTAGGTTTAGTCCCAAAATTTATAGTTAGGCTGGAAGGATACTGGCTCTCACTCCAGAGCTCCCATTTCCCTTCACCTAAAGGTTAACTCTCATTTTAGTTTCCAAGCACTAGGACCAAATTGGGGATTTTAGTTTGTCACCCTAAAATCTCCAAGTCTAAGCCCAATAAATCATATTTCTCTATTTATTTGCACCCAACCCCCATGAACTACATCACTCATTCATGGACATTGAATAAAATCTTCACCTTTGTTGAAGAATGCATAGTCCTTTCGGATCGTATGTTTAACAACATATTTTAACAATTCAATTGGTTAGTTCAAAAAGTGATTAAAGTACGGAGTGAAAAATCTTCTCAATTTCTTAAAATTCATATGACACATCTGATCTATATCATTACTTCACCATTTATCATTGCATGAAGAAAGACGAAGAAATCTACTCAGAATTCTTGGGAAATATACGAAAAAACAATGATTTTATATATAAAAGTAAGTTCATACAAACAATAAGAATTAAACACAACTTATCTCAATTTCTTTCTCAAGAAAATCCCTTGAAGGTCCTTTGAATCTCCTTCTATCTTCACAAAAACACAGTTCTCTCTTAGAATAGTAAGGAAGAAGCAATCTCTCACTTTCCCTCTCCCCCTACAACTCTTTTGAGAAGAATCCCTAACAAAACAATACTTATACACCAAAACCTAGATTCTAAAATCTCTACACACACTTCCTCTCTACTCATAAAGCAGTCACACACTAATCTCATCCACTCACACCACCTTTTCGGGCACTAAATTCGCTTTGAAATAGCCTAGGGACAAATTCCCTAAGAGATGCCTCAAGAATCCCTCCAAAATTCGTCAAAATACCTTGAATATGGCCTCCATTGACATTGGGCGCCTTCGGCGCCTTATTGCGCATAATTAAGGATGCTCTATGGAAAATGGCGATGTTGGTGCTAAAACACAGTTTTCTAGTTTTTGCACTTTTCACTCCAAATTCATTCTTTTTTTATTTTTTTATCCAATTGCCTAAAATCATCATATCTGCAGCAAAAAATGAAAAATACCTTCCTTTAAAATTCAATATCACTAAAAATGAGTAAAAATATATATATGAAAAATCTAACATATTTTTGGTGCATCAAAATCCCTAAAACTTAACTATAACTTATCATCAAGTAATCATTTTACTACATAAAAAATATGACTCCTAGTAGTGAACTTTACTTATAAAATACTATGATTTTTTATTTAAATGAACATAATAGAGAGACTTTTAGAAAAATTTTCAGTAACTTAGGTTAAAACTATAGGTGTGAGAACATTTAATAATCAAGTCTAAGAGTTATAGTATCTTATTCATTTCAAGAATAACCATAATTTGTAACATTAAGGGTAATTTGAAAGATCAAATGAAAAAGAAGCTCGTGAAAACTTTATTAGTAAGGATGCTAATACTTAAAAATAAATTCAAAAATGCAACTAAGCTCTTCCCTTAAGTTGATTCAAGTGAAGCCAATTTTTGATTAAGCATCTCCTCAAGCTTTTCCTCACATATAATTTTCTTTTTCTTTCTTTTCTTTTTTCTTTTGAGATTGCTTTTCAATCCTCTTTTTTTTTTTCTCTTTTTCTTTTCTTGTAAAGATATATCTAGATAGCCTTTCATAATTTTGAATTTCACTCTCCTCTCCCTAAAGTTGGAACTCGTAACATCTCTTTACTTTATAGATATATATATTAGCTTTTAAATGATTCATCATAGAGTCCCAATCTTTTCCTTCACATAAACCTCTAAGACTCTTAATATTTCAAAAATACAATTTTCTTTACTTCAAATAATCAACTATAGTCTTATCCCCTTATACTAAATATCTTAGCCCCATAATGTTAACCTTCATTATTAAAAACTTTCATTTAAATTTACTATGATATTTAAATAAAATAAAAAATTTAGTTATCTAAAGTTAAGCTTAACTACTTTAAGTCATGTTAAAATAATTTTGAAAATATATTTTAATTAAGAACAAATAAAATTTAATTTTTCCTCCCACCTTAAGTTTTTCAGTGTATATCAAATTAATAAATGAGAGAAAAACAAAAAGAAAACTAACCTTTTTGTGCTGGGCTTTTGATACTTCTGAAACGTGTAAATATTAATCAAAATTTTAACTACAGACATAAAATAGTTAGAATCATTGTTTCACATATATATCACATATTTGCAGCGTGAAGAAAATTAAAAAAAAACATAATTTTAAACATCTAATACAAACATACATACATTACAATTTTAATACAACTATGAGCAAACCAACACAAGTTTCATTACAACTTAACTAATTTAACAAAGTACAATCACTACACAAATCAACTACATAAAAGCAAATAACATACATAAGTCTACATAACAATAACAAACAAAAAGAATACTACTCTACCAATCATCTTCTCTTTCTTCTTCTTCTCCTTCATCCTCTTTAGGCTAATATGGAATATAACGGGAGTATGAAATATCACACCAGCTTCTCCCATCATGAATCTCATATGAGCATCATGATAAGCTATATCATATTCCACTCTTCTCCTATGATAATCATCATTAATACTATTTCTTGATTCTAATCCATCAGTTCTGCTATGAAGCCTCGAAATATCACTCTGTTCTATCATCAACCGCTCCATAACATCAGTAATAATGGGAGTTCTGGAGGTAGAAGGTATATCATGACTAGTAGAGGGAACCTCACTACTCTTAGTTCCAGACTTCCATCCTACATGAGATTCATAAGTGTGAATGTTGGCCTTACTGATGGGCTTTAAAGGATGGACTGACTCTTCACTATTATCAACCTCAACTTCTGATTGTAAACATAATGTGTAAATCAGGGCAGGATGTCCTAATCCTCAAGTAGTCTCTCCTTTAGCCATGGTTTAGAGTTATTATAAATAATAACACCAATGTTAATCATCTTCACATTTTGAATACAAAAATTCAGAAAAGCTATATCTCTAAAATTTCACTATGATGATAGGTAGGCAGTAATTCAGGAAAAATAAAATAATGTCAGGCTTTAGATACGAAATTTAAAGTGGAAGCAGGAAAATTTATCATTTGCCTTTGCTTTGTTTTTCACTCCCCTTTTCCATCAATAAGAAAAGCTATTACCTCTTTTAAGTCAACATCCATAGTACCAAAAGATTTAGACTCATAGAATGGATTATCTCTAAATTAGTAGAAAGCATTGATTCGTTCAGGAGTGAATTCTACCATTTGCCCTCGAATAAGCACATATTCTTCTTCAGTCCACTGCAGGTTAGCATAAAATTTACGAACAACATATGTAACTGCATTGGCAGGAAAATAACAAAATGATTCTAAATTCCGATTAGTAATTAGCTATTCCACAACTCCTTCCAAATTTTCAAATCCTCGTCTTGTATACACTTTTTACTTCGGAGTCTAGAGTTGAAATGGTATTGTGCATTGATATTCACAAACTTCTTTTCATCAAAATTCACCTTCCTCTTCCCCTTAAACATCCTTGGAGCCATTTCAAAATTTCTATAAAATGTGCAAATAAATCTCAATAAGATCCAAAATTTGCAATGTAGTAGACTCCAAAGTCAAATCACCATGGATCATCTCAAAGTTTTCTTCAAAAAAAAATCAAATTTTCGAATCTCCCCAATATAGGAGATTTTCATGGTGAAAATCAAAATTTTTAGTTTAATGTAGAGCTCTTACCAAGAGAAGATGAAATCCAACCTCTAAAAGCCTTCAAATTGCCTTAAATCCAAATGCTTGTAAGCTCTAAGAGTAGTTTTCGGCCTTGGCTGGAGATTTAAGATGGTCAAATAGGGTCAACTGCGCAAAATCGCTGTTGACCTCACTTTTGGTTGAGATCTAGTATTTATTTAGAATAGTCTAGGGCCTAGCAATGAGACTTTTCTGGTGACTATCTTAGAGGAATAGCAATGGAACTCTCACCTCATAGAAATTTAAAACACTTATTTGCTTCACTTGAAGTTTTCAAATGCTTAAAGTCTAACCTTTAAATGCTTAGGAGGAAGAGACCAAGCATTAAGAAGCTCAAGAGAAGTCCCCTATAGGATGATTAAACTTTAGGACTTACCTTGGAGGCTCACACACACTTACACATCACACTCTCACATATTATCTCACAACGCTAAACCATACTTCTCTACACTTGATCCCCTACTCCTTTAGAACTCGTGTGGGTGGTTTCCCCAAGATCTTAGCCCCAGGCTAGGGCTTGATTAATACTAGCACATGGAGGATCCAAATAAGGATTCCCTTGGTTCATGGCTCAAATGAATATCAATCCGTCTCAAACCCAATTTTACCAAAAATCCTAACTTTTTACCCATTTACCTCTAAACTCTACCAAATTACCAAGTTGCCCACAAAACCCAATTTTGCCCAAAATTCCTAAAATCAACAAAAAATACCAAAATCTCCCAAAAATTATCCCAAAACATTCCTCACCACTCAAAATACCCAAGATACCTCAAATCTACCAAAATTCCCAAAATACTTCCCAAAATACCCAAAATTACCAAAATGCCCCTCCAACCCAAAAATTCTAAAAATTCACAAAACCCTCCAAATATTCCCAAATTCATTTTAAATAACTTTTTTTAACCCAATTTGACCAAAAGCCCCAAATTGCCCTTTAAGGCCCAAAATGCCTAAATCACCCAAAATGTCCACCAAATTGACTTAAATTATCTCCAATTATAGTTCCAAACTTTCATTCAACATCCACAATCCTAATTTAAACCTAATTCAAGCCCAATTTTACCTACACTTGAACCCAATTTCAACCCAAACCAAAAAGGCCCAATTTTGACCATATGACCAAATTTCCCCAAATTGAACCCAATGTCAATCAATTTCCCCAGATTTTGAATTCTAAACTTTTCATGACATTCCCCTAAACTAAATTGAACCATCAATTACCCCCAATTTGAGCCCATACCTCACCCAAGTTCAACCAAATCCACAATCCCCAAATTTTCCCCAAACGTGTCACATGTCCAAAATCCATCAAATTGAAAGTCTCAATCCAAAAAATTCGACCCAATTAATATGAAGAGCTCTTCCTAACATTCCAATAGACTATTTGAAACTATCAATTGGCCTTTGACGCCACTCTAGCCTAATTTATACCCAAGCTAACCCAACATGCCCAAAATTGATCAAATATCCAAATCAAACTAAATTGATCCCCCGAACCAATTCAAAACCACCCCAATCTTCTTCTAAACTCTTATAACAATTATACACACAATTTGAGCTATAAATTTGACTCAAACCAAGCTCAAACCCAACCTAGCCCAACTTGAACCCAAATGAGCCAAATTGAACCCATGATCCAATGTGACCAACCTAACTAAATGTGACCAAATTGACTCCACCACATCCAACATTTAACCCTAGAAACCACCCTAGGACCACTTAGCCCAACCTATATGAGTCATGGACCAAAGGTACCCTATATTAGGTGATTTCACCCCATTTATGGCTAAACCAAGGAAGATATCTTACCCAAAGCCATCACCAGCTTAAATACTCATCATGATGGCCTGACCTCTGGCTTACCTGACCTTTGGCCACCTCCCCTAGCATAGCCGCCCAGCCTAGTCACTGGAGGAGCTAAAACCGAGAGCCAACCCACTTGATTCTTCACCTAGTTGAGCCCACATGATGTGTCCAGTCCTGATTGGTCATTGGAGCTGATCTGCACTCCACCTAAGCAACTCAGTGAACCTGAACTAAAGCCCTGAGCTTCACCCTAAACATGGCTATTTAAGCCCCACCCCTCATGGCCAAAAAGGGAGATGAACATTTACCTTAGGAAAACCCTGCCAAATTGCTTCCAGAGCTTCCTCCAACCTTCTTAAACTCAAGTCAGCCAACTTCCAGCCCTAATCTCCACTACCTGAGCTCAATTTTGGAGTTCAAACTTTAGCTGAAAGAGGACACAGTCGATTACACCTCCACACTACATCAAATTCCAATTAACTGAGCCCACACCATCCCCACACTGAAAGAAAAAGATCCCCCATAAAGGTCCCATCACATAGCTGCCCTAACCCAGAGTTTGATTAACACCTGAAAAAGGTCCTGGTCGAATTTGGATCTAACATTTCACCACAGCAAGAGACTTCATCTGGAAGTTTGTTGGGACCAATTGAAGCTACCACAACCATTTGATTGAGGCCTCCCCTCTCAGACAAAGGTATTAAGCTCACTCTTCCTCTCGAGCCTATTTCGATCCTCCATGTCTTTATACTATATTTCATGGTGTATTAGCCATATAGATAGGTTTGTCTCACCTAGATGAGTCCATAAAACAAACCCCATGCGATTTGGTTAAGTCTAGCTTGAGATATTAGGGTTAGAAGGTGAACGGTTTGCGGGAAGAACTAGTTGGGGATGAAGGAGGAGGCCATTGGATCGCGTGTGTATCAGATGGATGGCCAATATAGCTCCAGATGGAGATACGTTACGAAAAGCGTGGCCACGTGGCTGCTGACTCGGAAGGCGAGGATCAACTAGAAGACGACGTGTAGCACTTCGAAGCTGCTGAGGCTGATGCGGTGCCGCGTCACTTAAGTAGGAAAATATGGAATTTTTGGATTTATTTAATTCCCAAAACTTGGAAAATCCATAACTTGATGTAGAAAAGTCATAAAAATAAAATAAAAATATTCTCTTACTCAGTGAACAGAGGAGAACAATGTGGAATTGGTTTCATATTTATTTGATGTATATTTTATTTTTAATTAATTAAATATTATTCTGAGTATTATGATTCTTCATTAGCATAGACACTTCACCATGGCTTGATCTTTGGGAGTCTTGTTCCCTCTGTCATGGGGGATCTTCCCTGATTTTTCCATGGTCAGGGGAGATCTCTATAAAGAGATCTCTATTTTTCAAGTTGTATGTGTCTGTTTTGGTATAAAAATTATAATAATTAAAATATTTATCAGAAAAATCCAAATTAAATTTTGGTAGGTTTACTGTAACTAGAGGAATATAGAAAAAATATAAACTTAGTTTAACTCATTAAGTGTAACCCTACTTGTAATTAAATTATAAAACTTAAATAAACATAAATTGGATAAAATATAAATGAAACTAACCTAAAAATCTTTCTCCATTGTAATTTAAGGTCGAAGGAACTCCCCAAAAAATATCAAATCGATTGGAGTTAATTTAAATACTTAAATGAGTTTTCCTAATTAAATCTTTTTGTTAGACACTTACATAATTATAATAATTAAAATACACTTCAAAAATTACAAAATTAATTTTGGGAGTTTTATGTGATTATAGGAGTCTCTAAAAAATAAAATTGTAATTAAAATAAAATTTTCATTTTTAAACATTATTTTATTATTTAAATAATTAAAAATTAATAAAATTCACCAAATTAATAAAATTGATGGAATTGTTCAAAATTGTTACTTAATTATTTAGGAATAATTGGTCTCTATAAATAAAGATATTAAATTTTAAAGGGTTAAAACTATTTTTAAAGGCTAAAAATGGAATTTTCTTAATTTCTTACTGAATTAATTATAATAATTAAAATATAAATCATAACAATATAAAATTTAGTTCTCTAGGTTCCCTGACCTTAGAGAGATTTGAGAAAAATATAAAACTTAATTTTTTAATTAAATAATATTTTATATTTAATTAATACTCCAAAAATTTAAATAATTATAATAATTAAATTAAAATCCAAAAAATCATAAAATTTGGTTCTAGTGAACCTCCAATAATTTTCTTAAGGATAGAAACTTTGTTTTGACTAAGTTATTAAATTTCCTTTGTATATCCTTATTTTGCATGAAAAATAATTATATAAATTAAATTAAATTAAGAAAAATCATATTTTATGAATGGGATATCATAAAGATTTTGAAGTCATTTGAGTTGAATTTAATGAATTATGAAGTGATAGGGCCTATAAAGGCAAAAGTGTAATTTTAAAGAATTTAGCCTTAATTAATATTTAGGCTTAATTAGAGTGGGAGGTGGGTAATGGATAATCTTAATAAATATGTTGGAATGACTGAAAGATATAAGGGATAAGTGGTAGAAACAAATCTCACTTTTGTCATATTAAAGGATAAATTGATAATTTTCTTGTTTATTTTGTTTTGGAAGAAAATTAAACTAAATGATCCTTAAAGCTAGGGATTTTATCTTTAGAAGGTGATATTTAATGATTTAAAACTCCTAATCAGTGGTTCATTGATAATTCATTAATTTCATAAGAATCATAGTTATATAACTTAACTCTTCTAAAAATTACAAATATACCCATTAAAATCTTAAGGGCTTGGTTGTGAGATTAGGCTTAATCAAATTTTGCTAATGAGGTATAGAAAAGCAAAATACAATTAAACACATTTGGAACACTACAAGTCCACCAAAATTGGTTAAACTCTTTCATAAATTAAGTTGGCTCTAAGGGCTCAACTTACATAATTCAGAAATTAAATATCAATTGATATTTACCCCACCTTTTGGGACAATTAAAATATTAATTCACTAAGCATAAGGGTATGAAATAGATGAATTATTTAATAACTATTATAAGCTCAAAATGAACTCAAGAAAGTTGAAAAGGGTTGTGAAATATCTAGTTATCCCCTAGACCTTTACACAAGTCTTCTGGACATCTTGTAGGAAGACTCAGTCCACAAACTTATTAAAGGAAAATATTTCTCAAATGAATTAATAGGACCCACCAGGTTATGACATAGGGTTTTGTAGGTTTGTGACAAACCTATCTATAGGCTTTACTTTCCTACAAATTATAATTGTTTATTGCAAGATACTAAAGTTTCAGGAGAAGGAATGAGAAGACTCGACATGTACACTTTTAAAAGTTTATAGTACCTTCTTTTTTGTACTGCTTTCACTTTACTATTCTTTCTTACAAGTTCACATGTTAAATAACAATGTCACCCTACATGAAATCAGAACTTTTAGGATAGTCATAAAACTAAGACCAAAAATAAAACTAAAATGAAACAAAATAAAAGTCATCGCCACAACATTCAAATATAAGACAACTCAAAATTTAATCACGACAAAACAAAAATCACAATTGCAACTAAATTAAAATGTCTCTATCGGATGATCGGGAATACCTCGAAGGTTGCAACCGACGGTTGCTAACGAGATTTCTCACGCTCTAAATAAAAGTTTGGAACTCATTAAGTTGAGTTTAGTAAATTCATATGGACTAAGTGAATTCAAAGAAAAAAGTGGTGTCATAATGAGGGAACTGTTGGATCATAACTGGTATCGCTATAATCAACTTTAATATTCCCCTAAATAAGACATTAATACACCACAATTCAAAATTTTCCAAAACACGATACTTCTCTTTTCTCTTTGATTGAAACTTCTTTAAATTGAACCTACTACGATGAGGAGCTTGGAGCATGCTTAGTGGGCAGCACGACCATCTTCAACAACAAAACTCCTTATAACTAAAACAACAAGCCATAGGACTTCGAGGTAGCTTACCTAGGGCAGCTTAAACCCTATTTTTATCTCTTTAGGCCTTTGCACCTCGTGCAATATAAGCCCTAACTCATCTTAGGTTCCGAGGTTGTCATCAGATATGACATAAATCCTCCTATCTTCCAAGCTATTCACAAAATTTATATTAATTAAATGTAAGCCCTGAGTAATAAAATTGGCAGGATGAAACATCAAAAAAATATCTCAAATCAAAGGCAAACCATAAGACAGTTGGGAAAACACTAAGATTCCTCTTGGATCCATATCCTTCCTCTAGCTTTCTCTTCCTTTGGATTCCCATGATAAATGTTCCAAAATTTGAGCTACTCACCTATTGAATTTCCTATTATCACATTTTCTTGAAGATCCTACCCTTTGGAAGTCATGACTACAATATTTCCTGATCTTTATCAAGAGTTTTCTTAGGTGACTTTAACTATCTAAGATATAATTAACTATAGGGGCTTGCCCTTATAGGAAACATAATATAAACCCTATCTAATTCCTTCATATTAGATAGGGGAAATTGTTGGTCAACATGAATGGTTCACAGACCAAACAGATGTCATGAATTCTTTAGTTTATTTGATCAAGCCTCACCACCAAGCAATGTATCTATTCTTCAGAGAGATACACGTCTTGTGGTGAAGTGCTCAATTATTTAAACTATTGATTATATGAGATCAGTTTGATTTCATATTTTAAAATTAAAATAATATTTTCCTAATATATATATATATATATATATATATATATATTTACATAAATTAAAACCCCAGACACACTCCTGCTACCAACAATCGCGACTTTAAAAGGCCCAGTTTAAGTTTTGGGTTTCGAGCGCCGTCGGAGCTTATTCTAGCACCGTTGACGCCAGACCGATTTTCAGGGTTTCAAAATTTTTTGTGATTTCGATCATTTTTAAGTTACGAAGACATATAATTAGCCTTTACAAGCTTCTATTTTTATAATTAAGTGATCAAATAATAAAAATTTTACATAAACAACACAAAACATTGTTGGAATATTTTTAGATTATGTATTTTGAAAACGGGTCGCCTACAGAAGTTGTTGGCGAATTTTTTAATTTAATTTAAATATATAATTTGAAAGGTAGTATTTGATTTTAAAAATAATTTTAAGTTTTAAAAAAAATTTAAGATATGAAATTACACCGATCTCACATCCCAAATAGTTTATATAAACGAGCACCGCACCACAAACCGTGTATCTATCCCGAAGAATAGACACACTGCTTGATGATGGGGCTTGATTAAATAAACTAGAAGATTTGTGACATCCGTTTGGTCTTCGAACCAATTTTATAAGCCAACAAATTTCTCTGCTTAATATAAATGAATTAAGCAGGGTTTATATTACCTGGGTTCTTAAAGTTCCCTATAAGGGCAAGCCCCTATAGTTAATTACATCTTAAATGAAGAGAATCATTTAAGAAAACTCTCGATATTGATCAGTGGTTTTGCTCTCAAGAATTTCAAAGCTTAAGGTTTTCAAAGTATTGGATTTTGGAAATTTCAAAAGGGATTAGCTTAAATTCGGAACAGTTTATTTCAAGAATCCAAAGGAAGAGAAGTAGGAGAAGCGGAGGATTTAAGAAGAACCTTGGCAACCTCTCAAACTATCTTATTGTTTAGCTTCAATTTGAGAGTTTATTTAATGTTTCAATCCTGCCAATTTTAATTAATTAGGATTTATATTTGTATGACATAATCATACAAAAAGCCTCAAAGATGTGAGGGTTTACGTCGTACCGAACGACTACCTCGGAGTCCTAAGACCGGTTAGGGCTTAATTTGCATAACATGATTATGCAAATGCCTAACGAAAAGTTGAGGATTTATGTTGCACTATGCAAACTACCTCGAAATCTTATGGCTTTGCTATTTAATTCTAAGAAATATTTTACTGAAGTAGACACAAGTTTTGCTGACGAAGATGGCCGTGCTGCCCACTAAGCTCCAAGATCATTGTTGTTGCAGAGGTTTAGTTTTAAAAGGTGAAAATCAGGAGATGAGAGAAGTGTTTTGGTTTATAAATCTTAAGTTCAAATATTTTTAATATTTTAATTAAAACAAATCTTAAAGTTTTTTAAACAGAACCGATAAAGATCCCACGGTTCCGTCATCCCTCCAGATGAATTTGCTAAACTCAACTGAATGAGTTCCAAACTTTCATTTAGACCATGGGAAATCCTTTTAGCAACACGTGGGTTACATCATCCAAGGTATTCCCTATCATTCAACAAGACGTTTTAATTTAGTTGCAATTGTAGTTTTGTTGTTCTGTTTGTGATTAAATTTTGAGTTGTTTTATATTTTGGAATGTTGTGGCGGTGAATTTTATCTTGTGTGACTTTTAATTTAGTTTTGGTTTCAATTTTGTGGCTATCCTAAAGGTTTTGATTTTCATGCAACAATCTTGTTTAACATGCAAGAAGAGTAAAGTGCAGTGTAGAAAATGCAATAGAGTAGATTGCAATAACCTAAAAACGTACCTGGAGGGTCCTCTCGTCATCCCAAGCTACACTTTAAAACACATATTAAAGCATTTAAATATTTCAACAAATACCTAGATAAAGAGTAAAGGAAGGGTTTTGGTTGCCTACCAGAATCCTAATCCTATAGCTAGTCATTTCCTATGACGTCTAGGTTCTTGATTTTGGTTAAGGATGATTTTCTTCATCAAAGAGCAATTAAGTTCAATTGTTCTTTAAAACCACCCATCGTAGTGAGGAAGTGCTTAGAACAAATCCTAAACATCTTTTCAATACCTCTGGAACAGTTTTGAGTCCAAGTGAATTTAATTACACAGGTGAATTAATCATCCAAGGGTTTAGTTAAGTTTTGTTCCCTTGCTCAGTGAACTAGGATGTTTGATTATCCTATGAGTGAAGTGACATTTCACTTAGCGCTTCATTTAATAGTTATAATAATCTAAAGCTTTCAGGGGCAAGTTAATTTGTTAAAGATTTTAATGATTTGAAGTTAAAGGTTGATGATTTACTTTAATGTGATTTAATTATGAAATTTTAATCAATGATTTTAAGTTTGGAATAATGTTTGATTCATTTAAGTTAAACTTTCTATAAATGATATCGATATTTCATGTTAATTTAAATTTTATATTTAACATAGGTTAAAAGAGGTATTCAAATTACTTATTAAATTTTGACGATTTAATTAATTTAATTTTTTTTACATTATGTTTTAAGGTGAGTTGTCTTAAAATTATTTAAAATTTGTAATTTTTGATGATTTTAAATTAGTTTCAAATAATTTAATTTACTTTTTAATCATTTAACATTTTAGGCTTTAATCAATTATTAAATTATTGAATGATATAGGTTTTAAGAATTATTTACCTTTAATAATTTAATTATTAATTCCACTTATCCTCTTAAGTTAAGAGTTAAATATTATTAGGTGATTTATTTAGGGATTTTTAAATTAAAGAATCAATATCCTCTTAAGTTATATCCCCATTTCAATAATCCAATTTAAATTAATCTTCCAAAATTTAAATCACTCAATTAATTAAAGTTTCATTTTTGCATTTATTAAAGTGATTAATGGATTCCTACCCTTTGACTTCCCAAAGTTTCAATCATCTGAGAGAAAATTAAAATCAGACATTTTACCCCCCATTCTGATTAAACCTAAAGTTTTAGTTAGGGGTTAAAATCTTTTAATTACCTTTATGCCCCTTAAAGCTTATTTATTTTATAACTCATTAAATTAAGCTTAAATGAACCTAAAAATCTTTATGCCCCTTCACTCACATGTCAATTAAGACATTAGAGGAGAAAATGTGATTTTTCTGAATTTAGTTTATTTATATAATTATTTTTAATGGAAAATAGGGGGTTTCAAAGAAAATTCACCAACATGACCAAGGTAAAGTTTCTGTCCTTAAAAAAATTATGAGATGTTCCTAATGACTAGAGGACCACTTGGACCAATTTTGATGATTTATCCTATTATATTTTATCTATTATAATTATTTTAAATTTTGGAGTGTTAATTAATTATAAAATGAAATAAAAGTTAAAAAATGAATTTTATATTTTTCAAAAATCCCTCTGACCTCAAGAAAGTTAGAGAAATAAATTTTATATTTTTTTTGATTTTTCTTTGATTTATTAGAATTAATTTAGTGTAAAGGCTAGAAAATACATTTTTTAATTCAAAAAATGTTTTAAGGCTTTGAAATTAAATATCTTAAACTAGAGGCTTAGGACAAATATTTGATTGGTTCCTAAGTGATTAGGGGACCAAATATGATATTTTTATGATTGTTATTATTTTTGTAATTTTTATTATTTTTTAATTATTAAAAATATTAAAATATGCATAAAAATGATAGTTTTTAGAAAATTCCAATTTTATTTTTCTTAGGCTCCTCTGATACCAGAGAAGTCCCAAAATCAATTTGGTGAACTTTTTAAATGTATTTTTGAGGTTATGAATTTTTAAAGTTTAATTTTGGTTATGTGACTTAATTAATCCATTTAGTGGGGTTAAACATTTCCAATTGACTTCAAATTTTTATGTGAGGGTCCCCTGATCCTAAAGATCAGTGGAGAATTATTATCAAATTATTTTAATGTGTAATTAACTCTAATTAATTAAAGTTCAATTTAGAGTGGTTAGGCCAATTAGGTTTATTTTTAAGGAATTAAATCAAACCATAATTTTCATAGGGTCCTCTGGTCCTAAGAAACTTCACCAAATTTTCCTGGAATTTTCTAAGCAACATGCTAATTTTTTGAATTAAAATATCAAAAATAGTGACATAAACATGAAAAATACATAACTTTTCATAAAGATGGCTTCCGACCTTGAAAAATTCAGGGAATATTTCCAAGATCAGTGGCTTCAAAAGTCCTATGGTCTCATGCCATGGTGAAATGTCTATGCAAATGAAGAATTAAAATACTGAAATGAGTAAATAATTAATTAAAAATAAAATACTCATCGAAATAACTTGATTTCTTTTCCACCTTATTCTCTTATGTTCACTAAGCAAGTGGGTATTTTCTTTTATTTTTATGATTTTCCTATGCAAAGATATGAATTTTTAAAGTTTCTCGTATTTAATTAAATAGAAAATAACCTTATTTCTTACTTAAACCAGTCAGTGCCGCTTCAACCTCAGTGGCTCCGAAGCCCTACGTGTCGCACTCCCATTCGACACTGCCACCTGCCTCAGCAGCCACACGTCCCGTGGTCCCGCTCCGTCTTCTGGTCCGACTTGATCTCCACCGTTCAACCGATACACAATCGATCGGATGGCTCCTGGTCATCGTCTATGACTGGTGAGTCCCGTGAGTCGTCGATCTTCTAACCCTAAGATCTCTCTTGTTTCTCAATGGATTTTTGAGTTCTTATACTCTATGGATTCATCTTGAGGGGACGAACACATCCATACGGATAACATGCCATGAAATTAAGCTAAATTAAATGGAGGATGCACAGAAGCTCGGGAGGAAGGCAGAGTTCATACCTTGGTTCTGAGAGGTGAAGCCTCAATCAGAAATGCTCGGCACGTTCGTTGTAGTCCAAGGAGGCTAGGGATGAAGCCTGGAGCTGTGGTGAAATGCCTAGCCTTGACTTCCACCAGGCCCGATCACAAAACTTGGAGACTGGAACAACTGGGTGGCCTGGAGAGGGGGCTTTCTCTGGGGAAATCCTTTTCTACCTCTGGTGAAGGTGTGGGAAGACTTAATTTGGATTTGATGAAGTTTCAGAGGGTGTCCTGTTTCTGGCCTGATTTTCAGCTGAGAAATTGGACTCAGCTGGGGGGATTCAGGGCAGGAGAACAGTGGGGTTCTTCTTCTCTAGGCTGGGAGAAGCTCTGGGAGTGATTTGGTGAGGTTTTGTTGAGAAAAAATTCAACACCTTTCAGCACCTTTCTCATGGCTGAGAAGAGGTGTTTAAATGGCCAGGGCCATTGGGCTGAGCTAGGGCTCAATTGGTGGGTGGATTCCACTGGTTAGGTGGAGGGCAGTGGAGCTCCAAAGTTTGATTTGGGTGAGGTGGCCAATTGGGTGAGTTTGGGTTTGTTTCACTTAGTGGTAGCTCTCGGTTTTGACCCCCTCCGGTGGCTAGGCCGGCCGACAAGGACAAGGGAGCTGGCCATGGGTCAGGTCAACCAAGGAGTAGGGTTTAATGGTGATAAACCAGGCAAGGGGGATTTGGGGTGAGGCAAAAGGTGGATTTGTCCATTTAAGGGAAGAGATCCCTTAAAATGGGGAACCCTTGGTCCATGGCTCACTATGCTTGGGCTAGGTGGATCTAGGGTGGTTCCTAGGGTTTACTTAGTGGCTGTGGATAGGTTGGTTTAGCCACATTTGGTTCAATTTGGTTTGGTTTGGTCATGGGTTCAAATTGGCTCATTTGGGATTGGGTTAGGTTAACTTGAGTTTGGTCTTGATTTAGGCCCAAGTGTCTTGAGTAATTTTGAAGAGATGATTTCCATGAAGAAGTTTCATGAAGACATGGAGAGGTTTTGAGTTCAATTGGAAGGCCAATTTAGTGGATTTTGGTATTTTGGTTAATTTAGGCAAGGTTGAATCAATTTGGGGCCAAGTTGGGTTAAGGTGGGGTTTATACCCAATTGAAAGTTTCAACTGGTCTAGGGGAATGTATTGAAGAGTTCCCAACATCAATTGGGAAGAAATTTCAGGGTTTGGCTAATCAATTTGGTAGGTTTAGGGCATGGGTTCACTTTAGGCTAAAATGGGGGTATTTTTGGTTTTCAAATAGATTTAGGTTAAGGTTAGGCCTAAATTGGGGCAATTGAAAGTTACATAGGTTTCATGGGAATGTTATGGAAAGTTTATGACTGAAATTTTGGGGAAAAAAGTTGGTATTAGGTTAATTGGGGGTTTTGGATTAATTAGGCAAAATTGGGGATTTTGGATTTCAAATGGAATTGAACTCAAATGTGAATCAAATTGGGCTTGGATTTGGTTTATATTGATAGAAATGATATTTAATTAAAGTTTATAATTGAAATTGGGCAAAATTGAGGTCAAAGGGGTTGGTTTGGTGTGACATTGGGTCCATTTAGGTTAAAAATGAGTTAATTTGGGGATTTTAACAAAAGTGGGTTATTTTGGCATAATTGGGCTATGGTGTAGTTGAACAAAATGAAATTGACAATATTTGGGATTTTCTGGAATTTAATGAGAATTTTTGGAATTTTTGGAATTTTGTGCCAAAAGGGTATTTTAGGGTATCAAGAGGTTATTTGGTGGGTATTGGGGTATTTTGGTAAATTTAAAAGGTGGGGTTGTTTCAAAATGATCTTTAGGATTTTTTGGAAAATTTGGGTAACTTTTGGGGAATTTTGGAAAATTTGGGGCAATTAGGTAATTTCATGAAGGTTTGAAGGACCCAATGTCAAAACCAGACATTTTGGCAAAAGTTGAATTTTGATCATGATGAAGCTTAAAGTGAGTCATGGACCAAGAAATGTCCATTTTGAACATCTCATGGGTTGTACCCAACCCTCTTAGCTAAAGAGCTAGGGGTTTGATTTAGCCACATGAGTGTTCCAATGAACCAGGGGGAGAAATGGGTAAGGATGGTGTGTGTGAGAGTGCAGTGTGTGTAAGTCAGACCTCACCAGGACCAGGTCACCCAAGGTAGTCCTAAGGCTTGGAAAACCTTATAGGAGCTCACTATTGGTTCCCCATATGGTGGTCTTAACCTTATAAGGTGATTTAGAGGTTTGCAACCATCCAAGTGGGGTCCCAAGAGGAGTCAAGAAGTAGCTGAATTGCTAAAGGGTGGGTCCCAATTCTAGTCTTCTAGGAAAGTCAAAGAGAAAACCTTATGGCTAGATCCTAAGAGGTACTGAGGAGAGAAAAAACCTCACCAAAAATGAGGTCAACAAATGGACCCCCAATAGGTGTGGTATGCTAACAAAGCACACCGCGCGTATTGGCGTTGGCCAAAGAGATCAACAAAACCAACACAGACGTCTAAGTGACACACTTAGAACAAAGCGTAGAACAATTCCTCTAGGGAGTGTCGGGTAAATCTCCAAGACTGAAGATTCCTGAACTCTCGCTGGGGAAAAAGGAGGTGAATTCCAAATCACAAGACCTGGAGAGATTCAATTTTAGATCTGTTTCATTTTTTATTTCAAGTTTCAATTTTGAGTTTCAAATTGATTTGAGTTTCAATTTTAGTTAAAGTTCGATATAAGATTGATTTTAAGGTGGATTTCGTTAAGATTAGAATTTGGAATGAGAATCAGAACCTAAGTTCTAACCTCGGAAAAAAGATCATAATTTAGGTATTGATCGAAAGGAATGAGGACCAGAATTTAAGTACCGGCCTCGGAGAGAAAATCAGAATTTAGGTACCGACCTCACAAAGGATAAGAATCAAAATTTAGGTACTGATCTCGAAAGAGATGAGAATTGAAATTTAGGTATCAATCTCAAAAAAAGAGTCAAAATTTAGGTACCGACCTCACAAAGGATAGAACTGGAATTTAGGTACCAGTCTCGAAGGAGAATTGAAATTTACGTATCGATCTCGAGAAGAGAGAAGGAATTTAGGTACCGACCTCGCAAAGGATGAGAACTGGAATTTAGGTACTAGTCTCGAAAGAGAATCAAAATTTAGGTATCGATCTCGAAAGGAGAGAATTGAAATTTAAGTATCAATCTCAAAAAGAGAGTCAGAATTTAGGTACCGACCTCGTAAAGAATGAGAACTGGAATTTAGGTACCAGTCTCGAAAGAGAATCGAAATTTAGGTATCGATCTCGAAAGGAGAGAATTAAAATTTAACTATCAATCTCAAAAAGAGAGTCGGAATTTAGGTACTGACCTCAAAATTTCAGGAGTGCAAAAAAGTTTGTTGGAAGAGTATGGGATTGGCGGACACCGAGATTAGGATGCCTTAGCGGTCTTATACCTAAGTCGGAGGATTAGAATGCGGAAAAGTTTCTCAGAAGGATACGAGATTAGGGACACCGAGATTAGGATGCCTTAGCAGTCTTATACCCAAGTCGGAGGATTAGAATGCGGAAAAGTTTCTCGGATGGCTGCGGGATTTAGGGGACACCGAGATCAGGATGCCTTAGCGGTCTTATGCCCGAGTCGGAGGATTAGAATGCGAAAAAGTTTCTCGGAAGGATGTGGGATTAGGGACACCGAGATCAGGATGCCTTAGCGGTCTTATACCCGAGTCGGAGGATTAGAATGCAGAAAAGTTTCTCGGAAGGATGCGAGATTAGGGACACCGAGATCAGGATTTCCTTAGCGGTCTTATACCCGAGTCAGAGGATTAGAATGTAGAAAAGTTTCTCGGAAGGATGCGAGATTAGGGACACCGAGATCAGGATTTCATTAGCGATCTTATACCCGAGTCAGAGGATTAGAATGCAGAAAAGTTTCTCGGATAGGATGCAAGATTAGGGACACCGAGATCAGAATACCTTAGCGGTCTTATACCTGATTTGGAGGTTTAGAATGTGGAAAAGTTTCTCGGAGGGATGCAGGAATTCAGAAGAGAGAATCGAATTTTAAGTATCGATCTTGAAAAGAGAACTGGAAGTTAGGTACCAGTCTCAGAAGGATGGGAACTGGAATTTATGTACCAATCCCAAAAGTTGGTATTGATTTGGTTTTGAAGATTCTGTGGAAATTTTAGTTTAATGGAAAATTAGAATGAGACATGAAAGTGTTTCACATCCCAAGAGAGTTGATTGAAGATTGATTGTTTGGAGAAGGATATGAATCCATGCCATCAGAACCAAATCAAAAATTTCATGGTTCTGTGTCAGTAGACTCAGTCGGCCTTCTCAAAAAGGGGGGGGAATCGCAGAGGGTCGAAAAGATTTCGAGAACAGCCAGAGGCTGGGGATACCAGATTCGGAGCCTCTCTTTCATTATTCATTGCTTTTAGTGATTTGATTTTGTTTTAGTTTCGTTTTCGATTGAAATTTCACTTTGATCCGGATTTTCATTGATTTACTTGGTTCACATCTTGAAGTTTTAAGTTGATCTATTTTGAATTTTGGTTTGTGTTTTATTTAGACATTAAATTCAAATTTTGTTTTGTTGTTATTATTTCATTCAAATCGTTCTTCGTCCAACTTTCTTTTTTTCCTTAAAACCAAGTTAAACTCAGGTCTGGTGGCGTTTGCAGTAAATTGCACAAAACTAAAGGTAAAACTCAAAGTTCATCTCCACTAAAATGTCGAATATACATCAGGTGATTCCATCAAAATATTTCTGATGACATCCTTCTGAAAACAAACTTTTACAAAAGTTCATATGTTTATCTGAACACAGACTGCATCGATATCTCTGTGTATTCTGACAAAATTGTCTGTTCAATTCATCCATGTCTGAAAAGTAAACTACCTAGGTAATAACATCACCTTCTAAGCCACTTTACGGAGGAGAATCCCACGTAAGTGTATTTTAGAGGTGTGCTACTACTATGTAGCCTATAGCTCGTAGGGCTGCAAATTCTCTAGTTTTGGATCTGGCTGAAAGTAGACCAGAATTTTACTATTATCTATCTTTCCTAGGGTGATGGAGATTTGCTCATAGGGAACTCCCAATATGCAGTGCTTCGCTACATCTGCACCATTTCCTTGTAGTATGAGAACAGAGCCTACCGGTAGAGGTATCTCCACCGGCCCTCGGAATTCTCCGGGGCCAATTATCCAGAGTTCTGTCCCGAACATGATGTTGCATTGGTTGATGAAGGAAAATGTACTAAAGGGCCTTACAAAATCATGATGATCTGTGCGAGGTGGGATGCAATATACTTCTGCATAGATGTTGATAATACAACTGTTTGGTATGCAATCAGCGGGTAGGACTCGCCAAGCCACCATCCTTTTTATCATTTTCTTAATTAAAACTGGCATTGGATCCACTTCATCGTAGCGGAGTATCCCTGGCTGATTTCCTTTCTTGTCATCAGCGAAGTTGTAACAGCATCCAAACTGGATAGTAATCATCCCCTTACCTCTTTTCCATTTCTTTAGCTCGGAGTAGGTTCTGCCATGTAATCGTCCTGCACGACCTTGTTTCTTTAATTCATTGACGTAGTCTACAATTTCACTCTGCTCGTAGTGAGAGAAAACATCTGTATGTAACTCTAGTGCTTCCAGGATGTTGACATATCTACCTCTGATTCTCTGAAAGTATTCAAAATTCTGCTTCCGCACCCTCTGGATCATCTCGAATTCGTGCTCTGAAATTATCTGCAGCTTTCGGGGTTTAGTGACGTACTGTGGGATATATGGCTCCACACCGTCACGCTCTCCTGGGATCGTCACTATCTCAGGTGTAGGCTCTGTAGTAACCTTCTCCGGGACAACCTCTGCTATGGTGCTCCTGAGGACTGGCCTCCTTGGGGTAACTGCCACGGCCGTCGGGGTTTCTTCCTTGTTCTGCTCTTCTGTTAATTTCTTCAGCATCTTGGCGATACGGCGATTCTTGTTTCTTCTCTGAGTTGGGGTCAGGGTGGCTTTCCTCTCTCCTTGAATCTCGGTAGGAGCATCACTGACAAGCTTTCGTCCTGTGGACGTTATCACTGATTTCATCTTGTTTTCCTCAATCTTATTGATTTTCCTCTTCTTGTTCGCATCTTGGGGAGCCTTCTTTTTGATCCTCATCACTGTCTTCCCACAGGACTGCTCGGGATCCATAACAGTCCAAGCAGTTTGCTCATATTCCAACTCCAGCTGTGAAAGGTTCGAGCCAACCTCTACCACAGCGTCAGCTTTCAGCTCTTCTTTGTTAAGTGCAAGACTTACTCCATCCTTAAAGTTTAGGAACAACCACCCGTTCGACATTTCCCTGAAAAGAAAACAAAGAAAGGATCAGGGGCTGTACTCAGGACGAGAACAATAAGAAAATTTACTTATTAATGAAAGAATTCTTATTTAATTATTTCAAATTTTATAAGAGTAAGAGAAGATAAGAAAAGATAAGGAGTGAGCTGGGCTCGAAAGGAAGAGTAAAATTTCATTACTACTTCAATTGCATATGTTTTCCTTTAACACACATTTTTATTTATGATTTCTTTTTTTTATCATTCATTTTCTTTCAGGTTCGGACCCAGTTATAAGTGGTTACTCTACCCATGCTTCTAGGAATGAAATTTCATTCTTCGAAACATCAGGTCGCGCAATACTTCTTCAAATATCGTCCATTGATTGGAAGCATAAATTGCTCTCCACGACAATTCACAAGCTGGTAAGAACCTCCTGAGTAGACTGTCTCGACCACGAACGGTCCCTCCCAAGTCGGCTCAAATTTATCTCATATCTTGCAGTGTGCAAGAATAGGCCTTCTGAGAACTAGGACCAAGTAACCGACATTGAATGTCCTTGGGCGGACCAGTTTGTCGTGGGCCTGGATCATCTTAGCTTGATACAGTTCCAGATTCTATTGCGCTGCATGTTGTTTTGCTGCCAAGTTTTCCAATTCTTCCAGCCGTAGTCTGGCATTTTCTTCTGTAGTGATCTTGTTCGCAACTGCAATTCTGAGTGATGGGAGCTGAACTTCCAAGGGTAGAACTGCCTCTGACCTGTAGACTAAAGTGTAGGGTGTAGACTAAGTAGGAGTCCTGAAAGTCATTTTTTAGGCCCATAAGGCTTCTAACAACTTCTCATGCAAATTTCTTTTGTTATCGTCCAAGGTTTTCTTTAAGATTTGGACGAGAGTTTTATTAAAAGCCTCGTCCAAGCCATTTGCTCTTGGGTAGTAGATAGTTGAATAGTGCCAATCGATCCCCTATCTGCTGACAAAACTATTGATCTTCGTGCTTCTGAACACAGACCCATTATCTGAGATAATTCTGCGCGGTACCCCAAAACAGTAAACGACTTGATTCTTGAAGAACTGTAGAACGTGATGTGCTTTCACTTCTCTGAGAGGTACTGCTTCTGCCCACTTGGAAAAGTAATCTGTAGCTGCAAGAATGAAGTGATGTCCTCTTGAAGAAGGCGGTTCTATCGGACCCACAATATCTGTAGCCCAACATTCAAACGGCCACGACGCGATTGTCAGATGTAGTACATTTGGAGGTTGATGTAGTACCACTCCATGTACCTGGCATTGATGACAACTTTTGACAATCTTCATGCAATCGGTCATCATTGAGGGCCAGTAGTACCCTAGCATCTTAATCTTCATTTTCATTTTCGGACCCGACTAATGAGCGCCACAAAGTTCTGAGTATACTTCTTTAACAATTTCACGAGCCTCGGACCCGCTCAGGCACCTTAGCCACATCTGGTCATTTTCGTTTTCATTTTCGTTTTCATTTTCATTTTCATTTTCATTTTCATTTTAATCTTCATTTTCATTTTCGCAAAAGACCTTATGTATAGCGAGTTCTTTTCTTGATTTGATGGGGTAATGACTTATCGTCCGGTAGATCTCCTGTTTGTAGGTAGTCTACTAATGGTCGACGTCAGTCTTCTGCATTTTCTGTTACTGCTACAATTGTTTCTTCTTCTTCTTCTGATTTGTGTATTGTATCCATGTCGAGCTGTGAGAGAACTTGTTGTCCCTGAACTGACATTTCAACTGATTCATCCTATAAGAAGGCAAACTCTTTTGCGAGATGGGCTAATGCATCTGCAAGAGCATTTTCTTTTCTTCTAATCTTGTAGATTGTTACATTCAGGAGTTGCACCAATAGTTTCATGGCTTGCTGAAAGTACTGCTCGAGCCTCGGTTTCAGAACTCTGTACTGTCTGGCGATCTACTGAATGATCAATTGCGAATCTTCGTAGATGTTGATATCTGTTATACCCATCTGAATGGTTAATTCCAATCCTATTATGAGGGCTTCTTATTCTGCCTCATTGTTTGTACACGGTTCTGTTAGGTGGTAGGAGTAACTTAACATCCCCCGCTATGGTGTTATAAATATTAGTCCGATTCCTGCCTTACCGGGCACTATCGTTTGCAATTCTCTGTCTTTCTGCGCTGAAGATGCTCCATCGAAGTACAATTCCCAACGCTGATCATCAGGATCTACTAGGTTCAATATTTGCTTGTCTGGCAAGTTGTCCTTGAAAGGCGATTCTGCCGGCAAAGGATGTGCTGCAAGGAAGTCTGGTAGGACTTGTCCCTTTACGACACGAAGAGGAATGAAAGTTATATCAAATTGCAATAGTATCATCGACCGCCTTGCAAGTCTGCCGGAAAGCTTCGCGCGAGTCATTAAATATTGCAATGGATTAACTTTCGAAATAAGGTTGACCTTATGAGGAAGCATGTAATGCCTGAGCTTTTGAGCGGCAAAGATCAGGGCCAAACAATGCTTCTCAATTGGAGGGTACTTTACTTCTGTCAGAATCAGACGACGACTTAAGTAGTAGAGAGCATTTTCTTTACCCTCGTCATTGACCTGGGCTAACAGGGCTCCAAGGGAGTCATCTAAAGCCGCGGTATAAAGTATCAACTGTCTACCCTAGATTGGGGCTGCTAAGACAGGAGGTGTCATTAGATATTGCTTAATGTCCTCGAAGGCCCGCTGGCATTTCTCTTCCCAAACAAATTTGGCGTCCTTTTTAATTAATGCCGAGAAGGGCTGACACCTACCTGACAAGTTCGAGATAAAGCGTCGAAGATATGCCAATTTCCCTTGAAAGGATCATAGTTGTTTCAAAGTTTTCGGAGGCGGAATTTCTAAGATAACTTTAATCTTTTCCGGATCGATTTCAATTCCGCAATGTCGGACAACAAATCTTAAGAATTTCCCGGAGGTGACGCCGAAGGGGCATTTTAAGGGGTTCATCTTAAGGTTATATTGTCTTAATCGCTCGAAAACAATTCTCAAATCATACAAGTGATCTTCTTTTAGTTTACTTTTAATGACTACATCATCCACGTAGCACTCAACTTGGTTGTGAATGAGATCATCAAAAATCCTCATCATTTCTCTTTGGTAAGTTGCTCCTGTGTTCTTCAATTTAAAAAGCTTTACTATGTAGCAGTAAACTCCGATTGGCGTTCTGAAGGCTGTGAGTTTCTCATCTTCTGGTGCCATCTTTATCTGATTATATCCTGAAGATCCATCCATGAAAGAGAAGATTTCATGTGTTGACGCGATGTTAATCATCAATTCTGGAATTGGTAGCGGAAATTCATCTTTTGGGCATGCTTTATTCAAGTCTCTGAAATCTACACAGATTCTGATCTGACCATTCTTCTTTCTGACCGGTACCACGTTGGCTAACCAACTTGAGTACTACTCTTCACGGACAAATTTAGCATCTATTAGCTTCTTAACTTCAGCTATTACTTGTTGTTCAATCTCTAGACGCATTCTTCTGGGAGCTTGTCCGGCCGGAGCGGCGAGTGTGATCCACTCCTAACTTGTGAACTGCGACCTCGCGGAGCTAATCCCGTATTTCGTCATAACTCCAAGCAAAGCAGTCCTTGAATTCCATTAATAGTTTGATTATTTCTTCGGACTCTTCTTTATTGCGTAAGGAGCTAACAAAGGTCGGCCTAGGCTCTTCGCTAGTACCTAAGTTAACTTCCATTAACTCATCTGTTGTAGATTTAATTTCTTCTTCAAATTCTGGTGGAGCATCTCCGATTGGTAGATCTTCAAGATTATCTGAGGTTTCCAAGAAGTCTTCATTAGGCTCACTAGCGATAACCAAGCAAAATCCTGTATCATCAACTGATCCTACTGTGCTGAATCCAAGACAATGTTTTGAATTGGGATGCCGACTGGCATTGTTCCATAACTTTTCAAAGCGTTGCGATTGGCCTTTTGACCATATCTTAGGAAAAATACCACGTTGAATTAAATTTTGAACACAGGGAGAATACCACTCAAAAGGAAATTCCATTAATTCAGAAGAAGTAACATTTTCAAATCGTACATCATTTTCAGTTTTGGAAGAAGAAGCACCACGGTAGAACTTGATTAGCTTAGCACCACCACCATGCACTTCCTTGACCACCATACCCTAGATTTTATTAGAATGGATCTGGGTCAGGGTCATAGTATGCACATAGTGGTTAATCTTTTCGTACATTGATTTGTATTCTTCATTCTTTTCATCTTCGAGAGAGATCTTGAACTGTGGTTTCTTCTGATTTATTGTTGCTGCTTCTTTCTTGATTTCTTCTTCTTCTTTAGAGATATTCTCCTAATCAACATCGATGACCGGTTTCTTCTGTTTAACTGTTCCACCGTTTCTTCCTCAACCTCGTCCCTGGCCTCGACCTCGGGTGCAAGTTCTGGAGAAACCTTCACCATCTCATCGTAAGGGAGTGGTGAGTAACTGTTGAACTAGGATTTCAGGTTCTTCGTCTTCTCGTGCTTCTTTTTCTTGATTTGATATGACATTTCTAGAGAAGATTGTTTTCTTTGGGGGTGTGTAGTAAGCTGCATCTTCGTGGATTCCGATTTCATGCACGGAGAATGGTTGCAAATCACCTTTGATACATTGTTCTTGTCCTTCTTCATAGTACTTTATACACTAGTGTAAAGACGACGGTACCATCCGGTTCTCATGGATACATGGCCGACCCAGTAAAGCGTTGAATGATGTCTTAGAATCAATTATGTGGAACTTTGCGGTTATCTTGGCTAATTCACCGATCTTCATTAACAGTGTTATCGATCCGAGAGCTCGTTCTCCTTTCTGGTTGAAGTCTCTTAGCATCATCTTGTCTGCCTCGAGATCACGGGCGTCAATCTCTAAATACGCTAGCATTCAGAGGTTCATTAATTTAATTGATGCTCCTGGATCGACTAACACCCTGGAGAGTGTGAACTTTCCAATACTGACTAAAATGTACAATGGTCGGTTATGATCTGCTGTTCCAAGTAGTAAATCATCATCCGTGAAGGTAACACCGCGCTGTCCTTTCAATGAGCAAACCTCGCTGAAGGAATTACCAGCCATTTGAGCTAAGCAAATTTCTGGATCAAGCAAGGCCTTGATCAGAGATTCTCTCATCTCCTTTGACAGGATCAGAGCGTCGTAGATGCTCTGTTTGGTCGGTAGCTTCCTAAGATGGGCTAGCACATTATAATCCACTTTGTTATCGCGCTCTTCCGTTTCTTCATGAACGGGCAATTCTTCTGTTGGGGTTGGCTTTTTCTGAGCAACCACCTGCTTTCCCTTGTCCTTTGGAACCAATCTCGGAGATAGGACCTTTCTGCTTCTTAGGTTAACTTCAGTAATTTCCTCTGAATCTACCGGTGTATCTTCTTGAATCGGAACGACTGGCCCTTCTGAAGTCGCCTTGACGTCTGACAATTCTAACTCAATTGTGATCGGAGTTCCTCGGAATTCACAAATAGACTCGTCACTTACTGAACTTTTGTAGCCATTCTTGTGAATGTCCTCCTCTTCGTCGTAGTTATCTAGGTTTTGTATGATTTGAGAATCGTTATTCATATCGAATTCGAGATTCGGATTACGTTGGTTGTCATTAGTTATGTAATTGTTAGAAACAGTCAAAACGTAGCCAACACCAAAATTGGGGCGAGCAAATAATCATACAGAGTCAGAGGTTCGAGGAATTTCTCCCCCCAATCAGAAACAACCATCCTAGGAAAAGTAGCCCCTAGTCTACCTCTCGGAACCACAATCTTCTCTTCTTCCACGATCTTCTCCTCCTTCTAGGGCAGTTCTTCAATCACTAACGATAGCGTCGGCTTGGCGGGTTTCAAGCTTTGAGTTGATACGTACACCGAAGCGGTCTGGATGTGATCCAAAATTTTCTTTGATGACTTCGTCCAGACAGTACTCCATCCATCGTTGGTCATGTACGGGTCGATCGAAACAATAGGCTTTGCCGAGATAACATTGACGGAACCTCCTTTTTGGGGTTCCTTCATGTATTCCTTCGGGATTGTTATGTTCCCTTGTCGAAGGTTATTCTCGAGCCAATTCTTGAAAGTGAAGCAGTCTTCGATTTTATGTCCGAGCATCCTGTGGTAGGGACAGTAGTTTGGATGATCCTTCTTGTCGACTTCCGCTGGCCTTCTGGGTTATGGTAGTTGAAAATCGGGCGTCTTCATCAAACTGCGAAACATATTAGCCACTGCCTCAGTCTTGAAGGGGTACTCTTTGTTCAAAAGTTCCTTCAAGGGACGGAGCAGACGAGGCGGCGGCTGATCGTACCGCTGCGACTGATAACTCGGTCGAGGCTGAAAACTCTACTGAGGCTGATAATTCTGCTGAGGGTGTTGATAAGTCTGTTGCGGTTGCTCTGACCATATTTGCACTGGCTGTTTACCTTTGTCCACTGCTGCGACGGTTCCGAATTTCTTCTCGAATGCTTTTACGGGCTTCTGCTTATCAGTCTTGTCGACAAAACTTAGCTGTTTCGCTTCCTCTTGCAAGCTCCCGACCTTACTAAGCAACTTCTCGAAAATTTTAATGGTGAATCCTTTAAGGAGAAGTGCTATCGGGACGTGGATACTCTTAAGCAAGATACCGACCGCATGCTGTTCCTGAAGCTGTGGTTCACACTTCATGCACAGGTTCCTCCATCGAAGTATGTAATCTACCAAAGTTTCATTCAGTTTCTGTTGCTCCACCACTAGATCGCCGATAGAGATGTGGTGCTGAGCTCCGGCAAACCTCTCAACCAAGAGATTTTCCAATTCTCCAAAAGTCTTGACTGATCCATTCGGCAATTCTGCATTCCAGTCAAAGGAGATCCCTGAAAAACCGCTGGCGAAGTGTTGGAAAAGCAAAGCGTTGCTCCCGCCGGCATTGCAGCAACTGAAACGAAAATGTGCGACATGTTGCCGGTGGTTTCCTGTTCCATCAAAATTCTTAAACAGAGGTGGTACAAAGCCCTTCGGGTATTAGACTGCATCAAATTCTTCGGGGTAAGGTCTACCCGTCTGAATAGATGTTCCATTCTTAGACTGAGCTAAGGCTTCTCGCACCTGCTGTTCTACCATGCTCTTAATATCCTTTTCGGGAGTCATGTTCTGTGCAGAATATTTCTTCAGCTGATCATCTCCTTTAACATATGTAATCTCTTATCCTCCATCTTCAATATGGATGATCTCTGGGGGTGTCTTTCCGAGGCTGGGCCTGACTCTGAAGAGTGGCTAAGGCGGCAGCCATCTCTTTCATCCTTTTCGCCATCTGTGAAATCGTATCATCTCTTTCCTGAAGCTGTGCTCTCAGTAACTCTGGCTCATCTCTTTTTAAATCTGGCGGAACTCCCTGTGAAGCTAATGATGCTCGTGTCTCAACCATGTTGACCTCAGCATACTCTTCATCCATGAATTCTAACGAATCCACTTCGTCCCTTAATTGTTCTCCTCTTTCTCTTGCTAGATGTCAGATGCCCATTCTTAGTTGCCCTATGGCATCCTCAAGTGGCCTTTTCTGAGCGATCTTATGCTTGTCAGGAGATGACTGTTGAACCTCTCTTTCAGGAGTTTCTTTTACTGCGACACTCTCTTCATATCTGGGATCTTCAGCGAGACTTCTCTTTCCAGAACGTTCTGTTAGTATTGGTTCGACAATAATAGGTTTCCATACCATCCTTCTTGTAGTAGAAGGCCTAAGACCGGCTGGTCTATCGGCGGTGCGTAAGTAGGTGGTGTCCTCCCTAATATGGAGACCCGATACTACAACAAGTGAGCCTTCCTCGCTAGCTCGCACCTTTTTCTTTGGTCTTTCAGGGACAATAGGATGCTCTACTCGCGGATCGAGGTGAGACTTAACTGGCACTCATCTCATTCTTCTCAGAATCTGTGATACAGAACATCCTCCTTTTCTGGCTAATTTCTCCACTACTGCTCGCAATCGAGTGAGCTGTGTAGCCTTGTACTTTTTCTTCTTATTGTCACTGTAATATGCAGGCCAGAGTAACACAGCGACGATCTTTCTGGCATCTATTTCATCAGATGCAGCAGAGAGAGGGTGGAATCTATTTCTTTCCAACAGTGGTAAGTATTATGGCGGTTCTTCCTCTTTCTCTTCGGGGATTTCTTCAAGACAGGCGGCTTCATCTTCTCTGACCTTCTTGGTCTTAGCAAACTTCCTATTTTTATTCCTCCTCTGTGTCCGGGTTAAGGGCCTATACTTCGAACTGGACCCTGTCTCAAAAACAGATGGTATCACAGCGAAGTCTGAACCCTCCATGGTGACAGGCTCATAACTGACTTGTACTTCCTTTCCTTTTAGTTTGGCAGGAACCGGGGTAGGTGCAGTAATGTCCAGACCGGTGGGGGTAAAGATGACAGTTCTAGGGGTAGCAGTCAACTTCTGGTGAACAGCAGTGTTCCTTTCAACTGGGGCCCTCTGCACGGGAGGGAATTCTTGAGTTGACTTCAGGTTAAACTCAATCATAGGCTCTTCAGTCTCTGGCACTTTTTTCATGAGTGTGAAAAGAGTAACATCGGCAAACTTAACGTCTGTATTGTCAAAACCTTGTCCAAAGAGGATGATTGCAACGCTAGGCAGTTCGTCCTGGTAGACAGCTAAGTCTAACCCATTGGTGAAAGAGAAGATCAGCTTCGGGGCAGGCATCTTCTGCAAGGCAAGTTTCGACTATCAGTTCTGAATTATGCTTCCTTCGTCAGGACAAAAAGAAAGAAATTGAAAAGAGTCCGAACACAATTTATTTAAGTTTTATTTATGCATTTATGATTTAGAAAAGAGTTTTTTGTTTAGGCGGTTAGTTTATTCGTTAAAAAACGAGAGGAGATTAGAGTGGATAAAGGACCCAATTCAGAGCTAAGAAAGGAAGGGAAAATCTCGTAGGATTTCCCAACTCGAAGGACCGCACCTAAACTAACACTTATTAGGGGTCTACCTCGCCTCTTTGGAGAGGTAACAAAGGATGATTTTGGAACCTCTCTGTTTAGGGGTGTCTAAACAGTGGCTCAAAAATCCGAGAAGAGTTAATCATACTTGTTCAAGGCAGAAATGAACAAGATATGTCAACGGAAGAATGGTAGTTTAATCCACTAGAGGCATGGACTTACTACCGATTTATGAAAGCAAAACCATCCGATCAAAATGGAGAGAGGAACTCGTCCCCAGCGGAGTCGCCAGAAAGTTGTCGCATATTTTTAGATCATGTATTTTGAAAGGGGTCGCCTATAGAAGCTGTCGACGAATTTTTTAATTTAAATTAAATGTATAATTTGAAAGGTAGTATTTGATTTTAAAATAATTTCAATTTTAAAAAAAATTAAGATATGAAATTAAACCGATCTCACATCCCAAATAATTTATATAAACGAGCATCGCACCACAAACCGTGTATCTATCCCGAAGAATAGACACACTGCTTGATGATGGGGCTCGATTAAATAAACTAGAAGATTTGTGACATCTGTTTAGTCTGCGAACCAATTTTATAAGCCAACAAATTCCTCTGCTTCATATAAAGGAGTTAAGCAGGGTTTATATTACCTTGGTTCTTAAAGTTCCCTATAAGGGTAAGCCCCTATAGTTAATTACATCTTAAATGATGAGAATCATTTAATAAAACTCTCGATAATGATTAGTGATTTTTCTCTCAAGAATTTCAAAGCTTAAGGTTTTCAAAAAATTAGATTTTGGAAATTTCAAAAAGTATTAGCTCAAATTCGGAATAGTTTATTTCAAGAATCCAAAGGAAGAGAAGTAGGAGAATCTGAGGATCCAAGAAGAACCTTGGCAACCTCTCAAACTATCCTATTGTTTAGCTTCAATTTGGGAGTTTATTTAATGTTTTGATCCTGCCAATTTTAATTAATTATGACTTATATTTGTATGACATAATCATACAAATAGCCTTGAAGATGTGAGGGTTTATGTCGTACCGAACGACTACCTCAGAGTCTTAAGACCGATTACGGCTTAATTTGCATAACATGATTATGCAAATGCCTAACGAAAAGTTAAGGATTTATGTTGCACTAGGCAAACTACCTCAAAATCCTATGGCTTTGTTATTTAATTCTAAGAAATGTTTTGCTGAAGAAGACACAAGTTTTGCTGACGAAGATGGCCGTGCTACCCACTATGCTCCAAGCTCATTGTTGTTACAGAGGTTTAGTTTTAGAAGGTGAAAATCAGGAGATGAGAGAAGTTTTTTAGTTTAGAAATCTTAAAGTCTAAATATTTTTAATATTTTAATTAAAACAAATCTTAAAGTTGTTTAAACAGAAGCCAGATTAAGATCCCACGGTTCCGTCATCCCGGCACCGTTTTTTTCATCGAATTTACTTAGTCCAGATGAATTTGCTAAACTGAACTGAATGAGTTCCACACTTTCATTTAGACCATGGGAAATCCCATTAACAACACGTGGGTTGCATCATCCGAGGTATTCTTGATCATTCAACGAGACATTTTAATTTAGTTGCAATTGTAGTTTTGTTGTTCTGTTTGTGATTAAATTTTGAGTTGTTTTATGTTTTGGATTGTTGTGGCGGTGAATTTTATCTTGTGGTGAATTTTAATTTAGTTTTTGTTTTAGTTTTGTGGCTATCCTAAAGATTTTGGTTTTCATGCAACAATCTTGTTTAACATGCAAGAAGAGTAAAGTGCAGTGTAGAAAATGCAATAGAGTAGATTGCAATAACATAAAAACATACCTGGAGGGTCCTCCCGTCATTCCAAGCTACACTTTAAAACACATATTAAAGCATTTAAATATTTCAACAAATACCTAGATAAAGAGTAAAGGAAGGGTTTTGGTTGTCTACCAGAATCCTAATCCTATAGCTAGTCATTTCCTATGACGTCTAGGTTCTTGATTTTGGTCAAGGATGATTTTCTTCATCAAAGAGCAATTAAGTTCAATTTTTCTTTAAAGCCACCTATCGTATTGAGGAAGTGCTTAGAACAAATCCTAAACATCTTTTCAATACCTCTGGAACAGTTTTGAGTCCAAGTGAATTTAATTACACAGGTGAATTAATCATCCAAGGGTTTAGTTAAGTTTTGTTCCCTTGCTCAGTGAACTAGGATGTTTGATTATCCTATGAGTGAAGTGACATTTCACTTAGCGCTTCATTTAATAGTTATAATAATTTAAAGCTTTCAAGGGCGAGTTAATTTGTTAAAGATTTTAATGATTTGAAGTTAAAGGTTGATGATTTACTTTAATGTGATTTAATTATGAAATTTTAATCAATGATTTTAAGTTTGGAATAATGTTTGATTCATTTAAGTTAAACTTTTTATAAATGATATCGATATTTCATGTTAATTTAAATTTTAGATTTAACTTAGGTTAAAAGAGGTATTCAAATTACTTATTAAATTTTGACGATTTAATTAATTTAATTTTTTTTACATTATGTTTTAAGGTGAGTTGTCTTAAAATTATTTAAAATTTGTAATTTTTTATGATTTTAAATTAGTTTCAAATAATTTAATTTACTTTTTAATCATTTAACATTTTTGGCTTTAATAGATTATTAAATTATTTAATGATGTAGGTTTTAAGAATTATTTACCTTTAATCATTTAATTATTAATTCCACTTACCCTCTTAAGTTAAGAGTTAAATATTATTAGGTGATTTATTTAGGGATTTTTAAATTAAAGAATCAATATCCTCTTAAGTTATATCCCCATTTCAATAATCTAATTTAAATTAATCTTCCATAATTTAAATCACTCAATTAATTAAAGTTTCATTTTTGCGTTTATTAAAGTGATTAATGGATTCCTACCCTTTGACTTCTCAAAGTTTCAATCATCTGAGAGAAAATTAAAATCAGACATTTTAACCCCCATTCTGATTAAACCTAAAGTTTTAGTTAGGGGTTAAAATCTTTTAATTACCTTTATGCCCCTTAAAGCTTATTTATTTTATAACTCATTAAATTAAGCTTAAATGAACCTAAAAATCTTTATGCCACTTCGCTCACATGTCAATAAAGACATCAGAGGAGAAAATGTGATTTATCTGAATTTAATTTATTTATATAATTATTTTTAATGGAAAATAGGGGTTTTCAAAGAAAATTCACCAACATGACCAAGGTAAAGTTTCTGTCCTTAAAAAAATTATAGGATATTCCTAATAACTAGAGGACCACTTGGACCAATTTTTATGATTTATCCAATTATATTTTATCTATTATAATTATTTTAAGTTTTGGAGTGTTAATTAATTAAAAATGAAATAAAAGTTGAAAAATAAATTTTATATTTTTCAAAAATCCCTCTGACCTCAAGAAAGTTATAGAAATAAATTTTATATTTTTCTGATTTTTTTTATTTATTAGAATTAATTTAGTGGAAAGGCTAGAAAATACATTTTTTAATTCAAAAAAATGTTTTAAGGCTTTGAAATTAAATATCTTAACCTAGAGACTTAGGAAAAGTATTTGATTGGTTCCTAAGTGATTAGGGGACCAAATATGACATTTTTATGATTTTTATTATTTTGGTGATTTTTATTATTTTTTAATTATTAAAAATATTAAAATATGCTTAAAAAGGAAAGTTTTTAGAAAATTCCAATTTTATTTTTCTTAGGCTCCTCTGATATTAGAGAAGTCCCAAAATCAATTTGGTGAATTTTTGAAATGTATTTTTGAGGTTATAAATTTTTAAAGTTTAATTTTTGTTATTTGACTTAATTAATCCTTTTAGTGGGGTTAAAAATTTCCAATTGACTTCAAATTTATATGTGAGGGTCCCCTGGTCAGTAGAGAATTATTTTCAAGTCATTTTAATGTGTGATTAACTCTAATTAATTAAAGTTCAATTTAGAGTGGTTAGGCCAATTAGGTTTATTTTTTAAGGAATTAAATCAAACCATAATTTTCCTAGGGTCCTCTGGTCCTAAGAAACTTCACCAAATTTTCCTGGAATTTTTTAAGCAGCATGCTAATTTTTTGAATTAAAATATCAAAAACAGTGACATAAACTTGAAAATACATAACTTGTCATAAGGATGGCCTCTAACCTTGAAAAATTTAGGGAATGTTCCCGAGATCAGAGGCTTCAAAAGCCCTATGGTCTCATGCCATGGTGAAATGTCTATGCAAATGGAGAATTAAAATACTAAAATGAGTAAATAATTATTTAAAAATAAAATACTTATCAAAATAACTTGATTTCTTTCCCACATTATTCTCCTCTATTCACTGAGCAAGAGGGTTTTTTTTTTATTTTTATGATTTTTCTATGCGAAGATATGAAATTTTAAAGTTTCTGGTATTTAATTAAATAGAAAATAACCTAATTTCCTACTTAAACCATTCAGTGTCGTGTTAACCTCGGCGGCTTCGAAGCCCTACGTATCTGTTGATCTCATTTTTGATGAGGTCTTCTCTTCTTCTCTTTAGTACTTAGGATCTAGCCTTAGGCTTTTCCTCTGACTATCTTAGAGGACTAGAATTGGGACCCACCTTTTAGAAATTCAAACCACTTCTTAACTCCCTGCAAACTCCACAAACTTGACTATAGACCCCTAATCACCTAGAGGGTTGAAATCAGTCGTGGAAGTTTAAAGGATGAGTTCCTATAGGACTCTTTGGCCTTGGGACCGCCTACAGGTGGCCTGATGCAGTGAAGGGGCTGACTTACACACACACTACACTTATACACTACACCTATACACTACACTTTCACACACCCATACCTAACTTGACCTCCTGACTCATGTAGGTGATTCACATGGATGGTCCTTAACCCCTAAGCCCTTGGCTAAGAGGGTTAGGAACAACATGGTGAAGCCTCAAATGAGTCCCTTCATGGCTCACATGGGCTTGCCATGGCTTCATGGCTCAACCAAAATGACTTCTTTCCACTTACATCAACCCGATCTTCAATTTTCCAAATTTTCAATTTTTGACCCTCGGGACCCTACACCCGCTAGCTTACCCAAAACCCCGAAATTACCCAAATTTCTCAAAATTTCCAAATTATCCAAAATTCTCCAAAATCATTCCCAAACATTTCCACATCACTTAAATTTATCATCCATACTCAAAAATACTAAAAATTCCAAGAAAACCTCCCAATACCCTCCAAATACCCAAAATACCCCTCTTGACCAAAAAATCCAAAAATTCAGAAAATTCCCAGAAAATTCCAGAAAATCCCAAATATTCCCAATCTCATTTTGTCCAACTACACCATGGGCCAATTTTGTCAATTTACCCTACTTTTGTCAAAACCCCCAATTTGACCCATTTTAACCCTAAGTAAACCCAACCAAAGCCAAAACCTCTTTGAAACACTCCCATAAACATTTCTCAACATTTATTTTACATCAATTTCAACCCTAGCCCAACATTGGCCCAAGTTAGCCCAATTTGACCTACATTGGCCCATTTACCAAATAAACCCAAATTCAACCCAATTCAAACCCAAACCACCTTAAATCTATTTCAAATCACTCATGACACATCCATGAGCTAAACCCAACAATTATTTGGCCCAACCTCTTTACAAAATTCCCATCCATAAATTCATTTTTAAACTTAAGGGCCCATCCCTTAAACCCTCCTAAAAGCCCATTTCCTTGAAAATTCAAAAGCCCAAATCATCCTAAAGCCCACATGACACTTCCCCTCATCATCCATTTGATCAAAATCACCCCTAAGTTGCAAAATCATCAATTAAACCATTCCAAATCAAGCCACATGTCAAGTTACCCCCTAAATGTCAAATATTTCTAAAACCCTTTTCATGAAACAAATCAACCTTTTCCCAAGCCAAATGAAGCCATGAACAAGCCATTCTCGAAGCCACATGAAGCCATGAGGGCTTTGACTTGTCATTAGTCCATTTATGGCAAGAAGAGGGGGTTCTTTCTTAAACTTCCTTTAACCCTTTTTTACCTTAATCATGTCACACACTAAACCATGTTTAGCCACCTCATCATGGATGGAGACTTCACCACTCCTTCTAAGCTGACCTAAATGATTCCCTCAGCTCAAAATCGAGCTTGGAAGGGTGCACCAAGCCCAAAATGGTGGGTTGACCCAAACCAAGCCAAAGTGAGCCTTCTCCCATTCCATTTAAATCAAACTCCTTTACACATGTCAAACCTCGATTGATTGCACAAGCCTCCGGCCACGACCCACCTGAGCTTGAGGGTGACCTGACCCCGGCCGGCCGGCCACCCGATCAGCCGGAAAACACCATGCCCGAAACCTTGGGAGGAGCCGAATTTTGGAATTCCACCTTCGTCGAGCTGCCTCACTCCAAATGGCCATTGCAGCTCGTTCTTCTCCTCACCGAGAAACGGTGATCCCGACCATTAAACTCCCCTGGAGAGCCTCCGGCCATGCCTATTTAAACCCCTCGCCCTCTCGGCCAAAGGAGGTGCTTGAACCAAAAACCTTAAGGAAACTCGCCAAAATCACTCCGGATCACTCTCCACACATAGAGCACACGATCCCCACTGAATTTCGCCCCGATTCCCTCTAGGCGAGCCCGATTTTGAGCTCGAACTTTGGCCGAAAACCAGGACACTTCTTCACGGTGAGCCAATTCCCAAATTGATTGGTCCTACACCTTCACTGGACCAAGAGGAGAAGTTCCCCAGCTGAAAGCCCCATCTCTAGGCCACCCGGTTGCTCCGGCCTCCGAAGCTTTGTGATCGAGCTGTGGTCGAAGTCCAACCTAGACAATTCACCGGACCGGGAGACTTCATGCGGAGCTTACTAGGATCCGATCGAAGGTGTAACAACTCTCGGATCGAAGCTTCACTTCTGCGAGCAAAGGTATGGACTCCCTCTTCTTCCCGAGCTTCGAGAGATTCTCATTTTAATTTGAGTCGATTTAAATGCATGTTCTACAGTATGGATGTGTTCGTCTCTTCGAGACGAATCCATAGAAGCATAAGAACACGAAAATCCGTTGAGAATCGAGTGAGAAATTAGGGTTAGAAGGTTGACGGTCACGGGTGCACACCGGTCGTAGACGATGACCGGGAGCCGTTGGATCGCGCGTGTATCGAGCGGACGATTCGGATTGCGCCGGACCGGGGAATGTTACGTGAACCGCGGGGCCCGGGACTGATGACTCGGATGGCGGCGCCCGATCACGGCGCGACACGTACCCCTTCGGAGGCTGCCGATGTTTCGGCGGCGCCGCGTGGATAAGTAGATAAATAGGGTATTTAATGTATTTATTAAATATCGAAACTTTAAAAATCCATATCTTTGTGTAGAAAAATCACAAAAATAAAATAAAAATACCCTCTTGCTCGGTGAACGAGAGGAGAATAATGTGGAAAAGAAATCATTTAATTTCATCAAGTATTTTATTTTTTATAATTTATTTACTCTCTGCATACATTTAATTCTCCATGCATGTATACAATTCACCATGGCATGAGACCATAGGGCTTTTGAAGCCTCTGAACTTGGGAACATTCCCTGAATTTTCCAAGGTCGGAGGCCATCTCGTGAAAAGTTATTTATTTTTCAAATGCATGTTGCTTGTTTTGAGTATTTTAATTCCAAAAATTAGCATGTTGTGAAATAAATTCTAGAAAAATTTGGTGATGTTCCTTATGACCAGAGAACTCTAGGAAAAATGGGACTTGAGTTAATTCACTCGGATTAACCCTAATTGGCTTAAACACCCAAAATAGGTCTTTAATTAATTAGAGTTAACCAGGCATCAAATTGACTTGAAATCAATTTTCCACTGACCTTTAGGATCAGAGGAATTCACCATAAAAATTTGAGGTCAATTGGACTTGGTTAGCCCCACTAATTGGGTTAATTAAGCCACTTAGCCATTTTAAACTTTAAAAATTCATAACTTTTAAAATACTTTTCAAAAATTCACCAAATTGGTTTTGGAGCCTCTATGATATCAGGGGAATCTAAGAAAATTAAAATTTCAATTTTCTGAAAAAGTTGATTTTTAATAATATTTTAATATTTTTAATAATTAAAAAATAATAAAAATCACAAAAATAATAAAGTTCACCAAAATGTCACATTTTGAATTTTAATCACTTAGGAACAAATCCCACATTTTTCCTAGGTCTATTTAGTGAGATATTGAATTTTAAAGTTTTAAGATAATTTTAAAATTAAAAAAATGTATTTTCTAGCATTTTCACTAAAATAATTATAATAAATCATAAAAAAATCAGAAAATTGCAAAATTTGTTTCTCTGGTTTCCTTGATATCAGAAAGATTTTTGAAAAATATAAAATCCATTTTTCAACATTTATTTTATTTTTAAATTAATTAACACTCCAAAACTCAAAATAATTATAATAAAAATAATATAATTCAAAAAATCACCAAAATTGGTGCAAGTGCTTCTCTGGTCATTAGGAATGTCCCCTAATTTTCTTAAGGACAGAAACTTTCCTTTGGTCATGTTCTCAAATTTTCCTTGAAAATCTCTATTTTCACCAAAAATAATTATATAAATAAATTAAATACAGAAAAATCACATTTTCTCCTCTCATGTCTTTATTGACATATGAGTGAAGTCACATAAAAATTTCAAATTCATTTGTGTTCAATTTAGTGAGTTATGAAATTATTAAGTTTAAGGGGTAAAATGGTAATTAAACTTTTAACCCTTAATTAAAACTTTAGGTTTAATAAAAAATCAACAAGTAAAATATTTGATCTTAATCTGATTTGGATGATTGAAATTTAAATAATTAAAGGGTAGAAACTCATTAAACAAATTTTAAAATAATTAAACTTTAATTAAATAATAGATTAAATTTGGAAGAATAATAAAATTGGAATTATTAAAATAAGGGATATTTATTAGGAAGAGATTTATTCTTTAATTTAAAAAATCCCTAAACTAATTATATCATTAACATTTAACTCTTAATTAAAATGATAACTCAAATTTAAAATATTAAAAGACTTAATTAAATCATTAAACTCTTTTAAAATCTCAATTAAAATTATAAATTAAATTAAATTAAAATTAAATTAAATTAAATTAAACAATTAAATTAAATTAAATTAAATTAAAAAATTAAATTAAATTAAATCAAATCAAATTAATTAAACATCAAATCAAATTAAATTAAATTAAGTTAAATTAAAACTCAATTAAATTAAATTGAATTAAATATAACGTCACCTAAGACATAAAGAATTCAAAATAAATCTAAAGCAACTTGAACACTATTCCAAATTTAAACCCTTTAACTTAAATCGAATCATTTAAATACTAATTTACCCTTGAAAGCTTTGATTATTATAACTCCTAAATGAAACATTAAATGAAGTGCTTACTTCACTCATAAGATATTCGAATGTCTTAATTCATCTGAGCGAGTTAACAAAACTTGAAAACCTCGGACGATTGATTCATTTATATAATTAAATTCATTTGGACTTAAAACAATCCTGGAAATATTGAAAAGATGTTTAAGATTCTTCTTAAGCACTTCCTCGATATGATAGGATATTTATAAGAACAATTGGACTTAATTGTTCTTTGATGAAGAAAATCGTCCTCAAACAAAAACACAAAGAACCTAGACGTCATAGGAGATGACTAGCTATAGGATTAGGAATTTGGTAGAAAACCATAACCTTTCCCTTAGCTTTACCTAGGAACTTGCTTAAATATTCTAATTGTGTTTTAAGTGTAGCTTGGGATGACGGGAAGACCCTCCGGGTACGCTTTTATTTTATTGCAATTTACTTTCTTGCAATTTACTTCCTGCAATTTACTTTATTGCGGATGCACTTTACTTTTCTTGCATGATAAAACAAGCTGTTGCATGAAAACCCACACCTTTAGGATAGTCCCTAAAACTGAAACCAAAACTAAGTTAAAAGTCATTGCAAGATAAAATTCACCGCCACGACATTTCAAAATATAAAATAACTCAAAATTTAATCACAAACAGAACACAAAACTACAATTGCAACTAAATTAAAACGTCTGTTGGATGATCGGGAATACCTCGGATGATGTAACCTACGTGTTGCTAACGGGATTTCCACGGTCTAAATGAAAGTGTGGAACTCATTCGGTTGAGTTTAGCAAATTCATACGGACTAAGTGAATCCGATAAAAATAATGATGCCGGAAGGATGGAGCCGTGGGATCTTAACCGGTGTCGTTATAATCAACTTTAAGATTTGTTTTAATCGAAATACAAAACACTTGGAAATTAAGACTTCTCTAAACCAAAACACTTTTCTCATCTCCTGATTTATGATTTCTAAAACTAAACCTCTACGACAACGAGGAGCTCGGAGCATGGTGGGCGGCACGGCCATCGTCATCGACAAAACTTGAACCTACTTCAGCAAAACCTTCTTAGAATTAAATAACCAAGCCATAGGACTTCGAGGTAGTTTGCACTAGTGCAACATAAATCCTCAACTCTTTGTTAGGCATTTGCATGATCATGTCATGTAAATTAAGCCCTAACCGGTCTTAGGATTCCGAGGTAGTCGTCCGATACGACAATAAACCCTCACATGTTACTGAGATTATTTGTTTGATTTTATCATACAAATATAAGCCCTAATTAATTAAAATTAGCGAAGATTAAAATACTAAATAAACATTAGGACTTTCCTAAATTCAAGCCAAACAATAGGATAGTCGGGAAATTACCGAAGTTCACTTCGAATCAGTGATTCCTCCTACCTTTCTTCCTTCGGATTCACAAAACAAAAATGTTCCAAATTTGATCCATTCCTATTGAAATTCCAAAATTCGATCTTTGAAAACCTTAAACTTTGAAATTCTTGAGAGCGAGAATTATTGGTTATTATCGAGAGTTTTCTTAGGTGATTCCCGTCACTTAAGATGTAATTAACTATAGGGGCTTGCCCTTATAGGGAATTTTAAAGAACCCGAGTAATATAAACCACTGTTTAATACTTTCATATTAAGTAGGGGAATTTATCGGCTTATAAAATTGGTTCGCGAGACCAAACGGATGTCACGAAAACTTCTAGTTTATTTGATCGAGCCCCACCCTCAAGCAGTGTGTCTATCCTTAGGGATAGATACACGGTTTGTGGTGCGGTGCTCATTTATATAAACTATTTGGGATGTGAGATCGGTTTAATCTCATAACTTAAAACTTTCAAATTTAAAACTATTTTCAAAGTCAAATACTACTTTCTAAATTATATATATATTTAAATCAAATTTAAAATTTAAATTCGCCGACAACTTACGTTAGGCGACCCCCTTTAAAATACAATACAACCTAAAAATATGCCGACAACTTACGGCGACTCCGTGGGAGAATTCCTCTCTCCATTATAATCGAATAATTACGCTTTCAAAAATCGGTAGTATATCCATGTCCCTAATGGGTCAAACTACCCTTCTTTCCGTTGGAATACTGTGTTCATTTCTACCTTGGACAAGTATAGCCAACATTCTCTCGGATTTAGGAGCCTTTGTTTAGACACCCCTAAACGAGAGAGGTTCCGAGATCCTTTTACCTCATTCCGAGGTGGGGTGGACCCCGATAGGTGTTAGTTTAGGAGTGATCCTTCGAGTCGGGAAGTCTTGCTTAAGACTTTCTTTTCCTTTACGAATCGGATTCCTTACCTTCTACACACCTTTGAACATTCCGTTCTAAATAAACAAACCCTCTAATAAGTGATTCTTTTAACAAATGATTCTTTTTTATAAATACATGAACAAAGAATGAGTTCGGACTCTTTTCAATTCCTTTCTTTTCGTCTCGAAGAAAAGAAGCATAACTTAGGACGACGACCGAAATCTACCTTGCGAAATGGAAGCCCGAAATTGATTTTCTCCTTCACCAACGGACTGGACTTCGGCTGTCTATAAGGATGAGTTGCCCGACAATGGGGTCATCCGATTTGGACGAGGGATTCGAAAACTACGAACGTCGAAGTCACCGACGTCTCCCTCTTTGCAGCGACGAACAAGGTATCTAAGGCCGAGGAACCACTGCGCGAGTTCGACCTTAGGTCGACCCAAGAGTTTCCTCCCTGCGAAGGGTCCAGAGCTAGGAGGAATGCTCGCGTCCGCGGGAGGACTATTCTTACTACCCCCATCTGGTCTAGTTGTTTCGCACCTACCCGACATCGCAAATCGAAGGGGAAAGAAATCCGGAACTATGGTAAACCCATTCGCGTGGAGGGTACGGATCTTCTGTAAGACCTTCGTCTTCGAAATCGGGTCCGGTTCGAAGATTCCGTCGGCGACAAAGACCCGAAGAAGAAATAGAAATAGAAGGATCGCCGGAGAAGCCGGAGCTGTCGAGATTGCTTTCTGGAGGAAATTCCGGAGTTGCCGGAATATACACCGTTACCAGAATATACACCTTTGCTCGACTACATACCACTTTTGGGAGGAAGCGGGTTCCATCCCCTCTCCGCCGCGAGAGGATGAGGAGAATGTTCGAATGATTGTTGCCACATTACCACGGCCCGCATACTACAACGATAGCCGCGAGAAAAGAACTAGAACTACGCCGTTTGCTCGATCGCAAACTTTGGTAGAAAAGCTAGCAAGGAAGGAAAAGCGCCCGTGTCGGAAATTCTACGAAGGATAGAACGGGTGCCGGTTAAATCCGTCTTGGGCCCAGAGTAGAACCCGCCGTCATGATAGAAAAGCCGAGCAAGAGAATGAAGGCTAGCCCGCTGTCGTAGTATCGGGATTACGGATTAGGGAGGACACCACCTTCCGGCATTTGGCCGATAGACCATGCGGTTATAGACCTTCTGGCTGCTAGAAGGATGGTGTGGCGTCCCACTACGGGGCGATTGAGGCCGAAACGACGGCCGAGAAAGAAAGTCTCGCCGGGAGGGCTGGAATGCGAAGAAAGTCTTCTTGCGATGAAGGGGACTCGTGAAAAAAGGACCCGGCAACCATCGCATGACAACCACAAAGATACACGAAAGCTCCACTAGAAGATGCCATGGAAAAGTTGAGAACCGAACATCAGAGCGGTTGGCAAAAGAAAGAGAAGAAAAGTTCGGAGATGAGATCGACTCATCGGAATTCATGGACAATGAATATGCGAGAAATCGACATGGTTGAGACACGAGCTTCATCGGCTTCTCGAGGTGCTCCTGCGGTGCAGAAGAGAGGAGCCGGGCGATGAAGAGACGGCTTCGGGAAAAGGACGACACGATCGCTCGAATGGCGAAGAGGATGGAAGAGATGGCCATAGCTCCGGCCGCTCTCCGGAGTCGAGTACAACCACATAGAGAGACACCCCCGAAGTCATTCACATCGTAGACGGAGGAAAGGAGATTACATCCGTCGATGGGGATGACCAGTGAAAAAGGATACAACACAAAGTATGATCCACGAAAAGGATATCAAGAACTTGGTAGAGCGACGGGTGCGAGAAGCCTTAGCACGATCGAAGAACGGGACATCCATTCGGACGGGTAGACCTTACCGAGAAGAATTCGACGTCGTCCGATACCGAAAGGCTTCGTACCACCTACTGTTTAAGACCTTCGACGGAGCCGGGAACCCCCGACGGCATGTTGCACACTTTCGTGCCGGTTGTTGCAATGCGGCGGGAGCGATGCGCTACTCTTCCGATAGTTCGTTAGCGGTCTGTCGGGAATCACCTTCGGCGGTATGCGGGATTACCCGACGGTTCCGTGAAGACATTCTCAGAGCTAGAGAGTCTCTTCATTAAGCGATTTGCCGGAGCTCAGCACCACATCACTATAGGTGATTTAGTGGTAGAGAAGCAAAGGCCGAATGAAACTCTAGTGGATTACATACTTCGATGGAGGAATTTAAGCATGAAGTGTGAACCACAACTGCAAGAACAACATGCGGTCGGCATCTTGCTTAAAAGCATTCACGGCCGATAGCACTTCTCCTCGAGGGATTCACTATTAAGACTTTTGAGAAGTTGTTAAGCAAGGCCGGAAGCTTGCAAGAAGAGGCGAAGCAATTAAGTTTTGCCGACAAGGCCGACAAGCGAAGCCGGTGAAGACCTTCGAGAGGAAATCCGGGATCGTTGCGGCGGTTGACAAAGGCAAACAACCGATGCAAATACCACCGAACGGCCGCAACAACCACAACAAAATTACCGGCAACCCGGTCCAGCTATCGGTCGTCTCCGCGGTATGAACAACCGTCTCGTCCGCAACGTACATTGAGGGAGCTTCGAGCGAGAGAATATCCGTTCGAAAATGAAGCGGTACGAAGATGTTCCGCGGCTTAATGAAAACTCCGGATTTCCAGTGCCGAGCCCAAAAGACCGGAGGAAGTCAACAAGAAAGGTGATCCCGACTTTTGCCCCTACCATCGGATGCTTGGGCACAAGATAGAAAAGCGCATTACCTTCGAAAAGTTGGCTCGACGACAACCTTCGGAAAGGAAATATAACAATCCCGAAGGAGTACATGAAGGAACCCCGAAAGGAGGTTCCGTCGATGTTATCTCAGCCGATCCCGTCATTCCGATAGACCCGTATGCAACCTACGATGGATGGACTACCGCACGGACAAGGTCTTCGAAGAAGATTTTAGATAACATCCGAACCGCTTCGGTGCGAGCTTCGATTCGAGTTCGAGACCCGTTAAGCCGGTACTTATCACTTGCGATAGAAGAACCACCTCGACGGGAGACAATCGAAGAGAAGAAGAAAATTGACGAAGAAGAGGGGACCGAGATTCCTAAGGCTAGACTAGGGGCTGCTTATCCTAGGATAGTTGTTTCCGATTCGGGGGAGAAATCCCTCGAACCTCGATTTTGTATGATTATCTGCTCACTTCGGTGGGATCATATAATGATAAGGGTGATGGCGTTGGCTACGTTTTGTATTGTTTCTAACGATTACGTAACTAGCAACAATCCGGGCGTCGATTTCGATACCAACAACAATTCTCGAAATCATACAAGATCTCGACGATCAAAATGACGAAGAAGGCATCCATCGAGGAGGCTACGAGAGTTCAACGAAGCAACGGATCTATGCGTGAGTTTCGAGGAGCTCCGGTTACGATAGAGTTAGAACCTTCGGATTTGGAAGATAATCCGGGAGAGCCGGTCATTCCGATTCGGGAGGAGACACCGACAAACTCGACACTAGATTCGAAGAAATTACGAAGTCGACTTAAGAAGTGGAAGAGTTCTACCTCCGAGAATGGGTCCAAAAGACAAAGGAAAGCGGTGGTTGTTCAGAAGAACCAACCCGGCGGAAGAAATACCCATTCGAGAAGAAGCGAGACGCATGAGAATAAAGTGGACTACAACGTGCTAGCCCATCTTAGGAAACTACCGGCCAGGCGAGCATTTACGATGCTCTCATCTTATCGAAAGGAGATGAGGGAAGCTCGATCGAGGCCTTACTTGATCCGGAAATTTGCTTAGCTCAAATGGCGGAGATTCCTTAAATGAGGTTTGCTCATTAAAGGAACGACGAGGTGTTACCTTCGCGGACAATGACCTACTTACTTGGGACGGCGGATCACGACCGGCAGTTGTACATTTCGGTTACAATTGGGAAGTTTACGCTCTCCGGAGTATTGGTGGATCCGGGAGCATCAATCGATATAATGAGTTTTCGAACACTAGCATACTTGGAAATTGATGCTCGTGAGCTCGAGGCCGACAAAATGTTATTAAGAGGATTCGACCGAGAAAGGAGAAAGAGCCCTCGGGTCAATAACGCTGCTGATGAAAACCGGTGACTTAGCGAAGACAACCGCGAAATTTCATATAATCGATTCGAAACGTCGTTCAACGCTCTCTTGGGCCGACCATGGATACATGAAAACGGGATGGTACCATCATCTCGCATCGGTGCATCAAATATTACGATGGAGGGGAACGAGTGCATCGAAGACGACTTACAACCATTCTCCGTACATGAGATTGGGATCCATGAAGATGCGACTTATTATGCACCGCCAAAGAAAACAATCTTCTCCGAGAGATACCGTAACAAATAAAGCAAAGAAAGTTCGAGGACAACGAAGGACACGAAGTTCTAGTCCAACGATCACTCACCACTCCCTTCGGCGAGATGGTGAAGGTTTCTCCACAACTCGCATCCGAGGTCGAGGCGGGGACGAGGCCGTGGTAGAGACTCTAGGACGATTGGACGAGAGAAACCGACCATCAATGTTGATTGGGATGATAGTTACGAAGAAGAAAAAGAAATCAAGCAAGAAGCGACAACAATAAGTCGAAAGAAGCCGCAATACAAGATCTCCTCGAAGATGAAAAGAACGAAGAATACAAATCGGTGTACGAGAAGATTAACCACTACGTACATACTATGACCTAACTCCGATCCATTCTAATAAGATCGAGGGTATGGAGGTCGAAGAGGTACATAGTGAAGGTGCAAAGCCGATCAAATTCTACCGCGGTGCTTCTTCCTCCAAAACTGAAAATAATGTACAATTCGAAGATGTCACTTCATCAGAATTAATGGAATTACCTTTTGAGTGGTACTCTTCCTGTGTTCAAAATTTAATTCAACGTGGTTTCTTACCTCGACAATGGACAAGAGGCCAATCCCAACATTTTGAAAAGTTATGGAACAACTCCGGTCGTCCTCCCGATTCAAAGTATGGACTCGGATTCGGCACGGTAGGGTCGGTTGACGATGCTGAATTTTGCTTGGTTGTCACTTGCAAGTCCAATGAAAGCGCATGGAAACTACGGACGAACTCGAAGATTTACAAATTGGAGACGCTCCACAGAATTCGAAGAAGAAATTAAATCCATGATAGATGAGTTAATGGAAGTTAACTTAGGTACTAGCGAAGAGCCTAGACCTACCTTTGTTAGCTCCTTACTCGATAAAGAGGACTCCGAAGAAATAATCAAGTTATTAATGGAATTTAAAGATTGTTTTGCTTGGAACTACGATGAAATGCCGGGATTAGCTCCGGAGGTCGCGGTTCATCAAGCTAGGAGTGGATCCTACTACGTTCCGGTCGGACGAGGTCCCGGAAGAATGCGTCTAGAAATCGAACAACAAGTCATAGCCGAAGTTAAAAAGCTAATAGACGCTAAATTTGTCCGTGAAGAACAATACCCGACTTGGCTAGCCAATGTGGTGCCGGTCGAAAGAAGAATGGTCGGATCGAGAATTTGTGTGGACTTCGAGAGATTTAAACGAGGCATGTCCAAAAGATGAATTCCCTCTACCGATTCCGGAGCGATGATCGATATTGCTTCGACACATGAAATATTCTCTTTCATGGATGGATCTTCGGGATACAACCGGATAAAAATGGCTCCGAGAAGATGAAAAGCTTACGGCATTCGGAACGCCGATCGGAGTATTTTGCTTACACGAGTGATGCCATTAGGACTGAAGAACGCAGGAGCGACTTACCGAAGAGCAATGACAAGAGTTTTTGATGATCTCATCCACGATCGAGTCGAGTGCTACGTGGACGATGTCGTCATCGAAAGCAAAGTAAAGGAAAACCACTCGTATGATTTGAGAATTGTTTTCGAACGATTAAGACAATTTAACCTTAAGATGAATCCCTTAAAATGCGCCTTCGGCGTCACCTCCGGGAAATTCTTAGGATTCATTGTCCGAGCATCGTGGAATTGAAATCGACCGGAGAAGATTAAAGCCATCTTAGAAATGCCGCCTCCCAAAACCTTAAAACAACTACGATCTTTTCGAGGAAGGCGGCATATCTTCGATGCTTTATCTCAAACCTGTCAGGTAGGTGTCGGCCTTTCTCGGCACTAGTTAAAAAGGACGCCAAATTTATTTGGGAAGAGAAATGCCGAGAAGGCCTTCGAAGACATTAAACAATATTTAATGACACCTCCTGTCTTAGCGGCCCCGAGTCTCGGGTAGACCGCTGATACTTTACACCGCGGCTTTAGATGACTCTCTCGGAGCCTCGTTAGCCGAGTCGATGATGAGGGTAAAGAAAATGCTCTTTACTACTTAAGCCGTCGTTTACTTCCGACGGAAGTAAGGTATCCCGCAATTGAAAAGCATTGTTTGGCCACCGATCTTCGCCGCTCGAAAAGCTCGGGCACTACATGCTTTCTCGTAAGGTCAACTTGATTTCGAAGTTTAATCCATTGCGATACTTGATGACTCGTCCAACACTTTCCGGCGGACTTGCCGGATGGTCGATGATATTATTGCAATTCGATATAACTTTCGTGCCTCTGCGTGCGCAGTAAAGGGACAAGTCTTAGCGGACTTCTTCGCGGCACACCCTTTGCCGGCCGAATCTCCTCTCGATGACGATGCGCCGGATGAACAAATAATGAACTTAGAAGACCTTGACGATCGACGTTGGGAATTATATTTCGACGGAGCATCTTCGGCACACAAAGACGAAGAATCGCAAGTGATAGTGCCCGGTAAGGCGGGGATCGGGCTAATCTTTATAACACCGGAGCGGGGGATGTTAAGATACTCCTACCACTTGACGAACCGTGTACAAACAACGAAGCGGAATACGAAGCCCTCATAACGGGATTGGAATTAACCATTCGAATGGGGATAACGGACATCAACATCTACGGGGATTCACGGTTAATCATTCAACGGATCGTCGGACGATACGAATTCTAAAGCCAAGACTCGAACAATACTTCCAATATGCCATACGAGTTGTTGGAACAGATTCCAAATGTGACAATCTACAAAATTCCTAGAAAAGAGAATGCTTTAGCGAGATGCTTTAGCTCGTCTCGCAAAAGAATTTGCACTGTTTGCAAGATGAATCGGTGGAAGTGTCGGTTCACGGACGTCGAGTCCTATCACGGCTTGACATAGACATGATACACAAATCGAAGAAGAAAAAGAATCGGTTGCGGCGGTGACGAGAAAACACGAAAGATTGGCGACGGCCATTGATAGACTACCTGCAAACGGGAAAACTACCAGATGATAGGTCGCTGGCCCATCAGATCAAGAAAAGAACTCTGTCCTACGCATTAATAAACAACACATTATACAGAAGGTCTTTTGATCAAATGTGGCTAAGGTGCCTAAGCGGGTCCGAGGCCCTGAAATTGTTAAAGAGGTGCATTCGGGACTGCTGTGGCGCTCACCGGTCGGGTCCAAAAATGAAGATGAAAATTAAAAGACTAGGGTACTACGGCCCTCGATGATGACCGGCCGCATGAAAATCGCCAAGAGGCTGTCATCAATGCCGAGTGCACGGAGTGGTTCTACACCAACCTCCAAATGTGCTACACCCGACAATTGTGTCGTGGCCATTTGAATGTTGGAGCACGGATATAGTGGGTCCGATAGAACCACCATCTTCAAAAGGACATCGCTTCATTCTTGCGGCTACGGATTACTTTTCCAAGTGGGCGAAGCGGTTCCACTTAGAGAAGTGAAAGCACACCACGTGCTACGAGTTTTCAAGAACCAAGTTGTCTACCATTTCGGAGTGCCGCGCGAGATCATCTCGGATAATGGTTCGGCATTCGGAAGCACACAAATCAACAATTTTGTCGGGAGACACGGAATCGGCGGCGATACTCGACAATTTACTATCCAAGAGCAAACGGCCTCGCTGAGGCTTTTAATAAAACTCTCGTTCAAATCTTAAAGAAAACCCTGGATGATAATAAGAGAAATTGGCACGAGAAATTGTTAGAAGCCTTATGGGCCTACCGGACAACCTTCAGAACTCCTACTCAAGCCACACCTTACGCTCTGGTGTATGGGTCCGAGCGCAGTGTTACCTTTAGAGGTTCGAGCTTCCTTCACTCGGAATTGCGAGTTGCAAACAAGATCACGACGAAGAAAACGCCAAATTACGACTCGAAGAATTAGAAAGCTTGGAAGGGAAAAGACTTGCGGCGCAACGAATTTAGAACTATACCAAGCTAAAATGGTTCGAGCCCATGACAAGCTGAGTCCGCCCGAGAACTTTCAAAGTTGGTGACTTAGTTCTCGTTCTCAAGAGACCTATTCTTGCACACCGCAAGATAGGAGGAAAATTTGAACCCACTTGGGAAGGACCGTTTGTGGTTGAAGCAGTATACTCAGGAGGCTCCTACCAGCTAGTGAATTGCCAGGGAGAACGACATATGCTTCCAATCAACGGACGATACTTGAAAAAGTATTACGCTACCTGATGTTTCGAAGGAATGAATTCTTCATCCCTAAGAAACACGGGCGAAGTAATTACTTATGATTGGGTCCGAACCCAAAAATAATAAAATGTGCTAAGATAAATAAAATCATGATAATTAAGTTTTCCTTGTTTTCTTTTTCAAATCAAAATCTCTTCCCTCATTTTATCCTACTTCATTCTTGTTAAATTTCAAAATATAAGAATAATAAAAAATGTATCTTTAATAAACATTTTCTTAATGTTCTTGTTCTTAGTACAACCCCTGATCCTTTTCCTTGTCTTTTCGCAGGGAAATGTCGAACGGGCGGTTGGTCTTGAACTTTAAGAATGGCGTAAGCCTTGCACTCGATGAAAAGAGGGTGAAAGATGGAGCGATAATCGAGATTGACTCGGATTTCGCACCGGCGAGGCCTACGATACGAGGAAAGTGAGCCGGGTCCCGAGTTAGCGAGAAGAAGCTGCCGGACGAGACGAGTGATGAAAGTGGGTGGCCCAAGCCACCAATCCAACAACAAGAAAAGAAAAGCAAACACCGAAGAAGACAAGAAAATGAAGTCCGTAGTCGCTACAGCGGAGGGCAGGCTTGTTAGCGCCGCGCCCGCGGAGATTCAAGAAGTTCGGAGGGCTACTCTCACAGCCACGCAACGAAGGAATAAGAATCGCCGTATCCGTAAGATGTTAACAAAACTAGGCTGCGGACCGGCGCGACGAGACAGATTGCTGATGCCGGCACATACACTTCGAGGACACCGGTTCACCGGGAACACGAAGAAAGGAGGCCGGCTCCTAGAATAATAGAAAGAACCGGGGAAATCTCCGGAAGATCGGAAGAAAGAAGGCTACCACGCCACCGGATAGAACCACCAGGCGGTGCATGACCTTGTTGCGAAGCAACCCGGGGGATGTCCCGACGGGCATCATCCACGAGGAGCCAAGGTATGCGAGGGGAACGTGAAGGGATCGAACCATATATCCCACAATATGTCACAAGGCCTCGCCATCTGTAGATCATTCCGGAATACGAGCTGGAGAGAATGCAGAATGTTGAAAAGAAAACATTCGAATACTTCGAGAGAATTAAAGGAAGAAGAATCAACATACTAGAAGGCCTCGAGCTACACACCGACGTATTCTCAGAGTATGAACAACAGCAAATCGTGGACTGTATCCGGGATCTGAAAAGAATGGGCCGAGCAGGCCGCCTGAGGAAAACACATACTCGGAACCCCGGAGATTTATGCCGGGGAAAGGAAGAATCACAATACAATGCGGATGTCTGCTACAACTTTCTTGAAGACGAAAGGGAAACCCACGGGGATACTCCATCATGGGCGAGTAGATCCGATGCCATCGGTTATCAAGAGAATGGTAAAAAGATTGATAACATGGAGGGTACTTGCCGGCGAGTTGCATACCCAATAGCTGCATTATCAACATCTACAAACGGGGTGATTGCATACCCCCACATATTGATCACCACGACTTCGTCGGACCTTTACTGCACGGTCTCTTTCTTGAATGAGTGTAACATCATGTTCGGATCCGACCTCCGGATAGCGAGGCCGGGTGAGTTCCGAGGGCCGGTAAAGATACCTTTACCGGTGGGTTCCGTCATGATACTGCAAGGTAACGGAGCGGATATCGCAAAGCATTGCATACCGGGAGTGCCGAGTGGAGCGAATCTCGGTTACTTTCGGGAGAATGGACGACGATAAAATACCTTACCATTTCCGACCGGACCCGAGCTGGAGAACCTCCGGCCTTACGAGTCTGTGAGTTACATGGGAAATATCACACCTCCAACGTACATCCAGCCGGCATCCTTGCCAAGGATGGCTTGGAAGGTGATGTTATTGACCATGTACCTCACTATTCAGACATGGATTTTTGACAGATGATTCTTTTGATGGATCAACAAAGATCATACACAGTCCGCTTTGAGTCTACATGGATTGTATGAGATATATTCCAGATCGAATTGTATGATGTATTTTCAACATGATTGGAATAAAAGTGACCATGTCACGTTTTTGGCCTTCACCTCTTTTGTGCAAATTGATTGGGAAACGCCATTAAAGTTAAATGAACTTCGAACAAAGAACAGAAAAGAAATAAAACAAAAAAAGAGAATAAAAGAAAACTTTCTAAAAAAAAATCTGAAAAATGACAAACACCAAGTTCACATGAACATTAAATAAACAATAAAATAAAATTTGAACCATTAAAAGATAAACGAAATCAACACAAATCTCAAATTCCATCTTTCCAAACTTCAAAATCAAATTTCATCTTTACAAATTCCAAGTCAAATTCTCAATCAAATTTCAAATCCAATCTCGATCAAGTTTCAAACTTGATCTTCCAAATTCAAATCAAATCTTAAATCAAATTTCAATCGAGTTCAAACTCATCCTTCCAAATTTCCAAATTTCCGAATTCAATCTTTCCAGGCTTCGAGTCTCGATCAAATTCAAATTCAATTTCTTCCGGATCTCGAATCAAATATCAATCAAATCAAAATTCAAACTTTTGGGTCGAGGATTTTACATCCAAGACTCGCTTTGCTTTAGGATTCTTTTCCTATTGCACTTGAAATACATCAAATTCAAACCTTTTGGGTCGAGGATTTACATCCGAGATCTGCTTCGCTTTAGGATTCTTTTCCTATTGCACTTGAAATACATCAAATTCAAATCTTTTGGGTCGAGGATTTTACATCCAGCATGCACTTGCTTTAGGATTCTTTTCCTATTGCACTTTGAAATACATCAAATTCAAACCTTTTGGGTCGAGGATTTTACATCCAAGACTGCATTGCTTTAGGATTCTTTTCCTATTGCCTTTGAAATACATCAAATTCAAACCTTTTGGGTCGAGGATTTTACATCCAAGACTGCCATTGCTTTAGGATTCTTTCTCTATTGCCTTTGAAATACATCAAAATTCAAACCTTTTGGGTCGAGGATTTTACGTCCAAGACTTGCCTTTGCTTTAGGATTCTTTTCCTATTGCCTTTGAAATACATCAAATTCAAATCTTTTGGGTCGAGGATTTTACATCCAAGACTGCCATTGCTTTAGGATTCTTTTCTATTGCATCTGAAATACATCAAATTCAACTCTTTTGGGTCGAGGATTTTACATCCAAGACTGCACTGCTTTAGGATTCTTTTCCTATTGCACTTTGAAATCCATCAATTCAAACCTTTTGGGTCGAGGATTTTACATCCAAGACTGCACTTGCTTTAGGATTCTTTCCTATTGCACTTTGAAATACATCAAAATTCAAACCTTTTGGGTCGAGGATTTTACATCCAAGCACTTGCTTTAGGATTCTTTCCTATTGCCTTTGAAATACATCAAATCAAACACTTTTGGGTCGAAGATTTCACATCCAAGACTGCCACTGCTTTAGGATTCTTTTCTATTGCACTGAAGTACATCAAAATTCAAACTTTTGGGTCGAGGATTTTACATCCAAGACTGCACTGCTTTAGGATTCTTTTCCTATTGCACTGAAATACATCAAATTCAAACCTTTTGGGTCAAGGATTTACATCCGAGATGCCTTTGCTTTAGGATTCTTTTCCTGTTGCCTTTGAAATACATCAAATTCAAATCTTTTGGGTCGAGGATTTTACATCCAAGTACTGCATTGCTTTAGGATTCTTTTCCTATTGCCTTGAAATACATCAAATTCAAACCTTTTGGGTCGAGGATTTTACATCCAAGACTGCACTGCTTTAGGATTCTTTTCCTATTGCACTGAAATACATCAAATCAAACACTTTTGGGTCGAGGATTTCACATCCAAGACTGCACTGCTTTAGGATTCTTTTCCTATTGCACTGAAGTACATCAAAATTCAAACTTTTGGGTCGAGGATTTTACATCCAAGACTTGCCTTTGCTTAGGATTCTTTCCCTATTGCAATGAAATACATCAAAATTCAAACTTTTGGGTTGAGGATTTACATCCGAGACTGCATTGCTTTAGGATTCTTTCCCTATTGCGATGAAATACATCAAAAAATCAAACTCTTGAGGTTAAGGATTTTACATCCAACACCACTTTGCTCTGAGATCTCTTCTCATTGCAACGATTCAATCTAATCAATTCAATTTTCTTTCGAGGTTGGAGATGTTACATCTAAAACCTCAGAACTCCAATTTTCATTTCAAATCAAATCCTTCAAATTAATCTTGACAAACTTCAATCTAAATTGAAACTCCAAACTAAAATCTAAACTCACACATCAAAACTTAAATTGAAACAAAATAAAATCTAAATCGAAATTCCCCCAGGTCATGTGATTTGGGATTCACCTCCTTTTCCTTTCCCCAGCAAGAGTTTAGGAATCTCCGGTTTCAGAGATATACTTGCTACTCCCCAGCGAAAACTCCTCTATTTCATCCTAAGTTTGTCACTTGGATGTTTGTGTTGGTTTTGTTGATCGCTTCGGTCAGCACCAATACGCGCGGTGTGCTCCGTCAGCTCACCACACCTATTGGGGGTCCATTTGTTGACCTCATTTTTGATGAGGTCTTCTCTTCTTCTCTTTAGTACTTAGGATCTAGCCTTAGGCTTTTCCTCTGACTATCTTAGAGGACTAGAATTGGGACCCACCTTTTAGAAGTTCAAACCACTTCTTAACTCCCTGCAAACTCCACAAACTTGACTATAGACCCCTAATCACCTAGAGGGTTGAAATCAACTGTGGAAGTTTAAAGGATGAGTTCCTATAGGACTCTTTGGCCTTAGGACTGCCCTGGGTGGCCTGGTCTGGTGAAGGGGCTGACTTACACACACACTACACTTATACACTACACCTATACACTACACTTTCACACACCCATACCTAACTTGACCTCCTGACTCATGTAGGTGATTCACATGGATGGTCCTTAACCCCTAAGCCCTTGGCTAAGAGGGTTAGGAACAACATGGTGAAGCCTCAAATGAGTCCCTTCATGGCTCACATGGGCTTGCCATGGCTTCATGGCTCAACCAAAATGACTTCTTTCCACTTACATCAACCCAATCTTCAATTTTCCAAATTTTCAATTTTTGACCCTCGGGACCCTACACCCGCTTAGCCTACCCAAAACCCCCGAAATTACCCAAATTTCTCAAAATTTCCAAATTATCCAAAATTCTCCAAAATCATTCCCAAACATTTCCACATCACTTAAATTTATCATCCATACTCAAAAATACTAAAAATTCCAAGAAAACCTCCCAATACCCTCCAAATACCCAAAATACCCCTCTTGACCAAAAAATCCAAAAATTCAGAAAATTCCCAGAAAATTCCAGAAAATCCCAAATATTCCCAATCTCATTTTGTCCAACTACACCATGGGCCAATTTTGTCAATTTACCCTACTTTTGTCAAAACCCCCAATTTGACCCATTTTAACCCTAAGTAAACCCAACCAAAGCCAAAACCTCTTTGAAACACTCCCATAAACATTTCTCAACATTTATTTTACATCAATTTCAACCCTAGCCCAACATTGGCCCAAGTTAGCCCAATTTGACCTACATTGGCCCATTTACCAAATAAACCCAAATTCAACCCAATTCAAACCCAAACCACCTTAAATCTATTTCAAATCACTCATGACACATCCATGAGCTAAACCCAACAATTATTTGGCCCAACCTCTTTACAAAATTCCCATCCATAAATTCATTTTTAAACTTAAGGGCCCATCCCTTAAACCCTCCTAAAAGCCCATTTCCTTCAAAATTCAAAAGCCCAAATCATCCTAAAGCCCACATGACACTTCCCCTCATCATCCATTTGATCAAAATCACCCCTAAGTTGCAAAATCATCAATTAAACCATTCCAAATCAAGCCACATGTCAAGTTACCCCCTAAATGTCAAATATTTCTAAAACCCTTTTCATGAAACAAATCAACCTTTTCCCAAGCCAAATGAAGCCATGAACAAGCCATTCTCAAGCCACATGAAGCCATGAGGGCTTTGACTTGTCATTAGTCCATTTATGGCAAGAAGAGGGGGTTCTTTCTTAAACTTCCTTTAACCCTTTTTTACCTTAATCATGTCACACACTAAACCATGTTTAGCCACCTCATCATGGATGGAGACTTCACCACTCCTTCTAAGCTGACCTAAATGATTCCCTCAGCTCGAAATCAGAGCTTGGAAGGGTGCACCAAGCCCAAAATGGTGGGTTGACCCAAACCAAGCCAAAGTGAGCCTTCTCCCATTCCATTTAAATCAAACTCCTTTACACATGTCAAACCTCAATTGATTGCACAAGCCTCCAGCCCTGACCCACCTGAGCTTGAGGGTGACTCGACTACTGGCCGGCCGGCCACCCGATCATCGGAAAACACCATGCCCGAAACCTCGTGAGGAGCCGAATTTTGGAATTCCACCTTGCTGAGCTACCTCACTCCAAATGGCCATTGCGATACATTCTTCTCCTCACCGGAGCAGTGATCCCAACCATTAAACTCCCACGGAGAGCCTCCGGCCATGCCTATTTAAACCCCTCACCCTCTCGGCCAAAGGAGGTGCTCGAACCAAAAACCTTAAGGAAACTCGCCAAAATCACTCCGGATCACTCTCCACACATAGAGCACTCGATCCCCACCGAATTTCGGCCCCGATTCCCTCTAGTCGAGCCCCGATTTTGAGCTCGAACTTTAGCCCGAAAACCGGGACACTTCTTCACAGTGAGCCAATTCCCAAATTGATTGGTCCTACGACTTCACCTTGGACCAAGAGGAGAAGTTCCCTACGAAAGCCCCATCTCTAGGCCACCCGGTTGCTCCGGCCTCCAAGCTTTGTGATCGAGCTGTGGTCGAAGTCCAACCTAGACGATTCACCGGACCGGGAGACTTCATCCGGAGCTTACTAGGATCCGATCGAAGGTGTAACAACTCTCGGATCGAAGCTTCACTTCTGCGAGCAAAGGTATGGACTCCCTCTTCTTCCCGAGCTTCCAGAGATTCTCATTTTAATTTGAGTCGATTTAAATGCATGTTTACCGTATGGATGTGTTCGTCTCTTCGAGACGAATCCATAGAGCATAAGAACACGAAAATCCGTTGAGAATCGAGTGAGAAATTAGGGTTAGAAGGTTGACGGTCACGGGTGCACACCGGTCGTAGACGATGACCGGGAGCCGTTGGATCGCGCGTGTATCGAGCGGACGATTCGGATTGCGCGGACCGGGGAATGTTACGTGAACCGCGGGGCCCGGGACCGATGACTCGGATGGCGGCGCCCGATCACGGCGCGACACGTACCCCTTCGGAGCTGCCGATGTTTCGGCGGCGCCGCATGGATAAGTAGATAAATAGGGTATTTAATGTATTTATTAAATATCGAAACTTTAAAAATCCATATCTTTGTGTAGAAAAATCACAAAAATAAAATAAAAATACCCTCTTGCTCGGTGAACGAGAGGAGAATAATGTGGAAAAGAAATCATTTAATTTCATCAAGTATTTTATTTTTTATAATTTATTTACTCTCTGCATACATTTAATTCTCCATGCATGTATACAATTCACCATGGCATGAGACCATAGGGCTTTTGAAGCCTCGAACTTGGGAACATTCCCGAATTTTCCAAGGTCGAGAGGCCATCTCTGTGAAAAGTTATTTATTTTTCAAATGCATGTTGTTGTTTTGAGTATTTTAATTCCAAAAATTAGCATGTTGTGAAATAAATTCTAGAAAAATTTGGTGATGTTCCTTATGACCGAGAGAACTCTAGGAAAAATGGGACTTGAGTTAATTCACTCAGATTAACCCTAATTGGCTTAAACTCCCAAAATAGGTCTTTAATTAATTAGAGTTAACCAGGCATCAAATTGACTTGAAATCAATTTTCCACTGACCTTTAGGATCAGAGGAATTCACCATAAAAATTTGAGGTCAATTGGACTTGGTTAGCCCGACTAATTGGGTTAATTAAGCCACTTAGCTATTTTAAACTTTAAAAATTCATAACTTTTAAAATACTTTTCAAAAATTCACCAAATTGGTTTTGGAGCCTCTCTGATATCAGGGGAATCTAAAAAAATTAAAATTTCAATTTTCTGAAAAAGTTGATTTTTAATAATATTTTAATATTTTTAATAATTAAAAAATAATAAAAATCACAAAAATAATAAAGTTCACCAAAATGTCACATTTTGAATTTTAATCACTTAGGAACAAATCCCACATTTTTCCTAGGTCTATTTAGTGAGATATTGAATTTTAAAGTTTTAAGGTAATTTTAAAATTAAAAAAATGTATTTTCTAGCATTTTCACTAAAATAATTATAATAAATCATAAAAAAATCAGAAAATTACAAAATTTGTTTCTCTGGTTTCCTTGATATCAGAGAGATTTTTGAAAAATATAAAATCCATTTTTCAACATTTATTTTATTTTTAAATTAATTAACACTCCAAAACTCAAAATAATTATAATAAAAATAATATAATTCAAAAAATCACCAAAATTTGTCCAAGTGCTTCTCTGGTCATTAGGAATGTCCCCTAATTTTCTTAAGGACAGAAACTTTCCTTTGGTCATGTTGTCAAATTTTCCTTGAAAATCTCTATTTTCACCAAAAATAATTATATAAATAAACTAAATACAGAAAAATCACATTTTCTCCTCTCATGTCTTTATTGACATATTAGTAAAGTCACATAAAAATTTCAAATTCATTTGTGTTCAATTTAGTGAGTTATGAAATTATTAAGTTTAAGGGGTAAAATGGTAATTAAACTTTTAACCCTTAATTAAAACTTTAGGTTTAATAAAAAATCAACAAGTAAAATATTTGATCTTAATCGGATTTGGATGATTGAAATTTAAATAATTAAAGGGTAGAAACTCATTAAATAAATTTTAAAATAATTAAACTTTAATTAAATAATAGATTAAATTTGGAAGAATAATAAAATTAGAATTATTAAAATAAGGGATATTTATTAGGAAGAGATTTATTCTTTAATTTAAAAAATCCCTAAACTAATTATATCATTAACATTTAACTCTTAATTAAAATGATAACTCGAAATTTAAAATATTAAAAGACTTAATTAAATCATTAAACTCTTTTAAAATCTCAATTAAAATTATAAATTAAATTAAATTAAAATTAAATTAAATTAAATTAAACAATTAAATTAAATTAAATTAAATTAAAAAATTAAATTAAATTAAATCAAATCAAATTAATTAAACATCAAATCAAATTAAATTAAATTAAGTTAAATTAAAACTCAATTAAATTAAATTGAATTAAATATAACGTCACCTAAGACATAAAGAATTCAAAATAAATCTAAAGCAACTTGAACACTATTCCAAATTTAAACCCTTTAACTTAAATCAAATCATTTAAATACTAATTTACCCTTGAAAGCTTTGATTATTATAACTCCTAAATGAAACATTAAATGAAGTGCTACTTCACTCATAAGATATTCAAATGTCTTAATTCACCAGGCAAGTTAACAAAACTTGAAAACCTCGGACGATTGATTCATTTATATAATTAAATTCATTTGGACTTAAAACAATCCTGGAAATATTGAAAAGATGTTTAAGATTCTTCTTAAGCACTTCCTCGATATGATAGGATATTTATAAGAACAATTGGACTTAATTGTTCTTTGATGAAGAAAATCGTCCTCAAACAAAAACACAAAGAACCTAGACGTCATAGGAGATGACTAGCTATAGGATTAGGAATTTGGTAGAAAACCATAACCTTTCCCTTAGCTTTACCTAGGAACTTGCTTAAATATTCTAATTGTGTTTTAAGTGTAGCTTGGGATGACGGGAAGACCCTCCGGGTACGCTTTTATTTTATTGCAATTTACTTTCTTGCAATTTACTTCCTGCAATTTACTTTATTGCGGATGCACTTTACTTTTCTTGCATGATAAAACAACCGTTGCATGAAAACCCACACCTTTAGGATAGTCCCTAAAGCTGAAACCAAAACTAAGTTAAAAGTCATTGCAAGATAAAATTCACCGCCACAACATTTCAAAATATAAAACAACTCAAAATTTAATCACAAACGAACACAAAACTACAATTGCAACTAAATTAAAACGTCTCGTTGGATGATCGGGAATACCTCGGATGATGTAACCTACGTGTTGCTAACGGGATTTCCCACGGTCTAAATGAAAGTGTGGAACTCATTCAGTTGAGTTTAGCAAATTCATCCGGACTAAGTGAATCCGATAAAAATAATGATGCCGGAAGGATGGAACCGTGGGATCTTAACCGGTGTCGTTATAATCAACTTTAAGATTTGTTTTAATCAAAATACAAAACACTTGGAAATTAAGACTTCTCTAAACCAAAACACTTTTCTCATCTCCTGATTTATGATTTCTAAAACTAAACCTCTGCGACAACAAGGAGCTCGGAGCATGGTGGGCAGCACGGCCATCGTCATCAGCAAAACTTGAACCTACTTCAACAAAACCTTCTTAGAATTAAATAACCAAGCCATAGGACTTCAAGGTAGTTTGCCTAGTGCAACATAAATCCTCAACTCTTTGTTAGGCATTTGCATGATCATGTCATGTAAATTAAGCCCTAACCGGTCTTAGGATTCCGAGGTAGTCGTCCGATACGACAATAAACCCTCACATGTTCTGGGCTATTTGTTTGATTTTATCATACAAATATAAGCCCTAATTAATTAAAATTGGCAAGATTAAAATACTAAATAAACATTAGGACTTTCCTAAATTCAAGCCAAACAATAGGATAGTCGGGAAATTACCGAAGTTCACTTCGAATCAGTGATTCCTCCTACCTTTCTTCCTTCGGATTCACAAAACTAAAATGTTCCAAATTTGATCCATTCCCTATTGAAATTCCAAAATTCAATCTTTGAAAACCTTAAACTTTGAAATTCTTGAGAGCAGAATTATTGGTTATTATTGAGAGTTTTCTTAGGTGATTCCCGTCACTTAAGATGTAATTAACTATAGAGGCTTGCCCTTATAGGGAATTTTAAAGAACCCGAGTAATATAAACCCTTTTAATACTTTCATATTAAGCGGGGAATTTGTCGGCTTATAAAATTGGTTCGCAGACCAAACGGATGTCACAAAACTTCTAGTTTATTTGATCGAGCCCCACCCTCAAGTAGCGTGTCTATCCTTAGGGATAGATACACGGTTTGTGGTGCGGTGCTCATTTATATAAACTATTTGGGATGTGAGATCGGTTTAATCTCATATCTTAAAACTTTCAAATTTAAAACTATTTTCAAAGTCAAATACTACTTTCTAAATTATATATATATTTAAATCAAATTTAAAATTTAAATTCGCCGACAACTTCTGTTAGGCGACCCCCTTTTAAAATACAATACAACCTAAAAATATGCCGACAGTATCGCGCTCCCATTCGACGCCGCCACCTGAGTCAGCAGCCACGCGTCCCGCGGTCCCGCTTCCTCTTCTGGTCCGACTTGATCTCCGCCGTTCAACCGATACACAATGGATCAGACGGCTCCTAGTCATCATCTACGACTGGTGCGTCCCGTGAACCGTCGACCTTCTAACCCTAATATCTCTCTCGCTTCTCAACGGATTTTTGATTTCTTATACTCTATAGATTCGTCTTGAGGGGACGAACACATCCATACGGATAACATGCGATGAAATTAATCTAAATTAAATGGAGGATGCGCAGAAGCTCGGGAGGAAGACAGAGTTAATAACTTGGTTCTGAGAGGTGAAGCCTCAATCAGAAATTCTCGGCACGTTCGTTGTAGTCCAAGGAGGCTAGGGATGAAACCTGGAGCTGTGGTGAAATACCTAGACTTTACTTCTACCAGGCTCGATCACAAAGCTTGGAGGCTGGAACAACTGGGTGGCCTGGTGAGGGGGCTTTCACTGGGGAACTCCTTCTCTACCTCTGGTGAAGGTGTGGGAAGAGTTAATTTGAATTTGGTGAAGTTTCGGAGGGTGTCATGTTTCGGCTCGGTTTTCAGTGAGAAATTGGACTCGAGTCGGGGGATTCGGGGCGGGGAGAACGGTGGGGTTCTTCTTCTCGAGTCGGGAGAAGCTGCGGGAGTGATTTGGTGAGGTTTTGTTGAGAAAAAATTCAACACCTTTCAGCACCTTTCTCATGGCCGAGAAGAGGTGTTTAAATGGCTAGGGCCGTTGGGCTGAGCTAGGGCTCAATTGGTGGGTGGATTCCACTGCTTAGGTGGAGGGTAGTGGAGCTCCAAAGTTTGATTTGGCTGAGGTGGCCAATTGGGTGAGTTTGGGTTTGTTTCACTTGGTGGTGGCTCTCAGTTTTGACCCCCTCCGGCGGCTAGGCCAGCCGGCAAGGACAAGGGAGTTGGCCATGGGTCAGGTCAACCAAGGAGTAGGGTTTAATGATGATAAACCAGGCAAGGGGGGATTTGGGGTGAGGCAAAAGACGGATTTGTCCATTTAAGGGAAGAGATCCATTAAAATGGGGAACCCTTGGCCCTTGACTCACTTAGCTTGGGCTAGGTGGATCTAGGGTGGTTCCTAAGGTTTACTTAGTGGCTGTGGATAGGTTGGTTTAGCCACATTTGGTTCAATTTGGTTTGGTTTGGTCATTGGTTCAAATTAGCTCATTTGGGTTTGGGTTGGGCTAACTTGAGTTTGGTCTTGATTTAGGCCCAAGTGTCTTGAGTAATTTTGAAGAGATGATTGCGATGAAGAAGTTTCATGAAGACATGGAGAGGTTTTGAGTTCAATTGGAAGGTCAATTTGGTGGATTTTGGTATTTTGGTTAATTTAGGCAAGATTGAATCAATTTGGGCCCAAGTTGGGTTAAGGTGGGTTTTAGACCCAATTTAAAGTTTTAAATGTTCTAGGGTAATGTATTAAAGAGTTTCCAGCATCAATTAGGAAGAAATTTTAGGATTTGGCTAATCAATTTGGTAGGTTTAGGGCATGGGTTCTCTTTAGGCTAAAATGGGGGTATTTTTGGTTTTCAAATTGATTTAGGTTAAGCTTAGGCTTAAATTGGGGCAATTAAAAGTTGCATTGGTTTGATGGGAATGTTATGGAAAGTTTAGTACTAAAATTTGGGGAAAAAAAGTTGGCATTAGGTTAATTGAGGGTTTTGGATTAATTAGGCAAAATTGGGGATTTTGGATTTCAAATGGAATTGAACTCAAATGTGAATTAAATTGGGCATGGATTTGGTTTAGATTGATAGCAATGATTTTTAATTAAAGTTTAGAATTGAAATTGGGCAAAATTGAGGTTAAATGGGTTGGTTTGGTGTGACATTGGGTCCATTTAGGTTAAAAATGAGTCAATTTGGGGATTTTGACAAAAGTGGGTTATTTTGTAAAATTGGGCTTTTGGGGAATTTTGGAAAATTTTGGGCAATTAGGTAATTTCAGGTAGGCTTGAAGGACCCAATGCCAAAACCAGGCATTTTGGCAAAAGTTGAATTTTATCATGATGAAGCTTAAAGTGAGCCATGGATCAAGAAATGTCCATTTTGAACATCTCATGGGTTGTACCCAACCCTCTTAGCTAAAGAGCTAGGGGTTTGGACTTAGCTACATGAGTGTTCCAATGAACCAGAGGGGAGAAATGGGTAAGGATGGTGTTTGTGAGAGTGTAGTGTGTGTAAGTCAGACCTCACTAGAACCAGGCCACCCAAGGTAGTCCTAAGGCTTGAACAACCTTATAGGAGCTCACTATTGGTTCCCCATATGGTGGTCTTAACCTTCTAAGGTGATTTAGAGGTTTGCAACCATCCAAGTGGGGTCCCAAGAGGAGTCAAGAAGTAGCTGAATTGCTAAAGGGTGGGTCCCAATTCTAGTCTTCTAGGAAAGTCAAGGAGAAAACCTTATGGCTAGATCCTAAGTGGTACTAAGGAGAGAAAAGACCTCACCAAGAATGAGGTCAACAAACATAACTTTTATATATAAAATTCACAATTACAAACTTACAAGTTTAAATCACTCTATCACAATAATAATTCAGTGTCTCAATCAAATCACAACACTCTTAACGTTGAAAACATAACATAAACTCAAATCTCAAGCATAATAATTCCAAAATCATACCATAAAGCAAGCCAAATACAAAACACACTTAAGCATATAAAGTCCAAATAATAAATTTTAGATAAAACAAAGAATCATTACTCATCAATGTAAGTGATATCTTCTCTAACATCTCCCATGAATTGATGGTGCATGAAAAAATTGTAGAAGGGTCGATACGGGAATTCATCAGTCAAATCCTCTTCAATCCAAGCCTTCTTATTCATCAAACGTATCAAGCCTTCTTCCATACGCCCAATATGATCGAATTGTTCCTTCATCCTCTAATCCAGCTGGTCAAATAATTCAAAATTATTATTAATTGCTTTCAGAAGATTTTGTACTCTTTCTCTTTTTCAGAATCAACTGCAAAATTTTAGGAAAGCGAGGTTGAATAGGTAGTAAACTCTAAGATGGTTGGTCTACAATTATGCTCAGATCATTTTCATCCCAGTTGTTGGATAATCTTAAATGTTTATTGGGTCCATAGGCTTCCAAGGGAGAAGCACTTTTTCCCAGCTTTCATATAGCACTTGTGACTAGCTACAGAGAAGAAATATATTGGAAGGATGGCCCAAACCATAATTTGATCCATGCATAATCAAGCCTAAAACATATTTCATAATTATGGTGTCAAAATCAACAGGCCTTCCAGTTTGAATATAATTGTTCAGTATTGTGTTTTCCTTCATCACTTTACTAATTTTCAAGGTTGGGAGAAATTTCAAAGATATAAAGAAAATTCATTGCTTCGACATATGATTAAATAAGCTAGTAGAGAAATTTACAGACTCATTGTCTCTTATCTCCCAATTTTCAACTCCATCCGTCAAATATCGATAGATTTCATTCATGTTGTCTCTCGTAGGGGAAAATTTCGTGTAATGACATATTGGCACATTATATATCATGTAAAGTTCATTAATCTTTGTAGGAGTGAATAATATCCACCAACCTCGCACATAAATGACTCCTTGGTCGATTCCATGAAGATTTGCATAAAATTCCTTCACCACAGTAATGACTACTGCGACAGTAGTGTAACAAAACACTTTTCATTGCCTCTGCATAATAATTTCTTCTACTCAAGTACTATGAGAATTCATACCTCAATTAACAAAGTTTCGTTCCTTGATAAGCCTTCTCTTTATAAGAACGTTTTCGCAAAGTCATTGTGCCTCGAAACTGATCAACTTTCTCTTGTTGAAAATTTTAAATCATGGAGATTCTAAGTTATAAGCCATGGAATGCAAATTTTGGAACTACACTCATTTTTCTGGAGTTAATGAGTTTTAAAATGAGTTTGGAGAGTTATAAGGGTGAAACTCTCGCTCAAAATTGCCAAAATCTGCCATTTAAAAGTCCAAAAATTGCATTTTGTTCCGTCAGCACCGTTTCTCTCCAACTTCTTTTTCATCCAAATAAACTCTGAATCTTCAATAAAATCTCACCATTTACAATATTTATAAGTGAGTAGGACTCAAATATACAATTAAAAATTATAATATTAACTATAAAAAAATGAAACAAACTAAACAACAAAGTTTAGAGCCACCTGATTATGGTGATGTGTGCTTATCCTCCATGGGAGACGGTCTAATTCGCAATCGAGTTCTTATCAAGAGAGCATAATAGGAGTTTAGGTTACACAAGAACACTTAATTTCTTCCCACTTTTGTTGTTACAACCGAGGTCTGGCAAATTTGAGTTCCCACGTCAATCATTTAAAATATGGTCAGATGGAGGGTAGTTATTTCTTGTGATTAGAGGTGTTTTTTAATCAAAGGCCTACAAGCAAGAATGAAAGACCTGGGTCACATGAGATGATCAGGCCATTTCAATTGTCCACATTGTTAAGTAACTGTACAATTGCCACTTCGGTTAGCTTGCTTTGGTCATTATGGAAATTGGACGGTTGTGATGGGTGTATCCTTCTTAAGTTTAGGGGTTAGGTTTGGAATTTACCATGGCAAATTATTGTTAGTAACATTTTACCTTATAGTCTGACACACCAACGAAAGAGGAAATTTTTATCTGAAGCTAAGAATTATTTTTGGGATGACCCATTTTTATGTAAACAGAGGAAGGATCTAATTATTCGAAGGTGTGTGTCTTTAGAAGAAACTTTTGAAATTATCTAAAAATGTCATGATTCTGGTTTCGGGGGACATTTTGGTGTTGATAAAACAATATACAAAATTTTATAGATTGGATTTTATTGCCCGACTATCTTTAAAGATGTTAATGCTTATATTAAAAATTATGATCATTATCAACATGTAGGCAATATTTATAGAAGAAATGAGATGCCACTCAATTATATTTTGGAAGTTTAAATATTTGACGTTTGGGGATTAGATTTCATGAGACCATTGAAACTATCTTTTAGAAATTTATAGATATTTTGTTAGCAGTAGATTATGTGTCTAAATGGATAGAAGTTATTGCTTTACCTCGATGTGATGCTCAATGTGTTGCAAAGTTTTTAAAAATTAATATATTTTACAGATTTGAAATACCGAGAGTGATCATAACTAATGGGGGAAGTCATTTCAAAAAAGCGATACCAGAAAAATTATTAAAGAAATATTGTATCAATCATCGAATTTATACTGCTTACAATTCTCAAACAAGCAGTTCAGCTAAGGTTCCCAATCGAGAAATTAAAAGAATTTTAAAACATCTATAAATCCAACAAAAACGGATTGGTCAGTCAAGCTTGATTTTTCTTTGTGGGCTTATAGGACTACTTATAGCTCCTATAGGAGTGTCATCATTCAGGTTAATTTATGGGAATTCTTGTCATTTACCAGTGGAACTTGAGTATAAAGCTTATTAGGTTGTTCAGGAATTTAATTATAATTTGAAAGATCTGGTAAAAAGTGATTATTGTAATTAAATGAGTTGTAAGAAATAAGGAATAAGTTTTATGAAAATGCTATGATTTATAAAGATAAGATGAAATAGTGACATGATCACAAGATTCTTACTAAAAATTTCGAGCCAGGGCAATAAGTTTTACTTTATAATGCAAGATTAAGGTTATTTTCAGGCAAACTTAAGTCCAGGTGGATGGGCCTATATATTGTGATAAAAGTTTTTCCCTATGGAGCTGTGAATATTAAAGATCCTAAAACCGTGAAAATTTTTGAAAGTGAATGTTCATAGACTAAAACCCTGTTTCTTAGGGGATCAAACTAAATTTAATTATGTTTTGATGTTTGGTCACCCAGAATAAGCACTAGGTACGTCAGGCTGACGACGCTAAACCAAACACATTGTGGGAGGCAACCCATAGTTATCGGTGTATTTTTTTTTCAATGTTATGTGGTTGTGTTTTGTTTGAACTATTATGGTGTTTTGTTTTTGTGATGGACATTGTTGTTGTGGTTCATTGTGATGAGTAGTTATGTTTTCTTGTAGTAATTATGTGAACTCTGTTATTTTAAATGTACTTTATTGGTTTGTGCTGAACTTATTCCTACTGCTTTAGGAGGTTTTGAATAGAACTAGCCTTCAATTAAAATTTCATGATTAAGTTTCAATATACTACCATGTATTTTCTTTCTGTTGTGGTTGTGATATCATGTTAGTTTTTATGATTTGTTTTTATATTTACCTCCATTGCATAAATCTTTTGAATCTCATATAAGTTAAAATCAAAATGAAATTTGACCAATTTTACTCTTATTTTAAATTTTTGTACTTGTATACTTAGTTTATGAAAATTCTTGTAAGAAAAATTTTTAAATTTTTCATTCCTATCTAATATATATGATATGCTAAAATGTTTAATCTTATTAAAAATTTAAGTTTGGGGGGGGGGATGAAAAATCAAATTTCAAAAATAAAATTTATTTACTCTAAAATATATTACAAATAAATTTGATTTTTATTTGAAAAATGACTATTTGTATGAAGTTATATTAGGGTAATAAAATTTTGAATATAGATATATGTAAGAGAATTTGTTTAAAACTTCATAGTGATAAAGAAAATTTTCAAGTTAAAAATTTTCTTAGTGAAGAGATGTTAAATATGGTATAACTATCTTTAGTAAGAGATATTGTATTTTTGAAAATTTTAGAAGAATTAGACATTTCTTAAATTTCTTTTATTAAAAGTAATTTTAAAACTATTATTATGTTTTTTAGTAAATGATATATGTCAGACCTTTGCTTTAGGAAAGGAAGAGTGGAATTCAAAATCATTAAAGGCCTATCCAGATATAGTAATCCTTGCCAAAAAAAAAGAAAAAGAAAAATAAGTAAAGTATAATAGGTAAAAAATGGAAGGAGAAGCTTGAGGTTTAGTGCCTAATCAAAAATTGCTTCCACATCTGATCTTTTTAATGCATAAGATTTGAGAAACACCTAAGCGTAAGAATATAATATAGTGAGTATAATTATTTTTAATGAAAATTTTTAAGCAAAGAAGATAGAATGCCAAAACTCTATATTTGGAAAATCTAAAAGTATTTTTGAATTAGATAGAAAGTCATATTTTCATACTTATTCACTTTAAAGATTTTCTAAACATTAAACTTTTCTCATTCACTAATGTTTTTTCTAAATTTGAATACTACATTTCTAGAACAAAATTTTAGAATATTCTAAAGAAACTCATTCACATAATTTGCTTATAATGGTTTTGAAAGATTGTAGTTTTATTTAAGGGCAAGTAACATTTTAAGTTTGGGAGAATTTGGTACACTTATAATATATACAATTTTTGTACACATTTATATACATATTTTTGATGATATTGTACTTTAATAAAAGGTATTTGTATATTTCTTTCAAGTATAATTTAATGGACTAAATATGTTAAAAGGAGTGAAAAAAATCAAATTTGGAGCAACAATGAAGATGGTGTTAATTGGACTGGGGCGCCTAAGGGCCCAGATTTGGCACTTAAGTGCCAACAGACAATGAAGGCTGTGCCTAAGGGTCAGGGTAGTTACTTTGCAATTTCAAGGAATTTTTGGCAAATTTTGATGGGATGTTTGAGGCAACCTTTGGTTCAAACGTGGGTAACTAATCAAGGGTGCCATAAATTTTTTAGGAAGATTCATTGAATATAGACGCATTTTGAAGACACCAAGGCACCTTTTAGGAAAATATAAAAGAAAAGACTTGAAGAGAATTTAGAGAGGCAGTAAGAAAGTTGTAATAGTGTGTTTAGAGAGAGTAGTTATAGTACGAAGTTGTAGGTTATTACTTAGGGTTTCTTCACACTTATCTCATTCCTAGTGAAAAGGAAGATGGGTTGATATTTCTAAGTAAAAATCCATTGCTTTAGAGAGATTTAAACCCTCTAGGGTTAGGCGACCAGTCCTAGGGAGACTTGTAAGAGAAATGAAGAAATTCAAAGGAACTTAAAAGTTTAGTGGAGATGAACTTGAGATAAATTTTTATCTTTATACTTCATTTGATTTTAATTGAGACTTCTTGTGTCTCTACATGATTTCTAATTTTAGAATTACATGTTGTTGTGTTTTCTCCATATATTTTGAGTAGTTTTCTTTATCTTTTTTCCTTAAACAAAAAGTAATTAAGTGTTGGATGGATGTTGTGGAAGTATTGATCTTTAATATTAGAATAAGTTGTGTTGTTTCAATCCGTGTACTTCATTTACTTCTTGATTTTGGCAATTAAGATGTTAACATTTGTTGTGAGAACATGTAAGATCCTTTTAGGTATTGTCTCAGTCAACAATTGGTAGGAATCACATGAGATTGTATGAATGATAAAGTAATTCATATAATTTTATGCAAATAAATAAAGAAATATACTTTAATGGGTGTAGAATTATAGGAATTTAGGGTGACAGACAAAAGCCCCATAATTTGGTTTATGGTTTTAGGTTTTGATGCGAGATGTTAGCCCCTAGGTGGAGGTAAAGGAGAGAACTCTAAAGTGAGAGCTAGTATCTTCCTTACCCAACCCGTCTTCAAAACTATTTAAACATTAAACTAATAAATGTTATTTATAGCATCTCTAGTAAGGGTAAATAATAACATTGCTCATATTCGGCACAACACATTTTGATTACTTCCACAAAAGAATTCTTGTACTTGTTATTTATTCATGATAAGGAAAAGGATATTTTCATTTATACTTCTTTTATCTTACAAATATCTCTTTATAGTTATATAATTATTCATTTCATTTCATAAGAAAACAAAATACCAAAAAGAATCACAGTTTAAAGTTTTTTATTATCTTAAACTGTTTAAGTAAGTGTTTTTTAATAGATTTTGTGATCTAATTCCTTATAATTTTTAAATGTCCAAAAAGTTTCCTGTGGGATTGATATTTCGGGGTTTAATCAGAAAGTCCTATATTACTTGATAACGATATGTATACTTGCGTAGAATCTATAAATTTAAATATAACTGTTGAATTATTATTTACATTAGAATCAAGTTTTTGATGCCATTGTAAAGAAGAAAATTTTATTAGAAAATATCTAGAATGTTATATCATAAATATAATTATAAATCATATTACCACTAGTATAAATATCACCAGGGATCAAGTTTTTTGCACCGTTGCCAGGAAATTTTATTTTAATTGGATTTGAATTGAAAATAAAAATTTAAAGGAATTTTTAAACAAACAAAATTTCTATTTTTAGAAAGTCTTATTTATACTTTGTTTGTTTATGTGTGTTGCATTTTATTTTTACTGTTGTGTTGTAATAGTTTATGCGTAGTTCGGGTTCTGAAGAATAAGTGCCATGTGATTCTGAATTAGAAAAAACTGTTAGAAAATTTTAAAAACTAAAAATACTAAAAAATTCAAAATTTTCAAGAAATGGAAAATCAAAATAATGCTAAATTCATCAATAATTTTGACCTTTAAGAGGTTATGCAAATTCTACAATGGATGAACTTCATGATAGTATTCAAAATTCTGTTGTAGCTGCTGATTCATTTGAACTAAACCTATTACTATCCAAATGATATCAAATAATCAGTTTGGGGGAGCACCAACTGAAGATGCAAACTTACATCTTGCCAATTTTTTTAGAATTTTGTGCTACATTTAAACATGATGGTGTTTTTGATGATGCTATTAGACATAGGATTTTTCCACTCTAACTTAGGGATAAGGCTAAGATATTTTTGAATTTGTTAGTAACTGGATCTATCAGAACTTGGGGTGATTTAGCACATAAATTCCTTGCTAAATATTTTTCACCATAAAAAACTACAAAGCTTAGAAATGATAATACATCTATTTGTCAGTTTGAAGGTGAATCTATTTATGAAGCTTAGGAATAATTTAAAGAACTTCTAATATGGTGTCAACACCATGCTATGCTAGATTGGTTAATTATTCAAAGGATTAGCTGGATCTCTTAGATCTATCATTGATGGCCCTGCTGGCGATTCATTGATGTTAAAACCATTTCATGAAGCTTATGCTTAATTGAAGAAACGGCTACTAATAATTTTCAATGGTCTTCTAAAATGGTACATCCTAAAAGGTAGCCAATATTCATGAATCTAAAGCTTTTGCAATGTTAGCAAATTAAGTTGCTACAATTTCAATGAAGATAGACCAATTTGGAATGAATTTTTCTCAACCAATTCCAATGATTGAATATAATTCATTAGGCTAAATGGTAGATTCTCAAACATCATTTGAAACTCTAGTTGTTATAAATAATAAGTCATATAACCCATATTCTAACAACTATAATCCATGTTAGAAAAATCATCCTAACTTTAATTAGAATAACAATTCGGGTGGTACTAATCAGTAATGGGGGAGTAACCAAGTAAACCCATAGGGGAACTGGAACAACAATGGTAATAGTAATTATAGACCTACTTATCCTCCAGGTTTTAATACAATTTAAGGATAAGAAGTTGTCTATAGAAGAAGTGGTGTTACAAATGGGAAATCAATTACAAAGTAAAGGAGCTGCAATTAGAAATATTGAGAATTAGTTAGGACAAATTGCAAATTCATTAAGTAATGAAACCTAAGAAACACTTCCTAGTAATACAGAAGTAAATCCAAAAGACTAGAATAAGAGAATGTAAAGTCCGTTCAACTTAGAAGAGGAAGAGAGTTGGAAGGTAGAGTTCAAAAATAGATTTAAGTAGAGAGAAAAGAAATTGAAGAACATAAAGAGGACACTCTAGAAGGTTTAGAGAGACCTATTTCTCCACTTAAAATTAATTTTAAAAAATTGCCACCACCTTCATTTCCTCAGAGACTTCGTTAAAAAAAGTTGGATAAACAGTTTTCAAAATTTCTGGAAAACTTTGAAAATCTTCTATTAATATTCATTTTGCTAAAGCTTTAGAACAAATACCACGCTATATGAAGTTTATGAAAGATATTATTAACAGAAAAAAGCAAGTTTGAAGATAATGAGATTGTTGCACTTAGTGAGCAGTGTGGTGCTATAATTCAGAAAAACAACTTCGTGAAAAGCCTAAAGATCCTGGAAGCTTAACAATTCCATGTGTGATAGGAGACAAATTTTTTTGGGAAAACATAAAGTAATTTAGGTGCAAGCATTAACCTTATGTCATTATCTTTATTTAAAAGACTAGGATTAGGAGAAATATCCCTTATAATTGTAACCCTGCAATTAGCAGATCATTCTATAAGATATCCTAAGAGAGTTGTAGAAGATGTTTTAGTAAAGTGGATCAATTTATCTTTCCTGTTGATTTCATTATACTAGACATGGAGGAAGATAAAAAGATACCTATCATTTTAGGAAGACCTTTCCTAGCTATAGGAAGAGCAATGATAGATGTACAAAAAGGGGAATTAATTATGCGTGTTAGTGATCAAACAGTTACTTTTTATATTTCAAAATAAAAAAAATACCCTGTAAAAGGTAAATATGATGAATGTTTCAGGATGAATGTTTCAGGATGAATGTAATAAGATATCTTTGTGAATGTCATTTCAAAATAACTTATGAAGAGAAATCTGTGATTTAATTGAAAAAGGAATTAAGTCTTTTAAGGATGATTTTTTAGTATTTGGAACTTCATTTGAATCATTTTTAGAACATTTATCACGAGTTCTTAAATGCTATGAAGAAACAAATTTATTCCTTAATTGAGAAAAATGACAGTTTATGGCAGTAGGAGGAATTGCATTGGGACATCACATTTCAGAGAAAGGTATGGAGGTAGATCCTTTAAAAAATCAAGAGATCTCTAATTTACCTCACCTAACAAATGTGAGGGAAATTATGAGTTTGTTAGGACATGTTGGATTCTAAAAGAGATAAATTAAATACTTCTAAAAAAATTGCTAAGTCAGTATGCCATTTGCTAGAAAAAGATGTAATTTTTAATTTTGATAAGTATTGCCAAAATGCTTTTGAGTTTTTTTTTAAAAAAATTAATCATTGCACTAGTTATTGTTTCACAAGATTAGAAAAAATCATTTGAATTAATGTGTGATGCATATGATTATGCTATTGAAGCTGTTTTGGGATAGAAATATAATAAAATTTTCAAAGTAATTTACTATTCTAGTAAACCTCTTAATGAAGCTCAAATTAATTATACCACAACTGAGAAAGAGTTATTAACAATAGTAATTGCCTTTGATAAATTCAGATAATATTTAGTTGGAGTCAAATGTGTGGTGCATACAAATCATTTTGTTATTAAGTATTTAATGAAAAACATGGATGCAAAACCAATATTGATAAGATGGATTTTTCCTTTGCAAGAATTTGATTTTGAAATAATAAATAAAAAGGGAGCTGATAATCAAATTGATGTCATCTATCTAGGATTGAATCTGACAAATCACTGTGTTTTGAATGAGAAATTAATGAACATTTTCCAGATGAAAAATTGTTCAATATTAATGAATGGTGTGTTCCATGGTATGCAGACATTGTGAATTTTATTGTTAGTAACAATTTACCTTATGGTTTGACACACCAAAAAAAGAGGAAATTTTTTATCTAAAGCTAAGACTTATTTTTAGGATGACCTATTTCTATATAAACAGGGGAATGATCTAATTATTCGAAGATGTATGCCTTTAGAAGAAACTTTTAAAATTGTCAAAAAATTTCATCATTCTGATTTTGGGGGACATTTTGGTTTTGATAAAGGAGCATACAAAATTTTACAATCTAGATTTATTAGCCTACTATCTTTAAAGATGTTAATACTTATATAAAAATTTGTGATCATAATGTAGGCAATATTTCTAGAAGAAATGGATGCCCCTCAACTATATTTTGGAAGTTGAAATATTTGATGTTTGGGGATTAGATTTCATGAGACCATTTAAACTATCTTTCAGAAATTTATATATATTTTGTTAGTAGTATATTATGTTTCTAAATGGATAGAAGTTATTGCTTTACCTCGATGAAATACTCAAAGTATTACAAAGTTTTTAGAAATGAATATATTTTGCAGATTTGGAATGCTGAGGGTGATCATAACTGATGGGGGAAGTCATTTCAAAAATGTAATAATAGAAAAATTATTTAAGAAATATTGTATGAATCATCAAATTTATAGTGCTTATCATCCTTAGACAAGAGATTTGGTTGAATTTTCCAATCAACAATATTAAAGAATTTTAGAAAAATCTATAAATCAAACAAAAGTAGGTTAGCCAGTCATGCTTGATTATGCTTTGTGGCTTATAGGACTGTTTACAGAACTCTTATATGAATGTCACCATTTTGGTTAATTTATCTGAAAGCTTGCCATTTACTAGTGGAACTTGAGCATAAAGCTTTTTGGGTATTTAAGGAATTTAATTATAATTTGAAGGATGCTGGTAAAAAGAGATTATTGCAATTAAATGAGTTGGAAGAAATAAGGAATAAGTGTTATGAGAATGGTATGATTTAGGAAGATAAGATGACAAAGTGGCATGATCAAAAGATTCTTACTAAAAATTTTGAGCCATGACAACAAGTTTTGCTTTATAATTTAAGATTGAGGTTATTTTCATGCAAACTTAAGTACAGGTGGATGGGCTCATTTATTGTGTTTAAAGTTTATCCCTATGGAGCTATAGATATTAAAGATCCTAAAACTCTGAAATGTTTCAAAGTAAATGGTCATAGACTAAAACCCTATTTCTTAGTGGACCGAACTAATTTGAATGATGTTGGGTCACACAGAATAAACGCTGGGTACATCGAGCTGACGACGTAAAACAAAGCGCTTTGTGGGAGGCAAACCATAGTTATCGGTGTATTTTTGTTTTTAAAGCTATGTGGTTGTGTTTTGTTTGATCTTTTATTTGTATTATTGTTTGGATTATTGTGGTGTTTCGTTGTTGTGATGGAAATTATTGTTGTAGTTCATTGTGATGAGTAGTTATGTTTTGTGGTAGTAATTATGTGAACTGTTATTTTAAATGTGCTTTGTTAGTTTGTGTTAAACTTATTCCTACTACTTTAGGAAGTTTAGAATAGAACTAAAATTCATTTAAAAATTTATGATTAAGTTTCAATTTACTACCATGTATTTTTTTTCTATTTTGGTTGTGATATCATGTTAGTTTGTGTGATTTGGTTTTATATTTACCTCCACTGCATAGAAGTCATTTGAATCTCATATATGTTAAAATCAAAATGAAAATTTATCATTTTTACTCATATTTTTAATTTTTTTCCTGTATACTTACGATATGAAAATTCCTGTAAGCATAATGTTTTAATTTTTTATTCTTGTCTAATATATATGATTTGCTAAAATATTTAATCTTATTAAAAATTTAAGTTTGGAGGTGGGGGTGGGTATGAAAAATCAATTTTGAAAACTTGAATTTATTTGTTCTCAAATATATTACAAATAAATTTGATTTTGATTTGAAAAATGATTATGTGTATGAAGCTATATTAGGGTAATAAAATTTTGAATATAGAAATGTGTAAGAGAATTTGGTTAAAACTTTATACGTATGAAGAAAATTTTCAAGTTTAAATTTTCTTAGTGAAGAGATGTTAAATATGGTGTAACTATATTTAGTAAGTTTCATAAATTTCTTTTATTAAAAGTAATTTTTTAAATTATTATTATATTTTTAAGTAAATGATATATGTCAGACCTTTCCTTTAGGAAAGGAAGAGTGAAATTCAAAATCATTAAAGGCCTATCCAGATATAGTAATCGTTGCCAAAAAAAATGAAAAAGAAAAGAAAAGAAAGAAAGAAAAGAAAAAGAAAAAAAAGTAAATTATAGTATGTAAAAAATGGGAGGAGCAGCTTAAGGATTAGTGCCTAATCAAAAATTGGTTCCCCATTTGAACCAACATTTGATCTTTCTAATGCATAAGATTTGAGAAACTTCTAAGCTTAAAGATATAATATAGTGTGTATAAGTGTTTTTAATGAAAATTTAAAGGAAAGAAGATAGAATGCCTAAACTCTATATTTGAAAAATCTTTAAGTATTTCTGAAATAGATAGAAACTCATATTTTCATACTTATTCACTTTGGAGATTTTCTAAACATAAAATTGGTCCCATTCACTAAAGTTTTTTCTAAATTGGAATACTACATTTCTAGAACAAAATTTTAGAATCTTCTAAAGAAACTCATTCACATAACTTACTTATATTGGTTTTGAAAGATTGTAGTGTCACTTGAGGATAACATTTTAAGTTTGGGGGAATTTGATACACCTCTAATATATACAATTTTTTTACACATTTATATACTTATTTTTGATGATATTGCACTTTAATGGAAGGTATTTGCTTGTTTTTCTTTCAAGTACAATTAAATTGACTAAATATGTCAAAAGAAGTAAAAAAACAATCAACTTTGGAGCAAAAATGAAGAAGGTGTTAAATTGAACTGGGGAGCCTTAGCGCCTAGATCTGGTGCCTAAGTGCCAACAGACAGAGAAGGCCACGCCTAAGCGCTAGAGGCCCCGCGCTTAAGCACAGGGTAGTTACTTTGCAATTTCAACGAAATTTTTGGTGAATTTTGAAGGGGGGTTTGAGGCAACCTTTGGTACATGGGAAATTGATCAAGGGCACCATAATACATTAAAAAAGCACTTAAAAGGATGCATCTTTTGGGAAGATTCAGTGAATACAGACATATTTTGAAGAGACACCAAGGTACCTTTTGGGAAAATATAAAAGAAAGGCTTTGAAGAAAGAGAGGTAGTAAGAAAGTTGTGATAGTGTGTTTAGAGAGAGTAGTTATAGTAAGAAGTTGTAGGATTATTACTTAGGGTTTCTTCACACTTTTCTCATTCCAAGTGAAAGGGAAAGTATGTAGAGATTTTTAAGTAAAAATCCATTATTTTAGAGAGATTTAAACCCTCTAGGGTTACACGACCAGTTCTAAGGAGACTTGTAAGAGAAATGAAGAGATTCAAAAGAACTTCAAGAGTTTGGTGGAGAGGAACTTGAGATAAGTTTTTATCTTTATACTTTATTTGGTTTTAATTCAAGCTTCTTGTGTTAAAATTACTTCTTGTTGTGTTTTCTCCATGTATTTTGAGTAGTTTTCTTTATCTATTTCCTTAAAATGAAAGTAATTAAGTGTTGGATGGAAGTTATGGAAGTATTGATCTTTAATGTTGAAATAAGTTGTGTTGTTTCAATCCTTGCACTTCATTTACTTCTTGATTTGACCAATTAAGATGTTAACATTTGTTTTTAGAACATGTAAGATCCTTGTAGGTATTGTCTCAGTCAACAATTGGTTAGAATCACATGAGATTGTATGAATGAGAAAGTAATTCATATAACTTTGTGCAAATAAAAAGAGAAATATACTTTGACGGGTGTAAAATTAGAGGACTTTAGGGTGACAAACTAAAACCCCCTAATTTGGTTTATTATTTTAGGTTTTTATGCGAGATATTAGGCCCCAGGTGGAGGGAAAGGGAACTCTAGAGTGAGAGCTAATATCTTCCCTACCTAATCTGTCTTCAAAATAATTAAAACATTAAACTAGCCAATGTTCTTTATAGATCTCTAGTAAAGGTAAATGATAGCATTGCTCCTATTTGTCACAACACACCTTGAATACTTCCACAACAAAACTCCTGTACTTATTACTATTTCATGATAAGGAAAAAGATATTTTCTTTTATACTTCTCTAATCTTACAAAAATCTTATTATAGTTAGATAATTGTTCAATTTATTTCACAATATAAGAAAATACTAGAAAGAATCACATTTTTAAATTTTCTATTATCTTAAATTTAAGCAAGTATCTTTTTCTAAATAGATTTTGTGATCTATTTCCTTTTAATTTTTAAATATCCAAAAATTTCCTCGTGGGATCGATATTTTGGGGCTTAATCAGAAAGTCATATATTACTTGATAACGGTATGTATACTTGTGTAAAATCCCTAAATATAAATATAACTGTTGAATTCTTATTTACATTAGAATCAAGTTTTTAGTACCATTGTAAAGAAGGAAATTTAATTAAAAAAATATATAGAATATTATATCATAAATATTATTATAAATCATATTACCACAAGTATAAATATAACCAGGGATCACTAAGTAAACTCTACAAACTTGAAAAATAAAAGAAATTTTTATGAGATTCTATAAAATTCCACATGTTCATAACTTTGATCAAAACAAGAAACTGCCCTCCTTAGATTGCTTGGTTGGTAGCTCCTACCCAAGGTTGGGATTCTAAAGCACACAGCCCAGCTCTGAGCCCCCACCTTTACCAAACTCTTACATTTCACCCCGGTCTTCTATATGTGACAACGAGTTTTGTTACCAGGTTTGTTTTTTATTATGATTTTCTTAAGTTTTTTCTCGTGCCAAATTTTTCTTCTAATTTATCTATATTATCTGCAAGTTATTTACGTTTCTTACATGCTGCTATACTATGTCTTTATTCTAACCCTTTTGCAGCAGTAGTAGAGGCTCAGGTACGCACTGTTATAGTTTGTTTAATTTTCTTTATTGCGTTTTGTGGCTTTTTTACTTATATGCATTTTACTATATATACTTGCCAGACCTTTAGGGTAGAAAAAAACAGTCTAGTTACTTAGGATGGATCACTACAATGCACGAACACATACCCTTTAATTTTAATAAGATTAATTGAATCAACACTTATCAAAATTAAAATATAAGAAATAAAGCCCTATAATTTGGAGCTACAATAACAACAAGGAGCTCGGAGCTAGCTGCAAGAAGGTAGAGGATGACTTTAGAGGATGGTCAACATTCTACAGCAAAATAAGTTTTACTTCAAATAAGCTTTCCTTAATTATATATATGTTGACCTCATTTTTGGTGAGGTCTTTTCTTTCCTCTTAGTGCTCAGGATCTAGCCATAGGACTTCTCCTTGACTATCCTAGAAGACTAGAAGTAGAACCCACCATTTAGAAATTCAAACCAAATCTTGATTCTCTTTGGAATCCTACATAGATGGTCATTAACCTCCAAGTCACTTGAAAGGTTAGGACCAATGTGTAGAGAGACAAGGATGAATTCCTATAGGATGTTCAGACCTTAGGATAGCCCTGGGTGGCCTGGTCTTTGTGAGGTCTGGCTTGCACATACTATACTCCTACACCCATCCTAACCCTAAACCATCTTTGCCCAATCCTGACTCCTGGTTCATTAAAGAACTCATATGGATAAGCCCAAACCCATAGCTCCTTGGCTAAGAGGGTTAGGAACAACATATGAGATGTTCAAAATGAACACTTCTCAGTCCATGGCTCACTCTAAGCTTTTCCACTCCACTCAACCATAACCAAATTCCATTTGCCAAAATTTTTGGTTTTGACATTGGGTCCTTAAACTTACCTAAAATTACCTAAATTACCCCTATAATCACCAAACTCTCCAAAACAAATTCCCAAAAATTACCCAAAATTCTCAAAAATCCTAAAAATCATTTTAAAACAAATCCCACCTCTTAAATCTATCAAAATACTCTAATACCCTCCAAATAACCTTCAAATACCCTAAATACCCTTTTTGGCCCAAAATTCCAAAAATTCCACAAATTCCCAAAAATTTTTAGAAAATATCAAAGATTCCCAATTTCATTTTGCTCAACTACATCATAACCTAATTTTTCCAATTTGACCCAATTTTATCAAAATCTCCAATCTAATCTAATTCACCCAAAATTGACCCTATGTCCAAATCCACCAAATTGATCATCCAATTCAATTCAAAATCACTCCAAATCTTTTCCAAACTCTTCGTAACACTTTCTTAAATCAAACTCAACATTCACTTAGCCTAAATTTTGACCCAAACATAACCCAAACTCAAGCCCAAGTTCACCCTAAATTTAAAGGCCCAAAATCAAGCCCATGAGCTAAATCACTTCAATTAGCCCAAATCCACTCAAAAGCCCACATACCAATTATCATTTCATCATCTCTTTGGTTAAATGATTTGCCTAAGGTTCCAAATTCATCATTAAATTATTCTAAATCAAGCCTTATGACAAACTTTACAAAAATACCACTTAAATCAAAAATCCATTTTCATGCAAATTGACCAAGCCTAGCTAAGCCAAATGCAAGCCATGATGCTTTGCCCCAAGCCATATGTTAGCCATGAGGGTCATGCTCACCTCACCATACCATCTTGGGGAGAAGGATGAGCCACTTTCCACCTCTCTTAATAATGCTTTTTAATCTCTTTTATGCTTCACCCTCACCTTTGCTTAGCCAAATCTTCTTCGATGGGGACTTCTCCACTCCTCTTCGCTGAACCAAATGATCTCCCATCAGCCCAAACCAACTTGGAGGATGAACCAAACCCAATTTCATGACTTGACCCAAACTGACCCAAAATGCCCCTTACACCCTTGCCATTTAAATCCTTGACTTTACACATGGCAATCTCAAATTGATTGCACAAAAATCAAACTCTGACCTCCTCTCCACCTAAGCACATATTTTGAACCAACTAATAAACCCCCATGGCCACCCAAGCTCCTCTATTTAAAAAACTCACTTATCATGGCCAAGAAGAAGAGAAGAACGATTACCTTGGGGAGACTCTGTCAAATTGTTCCCAAAGCTTCTCCAAGCACTCCTAAGCTCAACCCAACTGTTTCCAATTAAGGCCTCACCTCTTGGATAAAGGTATTGAAATTTTCTCCTCCAATCGAGCTTATTGTAATTTTCTGTAAATCATTACTTGCTTTAAGTGCATCATCACCATATAGATGTGTGCTACTCGATTGGACGATCATTTTAAAAAAATAATTTACTCAATTTCGTTGAAAATTGAGGGAGATATTAAGGTTTGAATGTAGACGATTTTGGGTGGATGCTAAAGGAAGAAGATGTACTATAGCCGTCCGATGAGGAGCCGCCAATCAGAACTGCGCCAGCCAACCAGACCGTGAAACCTATTTTCCCGCTCATTTGGTACGAGGATGAGGAGGCAAGTGAGGAAATTAGGGATTTTCTTTATTTATTTTGAACCTAAACTTCAAAAAATAATAACTTTGCCTAAAAAACTCTAAAAAATAAAATAAAAATGTCCTCTTGCTCCGTAAACAGCGGATAATACTTTAGAAGTGATTTCATGTTTATTTGATGCATATTTTATTTTTAATTAATTAAATAGTATTTTTAATCTTTCAATTCTTCATGCATGTAGGAGCTTCACTATAACTTGAAATTTTGTTATGTTATTCTTTGCATAACGGTGGATCGTTCTTGATTTTTCCAAAGTCAGGGAAGATCTCCATGATGAGATATGAATTTTTCAATATTATGCATCAGTTTTGCTATAATAATTATAAAAATTATCATGTTGCTTCAAAAAATCTAGAAAAATTAGGATAAGTTATCTTCGACCAGAAGACCCTAAGAAAATTAACTCATGATTTATTTCAATTAAACAAACTCTAATTTGGCTAAAACCTCAAAACTAAATTTTAATTAATTAAGAGTAACCACACATCAAAATGACATGAAATCAACTCTCCACTTATACTTAGTGTCATGAGAACCTCTCATAAAAATTTCAAATCAATTGGAATTAATTTGACCCATTAAATGAATTAATTAAGGGACATAGCCATTTTGCACGTTAAAAATTTCATAAAACCCAAAATACATTTTAAAAATTCACCATATTTATTTTGAGAGTTCTTAGTGATTGGAGGAGTTCAAGAAAAATAAATTATATTTTTCATAAAAATTGATTTTTAATCATTTTTTAAAATATTTAATAATTAAAAATTATAAAAAATTACAAAAATATAAAAAATTCACCAAAATGTCACATTTGGTATTCTAATCACTTAGGAACCATCAAAATATTTTTCCTAAGTCTCTAAGTTATGATATTAATTTTTAAAGGCCTAGGATAATTTTTAACATTTAAAAAATGAATTTTCTTAACCTTCCACTAAAATAATTCTAATAAATTAAAGAAAAATAAAACAAATATAAAACTTGTTTCTTTGGATTCCTTGACTATAGAGAGATTTTCTAAAAATATAAAATTAATTTTTCCACTTTTAAAATATTTTAAAATGAATTAATACTCCAGAAATTAATATAATTCTAATAATTAAATTAAAACTCACAAAATCCCCAACTTTGGTCCAAATGGTCCCCTAGTCAAGGGTCATTTCTAGAAAAAATTTCAAAGTCATAGGTCTTTCCTTGGTCAAGTTATTGATTTTTCAATAAAACCCCCATTTTTGTATTAAAATAAATATATAAATTAAATTTAATTCAGAAAAATTACATTTTCTCCTCTGATGTTTTAATTGACCCATGAGTAGGGTTACATAAAAATTTCGAACTTATTTGTGTTATATTTAATGAATTATGAAGTGAACAAGCCTAAAGGACCAAATGGTAATTATTGAAATTTTACCTTAATTAATATTTAGGCTTAATTATGGGTAATGGGTAATAAACGATCCTAATTAATCTCCTTAGATGATTGAAACATAGGGAATTAAATGGTAGAAACCCATTTATCACCTTTTTCAACATTTAAAAAAAGACGAATTATAATTTCTTTAATTAAAAATTTCAAAGAGAAGATATGAGGTGAAGGGGTTTAATCTTGGGAGATATTATTTATTAATCTTAACCCCTAATTAATGATAGAGATCAAATGTCACTTAATCTTAATTTAAATACTGATTAATGAAAAATAAGATAAATTAAATAATCAAATTAAAATAATTTCTAAGATAATTAGATTAAAAATAACTTTAAAATAATATAATTAATTAAATTAAAAATAGTTTCAAAATAATCTAATTAATTAAATTAAAAAATAATTTAAAAAAATAATTAATTGAAATAAATTAAATTAAAAATAATAAATTAAATTAAAAAAATATATATATAATTTAAAAATGACATAATTAATAAAAAATACTTTAAATTAAATATAATTAAATTAAAATAATTTTAAAATAATTTAATTAACTTTAAATCAAAATTAGATTAATACAACTAAATTAAAATCAACTTCAAATCAACACAATTAAATTTAATATAACAAAAATTAGAGTTAAAATAATTTTAAAATAACTAAGTCAACTTTTGAAATGACATAATAAAATTGAAATAACATAAGAAAATCACAATCAAACTAAAATATTATAATTAATTTGAAACAGTCTTAAAATATCAACCCAACCTTAGACAAATTAGCTAAATGTGTTAATGAACTAATTTGCCCCTAAAGGCTTCTACCCACATAATTCTTAAGTGAAATGTCAAGTGAACGTCACTCACTTAAGGGATAAACAACACATCGAGGTTCTTTGAGCAAGAAGAAAACATTTCCAACAAACTTAAAACAACTCGGGTGATTGATTCATCATTACAATGAAACTAAATGAACTGGAAAGATAATCTCGAAAGCGTTTAGGAGGATGTTCAGGGCTTAAGTCCCTAGCACTTCCCTAACCTGATGAGATGTCTTAAAAGAAAAATTGGACTTCATTATTCTTTGATGAAGAAAATCATCTTTAAAAAAACACAAGAACCTAGACTTCATAGAAAGTGACTAGCAATAGGATTAGGACTTTGGTAGACAACCAGAACCTTCACTTAGCTTTACCTTGGTACTTGTTGCAAATATATAAATGCCTTAACATGTTTTTTAAGTGCAGGCGAAAATGACGGGAGTGCCCACCAGGTATGCATTTAAGTTTATTGCAATTTAAATTTAGCAATTTAATAAATGTCGTACTTTCCTGTAGTTATAAATGCATGAAAATGATTAAACTCAGCATGTTTAAACAACTCAAAATTTAATCACCAACAAAAGTAAAAATGCAATTACAACGAAAATTAAAATGTCTCGTTGGATGATCTGGAATCCCTCAGATGATGTAACCCACTTGTTGCTAACGAGATTTTCCACGGTCTAAATGAAAGTGGGGAACTCATTCAGTTGAGTTTAACAAATTCATTTGGACTAAGTGAATCCGATGAAAATAGCGGTGTCAGAATGATGGAACCGTGGGATCTTAACTAGTTCTACTTAATCAACTTTAAGATTTGTTTTAATTAAAACATTAAACCATCTCAATTTTCAACCTATCTAAACCAAAACTCTTCACTCATCTCTTGATTGTCACCTTCTAAAATTACAACAAAAAGGAGCTTGGAGCACAGTAGGCATCACGACCATCTTTAACAGCAAAACTTGGGTCTACATCAGCTAAAGCTTTCTTAGAATTAAATAACCAAGCCATAGGATTTTGAGGTAATTTTCCTAGTGCAACATAAATCCTCAGCTTTTCGTTAGGCATTTGCATAATCATATTATGCAAATTAAGCCCTAACCGGTCTTAGGACTCCGAGGTAGTCGTTTGATACGATATAAACCCTCATATCTTCGAGGCCATTTGTATGATTATGTCATACTAATATAAGTCCTAATTAACTAAAACTGGCAGGATTGAAACATTAAATAATTCTCTCAAACTGAAGCCAAATCTTAGGATAGTCGGGAAGTCACCGAAGTTCACTTCGGGTCCGTGGCATCCCCTACTTCTCTTCCTTTGGACTCTTAAAAATAACTGTTCCAAATTTGATCCATTCCCTATTGAAATTTATAAAATCCAATTGTTTGAAAACCTTAAACTTTGAAATTCTTGAGAGCAAAACCACTGATCATTATCGAGAGTTTTCTTAAATGATTCCCGTCATTTAAGATGTAATTAACTATAAGGGCTTGCCCTTATAGGGAACTTTAAGAACCCAGGTAATATAAACCCTGCTTAATTCCTTTATATTAAGCAGGAGAACTTATCGGCTTATAAAATTAGTTTGCAGATCAAACTGGTGTCACAAATCTTCTAGTTTATTTAATCGAGCCCCATCATCAAGCAGTATGTCCATTCCTCTGGATAGATACACGGTTTGTGATGCGGTGCTCGTTTATATAAACTATTTGTGATGTGAGATCGGTTTGATTTCATATCTTAAAATTTTCAAACTTAAAATTATTTTCAAAAATCAAATGCTACTTTTCAAATTATATATATATATATATATATATATATATTTAAATTGAATTTAAAAATCTAAAATTCACCTACAATTTACGTAGGCGACTTCTTAACAAAACACATAACCTACAAATAAGCCTTACGATATAACATAACCCATAGGACTCTGAGGTTGTTCGCCTAGTGTGACATAAATCCTCACTTTATCTTTAGGCTCTGTACAATCATGTTGTGCAACATAAGTCCTACAACTCTTTAAGCTCTGAGGCCATCGTTTAATACAACGTAGATCCTTCTATCTTCTTAGGCTCATTGCATAATAAGATATTATGCAAATGTAAGCTCTAAATAACAAAATTGGCAAGATTGAAACATTAAATAATATCATCTTCAAATTTAAAGCCAAAGATTAGGATAGTTTAAGAAGTTGCCGAGACTTGTATCGCGATCCATGACATCTCTACCTTTCGCTTCTTTGATTATGGAAATAATTGTTCATATTTTTGTCCATTTCCACTTAATTTTTCCACGTTCAACCTTGAAACCCTATACATTGAATTCTTGAAGAAAAGTATTATTGATCATCATTGAGAGTTTTGTTAAGTCGGTTATATAGGATCTAAATAACTATAGGGGCTTTCCCTTAAACGGAACTTGGAACCCAGGTAAAATAAAACCTATGGAATCTTTGTTAGGTAGGGGAACTTTTTGGTCATACAGAAAAGGTTCATAGAACAAAATGGATGTCATTAAGTTCTTTAGTTTATTTGATCGATCCCAGTGTCAACTAGTATGCCTATCTCTCAGGAAGGCATATTGCTTGTACTATTGCGCTTGATTGTCTAAACTATTAAATGTATGGGACTTGTTCGGTCCCATATTTATTAAAATTAAAAAATCATTTTTGAAATAAAAAAAATTATATGTGTGTGTTTGTGTCTGTTAAATTAAATATATTTTTAAAGAAACTGATAAATGCCAATTTGGCGACCAGCAATAGTTGTCTGATTGAAGAGATGGGTACTTTTGTTCAAGGGGATCAGTTAGACTCGCAATCGAGGTCCCTTTCAGAAGAAGCATAGCAGGAGAATTGGGGTACATGGTATAATCAAGCCTTCTCCTCTACTATTACGACTGAGGTCAGGTGGAGGCCCTCATCATTTGAAAGATGGTCAGAAAAATCAATCTTCTGTTACAAATAAGGTCAGGCAAGACTTCTCTTAGCCATGCTCAGGTGATTCACTTTGATTAGGTTTCTTCATGGTCAGATAGCTTCGGCTGCTGGCCACAATCTCAACCATGTCCAAGAGATCTAGGTTCATGGAGTTTCTTTATGCTTACATGATTTTTGCTGCTAACCACACCCTTAATTATACAATTTCTAGTATAACTGGTCTGACCAAATATCATGTGGTTGTTGACCTCACTTTTGTTGAGGTCTAGTCATTTTTTAAAAGAACATAGGGTCTAGCCATAGGACTTTCTTGGTGACTATCTTAGAATACTATTGATGGAACCCTCTCCTCTTAGAAATTCAAAATGCTTCTTTGCTCTACTTGGAGTTTCATATGCTTATGGCTAACCTCTAGCAGTTAGTAGGATGAGGTTAAGCATAAGGAAGCTCAAGAGGAGTCCCTATAGTATGGTCAGGCCTTAGGGTAAATCCTGGGTGATCCGGTCTTGGTTAAGCTCACACACACACTTACACTCACTACCCTAAACCCTAAACCCTAAACCAAACTTCCTCAATTTGATCCCCTACTCTTTTGGAAACTCATGTGGATGGTTCCCCAAGCTCTTAGCCCTAGGCTAGGGTTTGGCTAGGACCAACATATGCAGGATCCAAAATGAGATTTCTCTTGGTTCATGGCTCAAGAGGGTTGGCATCCTTCAATTAACCCAAGTTTTACCAAATTCCAAATTTGACCCATTAGCCCCTAAACTTTCCCCCAAATTACCAAACTCCTCTAAACCCTAATTTTGACAAAAATTCTGAAAATTATCCAAATTACCAATTCCCCCAAAAATCATTCCAAAATATTCCTCACCACTCAAATTGAACAAAACACCCAAAATTGAACAAAATTTCTAAAAAGCCCCAAAATTAGCCAAATTTACCAAAATACCCCTCATGACCCAAAATTTTCAAATATTCCAAAACTTTACAAAATTTCCAAAATCATCCCAAATGACTCGAAAATAAGTTTGAACATCTCCAATGAGCCCATTTGACCAAATTAACTCAATTTGACCAAAAGCCCCAAATTGCCCTTTTAGGCCCAAAGTGTCCAAATCATCCTCCATTTCCACCCAATTGACTTCAATCCTCCCAATTTCAATTCTATAATCAAATTCACCATGTCTAATCTCAATATAAAACAAATCCAAATCCAATTTGACCCAATTCTAAACTGAATTTCAACCCAAATAAAAAATCCACAATTTGACCATATGACCCAATTCCCTTAAATTGAACCCTATGACCAAATCAATTTCCCCAAATTAATATCCAAAAGTTTTCATAACATTCTCCTAAACTAAATTGAGTCACCAATTGACCCACATTTGAACTCACCCTTCACCCAAATCAAACTTAAGCCAAAACCCCCAAATTTACCACAAATTAGCCATATGCCCAAATTTCAACAAATTAAATCCCATAATCCTAAAAATTCCCCCCAAGTAATGCTGAAAACTCTTCATAACAATCACCCACACCATTTTAAAATTTTAATTAAGCACTAGTCAAACTCTAGCTTAACCCAAAGTTCCCTAAATTGACCCAAATTCAAAGTCCCACCAAATTGACCCTCCAAATCATTTCGAAGTTACCCAATTGATATCCAAAACTTCTCATGACAAATGTCTAAGCCAAATTGCTCAATTACTTGGCCGCAAATTAAACCCAAACCCAACCAAGACCAATGTTTGACCCAAAATCCCAAATTGAACTGAAACACCAAATATGACAGAATCTAACCAAATTGACCATGTCAAGCTTACCACAACCAACATTTAAGCCCTAGGGACTGACCAAGCTCCATCTAACCCAATCTAATTGAACCATGGACCAAGGATTCCCCAAATTTGGGGATCTCTTCTCATTTATTGCTAAACCAAAGGAGATAGTTGCCTCAAGCCATCACCAGCCAACTTAATTACCATTAAGGCCTACTCACTGGCTCACCTGACCACCCTAGCCTAAGTACCAACCTGGCCGGCAGGCCTAGTCTCTTGAGGAGCCAATGCCGAGAACCACATCTCCCTCAATTGAACCTAAATTGGGCCATCCTATGTGCCAACCTTGATTGGTTTGCTGCGTCATTCAGCCCTCCACATAAGTAAGCTAATGCACCCACTGGCTGCCCTGAGCTTCACCATGGCCATGCCGATTTAAGCCACCAGCTCTCACAGCCAAAAAAAGAGAATACTCAAAAACCTTTGGGAAGACTCTGCTATTGCTTCCAGAGCTTTTCTAAGACTCTCTGAGTGCAAGCCCACTGTTTCCTAGCCATTCCCTCCACTACCGAGCTCAATTTTTTAGCTCAAAATCGACCAAAACCGCGACATCTTCTGTCACTCCACCACAGTGCACCAAGCTTCAAATTGAGTTGATCCTTCCCATCCCCTGACCAAATGAAAATAATTCCCCTAGAAGCCCCATCACGGAGCCTCTCCAACCTAGATTTCCATCATACTTGAAATCCCCTTCTGATCAAATTATGGTTTAGACCCAATAAGAGCTCAAATTGGTGCTTGCAGGAACTTCACAAGGTCACAAAAATCATGTTAAACACTTCTAATTGAGGCTACACCTCTCAAAAAATGGTATTGAACTCTCCCCCCAAGTCGAGCTTGGTTTGGATCTACAGGCTTGAATATTGTATTTCATACCATATGAACTATATAGATGTGTTCATCATGACTAGATGTATCTATAGAACAAATCTGAAGTGATTTGGTTGAGTCTATCTCGAGATCTTAGGGTTTTAGTATGGACAGTCTGCAGGATAATTTAGTTGGGGACGATGATGCAGAGCTGTTGGATCGAGTGTGTATCGCTTGGACTGCTCAGTGGGGCTGGATAATCTCTCAGTGCATAAAGCGTGGGCCTATTCGGCAGCTACATGGATGTTGGTGTAAAATGGTGGAGTGACGTGTGGTCCTTCAGAGCATTGTAGGATGAGGTGGCATGTTTAAGTAGAAAAATATAGGTATTTTGTATTTATTTAATTCAGTAAACCTTAGAAAATGCATAACTTAATGTAGAAAAATTAGAAAAATAAAAGAAAAATACCTTGTTGTTCAGTGAACATAGAAGAATAATGTGGAAATCAAATTAAGGTCATTTGACTTATATTTATTTATAAATTAATTAAATAAAGTAAACCTTGTTTAAGTAATAACTTAAAAGTTATGTGATTAGGGATTTTCCCTAATTTTTCCAAGGTCAGGGGACATCACTAGCCGGAGATCCCTAATTTTTAAGTTAATCGCCTCTGTTTTGATTTAAAAATTATAATAATTAAAATATAATATAGAAAAATGCAGAACTTGTTTTATTATGTTCACTGTGGCTAGAGGACCCTAACAAAAATATCAAATGGATTTAAATAATAAAAAATGACAATAATGGTAATTAACTCTTTAAAATCATTTAAAAATTAAATAATTAAAATATGAGTGGAAAAATCATAAAAATCATCCTTCAATGTGAATAATGAACAAAGGAGATCCCCAAAAAAATTTGAAGTCAATTGAAATTAATTTACCCACTAAAATTGATTTTTCAAGTAAATTTATATTTTTGGCATTTAAATAATTATAATAATTAAAATATAAGTAAAAAAATTATAAAATTGGTTTTCGGAGCTCCTAGTGACCATATGAATTTTAAAAAAATAAAATTGGAATTATATAAACACTTCACTTTTAAGTCTATTGTTAATATTTAAATAATTAAAAATAATTCAAAAATATTAAAAATCATAAAAATCACTAAAATATAAACCACCGTAATGTCACATTTGGTCTCCTCATCAATTGAGAGCAATTAAAATAATTTTTCTAATTTTCTAAGTAAAGATATTATTTCTTAAAGAGTTAAATTGAATATTCTTTAAATTTCCATTAAAATAATTTCAAAAGTTAAAATATAAATCTCAAAAATATGAAATTTATTTTTTCTGGGTTTCCAAACTTTAGAGAGATTTAAGAAAAATATAAAAATTAATTTTCAACTTAAGTAATATTTTATATTTAATTAATACTCAAAAACCAACTTATACTTATAATAATTAAAATTAAACTCAATAAATTATAAAAATTAGCCTAAGTGGTTCTTTAACCAAGTGGAACTTCCAATAATTTTCTTAAGAGCAGATAATTTGTTTTGCTTAAGTTTTTAAATTAACTTTAAAAATTCTTATTTTTGCATTTAAATAATTATAAAAATTATATAAATTCAGAAAAATCACATTTTCTCCTCTGATGTTTTAATTAATCTATAAGTAGGGTAACATAAAAATTTCAAAGTCATTTGAGTCAAATTTAATGAATTATGAAGTGATAAGTCCTTTAGGGGTAAAATTATAATTATGAAATTTAAGTCTTAATTAACAGGTCTAATCAAAGGTAAATGGGTAATGAATGACCATAAATTGGCTTTTCTAAATGATTGAAACACAAAGGGATTAAGAGGTAGGAAAAAATCTCACCTTTTCCACTAAAAAGTTAAAATTACAATTTTCTAAATTATTACGATTTGGAAGTCAATTAAATAAAGTGAACCTAATCTGATACCCCTAGTTGGTGTTTGAATGATGATCTAAATATTTGATAAGGATTAAATGACACTTAACTTTTCCTAAAATTACAAATTTATCAATTAAGTCTTTAGGGCTTAGTAGTGAGCTAAGCTTAACTCAGTTCAGACTAATGACGTTTAAAAAAGGGAAATATACTCAACTTCAAACATCTTGGAAACACTACAAGCCCAACTCTAAACTAATTGACAAAAATTCTTAATAAATCAATTTGCCCATAGAGACCTTCACCCATATAATTCATAAATGAAATATCATATGATGATTACCCCACTTAAAGGGATAATTAAAACATCAAGCTTCATTGAACATAAGGGTATAATGTGGATGAATTATTTAGCAATATAATTAGTTCAAATGAACTCAAGATGATTCAAAAGGGTTCTGAAATGTCTAGTGTGTTCCCCGGATCTTTTCACAAGTCTTTTGGATATCTTAGAGGGCAACTGGACATATTATACTTTGTTAAAGAAATACATCCTCTACATGAACAAATAGGAACCCACCAAGTTATGATTCGGTAGGCATACTTTAAACCCGTACTTCCTGCCTATTTTCATGCAATTTTGATTCCTTGCAAAATTATATATATAATGCCAAATGCTAATCTTTTAGCTGGAGTATGAGAAGAGGATTGGTACGCTTTTATAATTTACAGTAATTTACTTTACCATACTTTCCTTCTCTGCATTTACTTTACTGCATTTTCTTACTTATAAACTTACATGTGAAAATAACAAAACCAAACTTGCATGTCAAAACTGAAATTTTTAGGATAACCACAAAACCAAAAATCGATTCACAACAAGCAAAAATATACGACAACTCAAAAATTAATCACAAACAAAATGAAAATCAATAATTTTAAATAAATTAAAACATCTCTTTGGATGATAGGGAATCCCTTAGGTTAGGCAACCTATGACTGCTAACAAGATTTCCGCAGTCAAGACGAAAGTATTGAGCTCATTTAGTTGACTTTGGTAAATTCATCTAGAATGAGGGAACTGTGGGATCCTAATTGGTGTTTGCTATAATCAACTTAAATTCTCCCCTAATAAGAAATGTGACACTAAACTTGACACATTATAAAACTTGTCTAAACCATGATACTTCTATCAACCTCCTGCATTTGACACTTCTAAAACTTAAACTTGTTGCAACGAGGAGCTTGGAGTATACGCTGTGGGCAGTGCGATGAGGAAGCATACAACTCTTCAATAAAAAATCATTCTTAGAAATAAACAATAAGTCATAAGACTTTGAGGTAGTTTTTCTAGTGCGGCATAAATCATCAACTTATCTCTTTTGTTCTTTCCACTCGGTGCAATATAAGCCCTAACTCGTCTTAGGATTTCGAGGTTGTCATTATATATGACATAAATACTCTTATTTTCTAGGTTATTTGCCTAATCAATATTATGCAAATGTAAGCCCTAACTAATAAAATTGGTAGGATGAAACACAGTAATCTTTCTTCTAAATTGAAACTAAACCTTAGGATAGGTTGGGGAGTTTCTAAGGTTCACCTTAGGATCTGTGACTTCCCCTACTTTTCTTCCTTTGGATTCTAAAAATAAAAGATTCCACATTTTCACCTTTCTCAATTGGCATTCCCCCAAATATTACTTTGAGAATCCTACCTTTTGGAAGTCATGAAAATAATATTTTCTGAACGAGAGTTTACTTGAGTGACTTCAGTCATTTAGGATGTAATTAACTATAGAGGCTTGATCTAGTGGCTTCATATTAGATAGGGGAGTTTATCGGTCAACATAAATGGTTCACAGACCAAACAGATGTCATGGGTACTTTAGTTTATTTGATCAAGCCTCACGATAGATACATAGCTTGTGGTGTAGTGCTCGATTATTTAAACTATCGCATGTATAAGATCAGTTTGATTTCATATTTTAAAATTAAAAATGATATTTTTCGAATTCCCTATATAAAAAAAATATATGTAAATTAAATCAAACATTTTATTTTAGTGGCCAATAGTGGCCAACTAGATTCGACTGGTTGGCCACCCCTCAGCCATGTTTAGGCAATCAGGATTGGTTGGGTTTCATCGTGGTCTATCGGCATATTTTTAGGTTGTGTGATTTTTTTTGAAAAGGGGGTCGCCTAACAGAAATTGTCGGCGAATTTTAGATATTAAATTTGATATATATATATATATATATATATATATATATATAATTTAGAAAGTAGCATTTGATTTTGAAAATGATTTTTTGAAAATTTTAAGATATGAAATCAAGCTGATCTCACATCCCAAATAGTTTATATAAATGAGCACTGCACCACAAACCACGTATTTATCCCGAGAAATAGACACACTACTTGATGATGGGGCTCGATTAAATAAACTAGAAGATCTATGACATCAGTTTGGTCTACGAACCAATTTTATAAGCCGACAAGTTCCCCTGCTTAATATAAAGGAATTAAGCAGGGTTTATATTACATGGGTTCTTAAAGTTCCCTATAAGGGCAAGCCCCTATAGTTAATTACATCTTAAATGACAGGAATCATTTAAGAAAACTCTCGATAATGATCAATGGTTTTGCTCTCAAGAATTTCAAAGTTTAAGGTTTTCAAAGGATTGGATTTTGGAAATTTCAATTGTGAATAGATCAAATTTGGAACAGTTAATTTCAGGAGTTCAAAGGAAGAAAAGTAGGAGAAGCTGAAGATACAAGAAAAATCTTAGCAACTTCCTAAACTATCCTATTATTTGGCTTCAATATGGGCATTCATTTAATATTTCAATCCTGCCAATTTTAATTAATTAGGACTTATATTAGTATGACATAATCATACAAATAGTCTCGAAGATGTGAGGGTTTATGTCGTACCAAACGACTACCTCGGAGTCCTAAGACCGGTTAGGGCTTAATTTACATAACATGATTATGCAAATGCCTAACAAAAGGGTTGAGGATTTATGTTGCACTAGGCAAACTACCTCGAAATCCTATGGCTTTGTTATTTAAGATTAAGGAAAGTTTTGCTGATTAGAGGTGTTTTGCTGACGAAGATGACCGTGCTGCCCATCGTGCTCCAAGCTCCTTATTGTTGCAGAGGTTTAGTTTTAGAAGTCATAAATCAAAGGATGAGAGAAGTGTTTTGGTTTAGATAAAATCTTAAAATCCAAGTGATTTTAATATTTTAATTAAAACAAATCTTAAAGTTGTTTAAACAGAACCGATTAAGATCCCACGGTTCTGTCATCCCGGGACCATTATTTTCATTGAATTCACTTAGTCCAGATGAATTTTCTAAACTCAACTGAATGAGTTCCACACTTTCATTTAGACCATGGGAAATCCCGTTAGCAACATGTGGGTTACATCATCTGAGGTATTGCCGATCATTCAATGAGACGTTTTAATTTGGTTGCAATTGTAGTTGTACGGCTTATTTTTAGGTTTGTGTTGTATTTTTGAAAAGAGGTAGCCTACAGAAATTATCGGTGAATTTTAGATTTTAATTTTAATTTATATATATATATATATATATATAGTTTAGAAAGTAGTATTTGATTTTGAAAATAATGAAATCAAACCAACCTCACATCCCAGATAGTTTATATAAATGAGCGTCGCATCACAAACCGTGTATCTATCCCGAAGAATAGACACACTGTTTGGTGATGTGACTCGATTAAATAAACTAGAAGATTTGTGACATCCGTTTGGTCTGCGAACCAATTTTATAAGCCGACAAATTCTCCTACTTAATATAAATGATTTAAGCAGGGTTTATATTACTTGGGTTTTTAAAATTCCCTATAAGGGCAAGCCCCTATAGTTAATTACATCTTAAGTGACGGGAATCACTTAAGAAAACTCTCGATAATAATCAGTAGTTTTGCTCTCAAGAATCTCAAAGTTTAAGTTTTCAATGGATTGAATTTTAGAATTTCAATAGGGAATGGATCAAGTTTGGAACATTTTATTTCAGGAGTTCAAAGGAAGAAAAGTAGGAGAAGCTGAGGATCCAAGAAGAATCTTGGCAACATCCTAAACTATCCTATTGTTTGGCTTCAATTTGAGAGTTTATTTAATGTTTCAATCCTGCCGATTTTATTTAATTAGGACTTATATTCGTATGATATGATCATACAAATAGCCTTGAAGATGTGAGGGTTTATGTCATATCGGATGACTACCTCGGAATCCTAAGACTGGTTAGGGCTTAATTTGCAACGCAAATGCCTAACAAAAGGTTGAGGATTTATGTTGCACTAGGAAAACTACCTCAAAATCCTATGGCTTGGTTATTTAATTCTAAGAAAGTTTTGTTGAAGTAGACTTAGGTTTTGCTGATGACGATGGTCGTGCTGCCCACCATGCTCTGAGCTTCTTGTAGTTGCAGGGGGTTTAATTATAGAAGATGAAAATCAAGAGATGAGAAAAGTGTTCTGGTTTAGAGAAAATCTTAAAATCCAAGTATTTTTTATGTTTTAATTAAAATAAAACTTAAAGTTGATTATAACGACACCGGTTAAGATCCCACGGTTCCATCCTTCCGGCATCGTTATTTTTATCGTATTCACTTAGTCCAGATAAATTTACTAAACTCAACTAAATGAGTTCCACACTTTCATTTAGATCGTGGGAAATCCCGTTAGCAACACGTAGGTTACATCATCCGAGATATTCCCGATCATCCAACAAGACGTTTTAATTTAGTTATAATTGTAGTTTTGTGTTCTGCTTGTGATTAAATTTTGAGTTGTTTTATATTTTGAAATGTTGTGGTGGTGAATTTTATCTTGTAATGACTTTTAATTTAGTTTTGGTTTCGGTTTTAGGGACTATCCTAAAGGTGTGGGTTTTCATGCAACGATTGTTTATCATGCAAGAAAAGTAAAGTGCATTTGCAATAAAGTAAATTGCAAGAAGGTAAATTGCAATAAAATAAAAGCGTACCTAGAGGGTCTTCCCGTCATCCCAGGCTGCACTTAAACACAATTTAGAATATTTAAGCATATAAAGCAAGTTCTTAGGTAAAGCTAAGGGAAAGGTTATGGTTTTCTACCAAGTTCCTAATCCTATAGCTAGTCATCTCCTATGACGTCTAGGTTCTTGTGTTTTGGTTTGAGGACGATTTTCTTCATCAAAGAACAATTAAGTTCAGTTGTTCTTATAAACATCCTATCGTATTGAGGAAATGCTTAAGACAAATCTTAAACATCTTTTCAATATTTCTAGGATTGTTTCAAGTCCAAGAGAATTTAATTATATAATGAATAAATTATCCAGGAGTTCAAGTTTTGTTATCTTGCCCAGTGAACTAGGACATTTGAATATCCTATGAGTGAAGTAACACTTCACTTAACACTTCATTTAGGAGTTATGAAAACAAGAGCTTTTGAGGGCAAATTGATGTTTAATTGATTTGTGATTTAATTTAATTTCAATTAATGGGTTTAAGTTTGGAATAGTGTTCAAGTTGTTTTAGATTTATTTTCAAATTCTTTATGTCTTAAGTGATGTTATATTTAATTTAATTTAATTTAATTTAATTTAATTTAATTTGGTTTGGTTTAGTTTTAATTTTTAATTTAATTTTATTTATTTAGTTTAATTTTAATTTTATTTTAACTTGATTTTATTATTTTTTTAATTTAATTTAATTTAATTTAATATGTTTTGATTTAATTTAATGTGATTTAATTTAATTTAATTTGAATTTGAATTTAATTTAATTTAATTTAATTTAATTTCAGTTTAATTTTAATTTAATTTAAATTTTAATTTGGTTTTATTTTAATTTTAATTTTAATTTTAATTTTAATTTAATTTTATTTTTTATTATTATTATTTTTTTAATTTAATTTTAATTTAATATTTTACTTTTATGTTTTAGGGATGATTTAATTTTAATTGTTAAAGTATTAATTTAATTTAAATTTCAAAAGGATTTAATTTAAATGTCCTAATTTTAATGATTAAGCATGTTAAGTTTTGAATTTGGATTATCATTTTAATTAGGAATTGAATATTATTGAGGTGATTAATTTAAGGATTCTTAGATTAAAGAATAAATTTCTTCCTAATAATATCCCTATTTTAATAGTTCTAATTTTTCATTATTCTTCCAAATTTAATTAATTATTTAATTAAGGTTTATTTTGATTACTTTCAAATTATTTTGCAGGTTTCTACCCTTTAAATACCTAAGTTTCAAACATCCAAAATCAACTTAATATCAAATATTTTACCCACCCTTTTAATTAAACCTAAAAATTTTTAATTATAGGTTAAAATTTTAATTACTATTTTACCCTTTAAACTTACTAATTTCATAACTCACTAAATTGAGCTTAAATGAATTTGAAATTTTTATGTGGCTCCACTCATATGTCAATCAAGACGTTAGAGGAGAAAATGTGATTTTTCTGTATTTAATTTATTTATAAAATTATTTTTTGTTGGAAATAAGGATTTTCAAGGAAAATTCAACAACATAACCAAGGAAAAGTTTCTGTCCTTAAGAAAATTATGAGACATTCCTAATGACCAGAAGACCACTTGGACCAATTTTGGTGATTTTGTGGATTATATTATGTTTATTATAATTATTTTGAGTTTTGGACTATTAATTAATTTAAAAATAAAATAAAGATTGAAAAATGAATTTTATATTTTTCAAAAATCTCTCTGATATCAAGGAAACCAGAGAACTAATTTTTTGTAATTTTCTGATTTTTCTTTGATTTATTAGAATTATTTTAGTGGAAATGCTAGAAAATACATTTTTTTAATTTTAAAATTACCTTAGAGCTTTAAAATTTAATATCTCATCATAGGGACCTAAGAAAAATATGGGGTTTATTCCTAAGTTATTAAAATTCAAAATATAACATTTTGGTGAATTTTATTTTTGTGATTTTTATTATTTTTTAATTATTAAAAATATTAAAATAATGCAAAAAATTAACTTTTCTAGAAAATTGCAATTTTAATTTTCTTAAATTTCCCTGATATCGGAGAGGCTCCAAAACCAATTTGGTGAATTTTTGAAAAGGATTTTGAAAGTTATGAATTTTTAAAGTTTAAATTTGGCTAAATGGCTTAATCAACCCATTTGATAGGGCTAACCAAGTCCAATTGACTTCAAATTTTTATGGTGGGTCCCTCTCATCTTAAAGGTCAGTGGAGAATTGATTTCAAGTCAATTTGATGCATGATTAGCTCTAATTAAGTAAGGTTCCATTTTGGGTGTTTAAGCTAATTAGGGTCATTACAAGTATATTAACTCAAGACCTATTTTCCCTAGGGTCCACTGGTCATAAGAAACATCATCAAATTTTCCTAGAATTTATTTCATAACATGCTAATTATTAGAATTAAAATACTCAGAATAGTGACCTAGAATTGAAAAATCAATAACTCTTCATAGGGGTGGCCTCTGACTTTGGAAAATTCAAGGAATGTTCCCAAATTTAGAGGCTTCAAAAGCCCTATGGTCTCATGTCATTGTGAATTGTATACATGCATGGAGAATTGAAAATGTGCAGAGAGTAAATAAATTATTAAAAATCAAATAGTCAATGAAATTAAATGATTTCTTTTCCACATTATTCTCCTCTGTTCACTGAACAAGAGGGTATTTTTATTTTATTTTTCTGATTTTTCTACATAAAGTTATGTATTTTTGAAGTTTAGGGAATTAAATAAATAAGAAAATGCCTATTTTCCTACTTATCCAGTCACGGCGCCTCGTCATCCTCGGCATCTCCGAACGACCACGCGGCGCGCTCCCATTCGACGCCGCCACTTGAGTCAGCAGCCCTGGTCCCGCCTTCCGCGTATCATCCGCTGATCCAACCTGATCTGAGCCGTCCATCCGCGCGTGTATTGAATGAACGACATCCGTTCATCAGCCCCAAGCCTCCTAGCCCGAGAACCGTCCACACTAAAACCCTAAGAACTCACTTATTTCTCAACAGATTTTCATGTTCTTGTGCTCTATGGATTCATGTTGAAGAGACGAACACATCCATACGGTTTATGTAGCATGAAATTGATTCAATAAAAATGGAGAATGTTTAGAAGCTCGGGAAGAAGAGTGAGACCATACCTTTGCTCAGAGAAGTGTGGCTTCGATCTGAGGGTCGTGTCACCTTTGATTGGGTCCAAGCAAGCTCCAGATGAAGTTTCCTGGCCTGGTGAATTGTCCAGGTATGATTTTGACCAAGCCCAATTTTAACCTTTGGAGTCTGGAACAGATGGGTGGCCTGGAGAGGGGGCTTTCACTCGGGAACTTCTCTTCTTGACCTTGTGCAGGTGTATGTGAGTTTAATTTGGCTTTGGTGGAGGATTTGGGAATGTCCTGTTCTGGCCTGAGAATTGAGCTCCAAAATTGAGCTCAATTAGTGGGGATTAGGGCAAGAGGACAGTGGGGATCAAGTGCTCTAGGTGTTGGGAGAGTCTGGAGTGATTTTGGCAGAGTTTCCTTAAGGTTGATTCAGCACCACCTCCATGGCCGAGAGAGGTGGGGATTAAATAGGAGAGGCTGGAGGGTCTCCCAGGGGGAGTTAGGACTTGGGATCAGCTGCTTAGGTCAAGGGAAGAACAGCCATGGTGGCCATTGGGCATGGGGCAACTCAGCAAGGTGGAATTCCAAAGTTTGTCTCCTCTCCATGTCTCGGCCATGGTGTTTTCCGGTGGCCCAGGTGGCTGGCCGGCAGGCAAGGGTCACCCTCAAGGTCATGGAGGTCAGGGGTTGAAGTTGGTGAATTCAATTGAAGCCTTACATGTGTAAAGTGGTTGGATCAAAATGGCATAGGGAGATGGCTTCTTTTGCACTTGGTTTGGTCAACCCATGGAAATGGGCTTGGTTCACCTCCCCATGGCTGATTTAGGTTGAGGGAGGATCAGATGAATCAGCTAGGAAAGGGTAGAGAAGTCACCATCCATGAATATTTTGATTAATCATGGATTAAGGTGAAGCATTAAAAGGGTTAAAACCTTTTTAAGGGGGCTTAAAAGAGGCTCCTCCTTTTGCAATTAATAGTATGATGATGTGTAAAGTGGATCCCATGGCTTCATGTGGCATGTGCATGGCTTCAGGGGCTCCATTTGGCTTAGGGATGGCTTGGCTTATTTACATGGAAATGGATTTTAGGGATTTTTGGCATTTAGGGGTGATTTGGCATATGGCTTGATTTGGAACCACTTGATGATTGATTTAGGACTTAAGGGATGATATTAATTGAGTGGTGATGGGATGAGATTGTAATGTGGGCTTTAGGATGAGTTTGGGCTTTTAAAATTTAATGAAGATGGGCTTTTAAAATGGTTTAGGGAAGTGGGCCTTTGGATTTTAAAAAGGATTTTAGGATGAAAGTTTGGTAAAGGCTTGGGCCTAATAATTGTTGGGTTTGGCTTAAGGATGTGTCATGATTGATTTGAAACAAGTTTGGAGTGATTTGGGTTTAAATTGGGTTGAGTTTGGGTTGATTTGATCAATGGGCCTATGTAGGTCAAATTGGGCTAACTTGGGCCAATTTTGGGCTAGGGTTGAAATTGATGTAAAATTGATGTTGAGAAATGTTTATGGGAGTGTTTGAAAGAGGTTCCAACTTTGGTTGGATTTTGATTTTGGGATTTGGGCTCATTTGGGTTAGGGGTGGATTTAGGTCAAAATTGGGCCTTTTGGTTTTAGGTTGAATTTGAGTGGGGTTTGGATCCATATTTTGGGCAAATCATGTTAGTGTTTTGTTTGTGGGGATGTTAGGGAAGGTTTAGAAAAGATTTTGGGTTAATTGGAGTTAAATTGGTTTGGTTTGGGTCATGGGTCCAAATTGGGCTTTAATGCCAAAAGTGGAATTGGATTCAAATGTCAATCAAATTAGACTTGGATTTGGTCTAGATTGGTGTTGGGAGTGTTGAATGGAAGTTTAGAATTGAATTGGACCAGAATTTGGGTCAATTGGGTAGGTTTGGTTTGACATTGGGTTCACTTTGGGTTAAAATGGGTCAAATTGGGGATTTTGACAAGAGTGGGGTAAATTGACAAAATTGGCCCATGGTGTAGTTGAATAAAATGAAATTGGGAATATTTTGGATTTTCTGAAATTTTCTGGGAATTTTCTGAATTTTTTGGTTTTTTGGGTCAAGAGGGGCATTTTGGGTATTTGGAGGGTATTGGGAGGTATTTTGGAATTTTTTGTATTTTTGGCTATGTATGATCAATTTGAGTAATGTGGGAATGTTTGGTATTGGTCTTAAGAAATTTTGGGTGATTTGGAGATTTTTTTTTTGAATAATTTGGGTAATTTCAAGGGTTTTGGGTAGGCTAGGCGGGTCCGGGGTCCCGGGGGTCAAAAATTGAAGATTTGGAAAATTGAAGATTTGGAAAATTGAAGATTTGGAAAATTGAAGATTTGGAAAATTGAAGATTTGGAAAATTGAAGATTTGGAAAATTGAAGATTTGGAAAATTGAAGATTGGGTGAATGTAAGTGGAATGAAATCATTTTGGTTGAGCCATGAAGCCATATCAAGCCCACATTAGCCATGAAGAGACTCATTTGAGGCATTCACTATGTTGTTCCTAACCCTCTTAGGCAAGGGCTTAGGGATTAAGGACCATCCATGTGAATCACCTTCATGAGTCAGGAGGTCAAGTTGGGTATGGGTGTGGTTTTAAGAGGTGTGTGAAAGTGTAGTGTACAAGTGTAAGGTGTGTGTAAGTCAGCCCTCACCAGACCAGGCCACCCAGGGCAGTCCTAAGGCCAAAGAGTCCTATAGGAACCCATCCTTTAAACTTCCACATTTGATTTCAACCCTCTAGGTGATTAGGGTTCCACAATCAAGTTTGTGGAGTTTGTAGGGAGTTAAGAAGTGGTTTGAAGTTCTAGGTGGTGGGTCCCAATTCTAATCCTCTAAGACAGTCAAAGGAAAAGCCTAAGGCTAGATCCTAAGTACTAAAAAAAGAGGAGAAGACCTCATCAGAAATGAGGTCAACAAATGGACCCCCAATAGGTGTGGTGAGCTGACAGAGCACACCGCGCGTATTGGCGTTGACCGAAAAGATCAACGAAACCAACACAGATGTCCAAGTGACAAACTTAGGACGAAATTAAAGAATTTCTGCTGGGGGAGTGTCAAGTATATCTCTGAGACTGGAGATTCCTGAACTCTCGCTGGGGAAAGTAAAAGGAGGTGAATCCCAAATCTCATGATCTGGGGAATTTTGATTTAGATTTTATTTTGTTTCAGTTTAAGTTTTGATGTGTGAGCTCAGATTTTAGTTGAGTTTAAATTTAGATTGAAGTTTTGTTAAGATTAATTTGAAGGGATTTGAACTTGAAATGAAAATTGGAATTTTGTGGTTTTAGATGTAACATCTTCAACCTCAAAAGAAAATTGAATTGATTGGATTGAACCATTACAATGAGGAGAGATCTCAGAGTAATGTTGTATTGGATGTAAGATCCTTAACCTCAAGAGTTTGATTTTGATGTATTTCATTGCAATAAGGAAAGAATCATAAAGCAATGCAGTCTCGGATGTAAAATCCTCAACCCCAAAAGTTTGATTTTGATATGTTTCATTGCGATAGGGAAAGAATCCTAAAGCAATGCAGTCTCGAATGTAAAATCCTCAACCCCAAAAGTTTGATTTTGATGTGTTTCATTGCGATAGGGAAAGAATCCTAAAGCAATGCAGTCTCGGATGTAAAATCCTCAACCCTAAAATTTTGATTTTTGATGTGTTTCATTGCGATAAGGAAAGAATCCTAAAGCAATGCAGTCTCGGATGTAAAATCCTCAACCCCAAAAGTTTGATTTTGATGTGTTTCATTGCGATAGGGAAAGAATCCTAAAGCAATGCAGTCTCGGATGTAAAATCCTCAACCCCAAAAGTTTTATTTTGATGTGTTTCATTGCGATAAAGAAAGAATCCTAAAGCAATGCAGTCTCGGATGTAAAATCCTCAACCCCAAAAGTTTGATTTTTGATGTGTTTCATTGCGATAGGGAAAGACTCCTAAAGCAATGCAGTCTCGGATGTAAAATCCTCAACCCCAAAAGTTTGATTTTGATGTGTTTCATTGTGATAGGGAAAGAATCCTAAAGCAATGCAGTCTCGGATGTAAAATCCTCAACCCCAAAAGTTTGATTTTGATGTGTTTCATTGCGATAGGGAAAGAATCGTAAAGCAATGCAGTTTCGGATGTAAAATCCTCAACCCCAAAAGTTTGATTTTGATGTGTTTCATTCCGATAGGGAAAGAATCCTAAAGCAATGCAGTCTCGGATGTAAAATCCTCAACCCCAAAAGTTTGATTTTGATGGTAATTGATTTTGCAAAGATTTGTAGTGTTGATTTGAAAAGTGTGGAATTTTGGTGTTTCGAGGATTTCATGAAAGTTGTAAAAGATTTTTTTTTGAAAGAAACAGATTAGGAGGGAATATGTAGATGTTACATATCCCATTCAAAAAGAGTTGATCGAAAGTTGCTGGTTTCGATTGGATACAATTCCTCGCCATCAGATTCGAATTGAAAACCTCATGGCTCCGTGTCAATGGAATCAACCGCTTCCATCCCAGACAAGGGAGAGAGTAGAACGGATTGGATTTCAGATTTGGAAGATTGAGTTTGAATTTGATTGAGATTTGATTTGAGATCTGGAAGGTTGAATTTGAATTTGATTGAGATTTGATTTGAGATCTGGAAGGTTGAATTTGAATTTGATTGAGTTTTGATTTAAAATCTGTGTTCGTTTTGTTTGTCCTTTAACAATTCAAATTTGCTTTATCGTTCATTTAATGTTCATGTGAATTTGGCGTTCATCATCATTTTTTTTAGATTTTTTTAAGGAAAGTTTTCTTTTATTCTTTTTGTTTTTTTTTGTTCTCTGTTCGAAGTTCACTTAACTTTAATGGCGTTTCCCAGTCAACTTGCACAAAAGAGGTGAAGGCCTAAAATGTGACATGGTCACTTTCATTCCAATCATGTTGAAGATACATCATACAACTCGATCTGGAATACATCTCATACAATCCATGTAGACTCAAAACGGACTATGTATGATTTTTGTCGATCCATCCAAAAAAGCATCCATCAAAAATCCATGTACCGAATAGTGAGGTACATGGTCGATAACATCACCTTCCAAGCCATCCTTGGCAAGGATGCCGTATGGATGTACATTGGAGGTGTGATATTTTCCATGTAACTCACGGCTCGTAAGGCCGGAGGCTCTCTAGCTACGGGTCCGGCTGGAAGTGGTAAGGTGCTTTCCGTCATCCATCCTTCGAAAGTGCGAGATCCGCTTCATCGATACTCCCGGTATGCAATGTTTAGTGACATCCGCTCCGTTGCCCTTTAGTATCATGATGGAACCTACCGGTAATGGTATCTTTATCGGCCCTCGGAACTCACTCGGGCTCGTTATCCGGAGGTCGGATCCGAACATGATATTACATTCGTTCGGAAAAGAACCGTGCGAAAGGTCCGACAAAGTTGTGGTGATCTATGTGCGGGGGTATGCGATCACCACGCTTGTAAATGTTAATAATGCAAGCTGTTGGGTATGCAATCTGGCGCAGTACCCTCCATGTTATCATTCTCTTTACCATCCTTTTGATGACCAATGGCATTAGATCTACCTTGCCATGATGGAGTATTCCGGTGGGTTTCCCTTCTGTCTTCTGCGAAGTTGTAGCGAGCATCCACATTGTATTGTAATTCTCCCTTTCCACGGCATCCATCTGCGGGGTTCCGAGTAAGTGTTTTCTCTTAGGCGGCACCGCTCGACCCATTCTTTTCAAATCCCGGATGCAGTCAACAATTTGTTGTTGTTCGTATTCTGAGAACACGTTTGTATGTAGCTTGAGGCCTTCTAATATATTGATCCTCCTGCCTCTGATTCTCTCGAAGTATTCAAAAGTTTACTTCTCGACATTCTGCATTCTTTATAGCTTGTATTCTGGAATAATCTGCAAATGGCGAGGCACGGTGACGTCTTGTGGGATATATGGCTCAATCCCTTCGCGTTCTCCTGCATACCTCGGCTCCTCAGGGATGGTCTCCGTCGGGATATCCTCCGGGGTTGCTTCTGTAACAAGGTTATGCATTACTAGTGGCTTTATCTGGCGGCGTGGTAGCCTTCCTTCTTCTGATCTTCTTGAGATTTCCCTGGTCTCTTATGTTGTCCTCGGAGCTGGCCTCCTTTCTTCAGGTACCTGGCGAACCGGTATCCTTGAAGTATATGCACTGGTAGTAGCGACTGCCTCGTCGCGCTGGTCCGCTGCTAGTTTAGTTAACATCTTGCGGATACGACGATTTTTATTTCTTCGTTGAGTTGCTGTGAGAGTAGCTCTTCGTACTTCCTGAATCTCTGTGGGCGCGGCGCTGACAAGCCTGCCCTCTGCTGTAGCGACTACAGACTTGACTTTCTTATCGTCCTCAGTGTTTGTTTTCCTTTTCTTGCTTGCTGGGTTGGTGGCTTGGGCCACCCACTTTCATTCTTGTCGGCGGGCGGTTCCTTTCGGTCAGCTGGGACCCGGTCACTTTCCTCGTATTGTAGGCCTCGTCGGTGCGAAGTCCGAGTCAATCTCTATTATCGCTCCATCTTTCACCCTCTTTTCGTCGAGTGCAAGGCTTACGCCATTTCTAAAGTTCAGGACCGACCGCCTGTTCGACATTTCCTCCGCGAAAAGACAAGAAAAAGGATCGGGGGTTGTACTAAGAACAAGAACATTAAGAAAATGTTTATTGGAGACAGAGTTTTCTTTTGTATTATTTTTTTTAAAAAAAAAATCAACAGGAATGAAGTGGGAAAAGATCGGGGGAAAGATTTTGATTTGGAAGAGAGAACAAAGAAAATTTTATTATCACAATTTTATTTATTTTAGCACATTTTTTATTATTTTTGGGTTCGGACTCAGTCATAAGTAATTATTTCGCCCGTGCTTCTAGGGATGAAGAATTCATTCCTTCGAAACATCAGGTAGTGTAATACTTCTTCAAGTATCGTCCGTTGATCGGAAGCATATGTCTTTCTCCTTGGCAATTCACAAGCTGGTAGGAGCCTCCGAGTAGACCGCCTCGACCACAAACGGTCCTTCCCAAGTGGGTTCAAATTTTCCTCCTATCTTGCGGTGTGCAAGAATAGGTCTCTTGAGAATGAGAACTAAATCACCGACTTTAAAGGTTCTTGGGCGGACCAGTTTGTCATGGGCTTGAACCATCTTAGCTTGGTATAGTTCTAAATTCTGTTGTGCTGCAAGTCTTTTCCCTTCCAGGCTTTATAATTTCTCTAGTCGTAATTTGGCATTCTCTTCTGTCGTGATTTTGTTTGCAAGCTCGCAATTCCGAGTGAAGGAAGTTGGACCTCTAAGGGTAACACTCGCCTCGGACCCATACACCGGAGCGTAAGGTGTAGCTTGAGTAGGAGTTCTGAAGGTTGCCCGATAAGCCCATAAGGCTTCTAATAACTTCTCGTGCCAATTTCTCTTATTATCGTCCAAAGTTTTCTTTAAAATTTGAACGAGAGTTTTATTAAAAGCCTCAGCCAGGCCGTTTGCTCTTGGATAGTAAATTGTTGAATACCGCCAGACGATTCCGTGTTTCCTGACAAAAATTATTGATTTGCGTGCTTCTGAATGCTGACCCATTATCTAAGATGATCCTACGCGGCACTCCGAAACGGTAGACAACTTGGTTCTTGAAAAACTGTAGCACGTGGTGTGCTTTCACTTCTCTGAGTGGAACTCCCTCTGCCCACTTGGAAAAGTAATCTGTAGACGCAAGAATGAAGCGATGTCCTTTTGAAGACGGTGGTTCTATTGGACCCACTATATTTGTGCCCCAACATTCAAATGGCCACGACGCAATTATCGGATGTAGCACATTCGGAGGTTGGTGTAGAACCACTCCATGCACTTGGCATTGGTGACAGCTCTTGGCGATTTCATGCAGTCGGTCATCATCGAGGGCCAGTAGTACCCTAGTCTTTTAATTTTCATTTTCATCTTCGGACCCGACTGGTGAGCTCCACAGAGTCCTGAATGCACCTCTTTAACAATTTCAGGGGTCTCGGACCCGCTTAGGCATCTTAGCCACATTTGATCGAAAGACCTTCTGTATAATGTGTTGTTTATTAATGCATAGGACAGAGTTCTTTTCTTGATACGATGGGCTAACGACCTATCGTCTGGTAGTTTTCCTGTTTGCAGGTAGTCTATTATTGGTTGTCGCCAATCTTCTATGTTTTCTGTCACTGCTGCAACTGATTCTTTTTCTTTTTCTGATTTGTGTGTTGTGTCTATGGCGAGCTGTGATAGGACTCGTTGTCCTTGAATTGACACTTCAACTGATTCATCTTGCAAGCAGGCAAACTCTTTTGCGAGGCGGGCTAACGCATCTGTTGACCTCATTTTACAATGAGTCAATAATCTTTTGACCTAAAAAGTCAACTTTGGTCAAATTGGTCAAACCAGACCTAATGACCTACACTGTTGACCCCATAGGTCACCCTTATGACCTAAAAAGTCAACTTTGGACAAACTGGTCAAACCAGACCTAATGACCTACACTGTTGATCCCATAGGTCAACCTTTTGACCTAAAAAGTTAACTTTGGTCAAATTAGTCGACACGAGCCAATGAACGATCTCCGTTGGCCCATAAATCAACATTTTCACCCACTGACACATTTAAAACACCACAATGACAAAATCACAAGAATTGGACATCTTAAAGTCAATTTGATCAATTTGGGCTAACTTGGGTCAACCCAAGTCAAAATTGGTCAACACTTATCTATTTTAATCAAAATAGATAAAAATGACAAAAATAATCAATTAATTAATTTGAAATCATTTTCAATTAGTAAATTGATTAATCAAATAATTTCCACCAATTTTAATTAATAAAAAAATTAATTAAAATGGAAATTAAAGGGGAGGGATGAAAATACAAGTGGGCTCTTCATATTTAATTGGGCTAATTCATTTTAAAAGCCTCTTTAACATATAAAAAGTCCATTTTAAAGTTCATTTTAAAGCCCATCCTAAAGCCCATCATCCATGGCTTAACCCCCATGGTTATGCATGGAATGAGGTGTCATCACCTCCCTCATTCCCTCCTTAAGGTGGTCGGCCAACATAGGGCCAAAATGACCACCACCCAAGCCACCCAATGAGGAGAAAACCTCACATGTAACCTCTCTTTACCATGGTAAATGGAAATGATGAAGGCTAGGCTATAGGCTAGGTTGTGTGTCATCACTTCCTAAGCTCATGGATTGAGTTGTAAGCTCCTTAGCAAGCCTTTCAACACCTCACCATTCACCTCCCACAATGGCCAATGGACATGAGACAAAATGATAATATTTATCATGAAATACTTAGAGAGAAAAATCTAAGCTTATCTCCTGCCAAATGATCACCCAATCAGCATGTAGGGGAGATAAGTAATGCCCAAGAACAGCCTAAGGCAAGCCAACTCCATCATTTGGCTATAAATAGAGCCCTAGGCTGAAACTAGCTAAGGAGGAAGAAAATATTTAGTGAGACCTATAGGCTGCCCAAATCCTCCTGCTCCCAACATAAAAGTTCTTCCTAAGAGTCCCCACTATCTTTTAGGAGTGAAACGCAGCCATAGATCTAACCCATTTGGGCCAATTTGAGCCATTTTCAAAATCAGCCCAAATCAGGACCAATTCCTAAATTCCTCTCCAACCACAACTTCGGAACAAATTGCTTGCTTCCACAATCTTCTCTTGGGGTCCAAGAAGACAACCATAGGGTCTGATCTGACTTGATCCACTTGTGGCCAAGGTATGGAATTTATATTTGCAAAATAATCCATGTTTTTAATATATCATGTATTTTCTAGTTCAAAAGTGTATCATCACCGTATGGATTGATACTACATGTCTAGATGAGCATTTAAAAAAAAATCACTCAATTTCATCAAGAAATGAGTGAGATATTAATGTTTGAAGTTCAATGGCTACGGAATTTCGGGATTAAATCCCGAATTTTCTGCGCCGTCCGATCCGGCGCCTTAGAAACGGACGGCGCAGATCTGCGTCGAACAGAGCCCCGCAGTCCGACCGCTGCACGGGATCCTCCCGTGCGTTCGACGCTTCCGAGGACACGCGTTGAACAGGCGTGAGTCCGGCGGCGCAAAAATAAAAAAAAAAAGAAAAAATACTTTTTAATCCCTTAAACTTCAAAAATTCATATCTTTCTAACCAGAGGTCATAAAAATAAGATAAAAATACCTCTGGAAAGCTATTGAAGAGGAGAAAATTATGAGACTAAAATCATAATTTTATTCTTAGTATTTAACTTTTAATTAATTAAACTCTCTCTGGAGTATTTTAATTATTAAAAATTATTTACAAATCAAAAAATTATGAAACTTTGAGGCATTTATCTTTATGTTTTTAGGGACCTTCCATAATTTTTCTAAGGACAGAAAACATGCCTAGGATACTTTTCTTGAATTTTCAAGTTTCTTTGTAATTATTTCAAATAATAATTATAAAAAATTTGAAAATTAAGAAAATAAAAATATAAATGATTAGGAATAATAGGGGAACAAGCCATAACCCTAGGAAAAATATTCCTAAGTCATGGAAACAATTTTGAATCACATATTGAAATTTAGGGATAAAATCATTTATTAATTAAATAATTTTAATCCCAAAATGACCCTTTATGAATTTAAATTATTTTCATCAACAAAAACTTTGAAAATGGTTCTAGCCTATGATAGGCTAATAATAAACCTCACTTGAAGTCTAAAATGATAAGATTAGATTCAATTAGGGTATAAAATGACATTTAATCCATTAAACCTTACCTAAATTAGGTTTAATAAAAATTAAACTCTTTTAATTAAGTTTAAGGACACTCTAAACTTAATTAACCAATTAAACCTTACCTAAATTAGTTTTAATAAAAATCAAACTCTTTTAATTAAGTTTAAAGACATAATAAACTTAATTAACCAATTAAACCTTACCTAAATTAGGTTTAACAAAAATTAAACTCCTTTAATTAAGTTTAAGGACACAATAAACTTAATTAACAAATTAAACCTTACCTAAATTAGGTTTAATAAAAATTAAACTCCTTTAGTTAAGTTTAAGGACACACTAAACTTAATTAACCCATTAAACCTTACCTAAATTAGGTTTAATAAAAATCAAACTCTTTTAATTAAGTTTAAAGACATAATAAACTTAATTAACCAATTAAACCTTACCTAAATTAGGTTTAACAAAAATCAAACTCCTTTAATTAAGTTTAAAGACACACTAAACTTAATTAATCCATTAAACCTTACCTAAATTAGGTTTAATAAAAATTAAACTCTTTTAATTAAGTTTAAGGACACTCTAAACTTAATTAATCCATTAAACCTTACCTAAATTAGGTTTAATAAAAACTAAACTCTTTTAATTAAGTTTAAAGACACACTAAACTTAATTAACCAATTAAATCTTACCTAAATTAGGTTTAATGAAAATTAAAATTCTTTAATTAAGTTTAAGGACATACTAAACTTAATTAACCCGTTAAACCTTACCTAAATTAGGTTTAATAAAAATTAAGCTCTTTTTAATTAAGTTTAAAGACATATTAAACTTAATTAACACAGAACTAAACTCCCTTAATTAGGTTTAAAGACATACTAAACATAATTAACCTCCTTAAACATAAGGTTTAATTAAACTTAAACCCTAATTAGGTCTAACCCTTAGACCTAATTAAACCTTTAAGCCTTAATTAACTAAGGTTTAATCAAACTTAAACCCTAATTAGGTTTAACCCTTAGACCTAATTAAACCATTAAGCCTTAACTAACTAAGGTTTAATCATACCTAAACCCTAGTTAGGTCTAAACCTTAGACCTAATTAAACATTTAAGCCTTAATTAACTAAGGTTTAGTAAAACTTAAACCCTAATTAGGTCTAACCCTTAGACCTAATTAAACCATTAAGCCTTAACTAACTAAGGTTTAATCAAACTTAAACCCTAATTAGGTCTAACCCTTAGACCTAATTAAACCTTTAAGCCTTAACTAACTAAGCTTTAATAAAACTTAAACCCTAATTAGGTCTAACCCTTAGACCTAATTAAAACATTAAGCCTTAACTAACTAAGGTTTGATAAAACTTAAACCCTAATTAGGTCTAACCCTTAGACCTAATTAAACCATTAAGAATTAATTAACTAAGGTTTAATCAAACTTAAACCCTAATTAGGTCTAACCCTTAGACCTAATTAAACCTTTAAGCCTTAACTAACAAAGGTTTAATAAAACTTAAACCCTAATTAGGTCTAACCCTTAGACCTAATTAAACCTTTAAGCCTTAACTAACTAAGGTTTAATCAAACTTAAACCCTAATTAGGTCTAACCCTTAGACCTAATTAAACCATTAAGCCTTAACAAACTAAGGTTTAATCAAACTTAAACCCTAATTTGGTCTAACCCTTAGACCTAATTAAACCATTAAGCCTTAACTAACTAAGGTTTAATAAAACTTAAACCCTGATTAGGTCTAACCCTTAGACCTAATTAAACCTTTAAGCCTTGACTAACTAAGGTTTAATCATACCTAAACCCTAATTAGGTCTAACCCTTAGACCTAATTAAATCATTAAACCTGAACTAATTAAGGTTTTATAAAACCAAAACCCTAATTAGGTCTAACCCATTAGATCTAATTAAACCATTAAGTCTTAACTAACTAAGGCTTAACTAAATTAAAATCCTAATTAGGTCTAAACCTTAGACCTAATTAGACTATTAAGCCTTAATTAACCAAGGCTTAACAAAAATCAAACCTGACTAAAGTCTAACCCATTTAGACTTATGTCAAACCAAACTTAGTTAGATCTAAGCCAAACTTAAGTCCAATCTACACCTGAACTTAAATCAAACTTAAACCTAACTCGAGCCTAATCTACATTAGACTTAAGTCAAACCAAACCCTTAGGTTCAACCCGACATGAACCTAAAACAAACCTAAACCTAATCTAACTTGAGTCCAACCTAACTTGAACTCAAGTTAACCTAAACCTTAGGTTCAACCCACATTGAACCTAACCTAAACCTAATCTAACTTGAGTCCAACCTAACTTGAACTCAAGTTAACCTAAACCTTAGGTTCAACCAACATTGAACCTAACCTAAACCTAATCTAACTTGAGTCCAACCTAACCTGAACTCAAGTTAACCTAAACCTTAGGTTCAACCCACATTGAACTTAACCTAAACCTAATCTAACTTGAGTCCAACCTATCTTGAACTCAAGTTAACCTAAACCTTAGGTTCAACCCACATTGAACCTAACCTAAACCTAATCTAGCTTGAGTCCAACCTAACTTGAACTCAAGTTAACCTAAACTTTAGGTTCAATCCACATTGAACCTAACTCAAACATAACCCAACTTGAATTCAATCCAACTTGAACTCAAGTTAACCTAAAATCTTGAGTCCAATCCATATTGAACCTAACTTAAACTCAAACATGACCTAACTTGAATTCAATCCAACTTGAACTCAAGTTAATCTAAATCTTAGGTTCAATTCACATTGAACCTAAATTCAACCCAAACCAAATTTAAGTCTAATCTACATTAGACTTAAATCAAACCGAACTTGAGTTCAACCCCTAATGAACTTAAGACAATCCTAAATCTAAGTCCGACAAAATAGACTTGATTGAGATTTAAACCTTACCTAAAATGGATTTGAATGGTCTATAATTCTAATCAAGTCTAATTTATTGAAGCTTGATTAACCTTTAAATCCTATTTAAACAAGGTTTAAAATTTAATTAAGTCCGTCCAAAACTAAACCTTTTAACTTAAGTTCAAACAGACATGAACTCAAGTTAATCAAATTCAATCAACATTGAATTTAACTTAGATTCAACCAGACATGAATCCAAGTTAATTCAATCAATATTGAATTTAAATTTAAACCTTTTAACTTAAATTCAGACAGACATGAACTCGAGTTAATTAAATTCAATCAACATTGAATTTAACTTAGATTCAACCAGACATGAACCCAAGTTAGTTCAATCAATATTGAATTTAACTTTAAATCTTTCGATAGACATGAATTCAAGAATAGACACGAACCCAAAATTTAAGTTCAAGCTCAAGATCAATTCAATATTTCAGATCAAGACTGACATAATTTGACATTCTAAAATTGAAATTGACATAACCAACATAAATCTGATGTTGACATAATCAACAAAAATTTGACATTTCAAAAATAGAACAATATGATTAGCATAAAGTTGACATTTCAAAATAACTTGACATTCAAAAACATATTCTGTGATATTATTTCTGACGATATTTTCTTCGCAGAATGAAGACAAGAAATTCTGTTTAGATTTTCTTTACATTTGCAGGAAGCCGACGACGGAATATTAGCAACAAAACAAAAAAAAACTTTTATGTTAGACATATAACCTGAAACTTTTCAACAAGACAACACCTTTGAAAACAAAACAAAACTTTTTGGTTAGACATATAACCTGAAACTTTTTCAACACAACAACTACATGACAACAAAACTAAAACCTTTAGGTTAGACATAATACCTAAAGTATTCAATAACATGATATAACGACATTTGGGAGTGATAGTGGGTACATCTCTCCTTAAAATAAATCTTTTAGAAAACAAATGATTAACATTAATCAGAAGTTTTCTTAAACAATCGAGAATTGTTTAAGATGTAATTAACTATAGAGGCTTACCTCTATAGGAGATTTGAAAGAACCCAAAACAGAAATCTCTGCTTTACCATGATTTTCTTAATATGAAAATTCTAGAATACGTTATTCTAAAATATCCTCATATAAGAATTATCATAAACACCTTTTTCTACTATTAGTCCTAAAAATTCTCTAAATCCTTCATAAGATTTATACGAATAAAACTAGGCTAATATTAGATGGCGACTCCTTGACATTGACATGATATATTAGATGGCGATGACATGATGACATCATCATCATCAAACACCACGAACCACATCCCACTGTGGTCGCACAACATACCCATTTTTCCTTCTTCTCATCGCCACCAAGAGAGTGGCGACTCCGCTGGGGACAATCTTTCTTCTCATCTTTTGTTATCATTTCTTTTCATTTCAAAATTTTAAAAATAAAAATTCCCAGTTTATAAATAAGTCGATAATATTCGTTTTTCTTGAAATTACAGAAAAATCGCAATGGATTCTCCGAATTCGATCTTTTCTTACTTTCAAGACTATGAAATACCAATAGAGGAAAATCCTCCCTTCTATCATAATGATTATGGATTATTTAGTGAAACGGAATTCATATTAGATAATCCATATCAAACTGATTCTCAATCTTTTCAAGAATTTAGCTTGCAACCTTATGAAGACTTTCTGAATTTTACAGACAATTTACCTGAATATACACCTGAAGAACCTTACACCCTTGAAGAAATGAAAAGACAGAGTGATAAGAAAGGAAAACAAGTTTACGAGGAAGATGATGTTCCACCATCATCTATGTATGAGATCGGATCTTCTTCAAGGAACGTTCATGAAACTCCTTCATTTAAAAGAAAGAAAAGGTGGAACGAAAATGATAATTTTGAAACACCTCAATTTAAATAGAATACTTTTGGAAATCCTTCCTTTTTGGAGGAAAATCAATATATTCCAATTCTTGTTGAATACACTGACAATTCCTTTCAACCTAAAAGATCTCCCCCATTTCGTGCTGTACATTCAGTGTTTAAGAGATTAGCACGAAAAGAAAAATGTTCATTATCTAAGTTATTAGATAAAATGGGTTGTGCAGTCTCCAACACCATGAAAAGGAGAATTTTAGCAATGGGAAATTCTGATTATCAAGAAACTGATTATCAATTCCCAATTGATGAACATTGTGTGCGAGTGCCAGTAAAATTTAGGCTGGGCCCTAGAATAAGAGATGTAGTGGTCACCAATGACAAAACTCGATATGACAATTTAATGTCAGAAGCAGAAAATACAGCTGCTAAAATAACAGACTTGGTCCAGATGCTACAAAAAGCAAATTATTCTTATACTGGATATGATACACCACCTGAGAATTCTCGCCATATACTTGAAAATAATGTATGGAGACGAAAATCATTTGAAAGAAATTCTGATACCACCAACACTCCTGCAAATAATTCGCAAGAAGAGATTTTTAGAAAACATTCTACAAAATCATTTCAGGAGAGATTAAAGAAATTAAAAGAAGATATTAAAAAACTTTCGAGACAAGAAAGGAAAAATACTTCTGAAAGTTCCAATGAGAATGTTGCTAGCGTTAACATGGTAGAAACCCGATCTGCTTCCTTAGCACGAGAATCAAATGAAGAGGAATTGCGAGAGGTGATACGACAATGAGATGAACAAATAAGTCGTCTTGAACAAAGAATGGACGAACTGGTAACGACTTTGCAAGAACCACCAGCCGACCCTTCTCCAGCTATTGAAATCATTAGACCGGAGGCTATTCACATCCTTGAAAGCAGAGAAGAACTAATGGATGTTGAGGAAAGTACTCGAAAGAGAAAGAATTCTCCTCTTAACGAAACTCCAGAAAAGGATATTACAAAAATAGTGGAACAAAAGATTAAAGAAACAATGGCTCTGGCAAAAGCTGGAACATTAACTCCAAAGGGTAGGCCAAACCCAGAGGAATTTGATTCTGTTCAATATCCTAAAGGTTTTGTTCCTCCTGTCTTTCAAATGTTCGATGGGATGGGAAATCCCCGACAACATCTGGCACATTTTAGAGCAAGCTGCTGTAATGCTGGAGGAAATGACGCTCTCCTTTTTCGACAATTTGTTAATAGTCTCACGGGAGTTGCCTTCGGCCGGTATGCGGAACTTCCCAACGGATGCTGTCAAAACTTTTGTAGAGCTTGAAAGCCTTTTTATTCAACGCTTTGCGGGAGCACAACATCACACCACCGTTGGTGATTTGGTGGTAGAGAAACAAAAACCAGGGAGAAACCTTGGTAGATTATATTTTACGCCGGAGAAATCACGAGCATGAAATGTGAACCACAATTACAAGAACAACATGCTGTTGGAATACTGCTCAAAAATATCCATGGTCCTATAGAATTCATGCTTAAAGGATTTACGATAAAAACTTTTGAAAAATTACTCAGTAAAGCTGCCAATCTTCAGGAAGAGGTTAAGCGGATGAGTGTAATGGAGAAAACCGAAAAGACAAAAACTATCAAAACTTTGGAAAAGAAACACGGAAATATTGCGAGAAAAGGCAAACAGGTGATGCAAATCCAACCGGAGCAAAAGAAGCAACGACAAAATCCTTCGACATCACAGACATCACCTCAATTACAACTTCAACAACCAATCCCAGTATCAACTGAGAAGAAAACAATGGCTCAAAGAATGAATAAAGTATATTCATTTAAAACAGAAGTCGTCGGTAAAATATTTCGTAGCTTGCTTAAAATACCCGAATTTAAGCTACCAGAAGCTAAAAGACCAGCAGATATTGACATGAAGGACAATCCTAATTATTGTCCTTATCACAGGATGCTCGGACATAAATTTGAAGAATGTTTTGTCTTCAAAGACTGGTTAGAGCGTAATTTCAAAGATGGAAATATAGTCATTCCAAAAGAATACTTGAAAGAACCTGAAAAGGGATCAGTCAATATGGTTTCGATAGAGGAACTTAATCCTAAAAACAAGGATAGCATTTCTGAAAAGATCTTTGCTAAATACCAAGTTACAAAATCTCCCAAGAAAGAAAAGAAAAAGAAAATCAAGAAAATGAAAAAGATTAGAGGTCTTCCAAACATAGGGGCTGCAACTCCTCTTGTACCTTCTAGTTCACTTCACTCTTGTACTAGGATAGTTATGTCGACCGAAGGACGAAAAATCCTTAAGCCAATAACTTTGTATGACTTTCTTTTTTTCATGAATAATAACAATCCTAGTTTTGCGTACATTTTGTCCATTCTGAATGATGCTTCTGAGAATGACCATTTGAATTCTAACCCTATAGACAATGCTCAAATCGTATATGATCAATCTAAAGACAACCAAACTAATGAAAACGAAAATGAGAAATCTGACAATGACACAAATGAAGATGACATTGCTACGCTTCAATTACAAGGAATTCCAATTTCTATAGGATTGGAGTCCTCAGACTCAGAAACGAATGAATCGGATAATCAACTTGAAGAAATAGTTGAAATTAACTTGAGAAGTGGAAAAATCTTACCTCCTAGGATAACTCCACAAGAAAAAGAAAAAAAAAAATAATTACACCAGATAAGATCATTCCTCCAATATAACCTCGAACTTCTGAAGGAAGTAAGGATGATCTTCACAATAAGGTGGATTATAATGTACTGGCTCATTTGAGAAAATTACTTGCAAAATTAAGCATTTATGACGCTCTCATACTTTCCAAAGAAATGAGAGAATCATTAATAAAAGCTCTTTCGGACCACGACATTTGCCTAACTCAACTTGCCGAGTACTACCCAAAACGAAGCCTAATCATTAGAGGAATCAACAAAGATTACCTTCTCTGACAATGACTTGTTGCTCGGAACAACTGAACACAATCGTCCACTATATATTACAGTAAACATCAATGACACGATACTTTCGAGAGTTCTTATTGACCCAGGTGCTTCAATCAACATTATGAATCTGAGAACTCTTGCATACTTAGACATTGATGCCTCTCAACTATCAAGGGATACGATGGTGTTAAGAGGATTCAATCAACAAGGAGAGCGAGCCCTTGGATCAATAACATTGTTCTTAAAAACAGCCGACTTGGCAACAACAACAAAATTTCACATTATTGATTCAGACACCTCTTTTAATGCCTTACTTGGCAGACCATGGCTATAAAATGGTACCCTCTTCATTACATCAATGTATCAAATATTTACGAAAAGGACGAGAATTTCGTATTATAGGAGACCTGCAACCGTTTTCAATCCATGAAATCGGTATACGTGAAGATGCAGCATATTATGCTCCTATAAATAAAGCAATATCTTCCAAAGAGACAACGGTAAATATGGAAGAAAAGAACAAAGAAAAGAAAATAAATGAAAAGGATTTTTCTTCAATAAAGACAAAAGAGACTAATTTCCGTCAGACTCGCACTCGAGGTCGAGGCCGAGAATGAGGACGAAGGAGAGAAGATCTAATTGTCACAATGAAGAAACCACTGAAATTCAAAATCCACCTGGATTCTGAAGAAGAAACGACATCTGTGGTCACAAAGGAATCCCAATTCAAAATATCTTTAGAAGAAGAAGACAAAGAGAAACAATTTGAATCCATGTATGACAAAATCAATCATTATATACATTCTATGACTCTAACTCCAATCTCCACTTCTAAGATTGAGAATTTAATAGTCAAAGAAGTATATAATGATGACGAAAAGCCAATTAAGTTTAGACTAGGCTCTACTTCTTCGTGCACTAAAGATGATGTAAAAATAGAAGATGGAAATCATCCACAATCAATGAAAATTCCTTTTGAGCTGTATTCTCCTTGGGCACGAAAATTCATTCAAAATAGTTTACTGCTCAAACAATGTTCTTTAAAACAACCGCATTTCATTGAACAAATGTGGAATGATAATAAACGAAATTCTAACTCTAAAAAAGGTGTTGGATTTGGAGTTTTGGGACCATTAGATGATACATAATTTTGTTTGACTGTCACAGAAGAATGTGATTCCAAAATATTGTCTGATCTTCCAATTGAAAATGCTCCCCCGGAGTTGGAAGAAGAAATTAAATCGACAATTGATGAACTAAAAGAAATAAATTTAGGAACTAATGAAAATCCAAAACCGACTTTTATTAGTTCATTCCTTAATGATGAGGAAATAAAAGACATAACTCAATTGTTGATGGAATATAAAGACTGTTTTGCCTGGACTTATGACGAAATGCCTGGTTTATCTCCTGGTTTATCTCCAGAAATTGCAGTCCATAAACTTGGGGTAGACCAAATCATAAACCCAGTTAAACAAGCTCCAAGAAGGATGCGTGTCGAAATAGAGCAGCAAGTCATTGCAGAAGTCAAGAAATTGATAGAGGCTGACTTCATACGAGAAGAAAACTATCCAACATGGCTAGCCAATGTTGTGCCAGATAAAAAGAAAAATGGACAAATAAGAGTCTGCATAGACTACAGGGACTTGAACAAAGCATGTCCAAAAGATGAATTTCCTTTACCAATTCCTGAGTTAATGGCTGATATTGCATCAAAATATGTAATATTTTCTTTCATGGATGGATCATCAGGATATAACCAAATAAAAATGTTTTCGGAAGACGAAGTAAATACAACTTTCCGAACACCCATCGACATATATTGTTATAAGGTTATGCCATTTGGATCGAAAAATGCCGGTGCAACCTATCAAAGAGCCATGACACGGATTTTTGATGAACTAATACATAATCAAGTCGAATGTTATGTCGACGATCTGGTTGTTAATAGTAAACAAAAAGACGATCATATATACGATTTGAGAATTGTCTTTGAACGATTACGACGATATAATCTTAAAATGAACCCTTTAAAGTGCGCCTTTGGTGTCACCTCAGGAAAATTTTTAGGATTTGTAGTTCGACATCGTGGGATAGAAATTGATCCTCTCAAAATTGAAGCTATTCTAAATATGTCTCCTCCTAAAAATCTAACTCAATTGAGATCCTTCCAAGGAAAATTAGCATACATACGATGTTTCATTTCCAATCTATCGAGTAGATGTCATCCCCTTACTGCCCTTACTAGAAAAGATGCCAAATTCGTGTGGGATGAAAAGTGCCAACATGCCTTTGAAGACATTAAACAATATTTGACAACCCCTCCTGTCTTAGCAGCCCCTGCATTAGGAAAACCTTTAATCCTTTACACCGCAGCATTGGACAATTCACTTGGAGCTTTACTAGCACAAGTAAATGATGAAGGAAAAGAAAATGTGTTATACTACTTGAGTCGTTGTTTACTTCCAACGGAAATAAAATATCCGACAATTGAGAAGCATTGTTTAGCCTTGATCTTCGCGGTTCAAAAGCTAAGACATTATATGCTTTCTCATAAAATAACTCTTATTTCAAGAGTTAACCCGTTACAATATTTAATAACACGACCGACACTTTCTGGGAGATTAGCAAGATGGGCAATGATCTTGTTACAATTCGACATAACATTTGTACCGCTACGTGCTATTAAAGGACAAATCCTAGCAGATTTCTTAGCGGCACACCCGATTCCAACAGGATCACCCCTTAATGACGATCTACCTGATGAACAAATATCAGAAGTAAAAAATTCTAACATGCAACGATGGGAACTCAACTTTGACGGAGCATCGTCTGCATGGAAAGACAAAGATAAGCAGACAATCATACCGGGCAAAGCCGGAGTAGGATTAATTTTCATTACTCCAGACAAAATGATGATGCCCTTTTCCTATCATTTGACAGAACCATGCACGAATAACGAAGCCGAATATGAAGCGCTCAAAACCGGACTTGAATTGACAATATTAATGGAAATTGAGAATATTGATATCTATGGAGACTCCCAGTTAATTATCAATCAAATTGCTGGCAAATATAAAATTCTGAAACCACGACTTGAGCAATATTCCCGTTACACTCTAAAATTGCTTCAACAAATTCCTGATGTAACATTCTTCTTAATCCCGAGACGAGACAATTCTCTAGCGGATGCTCTGGCAAAACTTGCAAAGGAATTTGCGTGTCCAGAAGAAGATGACATACCGATTTCTATAAAAGGACGACAAGTTCTTTCTCAAATTGATATGGATAATTTGCATAAAATCGGTGAAAATATGACAATGGAAATAAATGACAAGAAGGATGATTGGCGACAACCAATCATCAAATATTTACAAACCGGAGAATTACACTAAAAATAGTTCTATTGCTAACCAAATTAAACAAAGAGCATTATCATATGCTCTAATAAATGACATCCTTTACAAACGATCTTTTGATCAAATGTGGTTAAGATGTTTAAACCAAATTGAAGCTCGAGAGATTGTTAAAGAAGTTCATTCAGGTTTATGTGGTGCACATTAATCTGGGCCCAAAATGAAAATGAAAATAAAAAGAATAGGTTATTATTGGCCAACAATGATGACAGATTGTCTTGACATTGCAAAGAAATGTCATCAATGTCAAATTCATGGAGTAGTTTTACATCAACCTCCAAATGTCCTACATCCAACTATTGCATCATGGCCATTTGAATGTTGGGGTACTGACATAGTGGGCCCTATAGATGCTCCATCCTCCAAGGGCCATAAATTTATTCTGGTAGCTACTAACTATTTTTCTAAATGGGCAGAAGCAATACCCCTTCGAGAAGTCAAGGCAGAACAAGTTCTCCACTTCTTTAAAACCCATATCATTTATAGATTTGGGATTCCTCGAAGAGTCATATCAGATAATGGGTTGGCCTTCAAAAATACAAAAATGAATCACTTCATCCAGAGGCATGGGATTGACTGGAGATATTCCACAATCTATTACCCTAAAGCCAATGGATTAGCTGAAGCTTTCAATAAAACATTGGTGCAAATCTTGAAAAAGACATTAAGTAATAGCCCGAGTCAGTGGCATGAACGACTAATAGAAGCTTTATGGGCTTATAGAACTACATACCGAACTCCAACACGGTCTACACCATTTGCTTTGGTATATGGTTCTGAAGTCATTTTGCCTCTAGAAGTCCAAATTCCTTCTCTCAGAATTGCAATAACTGTTAAAATAACTGAAGAAGAAAATGTCAAGTTGCGACTTGAAGAACTTGAAAATTTGGAGGGCAAGCGTTTGCAAGCCCAACAAAATATTGAATTATATCAAGCAAAAATGATACGAGCTCACGACAAACTAGTTCGTCCTAGAACCTTTCGAATCGGTGAATTAGTTTTAGTTCTTCGAAGACCTATACTAGCTCATCGAAAGATAGGTGGCAAATTCGAACCCATATGGGAAGGTCCATATGTAATCGAAAAGACATATTCCGGAGGATCCTACCAATTGGTGGATTGTCAAGGAGAAAGAATCCTACCTCCAAGCAATGGGCGTTTTCTAAAGAAATACTACGCGACATAAAAAAAAGAAAGAAATGAATAAAGACTTATTTATAAACTGGGACAATAAATTCTCCTTTCAAAAATCATCTTTGATGTTTTGTGACATCTCTTTCATTTGTTGAACAAACATTTGAAAATCCGAAATGATATTCTGTCTTGATATTTTCAGAAAAAAATGCCCGAAGACAGATCATTTTTCTCATTCCGAAATAATATGACTTTTGCCTTGGACCGTCGACATATAGACGCGGGGACCAGAGTTCACTTTGATTTCGACCTATTGCAGGTTGAATCCATATATCATGGATCGTTACTTTATCTGGTGAATCACAGTGAAGTTAATCTGCAAACACCTTTGATAGAATTCAAACTCCGACAACCCGAAGAATATGACTTCACAATCAGTGATAGCTCGGATGAAGCAGAATTCATGATTGCCCCTGTGCAAGGAGCATCAACATCGGGGACCAAAAATCCAACGACAGGATTTACCAGATCGCAAAGGCGAAATCGTAATAAACGACTAAAACGACAAAAACAATTACAAGAGAAACAAGACATGGAAGATATGAGTCAGTTAAAATCAAGGACTATCAATACTTCGTTTGAGGAAATAATATCGGAAACGACAAATCTAGACCTTACAGAAAAAGAGGATGGCAAAGCAGTCGTCACTCCACCATCGGTCACACCGGCTCAATATTTGAGGGAATCCGACGAGAAAAAACACTCAGAGGAAGAGATACGACAAATTCGTGCCATTGAGTGGAGAACTTTCGAACAATATAAATATGTGAATAAAAGAACAATAAATATTCTGGATGGTCTTAAACTTTTTACCAGAATATTTGATGAAACTAAACAAGTTGCTATCATCAACCACATTATAGAAGCCCGAGATCATGGTAGGGCTGGACACCTTTGAAGGAGGACCTATTCTGAACCTAGTAAATGGATTCGAGGTAAGGGTAGGCAAACCATTCAATACGGATGTTGCTATAACTATGCAAGAGACAGAGAAGGAAATCTTCCTGGGATTCTACGACATGAACAAGTTTACCCTTTACCCGTTGTGATAATCCAAATTATCAGACAACTTGTTACTTAGGGGATCATACCTGCAGATTGTGTTCCCGATAGCTGCATCATTAATATGTATGATAAAGGGGATTGTATCCTCCTCACATCGATAGTCATGATTTTGAAAGACCTTTTTGTACTCTCTCTTTAATGAATCACTGCTCCGTGATATTCGGAAGAGAGATACAAATCTTGGGACCCGGAGAATTTGAAGGGACATGCCGCGTCCTTTTAACTCGAGGATCAGTTCTTCTGTTCCAAGGGAAAGGTGCAGATTTTGTGAAACACTGCATACCCAGTGTCAACAAGCCACGAATCTCCATTACCTTGCGACGAATGAAACCCGACAAACGACCAGACGGATATCAACCGATACCAGAGCTCGAAGGACTAAAGCCTTTGGAACTGCTGTGATTCCATAAATGTCTGAACACCTGAAATATGTTCGACGAATGATGTTTTGGAGTGTAGGAAGTTTATGGACGATCTGATAATCTCTAAATCTACAACATGATATGAAGAACTCCCGACATATAATATATCTATAGTTGTCGATGTGTGATATATCGGTAGCTGTTGACATATAAAATATCAGTAGTTTGTTGCAGCGTGCTATATGATATGTACATATGTATCTACTGTAAGCTTTTGTTTGCAATAAATATGTACTGGTGACTTTTTTAATGGAAATAAAATAAAGTGCTGAAGGAAAATATATCCCCATTGTCTGTGATATGTCGACAGGTCCTGAAATCAATAAATGACAAAATGAATAATCTATGATAACCAAACATGAGAATTAACTTTCGACCTATATAGGTCAAAACCCCAGCAGAAATTCCCATCAAAAATATTAATGAGTTTGCCACTCTTTTCGGTTGTTGGATATAAGTCCTTTCCTGATACGGAAATCACGACTTTCCTCTAACCAAATCTTGATATCAACATTTTGAGGAAAATAGAAAACGACATCTATTTTCTCTCTTCGGTTATTGGATATAAGTCTTTTCCTGATACGGAAATCACGGCTTTCCTCTAACCAAATCTTGATATCAACATTTTGAGGAAAATAGAAAATGACATCTATTTTCTCTATTCGGTTATTGGATATAAGTCATTTCCTGATACGGAAATCACGGCTTTCCTGTAACCAAATCTTGATATCAAAATTTTGAGGGAAATAGAAAATGACATCTATTTTCTCTCATCGGTTATTGGATATAAGTCCTTTCCTGACACGGAAATCACGGCTTTCCTTTAACCAAATCTTGATATTAAAATTTTGAGGGAAATAGAAAATGACATCTATTTTCTCTCTTCGGTTATTGGTTATAAGTCCTTTCCTGACACGGAAATCACAGCTTTCCTTTAACCAAATCTTGATATCAAAACTTTGAGGAAAATAGAAAATGACATCTATTTTCTCTCTTCGGTTATTGGATATAAGTCCTTTCCTGATACGGAAATCACGGCTTTCCTCTAACCAAATCTTGATATCAACATTTTGAGGAAAATAGAAAATGACATCTATTTTCTCTCTTCGGTTATTGAATATCAGTTCTTTCCTGATACGGAAATCACGGCTTTCCTCTAACCAAACCTTGATATCAACATTTTGAGGAAAATAGAAAATGACATCTATTTTCTCTCTTCGGTTATTGGATATAAGTCCTTCCCTGATACGGAAATCACGGCTTTCCTTTAACCAAATCTTGATATCACAATTTTGAGGGAAATAGAAAATGACATCTATTTTCTCTCTTCGGTTATTGGATATAAGTCCTTTCCTGACACGGAAATCACGGCTTTCCTTTAACCAAATCTTGATATCAAAATTTTGAGGGAAATAGAAAATGACATCTATTTTCTCTCTTCGGTTATTGGATATAAGTCCTTTCCTGACAAGGAAATCACGGCTTTCCTCTAACCAAATCTTGATATCAAAACATTGAGGAAAATAGAAAATGACATCTATTTTCTCTCTTCGGTTATTGGATATAAGTCTTTTCCTGATACAGAAATCACGGCTTTCCTCTAACCAAATCTTGATATCAAAATTTTGATGGAAATAGAAAATGACATCTATTTTCTCTCTTCGGTTATTGGATATAAGTCCTTTCCTGACATGAAAATCACGGCTTTCCTCTGACCAAATCTTGATATCAAAAATTTGAGGAAAATAGAAAATGACATCTATTTTCTCTCTTCGGTTATTGGATATAAGTCCTTTCCTGATACGGAAATCACGGCTTTCCTCTAACCAAATCTTGATATCAAAATTTTGAGGGAAATAGAAAATGACAACTATTTTCTCTCTTCGGTTATTGGATATAAGTCCTTTCCTGACACGGAAATCACGGCTTTCCTCTAACCAAATCTTGATATCGACACTTTGAGGAAAATAGAAAACGACATCTATTTTCTCTCTTCGGTTATTGGACATAAGTCCTTTCCTGATACGGAAATCACGGCTTTCCTCTAACCAAATCTTGATATCAACATTTTGAGGAAAATAGAAAATGACATCTATTTTCTCTCTTCGGTTATTGGATATAAGTCCTTTCCTAATACGGAAATCACGGCTTTCCTTTAACCAAATCTTGATATCAAAATTTTGAGGGAAATAGAAAATGACATCTATTTTCTCTCTTCGGTTATTGGATATAAGTCATTTCCTGACACGGAAATCACGGCTTTCCTCTAGCCAAATCTTGATATCAAAATTTTGAGGGAAATAGAAAATGACATCTATTTTCTCTCTTCGGTTATTGGATATAAGTCCTTTCCCGACACGGAAATCACGGCTTTCCTACGCAAATCTTGATATCAAAATTTTGAGGGAAATAGAAAATGACATCTATTTTCTCTCTTCGGTTATTGGATATAAGTCCTTTCCTGACACAGAAATCACGGCTTTTCTCTAGCCAAATCTTGATATCAAAATTTTGAGGAAATAGAAAATGTCATCTATTTTCTCTCTTCGGTTATTGGATATAAGTCCTTTCCTGACACGGAAATCACGGCTTTCCTTTAACCAAATCTTGATATCAAAATTTTGAGGGAAATAGAAAATGACATCTATTTTCTCTCTTCGGATATTGGATATAAGTCCTTTCCTGACACGGAAATCACGCCTTTCCTCTAACCAAATCTTGATATCGACACTTTGAGGAAAATAGAAAATGACATCTATTTTCTCTCTTTGGTTACTGGATATAAGTCCTTTCCTGACACGGAAATCACGGCTTTCCTCTAACTAAATCTTGATATCAAAATTTTGAGGGAAATAGAAAATGACATCTATTTTCTTTCTTCGGTTATTGGATATAAGTCCTTTCGTGACATGGAAATCACGGCTTTCCTCTGACTAAATCTTGATATCGACACTTTGAGGAAAATAGAAAACGACATCTATTTTCTCTCTTCGGTTATTGGATATAAGTCCTTTCCTAATACGGAAATCACGGCTTTCCTCTAACCAAATCTTGATATCAACATTTTGAGGAAAATAGAAAATGACATCTATTTTCTCTCTTCGGTTATTGGATATAAGTTTTTTCCTGATACGGAAATGACGGCTTTCCTTTAACCAAATCTTGATAACAAAATTTTGAGGGAAATAGAAAATGACATCTATTTTCTCTCTTTTATTGGATATAAGTCCTTTCCTGACACGGAAATCACGGCTTTCCTCTAGCCAAATCTTGATATCAAAATTTTGAGGGAAATAGAAAATGACATCTATTTTCTCTCTTCGATAATTGGATATAAGTCCTTTCATGACACGGAAATCACGGCTTTCCTCTAGCCAAATCTTGATATCAAAATTTTGAGGGAAATAGAAAATGACATCTATTTTCTCTCTTCGGTTATTGGATATAAGTCCTTTCCTGACACGAAAATCACGGCGTTCCTTTAACCAAATCTTGATATCAAAATTTTGAGGGAAATAGAAAATGACATCTATTTTCTCTCTTCGGTTATTGTATGTAAGTCCTTTCCTGACACGGAAATCACGGCTTTCCTCTAACCAAATCTTGATATTAAAACTTTGAGGAAAATAGAAAATGACATCTATTTTCTCTCTTAGGTTATTGGATATAAGTCCTTTCCTGATACGGAAATCACGGCTTTCCTCAAACCAAATCTTGATATCAAAATTTTGAGGGAAATATAAAATGACATCTATTTTCTCTCTTTGGTTATTGGATATAAGTCCTTTCCTGACACGGAAATCACGGCTTTCCTCTAACCAAATCTTGATATCAACACTTTGAGGAAAATAGAAAATGACATCTATTTTCTCTCTTCGGTTATTGTATGTAAGTCCTTTCCTGACACGAAAATCACGGTTTTCCTCTAACCAAATCTTGATATTAAAACTTTGAGGAAAATAGAAAATGACATCTATTTTCTCTCTTCGGTTATTGGATATAAGTCCTTTCCTGATACGGAAATCACGGCTTTCCTCTAACCAAATCTTGATATCAAAATTTTGAGGGAAATAGAAAATGACATCTATTTTCTCTCTTCGGTTATTGGATATAAGTCCTTTCCTGACACGGAAATCACGGCTTTCCTCTAACCAAATCTTGATATCAACACTTTGAGGAAAATAGAAAATGACATCTATTTTCTCTCTTCGGTTATTGGATATAAGTCCTTTCCTGACACGGAAATCACAGCTTTCCTCTGGCCAAATCTTGATATCGACACTTTGAGGAAAATAGAAAATGACCTCTATTTTCTCTCTTCGGTTATTGGATATAAGTCCTTTCCTGATACGGAAATCATGGCTTTCCTTTAACCAAATATTGACATTAACATTTTGAGGGAAATAGAAAATGACATCTATTTTCTCTCTCTGGTTATTGGATGTAAGTCATTTCCTTCCACGGAAATCATGGCTTTCCTCTAACCAAGTCTTAACATTAACATTTTAAGAAATGGAAAATTGCATCCATTTTCTCCCTCCTGTTATAGGGTGTTCGTCCTTTCCTGACACGGAAATCACGACATTCCTTTAGCAAAATATCGACATCGACATTTTAAAAAATGAAATATGACGTTCATTTTTCCGCCCAATAGATTTCTTTTCAAATACAAGAAGAAAATCTCAAACCAACATAAAAGACATCTGACATCCTCTGGGAGCGGTATAATATCCCCTCCTTTCCTGACTATTATGAAACATCTCTTAGACCACTTCGGTCAATGCCAATATGTGCAGAATACTTATACAGTATTCTACACATATTGGGGGCCCTTTTGTTGACCTCATTTTACAATGAGTCAATAACCTTTTGACCTAAAAAGTCAACTTTGGTCAAATTGGTCAAACCAGACCTAATGACCTAAACTGTTGACCCCATAGGTCACCCTTATGACCTAAAAAGTCAACTTTGGTCAAACTGGTCAAACCAGACCTAATGACCTACACTGTTGATCCCATAGGTCAACCTTTTGACCTAAAAAGTCAACTTTGGTCAAATTAATCAGACCAGAGCCAATGACCAGTCTTGTTGGCCCATAAATCAATATTTTCACCCACTGACACATTTAAAACACCACAATGACAAAATCACAAGAATTGGACATCTTAAAGTCAATTTGATCAATTTGGGCTAACTTGGGTCAACCCAAGTCAAAATTGGTCAACACTTATCTATTTTAATCAAAATAGATAAAAATGACAAAAATAATCAATTAATTAATTTGAAACCATTTTCAATTAGTAAATTGATTAATCAAATAATTTCCACCAATTTTAATTAATAAAAAATATTAATTAAAATGGAAATTAAAGGGGAGGGATGAAAATACAAGTGGGCTCTTCATATTTAATTGGGCTAATTCATTTTAAAAGCCTCTTTAACATATAAAAAGTCCATTTTAAAGTTCATTTTAAAGCCCATCCTAAAGCCCATCATCCATGGCTTAACCCCCATGGTTATGCATGGAATGAGGTGTCATCACCTCCCTCATTCCCTCCTTAAGGTGGCCGGCCAACATAGGGCCAAAATGACCACCACCCAAGCCACCCAATGAGGAGAAAACCTCACATGTAACATCTCTTTACCATGGTAAATGGAAATGATGAAGGCTAGGCTATAGGCTAGGTTGTGTGTCATGGATTGAGTTGTAAGCTCCTTAGCAAGCCTTGCAACACCTCACCATTCACCTCCCACAATGGCCAATGGACATGAGACAAAATGATAATATTTACCATGAAATACTTAGAGAGAAAAATCTAAGCTTATCTCCTGTCAAATGATCACCCAATCAGCATGTAGGAGAGATAAGTAATGCCCAAGAACAGCATAAGGCAAGCCAACTCCATCATTTGGCTATAAATAGAGCCCTTGGCCGAAACTAGCTAAGGAGGAAGAAAATATTTAGTGAGACCTATAGGCTGCCCAAATCTTCCGGCTCCCAACATAAAAGTTCTTCCTAAGAGTCCCCACTATCTTTTAGGAGTGAAACCCAGCCATAGATCTAACCCATTTGGGCCAATTTGAGCCATTTTCAAAATCAGCCTAAATCAGGACCAATTCCTAAATTCCTCTCCAACCACAACTTCGGAACAAATTGCTGCTTCCACAATCTTCTCTTGGGGTCCAAGAAGACAACCATAGGGTCCGATCCGACTTGATCCACTTGTGGCCAAGGTATGGAATTTATATTTGCAAAATAATTCATGTTTTTAATAAATCATGTATTTTGCTAGTTCAAAAGTGTATCATCACCGTATGGATTGATACTACATGTCGAGATGAGCATTTTAAAAAAAACAATCACTCAATTTCATCAAGAAATGAGTGAGATATTAATGTTTGATGTTCAATGGCTACGGAATTTCGGGATTAAATCCCGAATTTTCTGCGCCGTCCGATCCGGCGCCTTTGAAACGGACGGCGCAGATCTGCGTCGAACGGAGCCCCGCGGTCCGACAGCTGCACGGGATCTTCCCGACCGTTCGACGCGTCCGAGGACACGCGTCGAACGGGCATGAGTCCGGCGGCGCAAAAATAAAAAAAAAAGAAAAAATCCTTTTTAATCCCTTAAACTTCAAAAATTCATATCTTTCTAACCAGAGGTCATAAAAATAAGATAAAAATAGCTCTGGAAAGTTCTTGAAGAGGAGAAAATTATTAAACAAAAATCATAATTTTATTCTCAGTATTTAATTTTTAATTAATTAAACACTCTCTGGAGCATTTTAATTATTAAAAATTATTTACAAATCAAAAAATTATGAAACTTTGAGGCATTTATCTTTATGTTTTTAGGGACCTTCCATAATTTTTCTAAGGACAGAAAACATGCCTAGGATACTTTTCCTGAATTTTCAAATTTCTTTGTAATTATTTCAAATAATAATTATAAAAAATTTGAAAATTAAGAAAATAAAAATATAAATGATTAGGAATGATAGGGGAACAAACCATAACCCTAGGAAAAATATTCCTAAGTCATGGAAACAATTTTGAATCACATATTGAAATTTAGGGATAAAATCATTTATTAATTAAATAATTTTAATCCCAAAATGACCCTTTATGAATTTAAATTATTTTCATCAACAAAAACTTTGAAAATGGTTCTAGCCTATGATAGGCTAATAATAAACCTCACTTGAAGTCTAAAATGACAAGATTAGATTAAATTAGGGTTTAAGATGACATTTAATCCATTAAACCTTACCTAAATTAGGTTTAATAAAAATTAAACTCTTTTAATTAAGTTTAAGGACACTCTAAACTTAATTAACCAATTAAATCTTACCTAAATTAGGTTTAATAAAAATCAAACTCTTTTAATTAAGTTTAAAGACATAATAAACTTAATTAACCAATTAAACCTTACCTAAATTAGGTTTAACAAAAATCAAACTCGTTTAATTAAGTTTAAAGACACACTAAACTTAATTAATCCATTAAACCTTACCTAAATTAGGTTTAATAAAAATTAAACTCTTTTAATTAAGTTTAAGGACACTCTAAACTTAATTAATCCATTAAACCTTACCTAAATTAGGTTTAATAAAAATTAAACTCTTTTAATTAAGTTTAAAGACACACTAAACTTAATTAACCAATTAAATCTTACCTAAATGAGGTTTAATGAAAATTAAACTTCTTTAATTAAGTTTAAGGACATACTAAACTTAATTAACCCATTAAACCTTTCCTAAATAAGGTTTAATAAAAATTAAACTCTTTTTAATTAAGTTTAAAGACATATTAAACTTAATTAACACAGAACTAAACTCCCTTAATTAGGTTTAAAGACATACTAAACTTAATTAACCTCCTTAAACATAAGGTTTAATTAAACTTAAACCCTAATTAGGTCTAACTCTTAGACCTAATTAGACCTTTAAGCCTTAATTAACTAAGATTTAATCAAACTTAAACCCTAATTAGGTCTAACCCTTAGACCTAATTAAACCATTAAGCCTTAACTAACTAAGGTTTAATCATACCTAAACCCTAATTAGGTCTAACCCTTAGACCTAATTAAACCTTTAAGCCTTAACTAACTAAGGTTTAATAAAACTTAAACCCTAATTAGGTCTAACCCTTAGACCTAATTAAACCATTAAGCCTTAACTAACTAAGGTTTAATCAAACTTAAACCCTAATTAGGTCTAACCCTTAGACCTAATTAAACCTTTAAGCCTTAACTAACTAAGGTTTAATAAAACTTAAACCCTAATTAGGTCTAACCCTTGGACTCAATTAAACCATTGAGCCTTAACTAACTAAGGTTTGATAAAACTTAAACCACTAATTGAGTCTAACCCTTGGACTCAATTAAACCATTAAGCCTTAATTAACTAAGGTTTAATCAAACTTAAACCCTAATTAGGTCTAACCCTCAGACCTAATTAAACTTTTAAGCCTTAACTAACTAAGGTTTAATAAAACTTAAACCCTAATTAGGTCTAACCCTTAGACCTAATTAAACCTTTAAGCCTTAACTAACTAAAGTTTAATCAAAATTAAACCCTAATTAGGTCTAACCCTTAGACCTAATTAAACCATTAAGCCTTAACTAACTAAGGTTTAATCAAATTTAAACCCTAATTAGGTCTAACCCTTAGACCTAATCAAACCATTAAGCCTTAACTAACTAAGGTTTAATAAAACTTAAACCCTAATTAGTGTCAACCCTTAGACTCTAATTAAACCTTTAAGCCTTAACTAACTAAGGTTTAATCATACCTAAACCTAATTAGGTCTAACCCTTAGACCTAATTAAATCATTAAACCTTAACTAATTAAGGTTTAATAAAACCTAAACCCTAATTAGGTCTAACCCATTAGATCTAATTAAACCATTAAGTCTTAACTAACTAAGGCTTAACTAAATTCAAATCCTAATTAGGTCTAAACCTTAGACCTAATTAGACTATTCAGCCTTAATTAACCAAGGCTTAACAAAAATCAAACCTGACTAAAGTCTAACCCATTTAGACTTATGTCAAACCAAACTTAGTTAGATCTAAGCCAAACTTAAGTCCAATCTACACTGAACTTAAATCAAACTTAAACCTAACTTGAGCCTAATCTACATTAGACTTAAGTCAAACCAAACCCTTAGGTTCAACCTGACATGAACCTAAAACAAACCTAAACCTAATCTAACTTGAGTCCAACCTAACTTGAACTCAAGTTAACCTAAACCTTAGGTTCAACCCACATTGAACCTAACCTAAACCTAATCTAACTTGAGTCCAACCTAACTTGAACTCAAGTTAACCTAAACCTTAGGTTCAAACCACATTGAACCTAACCTAAACCTAATCTAACTCGAGTCCAACCTAACTTGAACTCAAGTTAACCTAAACCTTAGGTTCAACCCACATTGAACCTAACCTAAACCTAATCTAACTTGAGTCCAACCTAACTTGAACTCAAGTTAACCTAAACCTTAGGTTCAACCCACATTGAACCTAACCTAAGCCTAATCTAGCTTGAGTCCAACCTAACTTGAACTCAAGTTAACCTAAACTTTAGGTTCAATCCACATTGAACCTAACTCAAACATAACCCAACTCGAGTTCAATCCAACTTGAACTCAAGTTAACCCAAAATCTTAGGTCCAATCCATATTGAACCTAACTTAAACTCAAACATGACCTAACTTGAATTCAATCGAACTTGAACTCAAGTTAATCTAAATCTTAGGTCCAATTCACATTGAACCTAAATTCAACCCAAACGAAAGTTAAGTCTAATCTACATTAGACTTAATTCAAACTGAACTTGAGTTCAACCCCTAATGAACTTAAGACAATCCTAAACTAAGTCCGACAAAATAGACTTGATTGAGATTTAAACCTTACCTAAAATGGATTTGAATGGTCTATAATTCTAATCAAGTCTAATTTATTAGGCTTGATTAACCTTTAAATCCTATTTAAACAAGGTTTAAAATTTAATTAAGTCCATCCAAAACTAAACCTTTTAACTTAAGTTCAAACAGACATGAACTCAAGTTAATCAAATTCAATCAACATTGAATTTAACTTAGATTCAACCAGACATGAATCCAAGTTAATTCAATCAATATTGAATTTAAATTTAAACCTTTTAACTTAAGTTCAGACAGACATGAACTCGAGTTAATTAAATTCAATCAACATTGAATTTAATTTAGATTCAACCAGACATGAACCCAAGTTAGTTCAATCAATATTGAATTTAACTTTAAATCTTCGATAGACATGAATTCAAGAATAGACACGAACCCAAAATTTAAGTTCAAGCTCAAGATCAATTCAATATTTCAGATCAAGACCGACAAAATTCGACATTCTAAAATTGAAATTGACATAATCAACATAAATCTGATGTTGACATAATCAACGAAAATTTGACATTTCAAAAATAGAACAATATGATTAGCATAAAGTTGACATTTCAAAATAACTTGACATTCAAAAACATATTCTGTGATATTATTTCTGACGATATTTTCTTCGTTTAGATTTTCTTTACATGTTATAGGGTGTGCTAACTCTGTTTTGCAGGACGCCGACGACGGAATATTAGCAACAAAATAAAACAAAACTTTTATGTTAGACATATAACCTGAAACTTTTCAACAAGACAACAACATTGAAAACAAAACAAAACTTTTAGGTTAGACATATAACCTAAAACTTTTTCAACACAACAACGACATGATAACAAAACCAAAACCTTTAGGTTAGACATAATACCTAAAGTATTCAATAACATGATATAACGATATTTGAGAGTGATAGTGGGTACATCTCTCCTTAAAATAAATCTTTTAGAAAACAAATGATTAACATTAATCAGAAGTTTTCTTAAACAATCGAGAATTGTTTAAGATGTAATTAACTATAGAGGCTTACCTCTATAGGAGATCTGAAAGAGCCCAAAACAGAAATCTCTGGTTTACCATGATTTTCTTAATATGAAAATTCTAGAATACGTTATTCTAGAATATCCTCATATAAGAATTATCATAAACACCTTTTTCTACTATTAGTCCTAAAAATTCTCTAAATCCTTCATAGGATTTATACGAATAAAACTAGGCTAATATTAGATGGCGACTCCTTGACATTGACATGATATATTGGATGGCGATGACATGATGACATCATCATCATCAAACACCACGAACCACATCCCACTGTGGTCGCACAACATACCCATTTTTCCTTCTTCCCATCGCCACCAGCATCTGCTAAAGTGTTTTCTTTTCTGGGAATTTTGTAGATCGTCAAATTCGGAATTTGTTCCAACAGCTGTATGGCATACCGGAAGTATTGCTCGAGTCTTGGCTTTAAAATTATGTACTCGTCCGACGATCCGTTGAATGATTAACCGTGAATCCCCGTAGATGTTGATGTTTGTTATCCCCATTCGAATAGTTAATTCCAGTCTCGTTATGAGGGCTTCGTATTCTGCTTCGTTGTTTGTACATGGCTCTGTTAAGTGGAAGGAGTATCTTAACATCCCCCGCTCCGGTGTTATAAAGATTAGTCTGATTCATGCCTTACCGAGCACTATCACTTGTGATTCTTCGTCTTTGTGTGCTTAAGATGCTCCGTCGAAATATAACTCCCAACGTCGATCATCAGGGTCTTCTAAGCTCATTATTTGTTCATCTGGCAAGTCGTCATTAAGAGGAGATTCCGCCGGAAAAGGGTGTGCTGCGAGGAAGTCTGCTAGGACTTGTCCTTTTACGGCACGAAGAGGCATGAAAGTTATATCGAATTGCAATAATATCATTGACCACCTGGCAAGTCTGCCGGAAAGCGTTGGACGGGTCATCAGGTATTGCAATGGATTAAATTTCGAGATCAGGTTGACCTTATGAGAAAGCATATAGTGCCTGAGCTTTTGAGCGGTGAAGATCAGGGCCAAACAGTGATTTTCAATTGCGGGATACTTTATTTCCGTCGAAAGTAAACAACGGCTTAGGTAGTAAAGAGCATTTTCTTTACCCTCATCATTGACCTGGGCTAACAGGGCTCCGAGAGAGTCATCCAAAGCCGCGGTATAAAGTATCAATGGTCTACCTGAGACTGGGGCTCCTAAGACAGGAGGTGTCATTAAATATTGTTTAATGTCCTCGAAGGCCTTCGGCATTTCTCTTCCCAAATAAATTTGGCGTCCTTTTTAACTAATGCCGAGAAAGGCTGACACATACCTGACAAGTTTGAGATAAAGCATCGAAGATATGCCAGCTTCCCTTGAAAAGATCGTAGTTGTTTTAAGGTTTTAGGAGGTCGCATTTCTAAGATAGCTTTTATCTTTTCCGGATTGATTCAATTCCACGATGTCGGACAATGAATCCTAAGAATTTCCTAGAGGTGACGCCGAAGGCGCATTTTAAGGGATTCATCTTAAGGTTAAATCGTCTTAATCATTCGAAAACAATTCTCAAATCATACAGGTGGTTTTCCTTTTCTTTACTTTTGATGACCACATCGTCCACGTAGCATTCGACTTGATTGTGGATGAGATCATCAAAAATTCTTGTCATCGCTCTCTGGCAGGTTGCTCCTGCGTTCTTCAGTCCGAACGGCATCACTGTGTAGCAATATACTCCGATCAGCGTTCTGAATGCTGTAAGTTTTTCATCTTCTGGAGCCATTTTTATCTGGTTGTATCCTGAAGATCCATCCATGAATGAGAATATTTCATGTGTTGAAGCAATGTCAATCATTAATTTTGGGATCGGTAGAGGGAATTCATCTTTTGGACATGCCTTGTTTAAATCTCTGAAATCCACACAAATTCTGATTTGACCATTCTTCTTCCTGACTGGTACCACATTGGCTAGCCAAGTCGGGTATTGTTCTTCACGGATAAATTTAGCATCTATTAGCTTTTTAACTTCAGCTATGACTTGTTGTTCAATTTCTAGACGCATTCTTCTGGGACCTTGTCTGAATGGAATAGAATTAGGATCCACTCCTAGCTTATGGACTGCGACCTCTGGAGTTAATCCTGGCATCTCATCGTAGTTCCAAGCAAAACAGTGTTTAAATTCCATTAATAACTTGATTATTTCTTCGGAGTCCTCTTTACTGAGTAAGGAGCTAACAAAGGTAGGTCTAGGCTCTTCGCTAGTACCTAAGTTAACTTCTGTTAACTCATTTATTGTAGATTTAATCTCTTCTTCGAATTCTGGTGGAGCGTCTCCAATTTGTAAATCTTCAAATTCTTTTGTAGTTTCCATACAGTTTTCATTAGACTCGCAAGTGACAACCAAGCAAAATTCAGTATCGTCAACTGATCCTACTGTGCCGAATCCTAGACCATGTTTTGAATTGGGTGGACGACCGGAGTTATTCCATAATTTTTCAAAATGTTGTGATTGACCTTTTGTCCATTTTCGAGGTAAGAAACCACGCTGAATTAAATTTTGAACACAGAGAGAGTACCACTCAAAAGGTAATTCCATTAATTCTGATGAAGTGACATCTTCAAATTATACATTATTTTTAGTTTTGGAGGAAGGAGCACTACGGTAGAATTTGATGGGCTTTGCACCACCGCTACATACCTCTTTAACCACCATACCCTCGATCTTATTAGAATGGATCGGGGTCAGGGTCATAGTATGTACATAGTGGTTAATCTTCTCGTACATCGATTTATATTCTTCGTTCTTTTCATCTTCTAGAGGGATCCTGAATTGCGGCTTCTTCCGACTTATTGTCGCTGCTTCTTGTTTGATCTCTTTTCCTTCTTCAGAATTGTCTTCCCAATCAACATTGATGGCTGGTTTCCTCTGTCCAACTGTCCTAACGTCTCTTCCACGACCTCATCCCCGCCTCGACCACGGATGCGAGTTTTGGAGAAACCTTCACCATCTCGCCGTAAGGGAGTGGTGAGTGATCGTTGGACTAGAACTTCGGGTTCTTCGTCGTCCCGAACTTCCTTTGCTTCATTCGTTATGGTATTTCTGGAGAAGATTGTTTTCTTCGGGGGTGCGTAATAAGCTGCATCTTCATGGATTCCAATTTCATGTACGGAGAACGGTTGTAAGTCTCCTTTGATGCATTGTTCTCCTCCATCGTAGTATTTGATGCACTAATGTAGAGATGATGGTACCATCCGGTTTTCATGTATCCATGGTCGGCCAGTAGAGCGTTGAATGACGTTTCTGAATCAATTATGTGAAATTTCGTGGTTGTCTTTGCCAAGTCACCGGTCTTCATTAGCAGTGTTATCGATCCGAGGGCTCTTTCTCCTTTCTGGTTGAATCCTCTTAATAGGATTTTTTCCACTTCGAGCTCGCGAGCATCAATTTCCAAATATGCTAGCGTTCAAAGATTCATTATATTGATTGATGCTCCTGGATCCACCAATACTCTGGAAAGTGTAAACTTCCCGATTGTAACTGAAATGTACAACGGTCGATTGTGGTCTGCCGTCCCAAGTAGTAGGTCATTGTCCGTGAAGGTAACACCTCGCTGTTCCTTTAACGAGCAAACCTCATCTAAGGAATCTCCAGTCATTTTAGCTAAGCAAATCTCTGGATCAAGTAAGGCCTTAATCTGAGCTTCTCTCATCTCCTTTGATAAAATGAGAGCGTCATAGATGCTTAGTTTGGCCGGTAGTTTCCTAAGATGAGCTAGCACGTTGTAGTCCACTTTATTTCCATGTGTCTCGATTTCTTCCTGAATGGGTATTTCTTCTGCGGGGGTTGGTTCTTCCTGAACAACCAATTGCTTTCCTTTGTCTTTTGGTCCCATTCTCGGAGGTAGAACTCTTCCACTTCTTAAGTTGACTTCTGTAATTTCTCCTGAATCCAGTATTGAGTTTGCTGGTGTTTCCTCCTGAATCGGAATGACAGGTTCTTCTGGATTAGCTTCAGAATCTGATGGCTCTAACTCTATTGTGACTGGAGCTCCTCGAAACGCGCAAATAGATTCATTGCTTGTTGAACTCTCGTGGCCTCCCTGGTGGATGTCTTCTTCGTCATTGTGATCGTCGAGATTGTGTATGATTTGAGAATTGTTATTTGTATCGGAATCGATGTCCGAATTAGGTTGGTTGTCGCTAGTTACGTAATCATTAGAAACAGTCAAAACGTAGCCAACGCCATGACCCTTATCATTATAAGATCCCACCGGAGTGAGTAAATAATCATACAGAGTCAGGGGTTCGAGGGATTTCTCCCCCGAATCGAAACAACTATCCTAGGATAAGCAGCCCCTAGTCTAGCCTTAAGAGCCTCGGTCTTTTCTTCTTAATCAATTTTCTTCTTTTCTTCAATCGTCTCTTGTTGAGGTGGTTCTTCTATCACAAGTGATAGTGCCGACTTGACAGGTTTCGAACTCTGAATTGAGGCTAGCACTGAAGTGGTTTGGATGCGATCCAAAATCTTCTTCGAAGACTTTGTCCAGGCGGTAGTCCATCCATCATCAGTCGCATAGGGATCTATAAAAACAATGAGATCCGTCGAGATAACATTGACGGAACCTCCTTTCTGGGGTTCCTTCATGTATTCCTTCAGGGTCGTTATATTCCCTTTTCAATGATTGTCGTTGAGCCAACTTTTGAAGGTAATACAATCTTCTATCTTGTGTCCAAGCATCCGGTGGTAAGGACAAAAGTTGGGATCACCTTTCTTGTCGACTTCTTCTGGTTTCTTAGGCTCTGGTTGTTGGAAATCTGGAGTCTCATCAGACTGCAGAACATTTTCGGCATTGCCTCATTCTTGAACGGATACTCCCTGCTCAGAAGCTCCCTTAACGTATGTTGTGGACGAGGCGGTTGTTCATACTTGTTGGGATGATCGATAGCCGGGTCGAGGTTCGTCGTAATTCCGTTGAGTTTGTTGCGGCCGTTCTGGCGGTATTTGTATTGGCTGCTTGCCTTTATCGACTACTGCGATGATCCCGGACTTCTTTTCAAAAGTTTTCACGGGCTTCTGTTTGTCTATTTTGTCGGTGAAACTTAATTGCTTCGCCTCCTCTTGCAAGCTTTCGGCCTTGCTTAACAACTTCCCGAAAGTCTTAATAGTAAATCCCTTGAGGAGAAGTGCTATCGGGTCATGAATGTTTTTAAGTAAAATACCGATCGCATGTCTGTTCTTGCGTACGTGGCTCACACTTCATACTTAGATTCCTCCATCGAAGTATGTAGTCCACCAAAGTTTCATTCGGCTTCTGCTTCTCTACCACTAAATCACCTATAGTGATGTGGTGTTGAGCTCCGGCAAATCGCTTGATGAAGAGGTTCTCTAATTCTTAAAATGTCTTCACCGAACCGTTCGGTAATTCCGCATACCAATCAAAGGCGATTCTCGACGAGTCGCCGACAAACCGTCGGAAGAGTAAAGCATCACTTCCGCCGCATTGCAACAACCGGCACGAAAATGTGCAACATGCTGTCGGGGGTTCCCGGTTCCATCAAAGGTCTTGAACAGAGGTGGTACGAAGCCTTTTGGGTATTGGACAGCGTCAAATTCTTCGGGGTAAGGCCTACCCGTCCGAATGGATGTCCAACTATTTGATTGTGCCAAGGCTTCTCGCACCTGATGTTCCACCATGCTCTTGATATCCTTTTTCGGAATCATGTTTTGTGTTGTGTCCTTTTTTAATTGATCATCCCCATTGACGGATGTAATCTCCTTTCCTCCGTCTACAATGTGAATAACTTCTGGGGTGTTTCTCTTTGGGGTTGAACCTGACTCTGGAGAGTGGCTAGGGCTACAGCCATCTCTTCCATCCTTTTTGCCATTTGGGTGATCGTATCATCTTTCTCTTAATGTTGCATCCTCATCACTTCCGGCTCCTCTCTTTCTGCGGCTGCAGGAGCACCTTGTGAAGCTGACGAAGCTCGTGTTTCAACCATATTAATTTTTGCATATTCATCATCCATGAACTCTGACGAGCTAACTTCATCTCCGAATTTCTCTTCTCTTTCTCTTGCTAATCGCCGAATATCAGTTCTTAGCTTTTTCATAGCATCTTCTAGTGGTCTTTTCTGTACATCTTTGTAGTCGTCATGGGATAACTGTCGGGCCTCCTTCTCATGAGTCCTCTTCACTACAGTAGCACTTTCTTCTGACTCAAGTCTCCTGACGAGACTTTCCTTCTCAGGCTATTGTTTTAATCTTAATTGTCTGGTAGTGGGACGCCATACCATCCTCCTAGCAACGAAGGTCCGGGACCGGATGGTCCGTCGACCAAATGCTCGGAAGGTGGTATCCTCCCTAATTTGTAGTCCCGAAACCACGAAAGGTGGACTAGCTTTCATTCTCTTATTTGGCTTTTTTGCGGCGATAGCGGTGTTCTACTCGCGGCCCAAGACGGGACTTGGTCGGCACCCGCCTTATCCTTCTTAAAATCTCTGACACAGGGCATTTTTCTTTCTTTGCTAACTTTTCTATCAGGGTTTGCAGTCGAGCAAATGGCGTAATTCTAGCCCTTTTCTTACGACCGTCATTATAATATGCTGGCTGGGCAATGCAGCAGCAATCTTGCGGACATTTTCCTCATCCTCTGCGGCGGAGAGGGGATGGAACATACTTCCTCCCAAGAGTGGTATGTATTCGAGCGGCGATGTATATTCGGGCGGTTCCGGGATTTCCTACAGGAAAGCAACTTCGAGCGGCTACGGCTTCTCTAGCAATCCTTCTACTTCTATTTCTCCTCCGAGTCCGTGTCGGTGGTGGAATTCTCGAGCTGGACCCGATTTCAAAACGGAAGGTTTTACAGGAAGATCTGTACCCTCCACGGCAACAAGTTCATCACAGTTCTGAATTTCCTTCCCCTTTAGTCTGGCAGAAGCCGGGGTAGGTGCAGAGACAACTAGACTAGTGGGGGTAGTAACAACAGTCCTTCTGCGAACAACAATACTCCTTTCAGTTGGAATCTTTTGCAGAGGAGGGAATTCATGAGTTGACTTGAGGTTAAACTCAATCAACGACTTCTCGCTTCCGATACTTTGCTTGTGAGTGAAAAGAGAGTGACGTCGTGGATTTCGATGTCGGTGTCCCCGAATCCTTGTCCGAATCAAATGATTCCATTATTAGGCGATTCGTCCTTGAAAACAGACTGAGTCCAGATCCGTCGACGAAGGAGAAGATCGGCTTTGGGGCTTCCATTTCGCGCGGGCGATTCCAAGTGTTAGTCCCTGAATCGTGCTTCTTCTTGTTGTAAAACTTATGATGCAAAAGAAAGAGTCCGAACACATTTTTGTTTATCTTAGTGTATTTGTGGTATTTAAAAGAAAATTTATTTAGATAACTATTTTTCTAAAAGATTTGTTCGTTAGGACGAAGAATTATTAAAAGAAGGAGAGTTGTAGGAAGGGTAAAAGGAATTGATTAGGAACTGGAAAAGGAAGAGAAAGTCTTGTAGAATCTTCTCGACCCGCAAGACTGCTCCTAAACTAGTACCTATTGGGGGCCCACCCCACCTCGTAAATGAGGTAAAAGGATCTCGAACCTCTCTCGTTTAGGGGTGTTTAAACGAGTGGCTCCTAAATCCGAGAGAATGTTAGTTGTACTTGTTCGAGGTAGAAATGAACATAGTATTCCAACGGAAAGAAGGGTGATTTGATCCACTAGGGACATGGATACACTACCGATTTTTGAAAGCAGAATTATCTGATTAAAATGGAGAGAGGAATTATCTCCAGCGGAGTCGCCAGAAGTTGTACGGCTTATTTTTAGGTTTGTGTTGTATTTTTGAAAAGAGGTCGCCTACAGAAATTGTCGGCGAATTTTAGATTTTAATTTTAATTTAAATATATATATATATATAGAGTTTAGAAAGTAGTATTTTATTTTGAAAATAATGAAATCAAACCAACCTCACATCCCAGATAGTTTATATAAATGAGCGCCACATCACAAACCGTGTATCTATCCCGAAGAATAGACACATTGTTTGGTGATGGGACTCGATTAAATAAACTAGAAGATTTGTGACATCCGTTTGGTCTGTGAAACAATTTTATAAGCCGACAAATTCCCCTGCTTAATATAAATGATTTAAGCAGGGTTTATATTACCTGGGTTCTTAAAATTCCCTATAAGGGCAAGCCCCTATAGTTAATTTCATCTTAAGTGACGGGAATCACTTAAGAAAACTCTCGATAATAATCAGTAGTTCTGCTCTCAAGAATCTCAAAGTTTAAGTGTTCAAGGGATTGAATTTTAGAATTTCAATAGGGAGTGGATCAAGTTTGGAACATTTTATTTCAGGAGTTGAAAGGAAGAAAAGTAGGAGAAGCTGAGGATCCAAGAAGAATCTTGGCAACTTCCCAAACTATCCTATTGTTTGGCTTTGTTTGGAAGTTTATTTAATGTTTCAATCCTGTCGATTTTATTTAATTAGGACTTATATTCGTTTGACATGATCATACAAATAGCCTTGAAGATGTGAGGGTTTATGTCATATCGGATGACTACCTCGGAATCCTAAGACTGGTTAGGGCTTAATTTGCAACGCAAATGCCTAATAAAAGGTTGAGGATTTATGTTGCGCTAGGCAAACTACCTCGAAATCCTATGGCTTGGTTATTTAATTCTAAGAAAGTTTTGCTGAAGTAGACTTAGGTTTTGCTGATGACGATGGCCGTGCTGCCCACCATGCTCCGAGCTTCTTGTTGTTGCAGGGGGTTTAATTATAGAAGATGAAAATCAAGAGATGAGAAAAGTGTTCTGGTTTAGAGAAAATCTTAAAATCCAAGTATTTTTTATGTTTTATTAAAACAAATCCTAAAGTTGATTATAACGACACCGGTTAAGATCCCACGATTCCATCCTTCCGGCATCGTTATTTTTATCAGATTCACTTAGTCCAGATGAACTTGCTAAACTCAACGAAATGAGTTCCACACTTTCATTTAGACCGTGAGAAATCCCGTTAGCAACACGTAGGTTACATCATCTGAGGTATTCCCGATCATCCAACAAGACGTTTTAATTTAGTTATAATTGTAGTTTTGTGTTCTGTTTGTGATTAAATTTTGAGTTGTTTTATATTTTGAAATGTTATGGCGGTGAATTTTATCTTGTAATGACTTTTAATTTAGTTTTGGTTTCAGTTTTAGGGACTATCCTAAAGGTGTGGGTTTTCAGACAACAGTTGTTTATCATGCAAGAAAAGTAAAGTGCATTTCGCAATAAAGTAAATTGCAAGAAGGTAAATTGCAATAAAATAAAAGCGTACCTGGAGGGTCTTCCCGTCATCCCAGTCGCACTTAAACACAATTTAGAATATTTAAGCATATAAAGCAAGTTCCTAGGTAAAGCTAAGGGAAGGGTTATGGTTTTCTACCAAGTTCCTAATCCTATAGCTAGTCATCTCCTATGACGTCTAGGTTCTTGTGTTTTGGTTTGAGGATGATTTTCTTCATCAAAGAAAAATTAAGTTTAGTTGTTCTTATAAACATTCTATCATATTGAGGAAGTGCTTAAGACAAATCTTAAACATCGTTTCAATATTTATAGGATTGTTTTAAGTCCAATAGAATTTAATTATATAATGAATCAATTATCTAGGAGTTCAAGTTTTGTTATCTTGCCCAGTGAACTAGGACATTTGAATATCCTATGAGTGAAGTAACACTTCACTTAACACTTCATTTAGGAGTTATGACAACAAGAGCTTTTGAGGGCAAATTGATGTTTAAGTGATTTGCGATTTAATTTAATTTCAATTAATGGGTTTAAGTTTGGAATAGTGTTCAAGTTGTTTTAGATTTATTTTTGAATTCTTTATGTCTTAAGTGATGCTATATTTAATTTAATTTAATTTAATTTAATTTAATTTAATTTGGTTTGGTTTAGTTTTAATTTTTAATTTAATTTTATTTATTTAGTTTAATTTTAATTTTATTTTAACTTGATTTTATTATTTTTTTATTTAATTTAATTTAATTTAATATGTTTTGATTTAATTTAATGTGATTTAATTTAATTTAATTTAATTTAATTTAATTTAATTTGAATTTTAATTTAATTTAATTTAATTTCATTTCATTTTAATTTTAATTTAATTTAAATTTTAATTTGGTTTTATTTTAATTTTAATTTAAATTTAAATTTTAATTTAATTTAATTCTTTTTATTATTATTTTTTAAATTTAATTTTAATTTAATATTTTACTTTTATGCTTTAGGGATGATTTAATTTTAATTGTTAAATTATTAATTTAATTGAAATTTCAAAAGGATTTAATTTAAATGTCCTAATTTTAATGATTAAGCATTTTAAGTTTTGAATTTGGATTATCATTTTAATTAGGAATTGAATATTATTGAGGTGATTAATTTAGGGATTCTTAGATTAAAGAATAAATTTCTTCCTAATAAAATCCCTATTTTAATAGTTCTAATTTTTCATTATTCTTCCAAATTTAATTAATTATTTAATTAAGGTTTATTTTTATTACTTTCAAATTATTTGGTAGGTTTCTACCCTTTAAATACCTAAGTTTCAAACATCCAAAATCAACTTAATATCAAATATTTTACCCACCCTTTTAATTAAACCTAAAAATTTGTAATTATAGGTTAAAATTTTAATTACTATTTTACCCTTTAAACTTACTAATTTCATAACTCACTAAATTGAGCTTAAATGAATTTGAAATTTTTATGTGGCTCCACTCATATGTCAATCAAGACGTTAGAGGAGAAAATGTGATTTTTCTGTATTTAATTTATTTATATAATTATTTTTTGTGGGAAATAAGGATTTTCAAGGAAAATTCAACAACATGACCAAGGGAAAGTTTCTGTCCTTAAGAAAATTATGGGACATTCCTAATGACCAGAGGACCACTTCGACCTATTTTGGTGATTTTTTGGATTATATTATTTTTATTATAATTATTTTGAGTTTTGGAGTATTAATTAATTTAAAAATAAAATAAAGATTGAAAAATGAATTTTATATTTTTCAAAAATCTCTCTGATATCAAAGAAAACCATAGAATCATTTTTTGTAATTTTCTGATTTTTCTTTGATTTATTAGAATTATTTTAGTGGAAATGCTAGAAAATACATTTTTTTAATTTTAAAATTACCTTAGAGCTTTAAAATTTAATATCTCATCATAGGGACCTAAGAAAAATATGGGGTTATTCCTAAGTGATTAAAATTCAAAATATAACATTTTGGTGAATTTTTTTATTTTTTGTGATTTTTATTATTTTTTAATTATTAAAAATATTAAAATAATGCAAAAAAATCAACTTTTTTAGAAAATTTCAATTTTAATTTTCTTAAATTCCCCTAATATCAGAGAGGCTCCAAAACCAATTTGGTGAATTTTCAAAAAGGATTTTGAAAGTTATGAATTTTTAAAGTTTAAATTTGGCTAAATGGCTTAATCAACCTATTTGATAGGGCTAACCAAGTCCAATTGCCTTCAAATTTTTATGGTGGGTCCCTCTGATCCTAAAGGTCAGTGGAGAATTGATTTCAAGTCAATTTGATGCATGATTAGCTCTAATTAAGTAAGGTTCCATTTTGGGTGTTTAAGCCAATTAGGGTCATTACAAGTAAATTAACTCAAGACCTATTTTCCCTAGGGTCCTCTAGTCATAAGAAACATCACCAAATTTTCCTAGAATTTATTTCACAACATGCTAATTATTAGAATTAAAATACTCAGAATAGTGACCTAGAATTGAAAAATCAATAACTCTTCATAGGGGTGGCCTCTGACTTTGGAAAATTCAGGGAATGTTCCCAAATTCAGAGGCTGCAAAAGCCCTATGGTCTCATGCCATTGTGAATTGTATACATGCATGGAGAATTGAAAATGTGCAGAGAGTAAATAAATTATTAAAAATAAAATACTCAATGAAATTAAATGATTTCAAAAATACTCAATGAAATTAAATAATTTAATTTAATTTTAATTTAATTTTAATTCAATTTAATTTAATTTTATTTTTAATTTAGTTTGATTTTAACTTTAATTTAATTTACTTAATTTAATTTAATTTAGTTTAGTTTTAATTTAATTTAATTTAATTTAATTTTAATTTAATTTAATTTCAATTTATTTTAATTTTAATTTTTATTTAATTTAGCTTTAATTTTAATTTAATTTAATTTTAATTTCATTTTAATTTACTTTAATTTAGTTTAGTTTAATTTTAATTTAATTTTAATTTAATTTTAATTTTAATTTAATTTTAATTTAATTTAATTTTAGTTTTAATTATTAATTGAGATTATTCTTTTAATTTTTTAACTAAGAATTAAGTATTGTTGAAGTGATTTATTTAGGGATTTTTAAATTAAAGAATAAATATCCTCTTAATAATATCCCTACTTTAATAATTCTAATTTCTATTATTCTTCCAAAATTTCAATTAATTAATTAATTAAAGTTTTATTTTAATTATATTTGAAATGATTAGTAGGTTTCTACCCTCAATCATTTGAGTTTCAATCATCCAAAATCAGTTTAAAATCAAATATTTTACCCTCCCCTTTTTGATTAATCCTAAAATTTTAATTAAGTGTTGAAATTTTTAATTACCCTTTTGCCCTTCAAGCTTAATAATTCTATAACTCACTAAACTAAGCTCAAATGAAATTGAAATTTCTATGTAACCTCACTCACATGTCAATTAAGACATTAGAAGAGAAAATATGATTTTTCTGTATTTAATTTATTTATGTAATTATTTTTAATGGAAAATAGGGGTTTTCAAGGAAAATTCAATAACATGACCAAGGAAATGTTTTTATCCTTAAGAAAATTATGGGATATTCCTAATGACAAGAGGACCATTTGGACCAATTTTGGTGATTTTTTAAATTATATTGTATTTATTAGAATTATTTTGAGTTTTGGAGTATTAATTAATTTAAAAATAAAATTGAAGTTGAAAAATAGGTTATATATTTTTCAAAAATCTCTCTAATATCAGGGAAGTTAGAGAACAAAATTTTATATTTTTTTAATTTTTCCTTGATTTATTAGAATTAATTTAGTGGAAATGTTAAAGAAAATCATTTTTTTATTTAAAAATTGTTTTAGGCCTTTAAAATTCAAAATCTTACCCTAGAGACTTAGGAAAAATATTTGATTTTTTCCTAAGTTATTAGAATTCAAAATGTGACATTTTGGCGATTTTTAATATTTTTATGGTTTTTATTATTTTTTTATTATTAAAATATTAAAATATTGATAAAAATCATCTTTTTTAGAAAATTACAATTTTACTTTTCCTAAGTCCCTTTGATATCAGAGAAGCTCCAAAACCATTTTTGTGAATTTTTGAAAAGTATTTTTTGAGTTATGAATTTTTAAAGTTTAATTTTATCTATTTTGCTTAAGAGGCTTAATCAACCCATTTGATGAGGTTAATCAAATCTAATTAACCTCAAATTTTTATGTGATGTTCCTCTGATCCTAAAGATCAGTGGAGAATTGTTTTCAAGTTAATTTAATGTGTAGTTAACCCTAATTAATTAAAGTTCAATTTTTGGGTGTTTAGGCCAATTAGGGTTGTTCCATGTGAATTAACTCAAGTCCAATTTTTCCTAGGTTCCTCTAGTCGTAAGAAACATCACCAAATTTTCCTAGAATTTATTTCTCAACATGCTAATTTTTAGAATTAAAATACTCAAAACAGTGACATGCAATTGAAAAATTAATAACTTCTCATAGGGATGGCCTCTGACCTTGGAAAATTTAGAGAATGTTCCCAAGTTCAGAGGCTTCAAAAGCCCTATGGTCTCATGCCATGGTGAATTGTCTATGCAAATGGAGAATTAAAATAATGCAGAGAGTAAATAAATCATTAAAAATAAAATACTCAATGAAATTACTTGATTTCTTTTCCACATTATTCTCCTCTGTTCACTGAGTAAGAGGGTATTTTTATTTTATTTTTATGATTTTTCTACACAAAGTTATGAATTTTTGAAGTTCTGATAATTAAATAAATAGAAAAATACCCTATTTTACTACTTATCCACGCGGCGCCACGCAATCCTTGGCATCTCTGAAAGACCACGCGGCGCGCTTTGATTCAGCGTCGCCATCTGAGTCAGCTTCCACGGGGCCCGCGGTTCATGTACCATCTCCTGGTCCGACGCCATCTGAGCCGTCCGCTCGATACACACGCGATCCAACGGCTCCCGGTCATCGTCTACAACTGATGTGCACCCATGATCGTCCACACTAAAACCCTAAGATCTCACTCGATTCTCAATGGATTTTTACGTTCTTATACTCTATGGATTCATCTTGAAGAGACGAACATATCCATATGGTTTATGTGGCATGAAATCAACTCAATCAAAATAGAGAATGTTCAGAAGCTCGGGAAGAAGAGAGAACTCATACCTTTGCTCAGAGAAGTGAAGCTTCGATCTGAGAGTTGTGTCACCTTCGATTGAGTCCAAGCAAGCTCCAGATGAAGTCTCTGGCCCTGAGGAATTGCCTAGACCTGATTTCCACCAGACCCGATTTCAACCTTTGGAGGCTAGAACAAATGAGTGGCCTAGAGAGGGGGCTTTCACTGGAGAACTCCTTCTCTTGGTCTTGTGCAGGTGTGGGTGAGTTTAATTTGATTTTGGTGGAGGATTTGGGAATGTCTTATTCTGGCCTGAGAATTGAGCTCCAAAATTGAGCTCAATCAGTGGGTTTAGGGCAGGAGAACAGTGGGGATGGATTGCTCTTGGCTATGGGAAGCTTTGTGAGGAATTTGGAGGGATTCTGTGAAGGTCTAGTTCAGCCAACCTTTTGGCCGAGAGGGGTTGGCTGGCTTAAATAGCCATGGCCATGGCCTCTCGGGGAGTTAGGGGTCGGGATCGAGCCTGCTCTAGTGAGGAGAAGAACGGCTACAATGGCCATTTGGAGTGGGGCAGCTCAGTAGGTGGGAATTCCAAACTTTGGCTCCTCCCAAGGTCTCGGCCATGGTGTTTTCCGGCGACTGTGATGGCTGGTCAGCTAGGGTCAGGTTACCATCTTGACCAGTGAGGGCAGGGCTTGGCAATGGTGAATTCAATTGGAGTTAGCCATGTGTAAAGGAGTTGGATTGAAGTGGAATGTGGAGGGGATGATTTTGGCTTGGTTTGGGTCAACCCATGGTTTTGGGCTAGGTTCACCTCCCCATGGCTTACTTGGGCTGAAGAGAAAGTTGTTTGGTTCAGCTTAATCAGTAGGGTCAAGTCACCATCCAAGTATAATTAGGCCTAAGCATGGTTAAGGGGAATCATGGGAGTGTTTAATTACTCTAAGGGAATATGGAGAGAACCTCCTCCTTTTGCCCAAGATAGCATGGTGACATGTAAAGGGGCTTTCATGGCTTCTATGTGGCTCATGCATGGCTTCATGGCTTGCCTATGGCTTAGGATGGCTTGACTTGGTTTCATAGAAATGAGTTTTAGGCATTTTTGATGAATTTTAAGGAGATTGTCATGTGGCTAAAATTGGAATGATTTGATGATAAATTAGGACTTTAGAGGTGATTTTAAATTGAATGTATGATGAGGGAGAGTGTCATATGGGCTTTGGATGAATTTTTGTGCTTTTAAAATTTGGCAAAGGTGGGCTTTTAAAATGGCTTAAGGGAATAGGCCTTTAAATTTTAAAATAGATTTTTAGGATGAAGAGCCTTGTAATGGTTGAGCCCTATGAGTGTTGAATTTGGCTTAGGAATGTTTCATGAGTTATTTGAAATCCATGGAATTTGATTTAAATTGCTTATAAATGTTGTAGGAAGCCTTCTTAGTATTATTTTAAGTTTAGTGAAAATTTTCACGATTTTCACAGATCGATCGTATGGCTCCACGACAAAAACGTCGAGTAGAATTCGACGAAGACCGATTCATCAATGCACGAGCACAAGCTAAATATTTTGAAAACATACAAGGAAGAAAGTGCATTGCGGATCGGGTTTTCAAAAATCCGGAGGAGAAGTAGAACGGATTATTAAGGAACGAGGTTGGGAGAATTTCTGTTACGTTCAATATAGAGCAGCTATAGAAGTGGTTAAAGAATTTTATGCCAATTTGACTGTCGCTGAAGATGCACCAGTAAAGGTACGAGGATTTTTTGTAGATTTCAATGCTGCAAGAATTAACTCGTTCTATGAAGTTCGTGACTCACACCTTAGCGAGTATGAAACTTTTGGAACGATGGAAGGACCACTGGAGGAAGTCATTAACTTTCTCACTGATGGGACCGGAGTTTGGAAAATTAAGCAGCGGGAAAGAGTGAATTTTCCTCTTTCTAAATTAAATGTAGTCTCCAAAGCCTGGCATTACTTTATTTGTTCTACTATGTTACCTACATATCACCAAGTGAGATAACACGAGATAGAGAAATACTGAATTTCTGTATTCAGGAAAACAGAAGCATCAACATTGGGAGAATTATTTATCAAACATCCTGGCCACTCCTATAAATGAGAGTGGAGCTGGATTGGGACACCCTGGATTAATTTTTGCACTCGCCAACTCTCCGGAGTCGAGGCTGAGAGATGATGAAGAATGGGTGGAACCCATGAATCCAATCACGATACGCCAATATCAAGAAGTATGAATCTCATGAAGGGTGGAGATCTGGTGTAAGGAGTTATTTCACTCAGTCAAGTAGAGATATACCCTCTACTAGCCATGAACCTCCTGAGCCTACCACCCCTACCCTACAAGATCTGATGAATGAGCTGACCCTGCATAAGAGGAGTTTTGAGCAGTTTGGAGAGACAATGGGGAGAAGATTTGATCATTTTGATCAAAGGATTGATAATCGGGAGAGGAGACATGATTATGATAGTGAGTACCTGCAGAGACATTCAGAGTACATGATAGCATATCATGAAGCTGAACGTCGCTACAGGAGTGGAGATTTAGATGTCATCTTTCCGTAGTGCCCGAGGTATACTCGGCATCATCCCGCTCGGTCTTCTCAGCCTACGGATCAAGGAGGGGATGATAATATAGTTTGGGACTTTGATGTCGAAGATTAGGACTTTATTTGTTTTGTTTGTTTGATGTTAAGTTATTTTGGAAACTTTTATATGTTTGTAATATTCAAGTACTTTATGTTGTGAGACATTGGATGTTTGTTAGATTATTTGCTTGAATTGTTATAAGTAGTTTAGTTTTTGTTTTTATGTTAGTTAATTGCATTTGTTTTTATGTTAAATAGGATGTTAGTTTTCTTTAGTATGTTTTTATTTTATTCTGTATTATTTTAAGTTGTAAAATTGTTAATGTGTTAGTTCAATTGTTTTAATATGTTAGTAATTCATACGTGTAGTGTAGAGTTAATTTAATTGTTGTATTTAATACTTATCTCAGATTTTATCCCTGCATTTTCTTTAAATTGTTATATATATATGGAGAATACTAACAGTACAGGTTCAATGAAAAATGAAAAAGCCTGCAAAAATTACAAAGAAAAAGAAATACCTAAACTTCAAAGGTATGATTTATTACTTTCCCTTTTTCATTATTTAGAGTAGATATAAAAATTTAAGTTTGGGGGGAGTAAAATACAAATTTAGTTATTAACTTGTTCTCAATTTCTATTTTCAAATTATTATAAAATGATTTTTATAGCAAATTCTACAATTTAATTAATATGAATTATTTTATTTAATTATTATAAAAGGTTAAATGAAATATTTCTAGTGCTTTAAATAATTAAATAGAATAAAATATTTGGTTAAAGGGAATAAGAATATAGTAAACTATTTTTAGTAAGGAAAACTATATTCTAAAATTAAAATTCTTAAGTATTCAAGTGAAAAAGAAAATATTGAAAATCAATGAAGTAAAAATTATGAAGTATATATAAGCTAAGAAATATTTCTAAGTTTCAAATTTAGGAAGATGAAAATGAAGTTCAAAATTATTAACGAGCTCTCCGGATACAAGTAATCCTCATTAGAAAAAAGAAAAAGAAAAAGAAAAAGAAAAAGAAAAAGAAAAATGAGGAGAAGCTTCGAGGAGATGCCTTATCAAAAATCGGCTTCATTTGAATTAACCTAAAGGAAAAACTTAGATATTTCCAAACTTATGTTTATGGATTAGAATTTTACCTAATAGTGTTTTCTTGAATTTCTTATCATATGAATATCTTAAGTAGTTATTCTTTTAAATATAGTCATTCCCGAAATGAATAGTAAGCTAGAAATCTTAGACCTGATAACTAAATAATTTATTTCTATAAGATTAATTAAATTACATGAATTATTTTTATTTAACTTTATTATGATATTAATTAATCTAATTCATAGTTATTTAAATAGAAAAATCTTTTTATAGAACTCATTATTTTTATGTAGTACTCAAATTACTTGAGGACAAGTAATAAGTAAGTTTGGGGGATTTTGATCACTGAAAATTTTATTAAGAAATTCATACTTATTTTTGATGAAATTACACTTTAAAGAAAGGTATTTTCTTTATTTTGTTGCAGGAATGTAGAATTTAGGTGATAAAAGCAAAAATCATAAAAAGGAGCGGATTTGGAGCAAAAAGGAAGAAAATAATGCAATTTGTGCTCGAGTCACCGACGACGAGATCGAGCTCGCCGACGGCGAGGGTACGAGGAAGAAAATTCGAAGGATTTATAACCGTCTCGCCGACGACGAGCCCGAGCCCGCCGACAGCACGAGATAGCGCCGTTCAAAGACCTTCAGAAGCCTCGCCGACAGCCGAGGTAGTTCATCGCCGACGGCGAGCTAGTTCAAATGGCGCAGATACATCGAACTCGGACACTTTTGAAGGGATGCTTACACACCTCTTGGTCCTTTGCTCACCTCTATATATAGAAGCCGAAATTCAGCCTTCTAAGTGTGTTATTTTGTGTTGTGTGTGTCAATTTGTGTCTTAAGAGTCTTTTATTTATGTGTGTGAGCAGTCTTTAGAGTCTTAATTAGTGTAATTAGTGAGTCTTTAGTGAGTTAGTGAGTTTTTAGCGAGTCTTGCTGTACTGGAAGGAAGAGTCAAAGGAACTGCGAGGAGTCTGCTTGGGGATAAATCGAGATAAGTATTTATATTTATTGTTTTTAACTTTAAATGAAATCCATGCTTAGTTTAGTTCCCATGCATTCTGAGTAGTTTATTAGTCTTTCTCCCTGTTTATGAAATTAAGTGACTAGATGAACTAAAAATAGAAGTACTTTTAAATATTAATAAATTGTAATAATTTTTACTTAAAACTTAATTTACTTTCAAACTGGTCATTTGATTTGTTAAAATATGTTGAATATCAACTATAGTAAAAATTACATCGGATATTCGGGGAATTCAAAAGCGTTGGAAGGAAGGTGCAAATAAATAGGGAAATAATATCACTCGGGCGTAGAATCGAGCATTTTAGTGTGACGTGACTAAAATATTCAATTCGAGTCCTATTGTTTGAGAGATGAAGTGTAGATGTTAGCCCTCGGGCGAGGGGAACGTGGGAGCTCCGAAGTTGCAGATCGGTATCCTCCCGACCTAACCGCGGATTCGATAATCAAACATAGGATTAGTCAATATTCTTTACACTCGGACCAAAGGGTAAAGAATAGGAATGCTCCTATTTGTCACAATACCTTAAAATTATCTATTTAAATTCATCAATCACTTAAATTTCTAAACAAGGGGAAAGATACTTTTTCCGAATAGTTAAGACTTATTTAGAAATTAGTTTAATTTCCCGCACTTTCAATACGTATTAATTTTCTACTTAGTTAAGTTACCTAATTAAAATACTTAGTTTACTTTATTGCGCTTAAATTTAGAATTCCAAATTTTCGTATACTATTTTAAAATTATTTTTATTATTATTATTTTAAAATTAGTTGTTATTTAGTTTTCTATTTCCCTGTGGGATCGATAATCAGGACTCCACTAGAGCCCTGTATTACTTGATACGATATGTATACTTGTGTAGCATCCACAACATAAACAATTACAATTTTATACATATAATATAGTGGGGTCAAGTTTTTGGCGTCGTTGCAATTAAATTAAAAATATCATAATATAAAATTGTGGGTCAAGTTTTTGGCGCCGTTGCCTGGAAAGTAAGAAAAATTTACTAGAATAACGGACTATTTTAAAATAATCATAATAAATAAATAAAAATCTATTCTAAAATTGTATGCGCAAATTTGGAAACGAAAATTTAATACCTTACGATCCTGAATTAGAGCGTACAATTAAAAGAATTAGAAAACAAAAGAAACAAATTATAAATTTAACACAAATGGCGAATATTCCCGAAATTCAAAATATGAACCAACAAAGACCATTAAGAGATTATGCCAACCCTACATCAGATGAAATTCATTTAGCTATTCAAAACCCCGATGTAGCTCGCTAATTCATTCGAACTTAAACCCGCAATTATCCAAATGGTACAAAACAATCAATTTAGTGGTTCACCTACCGAAGATCCTAACTTACATCTTGCTAGTTTTCTCGGAACTTTGTGCTACTTTTAAATATCAAGGAGTATCCGACGATGCTATAAGACTTAGACTTTTTCCTTTTTCATTAAGGGATAAGGCTAAAATGTGGTTGAATTCGTTAGCACTCTGGATCTATTAAAACTCGGGGAGAATTATCACAAAAATTTCTATCCAAATATTTTCCACCATCTAAAATTACTAAGTTTAGAAATGATATAACTTCTTTTTGTCAGTTAGATGGAGAATCAATATATGAAGCTTGAGAGAGATTTAAGGAACTTCTTAGGAAATGCCCACATCATGCGCTACCAGATTGGCTGATTATTTAAACCTTTTATAATGGATTAGTAGGATCTTTAAGATCAATCATCGATGCTGCTGCTGGAGGTTCATTAATGTCTAAACCATTTGATGAAGCTTATGCACTAATCGAAGAAATGGCAACAAATAATTTCCAATGGCCTCACTGATAGAGTAAATCCAAAAAGATAGCAAGCATTCATGAAAACGATGCAATATCTATGTTAGCTTCTCAAATTGCTGCTATATCTAAGAAATTAGATCATTTTGGAATGAACTACTCTCCTACTTTAGAAGAAAACTCATCTGGACAAATCATAGAATCTCAATCTAATTATGAAACTTTAAATGCTATTAATAATAGAACTAATAACCCTTATTCAAACTATTATAATCCTGGTTGGAAAACTCATCCAAATTTTAATTGGAATAACACATCTAATCAACAATGGATGAATCAACCTAATCAAGCAAATCCAAACTATAAACCTAATTACCTACCTGGATTTAATAACAATAACCCTCAATTCAAAGATAAGAAATTATCTATGGATGAATTAATTTTGAATATGGGTCATCAACTACAAAATCAAGGAAATCAACTAAAAATTCAAAGAAATCAATTACAAATTCAAGGAACATCTATTAAAAATATCAAAACTCAACTTGGACATATTGCTACTGCGCTAAATAATAGAATACCTGGAACTTTTCCTAGTAATGTGGAAATAAATCCTAAAGATCAAGGAAAAGAACAAATTAAAGCAATACAACTAAGGAGTGGAAAAGAATTAGAACCTCAAATTCAAAAAGAATTGAAAGCCAAAAAAAGGAAGTGGAAATTGAAAAGGAAACACTTCAACAAGATTCAAAATTAGAACATCCTTTAATACCTATGAAAATTTCTGTTGAAAAACCTTCACCACCATTTCCTCAACGACTAGCTCAACATAAAAAAGATAAACAATTTGTTAAATTCCTTGAAATATTAAAGAAATTAACAATCAATATACCTTTTGTCGAAGCTTTAGATCAGATGCCAAATTATGTAAAATTTATGAAAGATATTCTAAATAAGAAAAGAAAATTCACTGATAATGAAACAGTCGCACTTAGTGAAGAGTGTAGTGCTATTATTCGGAAGAAGCTTCCTAAAAATTGAAAGATCCCGGTAGTTTCACTATACCTCGCGCTATAGGAGAACAATTTTATGGAAAATCTTTGTGTGACTTAGGAGCAAGCATCAATCTAATGCCTCTATCGATTTTTAAGAGATTAGGATTAGGAAAAATTACACCTACTTCAGTAACCCTTCAATTAGCCGATCGTTCGGTTACCTATCCTAAGGGAGTTATTGAAGATGTATTAGTAAAAGTGGATAAATTTATCTTCCCAAGAGATTTTATTGTTTTAGATATGGAGGAAGATAAAGAAATTCCTAACATTTTAGGAAGACCATTTTTAGCTACCGGAAAAGCTATGATTGATGTTCGTAAAGGAGAATTAACTATGAGAGTAAATGAACAAAAAGTTACATTTAATATTGCAAAATCAATGAAATATCCCGCGATAGAAAAAGATGATGAATGTTTTCGGATGGAAATACTTGAACATTTACAACAAAACATTTTAAGGAATATTACGAAGATAAATTAGAAAAAGAAAACACTGAATTAATTGAAGATAATAATGAAGAACTAGATTATATTCAGGAAAGATTTGAATTTTTGGATAATACTGAAAACACTAACAAGAATATAGTTTCATCAATTATTAAACCTCCTGAACTTGAGCTAAAAATATTACCTGATCATTTGAAATATGCTTATTTAGGTAATTCTTCAACTTTACTCAGTTATTATTTCATCTGCATTAAACGAATCTCAAGAACAAAAACTTTTAGAAACTTTAAAAAAATATAAGAAAACTTTTGGTTAGACTTTAGCGGATATTAAAGGAATTAGTCCTTCAATCTGTATGCATAGAATTATTTTAGATGATGAACATAAACCTAAAGCAGATCCCCAAAGGAGATTAAACCCGATAATGAAAGAAGTAGTTAAGAAAGAAATTTTAAAATGATTAGATAATGGTATTATATATCCTATTTCTAACAGTGCTTGGGTAAGCCCAATTCACTGTGTTCATAAGAAGGGAGGAGTGACCGTCATCGCCAATGAAAATAACGATCTTATTCCTATAAGACAAGTTACTCGGTTGGTGTATATGTATTGATTATAGGAAATTAAATACCGCCACCAGGAAAGATCACTTCCCTTTATCATTTCTGAGACCGTATGTTAGATAGATTAACTGGACATAAGTATTTTTGTTTTCTAGATGGATACACCGGTTATCATCAAATACAAATTGCTCCCGAGGATCAAGAGAAAACTACATTTACTAGTCCTTATGGAACTTTCGCTTTTCGAAGAATGCCTTTTGGATTATGTAATGCACCAAGCAACATTCCAGAGATGTATGATGTCTATATTTAGTAAGTTAATTGACAATGGAATAGAAATATTTATGGATGATTTCTCTGTATTTGGAACATCATTTGACACATGCTTAACTCATCTTGAAAAAGTATTAGAAATATGTGAGAAAACAAATTTAGTTCTAAATTGGGAGAAATGTCAATTTATGGTTGCAGGCGGCATTGTATTAGGGCATAAAATTTCGGAAAAGGCATGGAAGTAGACCCTGCAAAAATTCAAGTTATAGCTAAATTACCACCTCCAACTACGGTAAAAGGGGTAAGAAGTTTTCTTGGACATGCTCGAATTCTACGGTACGCTATATAAAAGATTTTTCAAAAATTACTAAACCTCTATGCCAACTTCTCGAAAAGGATAAGAAATTTGAATTTACAATCGAATGCCTGAATGCTTTTGAACTCTTAAAAGAAAAATTAATTACAACACCTATAATAGTTTCACCTAACTGGGAGAAACCATTTGAGCTTATGTATGATGCTAGTGATTATGCTGTAGGAGCAGTTCTTGAGCAAAGATATGAAAAGATTTTTAAAGTTATATACTATGCTAGTAAAACTCTAAATGATGCTTGAAATAAATTATACGAATTACAGAAAGAGAATTATTAGCGGTAGTATATGGTTTTAATAAATTTAGACCTTATCTGATTGGAACAAAATGTATCGTGCATACTGATCATTCTACTATCAAATATTTAATGCAAAAGAAAGATTCCAAACCAAGATTAATTAGATGGATGTTATTAATGCAAGAATTCGATTTTGAGATCGTTAATAAGAAAGGAACCGATAATCAAATTGCGGATCATTTATCAAGATTAGAAAATCATGAATTATCCGATATTGAAAATGAAATTATAGACGATTTTCTCGATGAACAACTATATAATATCAATGAGTGGAAAATACCATGGTATGTTGATATAGTAAACTATATAGTTTGTAATATTTTACCACCTATGCTAACTTTGCAACAACAGAAAAAATTCATCCATGATACGAAAACCTATTTTTGGGATGAACCATATTTATATAAGAAATGTAAGGATTTAATTATTAGAAGATGTGTACCTTATGAAGAAATCTGAACCAATTATTCAAAAATGTCATGATTCAGATTTTGGAGGACATTTTGGGACTGATAAAACTTCTTATAAGATTCTACAATCTGGATTTTACTAGCCTACTCTATTTAGAGATGTATACAGATATATTAAAACTTGCGATAAATATCAAAGAGTAGGAAATATATCTAGAAGAAACGAAATGCCTCTGAATTTTATATTAGAAGTTGAATTTTTTGATGTTTAGGGATTAGATTTTATGGGACCTTTTATTCCTTCGTTTGGAAACTCATATATATTAGTAGTTGTTGATTATGTTTCCAAATGGATTGAAGCACAAGCTTTACCTAGGTGTGATGCTAAGAGTGTTTCAAAATTTCTGATGAAAAATATTTTTACTAGATTTGGAATGCCGAGAGTGATTATCACTGACGGAGGAACTCATTTTAGAAATAAATACATTCACAAACTAGTAGAAAAATACAATATTACTCATAAGATATCTACTGCTTATCATCCACGTACTAGCGGATTAGCTGAAGTATCTAATCGTGAGATTAAACGTATTTTAGAAAAATTTGTAAACCCAAATAGGTTAGATTGGTCTATTAGATTAGACACAGCATTATGGGCTTATAGAACTACTTATAAAACTCTGATTGGAATGACTCCTTACAGGCTTATATATAGAAAAACATGTTACTTACCAGTTGAATTAGAACATAAAGCATATTGGGCGATTAAAGAATTTAATTATAATATGAAGGAAGCTGGTGAGAAAAGATTGCTGCAATTAAATGAATTGGAAGAATTAAGAAATGAATCATATGATAATGATTGGATTTATGAAGAAAAGATGAAATTATGGCATGATCGGAAGATTAATCAGAGAAATTTTGAACCAGGATAGGAAGTTTTGCTATATAATACTAGATTGAAATTATTTCCTGGAAAATTGAAGTCTCGATGGTTAGGGCCTTTCACCATAACTCAAATATTTTCATACGGAACTATAGAAATCGAAGATCCAAAAACTGGACAGAAATTTAAAGTTAATGGACATAGATTAAAACCATATTTCGAAGGTATAAGACCTAACTATAAAGAGGTTTTAATGCTTAGTCGACCTGATTAATAATTGAAATTAGGTCGGGCTGACGACGTTAAACCAAGCGCTTTATGGGAGGCAACCCACATTAGTTATCTATTTTTATTGTATCTTTATAGTTAGTCTATATTATTGAAACTTTACTACTCAATTATTATTAGGAATCATCACATATTCGAACAATTATGATGAGAAAAGAAATTATTCGATTTAGAGCGAAATTGGACATTATTTGGGAATCTCGCCGACGGAGAGGTCGATACTCGCCGACAGCGAGGTTCACGCCTAAATTAAATTCAGTTTATTTATCGAGCTTGCTGACAGAGAGAAACATCCCGCCGACAGCGAGAACATGGGAGGCAGTTTTTATAACTGAGTCGTAGACGGCGAGAAACTTCTCGCCTACAGCGAGGAAGTTATAAAGATGAGTTATTTATAATTTGAATGCCAATTTGGACGGTTTCAACACAAATTCCTTTGTGAAAACTCATTCTTAAATCATTTTAGATTTGCCTTCTTCACTAGAATTCATTCCATTCACCATAATGGCCTCCAAATTCTTAGATTCCTCTAATTCTGTAGTGTTTAACCGGAGGAAATTTGTGAGTGCGGAAGCGCAGCGGATCTTCAACAAGGTTTTGGTAAAGAAAAGAGTTATCAAGGAATGGGGATTTGTCAATCGAGGATTAGAGAATTCCACTACGAAGATAGAAGAAACGATCGAACGAGCAGACTGGGAGGTATTTTGTTACACTACGTCCGTCGTTGTTATTCCGAGTTGTGAAAGAGTTCTACTCTAACTTACATGCGATCAACAATGGGAATGTCTACGTCCAAGGAAGATGGGTGACATTTACTCCATCAAGAGTAAATGAATTATTCTCTATAGAAAACACCCCGGTATGTTACTATTCAAATTTTGTGCCTTCTCGATATAATATGAATGAGATATTTCGATATTCGATCGATGAACCGGAAGATTGGGAAATGCGTGAAGACGGGTATGTTAGTTTCTCCGCATCACTTTTGAATCCTCGTCTCAAAGCATCGGCACTTTTTCATCTCATCTAAATTGTTACCTACTATGAGGGTAAACAAGGTTTCGAAGGAATGCGCTATATTGAATTATTGTATTCAAAATGGATTGCCTATTGATGTTGGATCAATAATTGTTAAGTCACGCATTGGGTTTAATTGTGCATGGGTCAGTTCACGGACTAGGGCACCCATCTACTATTTTTGCATTATGCAGTCAGTACCAGGTTTCTTATGAAGCTTGGGAAAAGGTTATGTTACCTTGGAAGCCGCTTGATCCTACAGATATGTTCCCTACATTAGACAATATTGATGAAATTACATTTATCTCTGATAGAGCTTCATAGAATAATCCTATAGCAAGGCCTATTTCAGATAAAACGGAGTTACTTATGAAGAAAATTAAAGGAATGGAGAAAGAAGCTGCGAATGTGAGAGATTCAATCGACAATATATCTGATTTATTTGATCACATTGATCGGAGGATGAAGGAACACTTTGATCATTCCGGACACTCGGAAGTTAGCTTTCTTCATTTACCGAGACGAAGGGTTGGATCATCGAAGAATGCTGCCGGAGTTTCCCTTCGAGCCTTTCTATAACTTATTTGTGCATCATCGTCATATCGGAAATATCGAAGAAGATGAAGATTCGACATTGAAGAGTAGTAGTAAAGATTTCTATAGTATGTTTGTATTTATGTTATTTGATTTGATTTAGATTTTATTATGTGTGGAGTGATGATTTGAATATCTCAAACTTAATTGAGATATGCGTCATAGTTTTGTATCAGCATTTAGTGTGTCGTGGATTGGTTTGCGATGCTGATTAGTAGTAAGGATTGGAGAATTGAAGTTTGATTATAGAGTTCAAAATTATGTTAGTTTGTACATCTCATGGATTTCAATATTAAAGTTAATTTGTTGTGTTGTGTGAATTTGTTTGTGTATAAGTAGCTAATCTTCATATTAAATTAATAAATGATGTGATCGGAAATATAATATAAGGCAAATCAAGGACGAAAATGAGTGACGAATTTTGGAAATTTAAATTTTTGGAATCTCGCCGACGGTGAGCAAAATCCCGCCGACAGCGAGCTCGATCTCGCTGACAATGAAGAATAGAGTAAAATTTCTCACCGACAGCGGATTTTTCCCGAGAGTTTTTTGTTCCAAAAAATATTAGCTCGCCGACGGCGAGAAAAATCTCGCTGACAGCGAGGTCACGAAAAACATATATTTTGACCGGTCAAAAACACTATTCATCATCCCCAACCTCTCATTTTCGCAAAAAAAAAACTATCCTAGGGCTCACGAAATTTTGGATTTAGAGGCGATTTCAGGACTCAAAAACACCGAATTTCAATTTCTCTTGGTAAGAGCTTAACCCCTATGCAAAAATTTTTTGATTTTCACCATATATTTTCACCACATTGCAAATTTTGGGAAAAATCAAAATGTGGAAGAAATATTCGGTGGAAATCCATAGAATTTGATTTAAATTGCTTATAAATGTTGTAGGAAGCCTTCTTAGTATTATTTTTAAGTTTAGTGAAAATTTTCACGATTTTCACAGATCGATCGTATGGCTCCACGACAAAAACGTCGAGTAGAATTCGACGAAGACCGATTCATTAATGCACGAGCACAGGCTAAATATTTTGAAAACATACAATGAAGAAAGTGCATTGAGGATCGGGTTTTCAAAAATCTGGGAGGAGAAGTAGAGCGGATTATTAAGGAACAAGGTTGGGAGAATTTCTGTTACGTTCAATATAGACAGTACCGTAGAAGTGGTTAAAGAATTTTATGCCAATTTGACTGCCGTTGAAGATGCACCAGTAAAGGTACAAGGATTTTTTGTAGATTTCAATGCTGCAAGAATTAACTTGTTCAATGAAGTTCGTGACTCGCACTTTAGCGAGTATGAAACTTTTGGAACGATGGAAGGACCACTGGAGGAAGTCATTAACTTTCTCACTGATGGGACCGGAGTTTGGAAAATTAAGCAGCGGTAAAGAGTGAATTTTCCTCTTTCTAAATTAAATGCAGTCTCCAAAGCCTGGCATTACTTTATTTGTTCTACTCTGTTACCCACATATCACCACAGTGAGGTAACCGAGATAGAGCAATACTGAATTTCTGTATTCAGAAAAACAGAAGCATCAACATTGGGAGAATTATTTATCGAAACATCCTGGCCACTCCTAGAAATGAGAGTGGAGCTGGATTGGGACACCCTGGATTAATTTTTGCACTCTGCCAACTCTCTGGAGTTGAGGCTAGAGATGTTGAAGAATGGGTGGAACCCATGAATCCAATCACAGATGCCAATATCAAGAAGTATGAATCTCATGAAGGGTGGAGATCTGGTGTAAGGAGTTATTTCACTCAGTCAAGTAGAGATATACTATCTACTAGCCATGAACCTCCTGAGCCTACCACCCCTACCCTACAAGATCCGATGAATGAGTCGACCTCGCATAGGAGGAGTTTTGAGCGGTTTGGAGAGACAATGGGGAGAAGATTTGATCATTTTGATCAAAGGATTGATAATCCGGAGAGGAGACATGATTATGATAGTGAGTACCTTCGGAGACATTCGCAGTACGAGATAACATATCATGAAGCCGAACGTCGCTACGAGAGTGGAGATTTAGATGTCATCTTTCCGAGTACCCGAGGTATACTCGGTATCATCTCGCTTCAGTCTTCTCGACCTACGGATCGAGGAGGGGATGATAATATAGTTTGGGACTTTGATGCTGAATATTAGGACTTTATTTGTTTTGTTTGTTTGATGTTAAGTTATTTTGGAAACTTTTATATGTTTGTAATATTCAGTACTTTATGTTGTGAAACATTGGATGTTTGTTAGATTATTTGCTTGAATTGTTATAGTAGTTTAGTTTTTGTTTTTGTGTTAGTTAATTTCATTTGTTTTTATGTTAAATAGGATGTTAGTTTTCTTTAGTATGTTTTTATTTTATTCTGTATTGTTTTAAGTTGTAAAATTGTTAATGTGTTAGTTCAATTGTTTTAATATGTTAGTAATTCATATGTGTAGTGTAGAGTTAATTTTAATTGTTGTATTTAATACTTATCTCAGATTGTATCCCTGCATTTTCTTTAAATTGTTATATATATATGGAGAATACTAACGATACGAGGTTCAATGAAAAATAAAAAAGCTCGCAAAAATTTCAAAGAAAAAGAAATACCTAAACTTCAAAGGTATGATTTATTTACTTTCCCTTTTTCATTATTTAGAGTAGATATAAAAAATTAAGTTTCGGGGGGGAGTAAAATAAAAATTTAGTTATTAACTTGTTCTCAATTTCAATTTTCAAATTATTATAAAATGATTTTTATAGCAAATTTTTCAATTTAATTTATATGAATTATTTTATTTAATTATTATAAAAAGTTAAATGAAATATTTCTAGTGCTTTAATTAATTAAATAGAATAAAATATTTGGTTAAAGGGAATAAGAATATAGTAAACTATTTTTAGTAAGGAAAACTATATTTTAAAATTAAAATTCTTAAGTATTCAAGTGAAAAAGAAAAGATTGAAAATCAATGAAGTAAAAATTATGAAGTATATATAAGCTAAGAAATATTTCTAAGTTTCAAATTTAGGAAGATGAAAATCAAGTTCAAAATTATTAACAGGCTCTCCAGATACAGTAATCCTCATTAGAAAAAGAAAAAGAAAAAGAAAAAGAAAAAGAAAAAGAAAAATGAGGAGAAGCTTGAGGAGATGCCTTATCAAAAATTGGCTTCATTTGAATTAACCTAAAGGGAAAAACTTAGATATTTCCAAACTTATGTTTATGGATTAGAATTTTACCTAATAGTGTTTTCTTGAATTTCTTATCATATGAATATCTTAAGTAGTTATTCTTTTAAATATAGTCATTCCAGAAATGAATAGTAAGTTAGAAATCTTAGACCTGATAACTAAATAATTTATTTTTATAAGATTAATTAAATTACATGAATTATTTTTATTTAACTTTATTATGATATTAATTAATCTAATTCATAGTTATTTAAATTGAAAAATCTTATTATAGAACTCATTATTTTTATGTAGTACTAAAATTACTTGATGACAAGTAATAAGTAAGTTTGGGGGATTTTGATCACTGAAAATTTTATTAAGAAATTCATACCTATTTTTGATGAAATTGCACTTTAAAGAAAGGTATTTTCTTTATTTTGTTGCAGGAATGTAGAATTTAGGTGATAAAAGAAAAAATCATAAAAAGGAGCGGATTTGGAGCAAAAAGGAAGAAAATAATGCAATTTGTGCTGAGTCACCGACAGCGAGATCGAGCCCACCGACGGCGAGGGTACGAGGAAGAAAATTCTGAAGGATTTATAACTGTCTCACTGACAGCGAGCCCGAGCCCGCCGACAGCAAGATAGCGCAGTTCAAAGACCTTCTAGAAGCCTCGCCGACAGCGAGGTAGTTCGTCGCCGACGGCGAGCTAGTTCAAATGGCACAGATACATTGAACCTGGACACTTTTTGAAGGGATGCTTACACACCTCTTGGTCCTTTGCTCACCTCTATATATAGAAGCTGAAATTCAGCTTCTAAGTGTGTTATTTTGTGTTGTGTGTGTCAGTTTGTGTCTTAAGAGTCTTTTATTTATGTGTGAGCAGTCTTTAGAGTCTTAATTAGTGTAATTAGTGAGTCTTTAGTGAGTTAGTGAGTTTTTAGCGAGTCTTGCTTGTACTTGGAAGGAAGAGTCGAAAGGAACTGCGAGGAGTCCGCAGGGATAAATCGAGATAAGTATTTATATTTATTTTTTTTAACTTTAAATGAAATCCATGCTTAGTTTAGTTCCCATGCATTCTGAGTAGTTTATTAGTATTTCTCCCTGTTTATGAAATTAAGTGACTAGATGAACTAAAAATAGAAGTACTTTTAAATATTAATAAATTGTGATAATTTTTACTTAAAACTTAATTTACTTTCAAACTGGTCATTTGATTTGTTAAAATATGTTGAATATCAACTATAGTAAAAATTACATCGGATATTCAGGGAATTCAAAAGCCTTGGAAGGAAGGTGCAAATAAATAGGGAAATAATATCACTGAGCGTAGAATTGAGCATTTTAGTGTGACAGACTAAAATATTCAATTCGGTCATATTGTTTGAGAGCTGAAGTGTAGATGTTAGCCCTCGGGCGAGGGGAACGTGGGAGCTCGAAGTGGCGGTCGGTATCCTCCCGGCCTAGCCGCGGATTCGGTAATCAAACATAGGATTAGTCAATATTCTTTACATCTGGACCAAAGGGTAAAAAATAGGAATGCTCATATTTGTCACAATACCTTAAAATTATTTATTTAAATTCATCAATCACTTAAATTTCTAAACAAGGGGAAAGATACTTTTTACGAATAGTTAAGACTTATTTAGCAATTAGTTTAATTTCCTGCACTTTCAATACGTATTAATTTTCTACTTAGTTAAGTTACCTAATTAAAATACTTAGTTTACTTTATTGCGCTTAAATTTAGAATTCTAAATTTTCGTATACTATTTTAAAATTATTATTATTATTATTTTAAAATTAGTTGTTATTTAATTTTCTATTTCCTCGTGGGATCGATAACCGGGACTCCACTAGAGCCCTGTATTACTTAATACGATACGTATACTTGCGTAGCATCCACAACATAAAAAATTACAATTCTATACAAATAATATAGCGGGGTCAAGTTTTTGGCATCTGTTGACCTCATTTTTGATGAGGTCTTCTCTTCTTCTCTTTAGTACTTAGGATCTAGCCTTAGGCTTTTCCTTTGACTATCCTAGAGGATTAGAATTGGGACCCACCACTTAGAAATTCAAACCACTTCTTAACTCCCTGCAAACTCCACAAACTTGACTGTAGACCCCTAATCACCTAGAGGGTTGAAATCAAATGTGGAAGTTTAAAGAATGAGTTCCTATAGGACTCTTTGGCCTTAGGACTGCTCTGGGTGGTCTGGTCTGGTGAAGGGCTGACTTACACACACACTACACCTATACACTACACTTTCACACACATCCTAAAAACACACCCATACCTAACTTAACCTCCTGACTCATAAAGGTGATTCGCATGGATGGTCCTTAACCCCTAAGCCCTTAGGCAAGAGGGTTAGGAACAACATAGTGGATGCCTCAAATGAGTCCCTTCATGGCTCATGTGGGCTTGATATGGCTTCATGGCTCAACCAAAATGATTTTATTCCACTTACATTCACCTAATCTTCAATTTTCCAAATTTTTAATTTTTGACCCCGGGGACCCTACACCCGCCTAGCTTACCCAAAGCCCTTGAAATTACCCAAATTTTTCAAAATTTCCAAATCACCCAAAATTCCCCAAAATTAACCTTGAACATTTCCTCACCAATCAATTTGATCATCCATAGCCAAAAATATCAAAAATTCCAAAAATACCTCCTAATACCCTCCAAATACCCAAAATACCCCTCTTGACCCAAAAATCCAAAAATTCATAAAATTCCCGGAAAATTCCAGAAAATCCCACATATTCCCAATTTCATTTTGTTCAACTACACCATGGGTCAATTTTGTCAATTTAGACCACTTTTGTCAAAACCCCCAATTTGACCCATTTTAACCCTGAGTGAACCCAATGTCAAGCCAAACCTACCCAATTGACCCAAATTCTGGCCCAATTCAATTCTAATCTTCAATTCAACATTCCCAACACCAATCTAGACCAAATCCAAGTCCAATTTGATTGACATTTGAATCCAATTTCACTTTTGGCCTTAAAACCCAATTTGGACCCATGACCCAAACCTAATCCAAACTAACCCAATTCAACTCCAATCAACCCAAAATCTTTTCTAAACCTTCCCTAACATCCCCACAAACAAAAAACTAACATGATTTACCCAAAATTTAGACCCAAACCCCACTCAAACTCAACCCAAAGCCAAAAAACCCAATTTTGACCTAAACCCAAACCTAACCCAAATAAGCCCAAACCCCAAAATCAAAACCCAACCAAAGTCAAAACCTCTTTGAAACATTCCCATAAACATTTCCCAACATTAATTTTACATCAATTTGAACCCTAGCCCAACATTGGCCCAAGTTAGCACAATTTGACCTACATTGGCCCATTTACCAAAGAGGTCCAAATCCAACCCAATTCAAGCCTAAACCACTTCAAATTTATTCCAAATCATTCATGAAACATTCCTAAATTAAATTCAACACTTATTGGATCTAATCCTTTGCAAAATTCTCATCCTAAAATTTGTTTTGAAACCTAAAGGCCCATCCCCTTAGCCTTCCTAAAAGCCCATCAAAAATAATTTTAAAAGGCCCAAAGCCCACATGACAATTCCTTCTCATCATCCCTTTAATTGGGATCAATTCCTAAGTCCCAAATCAATCATCAAATCAACCTAAATCAAGCACCATCTAAATTTTTCACTAAATTGCCAAAATCTCCAAATTCCATTTTCATGAAATTGACCAAGCTTTTCCCAAGCCAAAGACAAGCCATGAAGCCACATGCAAGCCATGGACAAGCTACATGAAGCCATGGAAGGTTTGACATGTGACCAAGCCATTAATGGCAAAAGGAGGAGCCTCTTTTAAGCCCCCTTAAAAAGGTTTTAACCCTTTTAATGCTTCACCTTAATCCATGATTAATCAAAATATTCATGGATGGTGACTTCTCTACCCTTTCCTAGCCGATTCATCCGATCCTTCCTCGACCTGAATCAGCCATGGGGAGGTGAACCAAGCCCATTTCCATGGGTTGACCAAACCAAGTGCAAAAGAAGCCACTTCCACATGCCATTTTGATCCAACCACTTTACACATGTAAGGCTTCAATTGAGTTCACCAACTTCAACCCCTGACCTCCCTGACCTTGAGGGTGACCCTTGCCTGCCGGCCAGCCACCTGAGCTGCTGGAAAACACCATGGCCGAGACATGGGCAGGAGCCAAGCATTGAAATTCCACCTTCGTCGAGCCGCCCCATGCCCAATGGCCACCATAGCTGTTCTTCCCTTGACCTAAGCAGCTGATCCCAAGCCTTAAGTCCCCCTGGGAGGCCCTCCACCCTCTCCTATTTAAACACCCCTTCTCTCGGCCATGGGAGAGGTGCTGAACCAACCTTAAGGAAACTCTGCCAAAATCATTCCAGACCACTCTCTACACATAGAGCACTTGATTCCCAGTGGATTCCAGCCTCAATTCCCTCTAGCTGAGCTCAATTTTGAGTTCAAATTTTAGCACAACAAATCAGGACACTTCTTTACAGTGGACCAATCCCCAAATTGATTGGTCCTACACCTTCACCAGACCAAGGGAAGAAGTCCACCGGCAAAAGCCCCCTCTCCAGGTCACCCATCTGTTCCAGACTCCAAGCTTTGTGATCGGGCTTGGTCGAAATCATACCTAGACAATTCTCCAGGACAAGGGACTTCATCTGGAGCTTGCTTGGACCCAATCGAAGGTGACACAACCCTCAAATTGAAGCCACACTTCTCTGAGCAAAGGTAAGAGCTAACTCTTTATCCCGAGCTTCTGAAGATTCTCCATTTCAAATGCCATAATTTAAATGCATGATCACCATATAGATGTATTCATCTCTTCAAGACGAATCCATAGAGCACAAGAACACGAAAATCCGTTAAGTATTGAGTGAGATATTAAGGATTTAGTGTGGACGGTTCTCGGGCTAGGAGGCTTGGGGACGATGAACGGATGCCGTTCATTTAATACACGCGCGGACGGACGGCCAGGATCGCGCCGGATGAGGAGACGGAACGATACAGCGGGCCCCCGGAGCACTGAGTTGGATGGCGGCGTCAAATCAGAAGACGACGCGCGGCGCTTCGGAGATGCCTAGGTTGAGTTGGCGCCGCGTAGATAAGTAGAAAAATAGGTTATTTTTTCTATTTATTTAATTCTCTAAACTTCAAAAATGCATAACTTTGTGTAGGAAAATCAGAAAAATAAAATAAAAATACCCTCTTGCTCAGTGAACAGAGGAGAATAATGTGGAAAAGAAATCATTTAATTTCATCAAGTATTTTATTTTTAATGATTTATTTACTCTCTGCATTGTTTTAATTCTCCATACATATAGGAAATTCACCATGGCATGAGACCATGGGGCTTTTGAAGCCTCCGAATTTGGGAACATTCCCCGAATTTTCCAAGGTCGAGAGCCATCCCATGAGAAGTTTTTGATTTTTCAAATTCATATTGCTATTTTGAGTATTTTAAATCCAATAATTAGCATGTTGTGAAATAAATTCTAGGAAAATTTGGTGATGTTTATTATGACCAGAGGAACCTAGGAAAAATAGGTTTTGAATTAATCCACTTGGAATAACCCTAATTGGCTTAAACACCCAAAATAGGTCCTTAATTAATTAGAGCTAATCATACATCAAATTGACTTGAAATCAATTCTCCACTGACCTTTAGGATCAGAGGAACCCACCATAAAATTTGAAGTCAGTTGGACTTGGTTAGCCCTACTAAATTGGTTGATTAAGCCATTTAGCTAATTTAAACTATAAAAAATTCATAACTTTCAAAATACTCTTCAAAAATTCACCAAATTGGTTCTGGAGCCTCTCTGATATTAGGGGAATTTAATAAAACAAAATTTTTAATTTTCTAAAAAAGTTGATTTTTTACATTATTTTAATATTTTTAATAATTAAAAAATAATAAAAATCACAAAAATAATAAAATTCACCAAAATGTCACATTTTGAATTTTAATCACTTAGGAACAAACCTCATATTTTTCTTAAGTCTCTATAATGAGATATTAAATTTTAAAGCCCTAAGGTAATTTTAAAATTAAAAAATGTATTTTTTAGCATTTCCACTAAAATAATTCTAATAAATCAAAGAAAAATCATAAAATTGTAAAAATTGATTCTCTGATTTCCTTGATATCAGAGAGATTTTTGAAAAATATAAAATTCATTTTTCAACCTTTATTTTATTTTTAAATTAATTAATACCCCAAAACTCAAAATAATTATAATAAAAAGAATATAATTCAAAAAATTACCAAAATTGGTCCAAGTGGTCCTCTAGTCATTAGAAATGTCCCATAATTTTCTTAAGGACAGAAACTTTCCCTTGGTTATGTTATTAAATTTTCCTTGAAAATTCTTATTTTCCACCAAAAATAATTATATAAATAAATTAGATACAAAAAAAATCACATTTTCTCCTCTAATGTCTTGATTGGCATATGAGTGAAGTCACATAAAAATTTCAAATTTATTTAAGCTCAATATAGTGAGTTATGAAATTAGTAAGTTTAAAGGGCAAAATGGTAATTAAAATTTTAACCTATAATTAAAAATTTTAGGTTTAATTAAAAGGGCGGATAAAATATTTGATACTAAGTTGATTTTGGATGATTGAAATTTAAATAATTAAAGGGTAGAAACCTACTAAACAATTTAAAAAAAATTAAAATAAACCTTAATTAAATAATTGATTAAATTTGGAAGAATAATAAAATTGGAATTATTATAATAGGGATATTATTAGGAAGAGATTTGTTCTTTAATTTAAGAATCCCTAAATTAATCATCTCAATAATATTTAATTCCTAATTAAAATGATAATCCAAATTTAAGATTTAAAATGCTAAAAGACTTAATCATTAAATTAAATTAAAGTTAAATTATTTAAATTAAACTCTTTTAAAATTTCAATTAAATTAATACTTTAACAATTAAAATTAAATCATCTTTAAAATTAAAAATAAAATATTAAATTAAAATTAAAAATAAAATATTAAATTAAAATTAAAAATAAAATTAAATTAAAATTTAAATTAAATTAAATTAAATTAAATTAAATTAAAATTAAATTAAATTAAATCAAATTAAATCAAATTAAATTAAAATTTAAATTAAATTAAATTAAAATAAATTAAATTAAATTAAAGTAAATTAAATCAAATTAAATTAAATCAAATCAAATTAAATTAAATTAAATCATATCAAATCAAATTAAATTAAGTTAAAATTAAAACTAAACAAAATTAAATTAAATTAAAGTTAAATTAAATTGAATTAAAAATAACATCAACTAAGACATAAAGAAATTCAAAAATAAATATGAAGCAACTTGAACACTATTCCAAATATAAACCCGTTAACTGAAATTAAATTAAATCACAAACCATTTGAACATCAATTTGCTCTCGAAAGCTTTTGTTGTCATAACTCTTAAACAGAACTATAAATGAAATGTTACTTCCCTCATAGGATATTCAAATGTCCTAGTTCACTGAGTAAGATAACAATAAAACTTGAATTCTCGGACGATTAATTCATTTGTATAATTAAATTCATTTGGACTTAAAACAATTCTAGCAATATTGAAAAGATGTTTAAGATTCTTCTTAAGCACTTCCTCAATATGATAGGATATTTATAAGAACAATTGAACTTAATTGTTCTTTGATAAAGAAAATCATCCTCAAACCAAAACACATGAACCTAGACGTCATAGGAAATGATTAGCTATAGGATTAGGAATTTGGTAGAAAACCATAACCCTTCTCTTAGCTTTACCTAGTAACTTGCTTAAATATTCTAAATTGTGTTTAAGTGCAGCTTGGAATGACAGGAAGACCCTCCAGGTACGCTTTTATTTTGTTGCAATTTATTTAATCGCATCGCACTTACTTTTCTTGCATGATAAACAACTATTGCATGAAAACCCACACTTTTAGGATAGTCCCTAAAACTGAAACCAAAACTAAATTAAAAGTCATTACAAGATAAAATTCACCGCCACAACATTTCAAAATATAAAACAACTCAAAATTTAATCACAAACAGAACACAAAACCGCAATTACAACTAAATTAAAACGTTCTGTTGGATGATCGGGAATACCTCGGATGATGTAACCTACGTGTTGCTAACGGGATTTCCCACGGTCTAAATGAAAGTGTGGAACTCATTCGATTGAGTTTAGCAAATTCATCTGGACTATGTGAATCCGATAAAAATAACGATGCCGGAAGGATGGAACCGTGGGATCTTAACCGGTGTTGTTATAATCAATTTTAAGATTTGTTTAATTAAAATATTAAAAAAAAACACCTGGATTTTAAGATTTTCCCTAAACCAGAACACTTCTCTCATCTCCTGATTTATGACTTCTAAAACTAAACCTCTGCGACAACGAGGAGCTCGGAGCATGGTGGGCAGCACGACCATCGTCATCAGCAAAACAACTCTACATCAGCTAAACATTCCTAGAATTAAATAACCAATCCATAGGATTTCGAGGTAGTTTGCCTAGTGCAACATAAATCCTCAACTCTTCGTTAGGCATTTGCATGAGCATGTCATGTAAATTAAGCCCTAACCGGTCTTAGGACTCCGAGGTAGTCGTCCGATACGACATAAACCCCCACATCTTCAAGGTTATTTGTGTGATTTTACCATACAAATATAAGTCCAAATTAATTAAAATTGGCAAAATCAAAACATTAAATAAACTTTAGGGCCTTCCTAAATTCAAGCCAAACAATAGGATAGTCGGGAAATTACCGAAGTTCGCTTCGAATCTGTGATTTCTCCTACCTTTCTTCCTTTGAATTCCCAAAATAAAACGTTCCAAATTTGATCCATTCCCTATTGAAATTCCAAAATTCAATCCCTTGAAAACTTAAACTTTGAAATTCTTGAGAGCAGAATTACTGATCATTATCAAGAGTTTTCTTAAATGATTCACTTCATTTAAGATGTAATTAACTATAAGGGCTTGCTCTTATAGGGAACTTTAAGAACCCAGGTAATATAAACCCTGTTTAATGCTTTCATACTAAGCAGGGGAATTTGTCGGCTTATAAAATTGGTTCGCAGACCAAACGGATGTCACAAATCTTCTAGTTTATTTAATCGAGCCCCATCACCAAACGATGGTGTCTATTCTTCGAGATAGATACACGGTTTGTGATGCGGTGCTCGTTTATATAAACTATTCGGGATGTGAGATCAGTTTGATTTCATATCTTAAAATTTTCAAATTTAAAATTATTTTCAAAATCAAATACTACTTTTCAAATTATTTATTTAAATTAAATTAAAAATTCGCCGACAATTTCTGTTAGGCGACCCCCTTTTCAAAATAAAACACACAACCTAAAAATAATGCCGACAATTTCTGACGACTCCGCTGGGGAATAGTTCCTCTCTCCATTTTAATCAGACAATTCTGCTTTCAAAAATCGGTAGTGTATATATGTTCCTAGTGGATCAAACCACCCTTCTTTCCGTTGGAATACTATGTTCATTTCTACCTTGAACAAGTATAGCCAACATTCTCTCGGATTTAGGAGCCACTGTTTAGACACCCTAAACAGAGAGGTTCCGAGATCCTTTTACCTCATTTCTGAGGTGGGGTGGACCCCCAATAGGTATTAGTTTAGGAGCGGTCTTGCGGGTCGAGAAGTTTCTACAAGACTTTCTCTTCCTTTTCCAGTTCCTAATCAATTCCTTTTACCCTTCCTACAACTCTTCTTCTTTTAATAATTCTCCTTCCTAACAGACAAATCTTTTTAAAAAAAACAATTTTCTTTTAATATCATAGATAAACTAAGATAAACAGAAATGTGTTAGGACTCTTTCTTTTTCGTCATAAGTTATACGATAAGAAGAAGCACGATTCAGGGACTAACACTTGGAATGCGCCCTGCGAAATGGAAGCCCCAAACCGATCATCTCCTTCGTCAACGGACTTGACTCGGCCGTGTTCAAGGACGAATCGCTCGATAATGGAATCATTCGATTCGGACAAGGATTCGGGGACACCGACATCAAAATCCCGACGTCACTCTCTTTTCACTCACAAGCAAAGTACCGGAAGCCGAGAAGTCGTTGATCGAGTTTAACCTCAAGTCAACTCATGAATTCCCTCCTCCGCAAAAGATTCCAACCGAGAGGAGTACTGCCGTTCGCGAAGGACCGTTGTTGCTACCCCCACTGGTCTAGTTGTCTCTGCACCTACCCGGCTTCTGCCAAACTAAAGGGAAAGGAAATTCAGAACTATGATGAACCTGTTACCGTGGAGGGTACAAAACTTCCTGTGAAACCTTCTGTTTTTGAAATCAGGTCCAGCTCGAGAATTCCATCGCTGACACGGACTCAGAGAAGGAACAAAAGTAGAAGGATTGCTAGAGAAGCCGTAGCCGCCGAAGTTGCTTTCCTAGAAGAAATCCCAGAACTGCCCGAGTATACACCGCTACCTGAATATATACCACTTTTGGGAGGAAGCAGGTTCCATCCCCTCTCCGCCGCATAGGATGAAGAAAATGTTCGCAAGATTGCTGCCGCATTGCCTCAGCCCGCATATTACAACGATGGCCGTAAGAAAAGGGCTAGAATTATGCCATTTGCTCGACTGCAAACCCTGATAGAAAAGTTAGCAAAGAAAGAAAAATGCCCTGTGTTAGAGATTTTAAGAAGGATAGGGCGGGTGCCAGCCAAGTCCCGTCTTGGGCCGCGAGTAGAACCTGCTATCGCCGCGGAAAAGCCGAATAAGAGAATGAAAGCTAGTCCGCTCGTCGTTGTTTCGGGATTACAAATTAAGGAGGATACCACCTTCCAAGCATTTGGTCGACGGACCATCCGGTCCTAGACCTTCTGCTGCTAGAAGGATGGTATGGCGTCCCACTACCGGACAATTAAGATTAAAACAACAACCTGAAAAAGAAAGTCTCGTCAGGAGACTTGAATCCAAAGAAAGTGCTACCGTAGTAAAGGGGACTCGTGACAAGGAAACCCGACAGTTATCACAAGGCAACTGCAAGGGTGTACAGAAAAGACCACTAGAAGATGCTATGGAAAAGCTAAGGACTGATATTCGGCGATTAGCAAGGGAAAGAGAAGAGAAATTCGGAGATGAAGTTGACTCGTCAGAGTTCATGGATGATGAATATGCAGAAATTAACATGGTTGACACACGAGCTTCGTCAGCTTCACAAGGTGCCCCTGCAGCGACAGAAAGAGAGGAGCCAGAAGTAATGAGGAGGCAGCTTCAAGAGAAAGATGATACGATCGCCCAAATGGCAAAAAGGATGGAAGAGATGGTTGTAGCCCTAGCCACTCTCCAGAGTCAAGTTCAAACCCAAAGAGAAACACCCCAGAAGTTATTCACATTGTAGACGGAGGAAAGGAGATTACGTCCGTCAACGGGATGATCAATTAAAAAAGGATGCAACACAAAGCATGATTCCGGAAAAGGATATTAAGAGCATGGTGGAACAGCAGGTGCGAGAAGCCTTGGCACAATCAAAGAGCGGGACATCGATTCGGACGAGCGGACCTTACCTCGAAGAATTCGACGTCGTCCAATATCCGAAAGGCTTTGTACCACCTCTCGTTCAAGACCTTTGATGGAACCGGAAACCCTCGAGCGGCATGTTGCACATTTTCGTGCCGGTTGTTGCAATGCCGGCGGAAGTGATGTCTTACTCTTCGGACAATTTGTCGGCGACTCGTCGGGGATCGCCTTTGATTGGTATGCAGAATTACCGAACGGTTCAGTTAAGACATTTTCAGAATTAGAGAACCTCTTCATCAAGCGATTTGCCGGAGCTCAGCACCACATCACTTTAGTGGTAGAGAAGCAGAAGCCGAACGAAACTTTGGTGGATTACATACTTCGATGGAGGAATCTAAGTATGAAGTGCGAGCCACAACTACAAGAACAGCATGCAGTCGGCATTTTACTTAAGAGCATTCATGGCCCGATAGCACTTCTCCTCAAGGGATTTACTATTAAGACTTTCAAGAAGTTGTTAAGCAAGGCCGGAAGCTTGCAAGAGGAGGCGAAGCAATTAAGTTTCACCGACAAAACGGACAAACGAAGCCCATGAAAACTTTTGAAAGAAGTCCGAGATCGTTGCAGCAGTCGATAAAGGCAAGCAACTGATACAAATATCGTCAGAACGGCCGCAACAACCTCAACAGAATTACCAGCAACCCCGACCCAACTATCAGTCATCTCAACAGTATGAACAACCGCCTCGTTCGCAACGTACGTTAAGGGAGCTTCTGAGCAGGGAGTATCCGTTCAAGAATGAGGCGATGCCGAAAATGTTCCGCGGTCCGATGAAGACTCCAGATTTCCAACCGCCGCAGCCTAAGAGACCAGAAGAAGTCGACAAGAAAGGTGATCCCAACTTTTGCCCTTACCACCGGATGCTTGGGCATAAGATAGAAGATTGTATTACCTTCAAAAGTTGGCTCAACGACAATCTTCAGAAAGGGAATATAACGATCCCGAAAGAGTACATGAAGGAACCCCAGAAAGGAGGTTACGTCAATGTTATCTCGACGGATCCCCTTGTTCCAATAGATCCCTATGCGACTAATGATGGATGGACTACCGCTTGGACAAAGTCTTCGAAGAAGATTTTGGATCACATCCAAACCGCTTCGGTGCAAGCCTCAATTCAGAGTTCGAAACCTGTCAAGTCGGCACTATCACTTGTGATAGAAGAACCACCTCAACGGAGACGACCGAAGAAAAGAAGAAAATTGACGAAGAAGAGAAGACCGAGGCTCCTAAGGCTAGACTAGGGGCTGCTTATCCTAGGATAGTTGTTTCTGATTCGGGGGAGAAATCTCTCAAACCTCTGACTCTGTATGATTATCTGCCCACTCCGGTGGGATCTTATAATGATAAGGGTTATAGCGTTGGCTACAGTTTGACTGTTTCTAACGATTACGTAACTAGCGACAATCCAAACATCGATTCCGATACAAATGACAATTCTCAAATCATACACAATCTCAACGGTCACAATGACAAAGAAGACATCCACCAAGGAGGCTACGAGAGTTCAACAAGCAACGAATCTATTTGCGAGTTTCGAGGAGCTCCAGTAACGATAGAGTTAGAGTCTTCAGACTCTGAAGCTAATCCAGAAGAACCTGTCATTCTGATTCAAGAGGAGACACCAGCAAACTCAATACTAGATTCAGAAGAAATTACAAAAGTCAACTTAAGAAGTGGAAGAGTTCTACCTCCGAGAATGGGTCCAAAGGACAAAGGAAAGCAGGTGGTTGTTCAGGAAGAACCAACCCCGGCAGAAGAAATACCCATTCGGGAAGAAATTGAGACACATGAAAATAAAGTGGACTACAACGTGCTAGCCCATCTTAGGAAACTACCAGCTGTTGACCTCATTTTTGATGAGGTCTTCTCTTCTTCTCTTTAGTACTTAGGATCTAGCCTTAGGCTTTTCCTTTCGACTATCTTAGAGGACTAGAATTGGGACCCACCATTTAGAAATTCAAACCACTTCTTAACTCCTACGCAAACTCCACAAACTTGATCGTAGACCCCTAATCACCTAGAGGGTTGAAATCAAATGTGGAAGTTTAAAGGATGAGTTCCTATAGGACTCTTTGGCCTTAGGGACCGCCCAGGTGGCTCGGTCGCAGTGAAGGGGCCGACTTACACACACACTACACTTATACAATACACCTACACACTACACTTCCACATACCTCCTAAAACCACACCCATACCTAACTTGACCTCCGACTCATATAGGTGATTCACATGGATGGTCCTTAACCCCTAAGCCCTTAGCTAAGAGGGTTAGGAACAACATAGTGAATGCCTCAAATGGGTCCCTTCATGGCTCATATGGGCTTGATATGGCTTCATGGCTCAACCAAAATGACTTCTTTCCACTTACACCCACACAATCTTCAATTTCCCAAATTTTCAATTTTTGACCCCGGGACCCTACACCCGCTTAGCCTACCCAAAACCCTTGAAATTACCCAAATTTCTCAAAAATTTCCAAATTACCCAAAATTCTCCAAAATCATTCCCATACATTTCCACATCACTTAAATTGATCATCCATACCCAAAAATACCAAAATTCCAAAAATACCTCCCAATACCCTCCAAATACCCAAAATACCCCTCTTGGCCAAAAAATCCAAAAATTCAGAAAATTCCCAGAAAATTCCGGAAAATCCCAAATATTCCCAATTTCATTTTGTCCAACTACACCATGGGCCAATTTTGTCAATTTACCCCACTTTTGTCAAAACCCCCAATTTGACCCATTTTAACCCAAAGTGAACCCAATGTCAAACCAAACCTATCCAATTGACCCAAATTCTGGTCCAATTCAATTCTAAACTTCAATTAAACATCCCCAATACCAATCTAGATCAAATCCAAGTCCAATTTGGTTGACATTTGGATCCAATCTCACTTTTGGCCTTAAAGCCCAATTTGGACCCATGACCCAAACCTAACCCAAACTCACCCAATTCAACTCCAATTAACCCCAAACCTTTTCTAAATCTTCCTTAACATTCCCACAAACAAAACACTAACATGATTTGCCCAAAATTTAGACCCAAATCCCACTCAAATTCAACCCAAAGCTAAAAGGCCCATTTTTGACCTAAACCCAAACCTAACCCAAATGAGCCCAAACCCAAAAATCAAAGCCCAACCAAAGCCAAAAACCTCTTTGAAACACTCCCATAAACATTTCTCAACATTGATTTTACATCAATTTCAACCCTAGCCCAACATTAGCCCAACTTGGCCCACTTGGACCCATATAGGCCCACTTACCAAATAAACCCAAATTCAAACCAATCAACTCCAAATCACACCAAATTGACTCCAAGCCCTTTATAGAACATCCCTAAACCAATTATGACATTTATTTGACAAAGTCCTTCAAAAAATCTTCACCCAAATGCCCATCCTAAAATCAAAAAGCCCATTCCCCTTAAACTTTCCTAAAAGCCCACTTCACCACATTCAAAAGCCCAAATCCATCAATTAAACCATTCCAAATCAAGCTTAATGCAAATTTTCCGGACACCCACATGGCACTTTCCCTCATCATCCATTTAATCAAAATCACCCCTAAGTTTCAAAATCATCAATTAAACCATTCCAAATCAAGCTTAATGCAAATTTTCACCAAAATATCCAAAATTCTTAAAACCCATTTTTATGAAATTGACCCAACCTTTTCCCAAGCCAAATGGAGCCATGAAGCCATGCACAAGCCATATGCAAGCCATGGCAGCCACTTTACACATCACCATGTCATTTTTGGCAAAAGGAGGGAGTCCTTTAATGATTCCCTTAAGGGTGATTTAGCCACTTCCATGACTCCACTAAACCATGCTTAAGCTTAACTGTACTTGGATGGTGACCCTTCCCCACTAATTAAGCTGACCTAAACCACTTTATCTTCAGCCCAAGCTAGCCATGGGAAGGTGCACCCAATCCATTTGCATGGGTTGACCAAAATGAGCCAAAATGACCCCTTCCCCTTTCTACTTTGATTTAACCACTTTACACATGTCAAACCTCAATTGAATGCACCAAACCCCGACCACGATCCACCCGAACAGGATGGTGACCCATGCTCGGCCGGCCAGCCACCGAGCCGCCGGAAAACACCATGGTCGAAAGCTCGCATGTGAGCCCGACTTGAAATTCTCACCTGCCGAGCCGCCCCATCCCCAGGTGGCCATTGGAGCTGTTCTTCTCTTGCCAAGAGCAAGTCGATCCCAAGCCCTAACTCTCCCTGGGAGGCCCTCCACCCTCTCCTATTTAAACACCACCCCTCTCGGCCATGAGAGGGTGCTGAAAACAAACATTAAGGAAACTCTGCCAAAATTGTTCCAGACTCCTCCCCATGCACAGAGCACTTGATCCCCAGTGAGATCCCCCGGCCATTTCTTCTCTGTGAGCTCAATTTCAGAGTTGAAATTCCACCCAAAACTAGGACACTTCTCCACAGTGAGCCAATCCCCAAATTGATTGGTTCTACACCTTCACCAGACCAAGGGAAGGTGTCCACCAGCAAAAGCCCCATCTCCAGGCCACCCAGTTGCTCCAGCCTCCAAGCTTTGTGATCGGGCTTGGTCGAAATCACATCTAGACAATTCACCAGACCAGGAGACTTCATCTGGAGCTTGCTAGGATCCAATCGAAGGTGCAACAACTCTCAGATCGAAGCCACACTTCTCTGAGCAAAGGTATGAGCTAATTCTTCATCCCGAGCTTCTGGAGATTCTCGATTTCAAATTCCTTAATTTCAATGCATGATAACTGTATAGATGTGTTCGTCTCTTCAAGACGAATCCATAGAGCATAAGAACATGAAAATCCATTGAGTATCGAGTGAGATCTTAGGGATTTAGTGTGGACGGCTCTCGGGTGAGGATGCTTGGGGACGATGAACGGATGCCGTCCATTCAATACACGCGCGGATGGACGGCTCAGATGGCGTCGGACCAGGAGACGGTACGAGAACCGAGGGGCCCGGAGCGCTGAGTCAGATGGCGGCGTCGAATGGGAGCGCGACACGCGGCGTTTCGGAGATGCCGAAGATGAGTTGGCGCCGCGTGGATAAATAGAAAATTAGGGTATTTTCTTATTTATTTAATTCCCTAAACTTCAAAAATTCATAACTCGTGTAGAAAAATCAGAAAAATAAAATAAAAATACCCTCTTGCTCGGTGAACAGAGGAGAATAACGTGGAAAAGAAATCATTTAATTTCATCAAGTATTTTATTTTTAATAATTTATTTACTCTCGCATACTTTTAATTCTCCATGCATGTATACAATTCACCATGGCATGAGACCATAGGGCTTTTGAAGCCTCTTAATTTGGGAACATTCCCTGAATTTTCCAAAGTCAGAGGCCATTCCTATGAAGAGTTATTGATTTTTCAAATTCATGTTACTGTTTTGAGTATTTTAATTCCAATAAATAGCATGTTGTGAAATAAATTCTATGAAAATTTGATGATGTTCCTTATGACCAGAGAACCCTAGGAAAAATAGGTTTTGAGTTAGTCCATTTAAAACAACCCTAATTGGCTTAAACACCCAAAATAGGTCTCTAATTAATTAGAGCTAACCATACATCAAATTGACTTGAAATCAATTCTCCACTGACCTTTAGGATCAGAGGAACCTACCATAAAAATTTGAGGTCAATTGGACTTGGTTAGCCCCACTAATTGGGTTGATTAAGCCACTTAGTCATTTTAAACTTTAAAAATTCATAACTTTCAAAATACCTTTCAAAAATTCACCAAATTGGTTTTGAAGTCTCTCTGATATTAGGGGAATCTAAGAAAATTAAAATTTCAATTTTCTAAAAAAGTTGATTTTTAATATTATTTTAATATTTTTAATAATTAAAAAATAATAAAAATCACAAAAATAATAAAATTCACCAAAATGTCACATTTTGAATTTTAATCACTTAGGAACAAACCCCATATTTTTCTTAGGTCTATTTAGTGAGATATTAAATTTTAAAGCCCTAGGGTAATTTTCAAAATTAAAAAAATGTGTTTTCTAGCCTTTTCACTAAAATAATTATAATAAATCATAGAAAAATCAGAAAATTGTAAAATTTGATTCTCTGATTTCCTTGATATCAGAGAGATTTTTGAAAAATATAAAATTCATTTTTCAACATTTATTTTATTTTTAAATTAATTAATATTCCAAAACTTAAAATAATTATAATAAAAATAATATAATTCAAAAAATCACCAAAATTGGTCCAAGTGGTTCTCTGGTCATTAGGAATGTCCCCTAATTTTCTTAAGGACAGAAACTTTCCCTTGGTTATGTTATTAAAATTTTCCTTGGAAATCTCTATTTTCCAACAAAAATAATTATATAAATAAATTAAATATAGAAAAATCACATTTTCTCCTCTCATGTCTTTATTGACATATGAGTGAAGTCACATAAAAATTTCAAGTTCATTTGAGTTTAATTTAGTGAGTTATAAATTATTAAGCTTAAAGGGTAAAGTGGTAATTAAAATTTTTAATCCTTAATTAAAACTTTTAGGTTTAATAAAAATTAACAAATAAAATATTTGATCCTAATTTGATTTGGATGATTGAAATTTAAATAATTAAAGGGTAGAAACCCATTAAACAATTTTAAAATAATTAAACCTTAATTAAATAATTGATTAAATTTGGAGGAATAATAAAATTGGAATTATTAAAATAGGGATATTATTAGGAAGAGATTTATTCTTTAATTTAAAAATCCCTAAATTAATCATCTCATTAATATTCAATTCTTAATTAAAATGATAACTCAAATTTAAAATATATTAAAAGGCTTAATCATTAAACTAAAATTAAATCATTAAACTCTTTTAAAAAATTAAATTAAAATTAAAAAATAAAATTAAATTAAAAATTAAATTAAATTAAGTAAATTAAATTGGATTAAATTAAATTAAATTGAATTAAAATTAAAATTTAAATTAAATTAAACTAAATTAAATAGAATAAACAAATTAAATTAAATTAAATGAATAAATTAAATTAAATTAAATTAAATAAATAAAATCAAATTAAATTAAGTTAAATTAAATAAAATAAAATAAAATAAAATAAAATAAAATTAAATTAAATTAAATTAAATTAAATTAAATTAAATCAAATTAAATTAAAATTAAATCAAGTCAAATTAATTTAATGTAACATCAAATCAAACTAAATTAAGTTAAACCAAATTAAATTGAATTAAATTAAATTAAAACTCAATTAAATTAAATTAAAATTAAATTAAGTTGAATTAAATATAACATCACCGAAGACATAAAGAATTCAAAATAAATCTAAAATAACTTGAACACTATTCCAAATTTAAACCCATTAATGGAAATTAAACTGAATCATAAACCATTTGAACACTAATTTACCCTCAAAAGCTTTAGTTATCATAACTCCTAAACAGAATATTAAATGAAATGTTACTTCATTTATAGGATATTCAAATGTCCTAGTTCACTGAGCAAGTTAACAAAACTTGAATCCCTGGATGATTAATTCATTTATATAATCAAATTCATTTGGACTTAAAACAATTCTAGCAATATTGAAAAGATGTTTAAGATTCTTCTTAAACACTTTCTCAATATGATAGGATGTTTATAAGAACAATTGGACTTAATTGTTCTTTGATGAAGAAAATCGTCCTTAAACCAAAACACAAAGAACCTAGACGTCATAGGAGATGACTAGCTATAGGATTAGGAACTTGGTAGAAAACCATAACCCTTACCTTAGCTTTACCTAGGAACTTGCTTAATTATTCTAATTGTGTTTTAAGTGCGGCTTGGGATGACGGGAAGACCCTCCAGGTTACGCTTTTATTTTATTGCAATTTACTTTCTTGCAATTTACATTATTGCAATTTACTTAACTGCATTGCACTTATTTTTCTTGCATGATAAACAACCGTTGCATGAAAACTCACACCTTTAGGATAGACCCTAAAGCCGAAACCAAAACTAAGTTAAAAGTCATTGCAAGATAAAATTCACCGCCACAACATTTCAAAATATAAAACAACTCAAAATTTAATCACAAACGGAACACAAAACTACAATTACAACTAAATTAAAACGTCTCGTTGGATGATCGGGAATACCTCGGATGATGTAACCTACGTGTTGCTAACGGGATTTCCCACGGTCTAAATGAAAGTGTGGAACTCATTCGGTTGAGTTTAGCAAATTCATCTGGACTAAGTGAATCCGATAAAAATAATGATGCCGGAAGGATGGAACCGTGGGATCTTAACCGGTGTCGTTATAATCAACTTTAAGATTTGTTTTAATTAAAACATAAAAAATACTTGGAAATTAAGATTTGCTCTAAACCAAAACACTTTTCTCATCCCCTGATTTATGATTTCTAAAACTAAACCTCTGCAACAACAAGGATCTCGGAGCATGGTGGGCAGCACGGCCATCGTCATCAGCAAAACCTGAATCTACATCGGCAAAACTTTCCTAGAATTAAAATAACCAAGCCATAGGACTTCGAGGTAGTTTGCCTAGTGCAACATAAACCCTCAATCTTTGTTAGGCATTTGCATGATCCGGTCATGTAAATTAAGCCCTAACCGGTTTTAGGATTCTGAGGTAGTCGTCCGATACGACATAAACCCTCACATCTTCGAGGTTATTTGTTTGATTTTATCATACAAATATAAGCCCTAACTAATTAAAATTGGCAAGATCAAAACATTTAAATAAATATTAGGATTTTCCTAAATCCAAGCCAAACAATAGGATAGTCGGGAAATTACCAAAGTTCGCTTCGAATCTGTGATTTCTCCTACCTTTCTTCCTTTGGATTCCCAAAACAAAATGTTCCAAATTTGATCCATTCCCTATTGAAATTCAAAACTTCAATCCCTTGAAAACCTTAAACTTTGAAATTCTTGAGAGCGAATTATTGATTATTATCGAGAGTTTTCTTAGGTGATTCCCGTCACTTAAGATGTAATTAACTATAGGGGCTTGCCCTTATAGGGAATTTTAAAGAACCCGAGTAATATAAACCCTGTTTAAAGTTTTCATATTAAGCGGGGAATTTTGTCGGCTTATAAAATTGGTTCGCAGACCAAACGGATGTCACAAATCTTCTAGTTTATTTAATCGAGCCCCACCGTCAAGCAGTGTGTCTATCCTTAGGGATAGATACACGGTTTGTGGTGCGGTGCTCGTTTATATAAACTATTTGGGATGTGAGATCGGTTTAATCTCATATCTTAAAACCTTCAAATTTAAAATTATTTTCAAAATCAAATACTACTTTTCAAAATTATTTATTTAAACTAAATTAAGAATTCGCCGACAATTTCTGTAGGCGACCCCTCTTCAAAACACAACACACGACCTAAAAAATATGCCGACACCAGCCAAACTGAGCATCTACGATGCTCTCATCTTTTCAAAGGAGATGAGAGAAGCTCTGATCAAGGCCTTACTTGATCCAGAAATTTGCTTAGCTCAAATGGCCGGAGATTCCTTAGATGAGGTTTGTTCGTTAAAGGAACAGCGAGGTGTCACCTTCACGGACAATGATATACTACTCGGGACAGCAGACCACAACTGACCGTTGTACATTTCAGTTACAATTGGAAAGTTTACGCTCTCCAGAGTATTGGTGGATCCAGGAGCATCAATCAATATAATGAATCTTTGAACGCTAGCATACTTGGAAATTGATGCTCGCGAGCTCGAAGCGGACAAAAAGTTATTAAGAGGATTCAACCAGAAAGGAGAAAGAGCCCTCGGCTTAATAACACTGCTAATGAAGACCGGTGACTTGGCAAAGACAACCTCAAAATTTCACATAATTGATTCAGAAACGTCGTTCAACGCTCTACTGGGCCCACCATGGATACATGAAAACCAGATGGTACCATCATCTCTACATCAGTGCATCAAATACTACGATGGAGGGGGACGAGTGCATCAAAGGTGACTTACAACCATTCTCCGTACATGAAATTGGAATCCATGAAGATGCGACTTATTATGCACCTCCGAAGAAAACAATCTTCTCCGGAGATACCATAACGAATGAAGCAAAGGGAATTTGGGAAGACGAAGAACCCGAAGTTCTAGTCCAACGATCACTCACCACTCCCTTACGGCGAGATGGTGAAGGTTTCTCCACAACTCGCATTCGAGGTCGAGGCCGGGGACAAGGTCGTGGCGTAGACGTCGGGACGATTGGACGGAGGAAACCGGCCATCAATGTTTATTGGGAAGACGAGTTCGAAGAAGAAAAAGAGATCAAGCAAGAAGCAGCGACGATAAGTCGGAAGAAGCCGCAATTCGAGATCCCGCTCGAAGATGAAAAGAATGAAGAATATAAATCGATGTACGAGAAGATTAACCACTATGTACATACTTATGACCCCGACCCCGATCCATTCTAATAAGATCGAGGGTATGGTGGTCAAAGTGGTACGTAGCGGCGGTGCAAAGCCAATCAAATTCTACCGTGGTGCTCCTTCCTCAAAAGCGAAAATAATGTACAATTTGAAGATGTCACTTCATCAGAATTAATGGAATTACCTTTTGAGTGGTACTCTCCCTGTGTTCAAAATTTAATTCAGCGTGGTTTCTTACCTCGACAATGGACAAAAGGTTAATCACAACATTTTGAAAAATTATGGAATAACTCCGGTTGTCCACCCAATTCAAAGCATGGTCTCGGATTCGGCACAGTAGGATCAGTTGACGATGCCGAATTTTGCTTGGTTGTCACTTGCGAGTCTAATGAAAGCTGCATGGAAACTACAGAAGAATTTGAAGATTTACAAATTGGAAACGCTCCACCAGAATTCGAAGAAGAGATTAAATCTACAATAGATGAGTTAACGGAAGTTAACTTAGGTACTAGCGAAGAGCCTAGACCTACCTTTCTTAGCTCCTTACTCGATAAAGAAGACTCCGAAGAAATAATCAAGTTATTAATGGAATTTAAAGACTGGTTTTGCTTGGAGCTACGATGAGATGCCGAGTTTAGCTCAAGAGGTCGCAGTCCATAAGCTAGGAGTGGATCCTACTACGTCCTGGTCGGACAAGGTCCCAGAAGAATGCGTCTAGAAATTGAACAACAAGTCATAGCTGAAGTTAAAAAGCTAATAGACGCTAAATTTGTCCGCGAAGAACAATACCCGACTTGGTTAGCCAATGTGGTACCAGTTAGGAAGAAGAATGGTCAGATCAGAATTTGTGTGGATTTCAGAGATTTAAACAAGGCATGTCCAAAAGATGAATTTCCTCTACCGATCCCAGAACTAATGATCGACATTGCTTCAACACATGAAATATTCTCATTCATGGATGGATCTTCAGGATACAACCAGATAAAAATGGCTCCAGAAGATGAAAAACTTACAGCATTCAGAACGCCGATCGGATTATATTGCTACACAGTGATGCCATTCGGACTGAAGAACGCAGGAGCTACATACCAGAGAGCGATGACAAGAATTTTTGATGAACTCATCCACAATCAAGTCGAATGCTAAGTGGACGATGTGGTCATCAAAAGCAAAGTAAAGGACAACCACATATATGATTTGAGAATTGTTTTCGAACGATTAAGACAATTTAACTTTAAGATGAATACCTTAAAATGCGCCTTCGGCGTCACCTCCAGGAAATTCTTAGGATTCGTTGTCCGACATCGTGGAATTGAAATCAACTCGGAAAAGATTAAAGCTATCTTAGAAATGCCACCTCCCAAAACCTTAAAGCAACTACGATATTTTCAAGGGAAGTTGGCATATCCTCGACGCTTTATCTCAAACTTTTCAGGTAGGTGTCAGCCTTTCTCGGCATTAGTTAAAAAGGACGCCAAATTTATTTAGGAAGAGAAATGTCAGAAGGCCTTTGAGGACATTAAGCAATATTTAATGACACCTCCTATCTTAGCAGCCCCAGTCTCAGGTAGACCGCTGATACTTTATACCGCGGCTTTAGACGACTCTCTCGGAGCCTCGTTAGCCAGGTCAATGATGAGGGTAAAGAAAATGCTCTTTACTACCTAAGCCGTCGTTTACTTCCGATAGAAATAAGGTATCCCACAATTGAAAAGCATTGTTTGGCCCTGATCTTCGCCACTCAAAAGCTCAGGCACTACATGCTTTCTCATAAGGTCAACCTAATCTCGAGATTTAATCCATTGCAATACTTGATGACTCGTCCAACGCTTTCCAGCAGACTTGCCAGATGGTCAATGATATTATTGCAATTCGATATAACTTTCGTGCCTCTTCGTGCCGTAAAGGGACAAGTCTTAGCAGACTTCCTCGCAGCACACCCTTTGCCGGCAGAATCTCCTCTTAATGATGATTTGTCAGATGAACAAATAATGAGCCTAGAAGACCCTGATGATCGACGTTGGGAATTATATTTCGACGGAGCATCTTCAGCACATAAAGACGAAGAATCGCAAGTGACAGTGCCCGGTAAGGCAGGGATCGGATTAATCTTTATAACACCGGAGCGGGGGATGTTAAGATACTCCTACCACTTGACAAAGCCGTGTACAAACAATGAAGTAGAATATGAAGCCCTCATAACATGACTGGAATTAACTATTCAAATGGGGATAACAGACATCAACATCTACGGGGATTCGCAGTTAATCATTCAACAGATTGCCGGACAGTACAGAATTTTAAAACCAAGACTCGAGCAATACTTCCAGTATGTCGTACAGTTGTTGGAACAGATTCCAAATGTGACGATCTACAAAATTCCCAGGAAAGAAAACGCTTTAGCAGATGCGTTAGCCCGTCTCGCAAAAGAATTTACCTGTTTGCAAGATGAGTCAGTAGAAGTGTCAGTTCACACACGTCGAGTCCTATCACAGCTCGACATAGACACAATACACAAATCGAGAAAGAAGAAGAATCGGTCAGCAGTGACGGATGAAAACACGAGAAGATTGGCGACGACCATTAATCGAACTACACCGCAAACAGGAAAGCTACCGGACGATAGGTCGCTAGCCCATCGGATCAAGAAAAGAACTCCGTCATACGCATTAATAAACAACACGTTATACGTAAGGTCTTTAGATCAAATGTGGCTAAGGTGCCTAAGCGGGTCCGAGGCCCGTGAAATTGTTAAAGAGGTGCATTCGGGACTCCGTGGCGCTCACCGAGTCGAGTCCGAAGATGAAAATGAAAATTAAAAGACTAGGGTACTATTGGCCCTCGATGATGACCGACTGCATGAAAGTCACCAAGAGCTGTCACCAATGCCAAGTGCACGGAGTGGTTCTACACCAACCTCCAAATGTGCTACAACCGACAATTGCGTCGTGGCCATTTGAATGTTGGGGCACAGATATAGTGGGTCCAATAGAACCACCGTCTTCAAAAGGACATCGCTTCATTCTTGCGGCTACAGATTACTTTTCCAAGTGGGCAGAGGTAGTTCCACTCAGAGAAGTGAAAGCACACCACGTGCTACAGTTTTTCAAAAATAAGTTGTCTACCATTTTGGAGTGCCATGCAGGATCATCTCAGATAATGGGTCAGCATTCAGAAGCACACAAATCAACAATTTTGTCAGGAGGCACGAAATCGACTGACGATATTCAACAATTTACTACCCAAGAGCGAACGGCTTGGCTGAGGCTTTTAATAAAACTCTCGTTCAAGTTTTAAAGAAAACTTTGGATGACAATAAGAGAAATTGGCACGAGAAGTTATTAGAAGCCTTATGGACCTACCGAACAACCTTTAGAACTCCTACTCAAGCTACACCTTACGCTCTGGTGTATGGGTCCGAGGCAGTGTTACCCTTAGAGGTTCAGCTTCCTTCACTCGAATTGCGATCTGCAAACAAAATCACGACAGAAGAGAATGCCAAATTATGACTAGAGTAATTATAAAGCCTGGAAGGGAAAAGACTTGCAGCGCAGCAGAATTTAGAATAATACCAAGCTAAGATGGTTCAAGCCCATGACAAACTAGTCCGCCCAAGAACCTTTAAAGTTAGTGACTTAGTTCTCGTTCTCAAGAGACCTATCCTTGCACACCGCAAGATAGGAGGAAAATTTGAACCCACTTGGGAAGAGTCGTTTATGGTTGAAACAGTATACTCAGGAGGCTCCTACCAACTAGTGAATTGCCAAGGATAACGACATATGCTTCCGATCAACGGACGATACTTGAAGAAGTATTACGCTACCTAATGTTTCGAAGGAATGGATTTTTCATCCCTAGAAGCACGGGTGATGTACTTACTTATGACTGGGTCCGAACCCAAAAATAATAAAAAATGTGCTAAAATAAATAAAATCATGATAATAAAGTTTTCCTGTTTTCCTCTTCCATATCAAAATCTTTTTCTTGATCTTATCCCACTTCATTCCAGTTAAATTTAAAAATAAAAAAAGTAATAAAAAAAAACTGTCTTTAATAAACATTTTCTTAATGTTCTTGTTCTTAGTACAGCCCCTGATCCTTTTCCTTGTCTTTTCGCAGGGAAATGTCGAACGGGCGGTTGGTCCTGAACTTTAGAAATGGCGTAAGCCTTGCACTCGACGAAAAGAGGGTGAAAGATGGAGCAATAATAGAGATTGACTTAGACTTCGCACCAGCAGGCCTGCAATACGAGGAAAGTGACTGGGTCCCCATTGACCGAGAGGAACTGCCCGACCGGACGAGTAATGAAAGTGGGTGGCCCAAGCCACCAATCCAAGCAACAAGAAAAGAAAAACAAACACCGAGGAGGACAAGAGAATCAAGTCCGTGGTCGCTACGCGAGGGCGAGCTTGTCGGCGCCGCGCCCACGGAGATTCGGGAAGTACGAAGAGCTACTCTCACGACGAACTCGGCGAAGAAATAAAAATTGCCGTATCCGCAAGATGTTAACTAAACTAGCGGCGGACCGGCGCGACGAGGCGATTGCTACTGCCGATACGTATACTTCAAGGACGCCAGTTCACCAGGTACCTGAAGAAAGGAGGCCAGCTCTGAGGACAACAGAAGAGACCAGGGAAATCTTAAGGAGAACAAAAGAAGGAAGGCTACCACACCACCAGATAAAGTCACCAGTAATGCATAACCTTGTTGCAGAAGCAACCCCGGAGGATGTCCAGACGGACACCATCCCCGAGGAGCCGAGGTATGGAGGAGAACATGAAGGGATGGAGCCATATATCCCACAATACGTCACCAGGCCTCGCAATTTGCAGATTATTCCAGAATACGAGCTAGAAAGAATGCGGAATGTCGAGAAGAAAACTTTAGAATACTTCGAGAGAATCGAGAGCGGGAGGATCAATATACTAGAAGACCTCGAGCTACATACGGACGTGTTCTCGGAATACGAACAACAACAAATCGTGGATCGCATCCGGGATTTGAAAAGAATGGGCTGAGTGGGCCGCCTAAGAGAAAACACTTACTCGGAACCCCGGAGATGGATGCCAGGGAAAGGGAGAATTACAATACAATGTGGATGCTGCTAAAACTTCGCAGAAGATAGGAAGGGAAACCCACCAGGGATACTCCGTCATGGCCAGGTGGATCCAATACCATTAGTCATCAAAAGGATGGTAAAGAGAATGATAACATGGAGGGTACTGCCGGCAGATTGCATACCCAACAGTTGCATCATTAACATTTACAAGAGGGGTGACAGCATACCCCCGCACATAGATCACCACGACTTTGTCAGACCTTTTTGAACGAGTGTAATATCATGTTCGGATCTGACCTCCAGATAGCAGGCCCAGGTGAGTTCCGAGGGCCAGTAAAGATACCATTACCGGTAGGTTCCGTCATGATACTAAAGGGCAATGGAGCAGATGTTGCTAAACATTACATACCGCGAGTACCAATGAAGCGGATCTCAGTTACTTTTAGAAGGATGGATGACAGGAAAGCACCTTACCACTTCCAGCCAGACCCGGAGCTAGAGAGCCTCCGGCCTTACGAGCTTTGAGTTACATGGAAAATATCACACCTCCAACGTACATCCATACGACATCCTTGCCAAGGATGGCTTGGAAGGTGATGTTATTGACCATGTACCTCACTATTCAGACATGGATTTTTGACAGATACCTTTTTGGATGGATCGACAAAGATCATACATAGTCCGTTTTGAGTCTATATGGATTGTATGAGATGTATTCCGGATCGAGTTGTATGATGTATCTTCGACATGATTGGAATGAAAGTGACCATGTCACATTTTGGCCTTCACCCCTTTTGTGCAAATTGACTGGGAAACGCCATTAAAGTTAAATGAACTTCGAACAAAGAACAGAAAAGAAACAAAAAGAATAAAATAAAACTTTCCTTTAAAAAAAAATCTAAAAAAAATGATGAACGCCAAATTCACATGAACATTAAACAAACGATAAGGCAAATTTGAATTGTTAAAGGACAAACAAAACGAGCATAAATTTTAAATCAAATTTTAAATTCAATCTTCCAGATCTCAAATCAAATCTCAATCAAATTCAAATTCAATCTTCAAGATCTCAAATCAAATCTCAATCAAATTCAAACTCAATCTTCCAAATCTGAAATCCAATCTGTTCTGCTCTCTCCTTTGTCTGGGATGGAAGCGGTCGATTCCATTGACATGGAGCCACGAGGTTTTCGATTCGAATATAGTGGCAATGAATTATATCCAATCCAAACCAGCAACTCTCAATCAACTCTTTTGAATGGGATATGTAGCATCTACATATTCCCTCCTAATTTGTTTCTTTCCACAAAAATCTTTTACAACTTTCATGAAATTCTCGAAACACCAAAATTCCACACTTTTCAAATCAACACTGCAAATCTTTGCAAAATCAATCAACATCAAATTCAAACTTTTGGGGTTGAGGATTTTACATCCGAGACTGCATTGATTTAGGATTCTTTCCCTATTGCAATGAAATACATCAAAATCAAATTCTTGGGGTTGAGGATTTTACATCTGAGACTGCATTGCCATAGGATTCTTTCCCTATTGAAATGAAATACATCAAAATTCAAATTCTTGGGGTTGAGAATTTTACATCTGAGACTGCATTGCTTTAGGTTCTTTCCCTATCGCAATAAAATACATCAAAATCAAATTATTGGGGTTAAGGATTTTACATCCGAGACTGCATTGCTTTAGGTTCTTTCCCTATCGCAATGAAATACATCAAAATCAAACTCTTGGGGTTGAGGATTTTACATCCGAGACTTGCATTGCTTTAGGTTCTTTCCCTATCGCAATGAAATACATCAAAATCAAATTCTTGGGGTTGAGGATTTTACATCCGAGACTGCATTGCTTTAGGTTCTTTCCCTATCGCAATGAAATACATCAAAATCAAACTCTTGGGGTTGAGGATTTTACATCCGAGACTGCATTGCTTTAGGTTCTTTCCCTATCGCAATGAAATACATCAAAATCAAACTCTTGGGGTTGAGGATTTTACATCCGAGACTGCATTGCTTTATATTCTTTCCCTATCGCAATGAAATACATCAAAATCAAACTTTTGGGGTTGAGGATTTTACATCCGAGACTGCATTGCTTTAGGTTCTTTCCCTATCGCAATGAAATACATCAAAATCAAACTTTTGGGGTTGAGGATTTTACATCCGAGACTGCATTGCTTTAGGATTCTTTCCCTATTGCGATGAAATACATCAAAATCAAACTCTTGAGGTTAAAGATTTTACATCCAATACTGCATTACTCTGAGATCTCTCCTCATTGTAGTGGTTCAATCCAATCAATTCAATTTTCTTTTGAGGTTGAAGATGTTACATCTAAAACCACAAAATTTCAATTCTCATTTCAAATCAAATCCCTTCAAATTAATTTTGACAAAACTTCAATTTAAATTAAAACTCAAGCTAAAATCTAAACTTAAACATCAAAACTTAAACTGAAACAAAATAAAATCTAAATTGAAATTTCCCCAGGTGATGTGATTTGGGATTCACCTCCTTTTCCTTTCCCCAGCGAGAGTTCAGGAATCTCCAGTCTCAGAGATATACTTGACACTCCCCAGCGAAAATTCTTCTACTTCGTCCTAAGTTTGTCACTTGGACATCTGTGTTGGTTTTGTTGATCTTTTCGGTCAACGCCAATACGCGCGGTGTGCTTGGTTAGCACACCACACCTATTGGGGGTCCATTTGTTGACCTCATTTTTGATGAGGTCTTCTCTTCTTCTCTTTAGTACTTAGGATCTAGCCTTAGGCTTTTCCTTTGACTATCCTGGAGGATTAGAATTGGGATCCACCACTTAGAAATTCAAACCACTTCTTAACTCCCTGCAAACTCCACAAACTTGACTATAGACCCCTAATCACCTAGAGGGTTGAAATCAAATGTGGAAGTTTAAAGGATGAGTTCCTATGGACTCTTTGCCTTAGGACTACCCCGGGTGGCCCGGTCCGGTGAAGGGCCGACTTACACACACACTACACCTATACACTACACTTTCACACACATCCTAAAAACACACCCATACCTAACCTGACCTCCTGACTCATAAAGGTAATTCACATGGATGGTCCTTCACCCCTAAGCCCTTGGCTAAGAGGGTTAGGAACAACATAGTGGATGCCTCAAATGAGTCCCTTCATGGCTCATGTGGGCTTGATATGGCTTCATGGCTCAACCAAAATGATTTTATTCCACTTACATTCACCTAATCTTCAATTTTCCAAATTTTTAATTTTTGACCCCGGGGACCCTACACCCGCCTAGCCTACCCAAAGCCCTTGAAATTACCAAAATTTTTCAAAATTTCCAAATCACCCAAAATTCCCCAAAATTAACCTTGAACATTTCCTCACCAATCAAGTTGATCATCCATAGCCAAAAATATCAAAAATTCCAAAAATACCTCCCAATACCCTCCAAATACCCAAAATACCCCTCTTGACCCAAAAATCCAAAAATTCAGAAAAGTCCTAGAAAATACCAAAAAATCTCAAATAATTCTAATTTCATTTTTTTCAACTACACCATGGGTCAATTTTGTCAATTTACCCCACTTTTGTCAAAACTCCCAATTTGACCCATTTTAACCCTAAGTGAACCCAATGTCAAGCCAAACCTACCCAATTGACCCAAATTCTGGCCCAATTCAATTCTAAACTTCAATTCAACATTCCCAACACCAATCTAGACCAAATCCAAGTCCAATTTGATTGACATTTGAATCCAATTTCACTTTTGGCCTTAAAGCCCAATTTGGACCCATGACCCAAACCTAATCCAAACTAACCCAATTCAACTCCAATCAACACCAAATCTTTTCTAAACCTTCCCTAACATCCCCACAAACAAAAAACTAAGATGATTTACCCAAAATTTAGACCCAAACCCCACTCAAACTCAACCCAAAGCCAAAAAACCCAATTTTGACCTAAACCCAAACCTAACCCAAATAAGCCCAAACCCCAAAATCAAAAACCAACCAAAGTCAAAACCTCTTTGAAACATTCCCATAAACATTTCCCAACATTAATTTTACATCAATTTGAACCCTAGCCCAACATTGGCCCAAGTTAGCCCAATTTGACCTACATTGGCCCATTTACCAAAGAGGTCCAAATCCAACCCAATTCAAGCCTAAACCACTTCAAATTTATTCCAAATCATTCATAAAACATTCCTAAATTAAATTCAACACTTATTGGATCTAATCCTTTGCAAAATTCTCATCCTAAAATTTGTTTTGAAACCTAAAGGCCCATCCCCTTAGCCTTCCTAAAAGCCCATCAAAAATAATTTCAAAAGGCCCAAAGCCCACATGACAATTCCTTCTCATCATCCCTTTAATTGGGATCAATTCCTAAGTCCCAAATCAATCATCAAATCAACCTAAATCAAGCACCATCTAAATTTTTCACTAAATTGCCAAAATCTCCAAATTCCATTTTCATGAAATTGACCAAGCTTTTCCCCAAGCCAAAGACAAGCCATGAAGCCACATGCAAGCCATGGACAAGCCACATGAAGCCATGGAAGGTTTGACATGTGACCAAGCCATTAATGGCAAAAGGAGGAGCCTCTTTTAAGCCCCCTTAAAAAGGTTTTAACCCTTTTAATGCTTCACCTTAATCCATGATTAATCAAAATATTCATGGATAGTGACTTCTCTACCCTTTCCTAGCTGATTCATCTGATCCTCCCTCAGCCCAAATCAGCTATGGGGAGGTGAACCAAGCCCATTTCCATGGGTTGACCAAACCAAGTGCAAAAGAAGCCACCTCCCCATGCCATTTTGATCCAACCACTTTACACATGTAAGGCTTCAATTGAGTTCACCAACTTCAACCCCCGACCTCCCCGACCTCGAGGGTGACCCTTGCCCGCCGGCCGACCACTCGAGCCACGGAAAACACCATGGCCGAGACATGGGCAGGAGCCAAGCATTGAAATTCCACCTTGCTGAGCTGCCCCATGCCAAATGGCCACCATGGCTGTTCTTTCCTTGACCTAAGAAGCTGATCCCAAGCCTTAAGCCCCCTTGGGAGGCCCTCCACCCTCTCCTATTTAAACACCCCTTCTCTCGGCCATGGGAGAGGTGCTGAAACAACCTTAAGGAAACTCTACTAAAATCATTCCAGACCACTCTCTACACACAGAGCACTTGATTCCCACTGGATTCCAGCCCCAATTCCCTCTAGCTGAGCTCAATTTTAAGTTCAAATTTCAGCACAAAAAACTAGGACACTTCTTCACAGTGGACCAATCCCGAAATTGATTGGTCCTACACCTTCACCGACCAAGGGAAGAAGTCCACCGGCAAAAGCCCCCTCTCCAGGTCACCCATCCGTTCCGGACTCCAAGCTTTGTGATCGGGCTTGGTCGAAATCATACCTAGACAATTCACTGAGCCAAGGGACTTCATCCGGAGCTTGCTTGGACCCAATCGAAGGTGACACAACCCTCAGATTGAAGCCACACTTCTCTGAGCAAAGGTAAGAGCTAACTCTTTATCCCGAGCTTCTGGAGATTCTCCATTTCAAATGCCTTAATTTCAATGCATGATCACCGTATAGATGTATTCATCTCTTCAAGACGAATCCATAGAGCACAAGAACACGAAAATCCTTTAAGTATTGAGTGAGATATTAAGGATTTAGTGTGGACGGTTCTCGGGCTAGGAGGCTTGGGGACGATGAACGGATGCCGTTCATTTAATACACGCGGGGACGGACGGCCAGGATCGTGCCAGATGAGGAGACGGAACGATACAGCGGGCCCCCGGAGCGCTGAGTTGGATGGCGGAGCCGAATCAGAAGACGACACGCGGCGCTTCGAAGATGCCTAGGTTGAGTTGGCGCCGCGTGGATAAGTAGAAAAATAGGTTATTTTTCTATTTATTTAATTCCCTAAACTTCCAAAATGCATAACTTTGTGTAGGAAAATCAGAAAAATAAAATAAAAATACCCTCTTGCTCAGTGAACAGAGGAGAATAATGTGGAACAGAAATCATTTAATTTCATCAAGTATTTTATTTTTAATGATTTATTTACTCTCTGCATTGTTTTAATTCTCCATGCATATAGGAAATTCACCATGGCATGAGACCATAGGGCTTTTGAAGCCTCTGAATTTGGGAACATTCCCTGAATTTTCCAAGGTCAGAGGCCATCCCTATGAGAAGTTTTTTATTTTTCAAATTCATGTTGCTGTTTTGAGTATTTTAAATCCAATAATTAGCATGTTGTGAAATAAATTCTAGGAAAATTTGGTGATGTTTATTATGACCAGAGGAACCTAGGAAAAATAGGTTTTGAATTAATCCACTTGGAATAACCCTAATTGGCTTAAACACCCAAAATAGGTCCTTAATTAATTAGAGCTAATCATACATCAAATTGACTTGAAATCAATTCTCCACTGACCTTTAGGATCAGAAGAACCTACCGAAAAATTTGAAGTCAATTGGACTTGGTTAGCCCTACTAAATGGGTTGATTAAGCCATTTAGCTAATTTAAACTTTAAAAAATTCATAACTTTCAAAATACTCTTCAAAAATTCACCAAATTGGTTTTGGAGCCTCTATGATATTATGGGAATTTAAGAAAATTAAAATTTCAATTTTCTAAAAAAGTTGATTTTTTGCATTATTTTAATATTTTTAATAATTAAAAAATAATAAAAATCACAAAAATAATAAAATTCACCAAAATGTTACATTTTGAATTTTAATCACTTAGGAACAAACCCCATATTTTTCTTAAGTCTCTATAATGAGATATTAAATTTTAAAGCCCTAAGGTAATTTTAAAATTAAAAAATGTATTTTTTAGCATTTCCACTAAAATAATTCTAATAAATCAAAGAAAAATCTTAAAATTGTAAAAATTGATTCTCTGATTTCCTTGAAATCAGAGAGATTTTTGAAAAATATAAAATTCATTTTTCAACCTTTATTTTATTTTTAAATTAATTAATACCCCAAAAATCAAAATAATTATAATAAAAAGAATATAATTCAAAAATCACCAAAATTGGTCCAAGTGGTCCTCTGGTCATTAGGAATGTCCCATAATTTTCTTAAGGACAGAAACTTTCCCTTGGTCATGTTATTAAATTTTCCTTGAAAATTCTTATTTTCCACCAAAAATAATTATATAAATAAATTAGATACAAAAAAATCACATTTTCTCCTCTAATGTCTTGATTGAAATATTAGTGAAGTCACATAAAAATTTCAAATTCATTTAAGCTCAATTTAGTGAGTTATGAAATTAGTAAGTTTAAGGGGCAAAATGGTAATTAAAATTTTAACCTATAATTAAAAATTTTAGGTTTAATTAAAATGGTGGGTAAAATATTTGATACTAAGTTGATTTTGGATGATTGAAATTTAAATAATTAAAGGGTAGAAACCTACTAAACAATTTAAAAATAATTAAAATAAACCTTAATTAAATAATTGATTAAATTTGGAAGAATAATAAAATTGGAATTATTAAAATAGGGATATTATTAGGAAGAGATTTGTTCTTTAATTTAAGAATCCCTAAATTAATCATCTCAATAATATTTAATTCCTAATTAAAATGATAATCCAAATTTAAGATTTAAAATGCTAAAAGACTTAATCATTAAATTAAATTAAAGTTAAATTATTTAAATTAAACTCTTTTAAAATTTCAATTAAATTAATACTTTAACAATTAAAATTAAATCATCTTTAAAATTAAAAATAAAATATTAAATTAAAATTAAAAATAAAATATTAAATTAAAATTAAAAATAAAATTAAATTAAAATTTAAATTAAATTAAATTAAATTAAATTAAATTAAATTAAATCAAATTAAATCAAATTAAATTAAAATTTAAATTAAATTAAATTTAAATAAATTAAATTAAATTAAAGTAAATTAAATCAAATTAAATTAAATCAAATTAAATTAAATTAAATTAAATCATATCAAATCAAATTAAATTAAGTTAAAATTAAAACTAAACCAAATTAAATTAAATTAAAGTTAAATTAAATTGAATTAAAAATAACATCACCTAAGACATAAAGAAATTCAAAAATAAATATGAAGCAACTTGAACACTATTCCAAATTTAAACCCGTTAACTGAAATTAAATTAAATCACAAACCATTTGAACATCAATTTGCCCTCGAAAGCTTTTGTTGTCATAACTCCTAAACAGAACGATAAATGAAATGTTACTTCCCTCATAGGATATTCAAATGTCCTAGTTCACTGAGTAAGATAACAACAAAACTTGAATTCCGGACGATTAATTCATTTGTATAATTAAATTCATTTGGACTTAAAACAATTCTAGAAATATTGAAAAGATGTTTAAGATTCTTCTTAAGCACTTCCTCAATATGATAGGATATTTATAAGAACAATTGAACTTAATTGTTCTTTGATGAAGAAAATCGTCCTCAAACCAAAACACAAGGACCTAGACGTCATAGGAAATGACTAGCTATAGGATTAGTGACCCATAATTTTATATTATGATATTTTTAATTTAATTGCAACGACGCCAAAAACTCGACCCCGCTATATTTTATGTATAGAATTGTAATTGTTTATGTTGTGGATGCTACGCAAGTATACATATCGTATCAAGTAATATAGGGCTCTAGTGGAGTCCTGGTTATCGATCCCACAGGGAAAGAGAAAATTAAATAACGGCTAATTTTAAAATAATAATAATAATTTTAAAATAGTATACAAAAATTTGGAATTCTGAATTTAAGCGCAATAAAGTAAACTAAGTATTTCAATTAGGTAACTTAACTAAGTAAAAAATTAATACGAATTGAAAGTGCAGGAAATAAAACTAATTGCTAAATAAGTCTTAACTATTCAGAAAAAGTATCTTTCCCCTTGTTTAGAAATTTAAGTGATTGATGAATTTAAATAGATAATTTCAAGGTATTGTGACAAATAGGAGCATTCCTATTCTTTACCCTTTGGTCCAGGTGTAAAGAATATTGACTAATCCTATGTTTGATTACTGAATCTGCGGCTAGGCTGGGAGGATACCGACTGCCACTTCAGAGCTCCCACGTTCCCCCGCCCGAGGGCTAACATCTACACTTCAGCTCTCAAACAATAGGACCGAATTGAATATTTTAGTCCGTCACACTAAAATGCTCAATTCTACGCCCGATTATATTATTTCCCTATTTATTTGCACCCTCCTTCCAAGGCTTTTGAATTCCCGAATATCAGATGTAATTTTTACTATAGTTGATAATCAACATATTTTAACAAATCAAATGGCCAGTTTGAAAGTAAATTAAGTTTTAAGTAAAAATTATCACAATTTATTAATATATATATAAATACTTCTATTTTTAGTTCATTAAATCACTTAATTTCATAACAGGGAGAAAGACTAAATAAACTACTCAGAATGCATGGAAACTAAACTAAGCATGGATTTCATTTAAAGTTAAAAACAATAAATACAAATACTTATCTTAATTTATCTCCAAGCAGACTCCTCAGCGCTTCCTTTGACTCTTCCTTCCAGTACAACAAAACTCACTAAAAACTTACTAACTCACTAAATACTCACTTATAACACTCAAGGACTCTCTAAGACACACACTAAGACACAAAACTGCACACAAAACTCGACACAATAACACACTTAGAACACACTAAAGACTTAATTTCGGCTTCTATATATAGAGGTGAGCAAAGGACCAAGAGGTGTGTAAGCATCCCTTCAAAAAGTGTCCAGGTTCAATGTATCTGCACCATTTGAACTATCTCGCCTTCGGCGACGAACTACCTCGCTGTCGGCGAGGCTTCTAGAAGATCTTCAAACCGCTCTAGCTCACTGTAAGCGGGATCGGGCTCGCTGTCAGCGAGACAGTTATAATTCTTCAGAATTTTCTTCTCGTAACCTTGCCGTCGGCGGGCTCCATCTCGCCGTCGGCGACTCAGCACAAATTGCATGATTTTGCTCCAAATTCGCTCCTTTTTATGATTTCTGCTTTTATCACCTAAATTCTTCATTCCTCCAATAAAATAAAGAAAATACCCTTCTTTAAAGTGCAATTTCATCAAAAATAGGTATGAATTTCTTAATAAATTTTTCAGTGATCAATTATGAATTTGGTAGAAAACCATAACCCTTCCCTTAGCTTTACCTAGGAACTTGCTTAAATATTCTAAATTGTGTTTAAGTGCAGTTTGGGATGACGGGAAGACCCTCCGAGTACGCTTTTATTTTGTTGCAATTTATTTAATCGCATCGCACTTACTTTTCTTGCATGATAAACAACCGTTGCATGAAAACCCACACTTTTAGGATAGTCCCTAAAACTAAAACCAAAACTAAATTAAAAGTCATTACAAGATAAAATTCACCGCCACAACATTTCAAAATATAAAACAACTCAAAATTTAATCACAAACGTAACACAAAACTGCAATTACAACTAAATTAAAACGTCTCGTTGGATGATCGGGAATACCTCGGATGATGTAACCTACGTGTTGCTAACGGGATTTCCCACGGTCTAAATGAAAGTGCGGAACTCATTCAGTTGAGTTTAGCAAATTCATCTGGACTAAGTGAATCCGATAAAAATAACGATGCCGGAAGGATGGAACCGTGGGATCTTAACCGGTGTTGTTATAATCAATTTTAAGATTTGTTTAATTAAAATATTAAAAAAAACACCTGGATTTTAAGATTTTCCCTAAACCAGAACACTTCTCTCATCTCCTAATTTATGACTTCTAAAACTAAACCTCTGCGACAACGAGGAGCTCGGAGCATGGTGGGCAGCATGACCATCGTCATCAGCAAAACAACTCTACATCAGCTAAACATTCCTAGAATTAAATAACCAATCCATAGGATTTCGAGGTAGTTTTCCTAGTGCAACATAAATCCTCAACTCTTCGTTAGGCATTTGCATGAGCATGTCATGTAAATTAAGCCCTAACCAGTCTTAGGACTCCGAGGTAGTCGTCCGATACGACATAAACCCTCACATCTTCAAGGCTATTTGTGTGATTTTACCATACAAATATAAGTCTAAATTAATTAAAATTGGCAAGATCAAAACATTAAATAAACATTAGGGCCTTCCTAAATTCAAGCCAAACAATAGGATAGTCGGGAAATTACCGAAGTTCGCTTCGAATCCGTGATTTCTCCTACCTTTCTTCCTTTGAATTCCCAAAATAAAACGTTCCAAATTTGATCCATTCCCTATTGAAATTTCAAAATTCAATCCCTTGAAAACTTAAACTTTGAAATTCTTGAGAGCAGAATTACTGATCATTATCGAGAGTTTTCTTAAATGATTTACTTCATTTAAGATGTAATTAACTATAAGGGCTTTCCCTTATAGGGAACTTTAAGAACCTGTGTAATATAAACCCCGTTTAATGCTTTCATACTAAGCGAGGGAATTTGTCAGCTTATAAAATTGGTTCGCGGACCAAACGGATGTCACAAATCTTCTAGTTTATTTAATCGAGCCCCATCACCAAACAAGTGTATCTATTCTTCGAGATAGATACACGAGTTTGTGATGCGGTGCTCATTTATATAAACTATTTGGGATGTGAGATCGGTTTGATTTCATATCTTAAAATTTTCAAATTTAAAATTATTTTCAAAATCAAATACTACTTTTCAAATTATTTATTTAAATTAAATTAAAAATTCGCCGACAATTTCTGTTAGGCGACTCCCTTTTCAAAATAAAACACAACCTAAAAATAATGCCGACAGCGTCGTTGCAATTTAATTAAAAATATCATAATATAAAATTGTGGGTCACATCTCTTCAAAAAGTGTCCAGGTTCAATGTATTTGTATTTTGAACTGGCTCGCCGTCGGCGAGAAACGACCTCGCCGTCAGCGGGGCTTCTAGAAGGTCTTCTAACCGCGCGATCTCGCTGTCAGAGGGCTCGGGCTCGCTGTCGGTGAGGTAGTTATAATTCCTTCAAAAATTCTCTTCACGATCTCGCCGTCGGCGGCCTCGATCTCGTCGTCGGCGAAGTAGTTATATTTGCATGAATTTCCTCCTTTTTGATCCAAATTCGCTCCATTTCATGCCTTTTGCTTCCATCACTTATAAATCTTCATTCCTGCAATAAAATAAAGAAAATAACTTTCTTTAAAGTGCAATTTCATCAAAAATAGATATGAATTTCTTAATGAATTTTTTTGTTATCACAGATCATCCCAGAATATGAACTATAAAGAATGCAAAATGTTGAGAAGAAGACTTTCGAATACTTCGAAAGGATTAGAGGCAAAAGAATCAATATTTTGGAAGGCCTCGAGTTACACACAGGTGTTTTCTCAGAGTACGAGCAACAGCAGATTGTGGATTGCATCTTAGAACTTCAGAAAATGGGTCGAGCAGGTCGTTTGAGGGAAAAGACTTATTTGGAACCCCGAAAATGGATGCCAGGGAAAGGAAGAGTTACAATACAATGCAGATGTTGCTATAATTTCACAGAGGAAAGAAAAGGAAATCCACCAGGGATACTCCGTCACGGTGAGGTGGATCCAATGCCGAGGATAATTAAAAGAATGGTGAAAAGAATGAAACGTGGAGGGTACTGCCAGCAGACTGCATACCCAACAGTTGCATCATCAACATTTATCAGAAGGGCGACTGCATACCTCCACACATAGACCACCATGACTTTGTTAGACCTTTCTGCACAGTTTCGTTCGTCAACCAATGCAATATCATGTTTGGATCTGACCTCTGGATAGCAAGCCTGGGTAAGTTCCGAGGGCCGGTGGAGATACCACTTCCGGTAGGTTTCATCATGATATTACAAGGAAATGGAGCAGACATCGCAAAACATTGTATACCGGGAGTACCAGTGGAGCGGATCTCCGTCACTTTTAGAAGGATGGACGACAGAAAGGCGCCTTACCACTTCCAGCCAGATCCAGAATTGGAGAGTCTCCGGCCCTACGAGTTGTGAGTTACACGGGAAATAACACACCTCCAATGCACATTCATGCGGCACTCCAACCAAGGACGGCTTGGAAGGTGATGTTATTGACCGTGTATCTCATTATTCAGACATGGATTTTTTAACAGATACTTTTTGGATGGATCAACAAGAATCATACATAGTCCGTTTTGAGTCATGGATTGTGTGAGAAATATTTCGATCGAGTTGTATGATGTATCTTCAACAAGATTGGAATGAAAGTGACCATGTCACATTTTGCCTTCACCTATTTTTGTGCAAATTGATTGGGAAACGCCATTAAAGTTAAATGAACTTTGAACAAAGAACAGAAAAGAAAAGAGAAATAAATAAGAACCTTTCTTAGAAATCCAAATATTCAAATGAACTTCAAATCCACATGAACACCAAGTAAAATTCACGTGAACATCAAATAAACAACAAAAATAAAATTGGATCATTAAAGGACAAACAAAATGAAAATGAATCTCAAATGGAATTACAATCTCAATCTATCTCTTTCAAATCCTTCAATTCTTTCTCAGATCAAAATCTACTTCAAACTACTTTGAAACCCGCTTTCGGGATGTTCTTCCTCAAGGAAAACTCACACTTCAAATTTCAAAAATCCTACACCTTTTTCGTCACATCGAAACCCTTTTGATTTTTTGTGATCTCCCTTCCCTCTTGTATGGAGATTGACTAGGTCTATTGACACGGAGCCACGAACTTTGTTTGATTTGGTTCTGATGGCATGAGACTGGGTCCTTCTTCATACATTACAACTTTCGAGACTGGTACCTAAATTCCAGTTCTCATTTCGAGGTCGGTACCTAAATCCCGACTCTCCTTTCGAGATCAATACCTAAATTTCGATTATCTTTCGAATTGATACCTAAATTTCAATTCTAAACTTCCGAAACTGGTACCTAAATTCCAGTTCTCATTTCGAGGTCGGTACCTAAATTCCGACTCTCCTTTCGAGATCGATACCTAAATTTTGATTCTCTTTCGAATTGATAACTAAATTTCAATTCTAAACTTCCGAGACTGGTACCTAAATTCCAGTTCTCATTTCGAGGTCGGTACCAAAATTCCGACTCTCCTTTCGAGATCGATACCTAAATTTCGATTTTCTTTCGAATTGATACCTAAATTTCAATTCTATACTTCCGAGACTGGTACCTAAATTCCTGTTCTCATTTCAAGGTCGGTACCTAAATTCTGACTCTCCTTTCGAGATCGATACCTAAATTTCGATTCTCTTTTGAATTGATACCTAAATTTCAATTCTAAACTTCCGAGATCGAGTACCTAAATTCCAGTTCTCATTTCGAGGTCGGTACCTAAATTCCGACTCTCCTTTCGAGATCGATACCTAAATTTAGATTCTCTTTCGAATTGATACCTAAATTTCAATTCTAAACTTCCGAGACTGGTACCTAAATTCCAGTTCTCATTTCGAGGTCGGTACCTAAATTCCCGACTCTCCTTTCGAGATCGATACCTAAATTTCGATTCTCTTTCGAATTGATACCTAAATTTCAATTCTAAACTTCCGAGACTGGTACCTAAATTTCAGTTCTCATTTCGAGGTCGGTACTTAAATTCCGACTCTCCTTTCGAAGTCGATACCTAAATTTCGATTCTCTTTCGAATTGATACTCAAATTTCAATTCTAAACTTCCGAGACTGGTAGCTAAATTTCAGTTCTCATTTCGAGGTCGGTACCTAAATTCCGACTCTCCTTTCGAGATCGATACCTAAATTTTGATTCTCTTTCGAATTGATACCTAAATTTCAATTCTAAACTTCTGAGACTGGTACCTAAATTCCAATTCTCATTTTGAGGTCGGTACCTAAATTCTGACTCTCCTTTCGAGATCGATACCTAAATTTTGATTCTCTTTCGAATTGATACCTAAATTTCAATTCTAAACTTCTGAGACTGATACCTAAATTTCAGCTCTCACTTCGAGGTCGGTACCTAAATTCCGACTCTCTTTCTGAGATCGATACCTAAATTTCGATTCTCTTTCGAATTGATACCTAAATTTCAATTCTAAACTTCCGAGACTGGTACCTAAATTTCAGCTCTCATTTCGAGACTAGTACCTAAATTTCAGTTCTCATTCCGAGATTGATACCTAAATTCTGACTCTCATCCTTTTTTCGTCGATACCTAAACTCTGATTCTCACTCCGCGGCTGGTACCTAAGTTCCAGTTTTCTTCATAATCCTGAGGTTGAAACCAAGGTTTCAATTCTCATTTCAAATCCAAATTTCAAATTCAAAATTTCCTCAAATTGATTTTAAACCAAACTTCAATCTAAATTAAAACTCAAGCTAAAATGTAAGCTCACACATTGAAACTTGAAATTTAAAAGTAAAATGAAATCTAAATCTAATTCCCCAGATCATGTGATTTGGAGTTCACCTCCTTTTCCATTCCCGCAGAGAGTTCGAGAACCTCCGCTCGGGAGATATACCCGATACTCCCCAGCGGAAGTTCTTCTACTTCGTCCTAAGTTTGTCACTTGGACATCTGTGTTGGTTTTGTTGATCTATTCGGTCAACACCAATACGCGTGGTGTGCTTGGTTAGCACACCACACCTATTGGGGGTCCATTCGTTGACCTCATTTTTTATGAGGTCTTCTCTTCTCTCTTTAGTACTTAGGATCTAGCCTAAAGCTTTTCCTTTGACTATCTTAGAGGACTAGAAGTGGAACCCACCCTTTAGAAGTTTAAACACCTCTTGACTCCCTACAAACTCGACAAGCTTGATTGTAAACCCCTAATCACCTAGAGGGTTGAAATCAAATGTGAAGGTTTAAAGGATGAGTTCCCTATAAGACTCTTTAGCCTTAGGACTACCCTGGGTGGCCTGGTCTGGTGAGGGTTGACTTACACACTCACTACACTCATACTCTACACTCTCACACACATAATCCAAATCCTAAAACCACACCTATACCCAACTTGACTCCCTGACTTATGTAGGTAATTCATATGGATGGACCTTAACCCCTAAGCCCCTGGCTAAGAGGGTTAGGAACAACATAGTGAATGCCTCCAATGAGTCATCTCATGGCTCATATAGGCTTAATATTACTTCATGGCTCAACCAAAGTGATTCCACTTTACTCAAATTTCATAAATCTTCATTTTTTTCAAAATTTCAATTTTTGACCCCCAGGACCCCTACACCCATCAAACCTACCAAATACCCTTAGAATTACCCAAAATTTGCAAAATCACCTAAATTGCCCAAAAGTCCTCAGAATCAATCCTAAACATTTTCCCCCACTCAAATTGACCATCTCCAGACAAAAATACCAAAATTTCTAAAAATACCCCCAATACCCTCCAAATTACCAAAATGCCCCACTTGACCCAAAAAATCCAAAAATTCAGAAAATTCCCAGAAAATTCCAGAAAATCCCAAATATTCCCAATTTCATTTTGTCCAACTACACCATGCTCCAATTGTTTCAATTTACCCCACTTTTACCAAAACACCCAATTTAGCCCATTTTAAACCCAAATGAACCCAATGTCAAACCAAATCACCCCAATTGGTCTCAATTTTGGTCCAATTCAATTCTAAACTTCAATTCAATATCCCCAATATCAATCTAGACCAAATGCAAGCCCAATTTGATTGGCATTTGAATCCAATTTCATTTTAAAAGCTTAAGGCCCAATTTTGACCCATGACCTAAACCTAGCTCAAAACAACCCAATTCAATCCAAATTTGACCCAAATCTTTTCTAAAACCTTCCTAGCATCCCCACAAACAAAGAACTAACATGAGTTGTCCAAAATTTGGACCCAAACCTTACTCAATTTCAACCCAAACCCAAAATTCTTTAAATGGGCCTACACCCAAACCTAACCCAAATGGGCCCAAATCCCAAAATCAAAACCCAACCAAAGTTGAAACCTATTTGTAACACCCCCATAAACATTTCCCAACATTAATTTTACATAAATTTCAACATTAGCCCAACTTTAGCCCAAGATAGCTCATTTTGACCCATTTGGACTCTATTACCAAAGAGACCCAAATTAGACCCAATCCAATTCCAAATCACCTCAAACTTGCTTCAAATCACTCATGACACATCACTAAACAAAACCCAACATTTATTTGACATGGCCCTTTACAAACTTTTCATCCAAAAGCCCATTTTGAAACATGAAAGCCCACTACCTTAAACCATTCTAAACGCCCACCTTTACCAAAATTTAAAAAAAAAAACCCAAACCCATCCTAAAGTCCATATGACACTCTCCCTCATCTTACATTCAACTTAAAATCATTTCTAAAGTCCTAATTTATCATCAAACCATTCCAATTCTAGCCACATGACAATTCTCATCAAAATGCCAAAAATCACAAAACCCTTCCTCATGAAAGTTGACTTAGCTTCTTCCAAGCCAAAGGTGAGCCATGAAGCCATGCATGAGCCACATGGGAGCCATGGGGGCTTTGGGCACCTCACCATACCAAAGATAGGAAAGGAGGGAGGCTCTTTCCATGATTCCTAAAAGTCATTAGCCTTAATCATGTCTCCCTTAAACCCAAATCTAATTTAAATATTCTTAGAAAGGGACCTCACCACCTTTGACCTGTTAACCTAACTCATTCCCCCAGCCTAAAACCAAGTCATGGGAAGGTGAACCCAACCCAAATACATTAGTTGACCAAATTGAGCCAAAATTAGTCATACCCCCATTCCATTTTGATCCAACCACTTTACACTTGGCAACTACCAATTGAATACACAAAACCCCAGCCCTGACTCACCTGAACCTGAGGGTGACCCGTGCCTGCCGGCCAGCCGCCTGGATCGCCGGAAAACACCACACCCGAGAGCTCCCATGTGAGCCAACATTGAAATTCTCCCTTGCTGAGTTGTCCCATGCCCAATGGCCACCATGGTTGTTCTTATCCTCACCATAGCAGCTGATCCCAACCCTTAACTCCCCCTGGGAGGCCCTCTAGCCACTCCTATTTAAACCCCACCTCTCTCGGCCATGGAGGAGGTGCTGAAAACAAGACTACTGAAACTCTGCCAAAATTGTCCCAGACCACTCTCCACACATAGAGCAATTGATCTCCAGTGTCCATTTGCCCTAATCCCCATTAACATAGCTCAATTTCAGAGTCCAAATTCCACCCAAAAACAGGACACTTCACTACAGTGAGCCAATCTCCAAATTGATTGATCCTACACCTTCACCAGTACCAAGAGGAGAAGTTCCCGCGTGAAAGCCCCCTCTCCGAGGCCACCCAGGTTGCTCCGACCTCCAAGATTTGTGATCGGTTGTAGTCACTTTTGTACCTGAGCAATTCACTGAGGCCAAGGGACTTCATCTGGAGCTTGCTTGGACCCAATCGAACGTGACACAACTCTCAGATCGAAGCTTCACTTCTCTGAGCAAAGGTATGAACTCTCTCTTCCTCATGAGCTTCTGGAGATTCTCCATTCGATATGAATCAATTTCAATGCATGTTTACCGTATGGATGTGTTCGTCTCTTCAAGACGAATCCATAGAGCATAAGAACATGAAAATCCATTGAAAATTGAGTGAGATCTTAGGGTTTTAGTGTGGATGGTCACGGGTTCACACCAGTCGTAGACGATGACTGGGAGCCGTTGGATCGCGCGTGTATCGAGTAGACGACTCAGATGGTGTCGGACCAGGAGACGGTACGTGAACCGCGGGCCCCGTGGCAGCTGACTCAGATGGCGGCGCCGAACCATGAGACGCTGCGTGGCCTTTCGGATCCGCTAAGGTTGACGCGACGCCGCATGGTTAAGTAGGAAATTAGGGTATTTTCTTATTTATTAAATATCTAGAACTTCAAAAATTCATAACTTTGTGTATAAAAATCCTAAAAATAAAATAAAATTACCCTCTTGCTCAGTGAACAAAGGAGAATAATGTGGAAAAGAAATCAGATCATTTCATCAAGTATTTTATTTTTAATAATTTATTTACTCTCTGCACTATTTCAATTCTCCATGCATATAGGAAATTCACCATGGCATGAGACCATAGGGCTTTTAAAGCCTCTGAACTTGGGAACATTCCCTGAATTTTCCAAGGTCAGAGGCCATCCCTATGAGAAGTTATTGATTTTCCAAGTTCATGTTATTATTTTGAGTATTTTAATTCCAATAATTAGCATGTTGAGAAATAAATTCCAGGAAAATTTTTTGATGTTTCTTATGACCAGAGAAACCCAAGAAAAATAGGTTTTGAGTTAATTCACATGGAGCAACCCTAATTGGCCTAAACACCCAAAATTGAACTTTAATTAATTAGGGTTAACTATACATCAAATTGAATTGAAAATAATTCTCCACTGTCCTTTAGGGTTAGGTGAGTCTCACATAAAAATTTGAAACTAATTGGACTTGATTTGATCCACCAAATGGGTTGATTAAGCCCCACAAGTAAAATTAAACTTTAAAAATTCATAACTCACAAAATACTTTTCAAAAATTCACAAAAATGGTTTTGGAGCTTCTCTGATATCAGAGGAACTTAGGAAAATTAAAATTGTAATTTTTTAAAAAAATTAATTTTTATCATTATTTTAATATTTTTAATAATTAAAAAATAATAAAATCATAAAAATATTAAAAATCACCAAAATGTCACATTTTAACTCCTAATCATTTATGAATAAGCCAAATATTTTTCCTAAGTCCCTAGGGTGAGATATTGAATTTTAAAGGCTTAATGTAATTTTTAATATTAAAAAAATGAATTTTCAATCTTTTTCACTAAAATAATTCCAATAAATCAAATACAAATCAGAAAAATATAAAATTTGTTTCTCTAGACTCCTTGAGGTCAGTGAGATTTAATAAAAATATAAAATCCTTTTTTAAACTTTAATTTTATTTTAAAATGAATTAATACTCCAAAACTCAAAAGTAATTCTAATAAATAAAATATAATTCAAAAAATCACCAAAATTGGTCCAAATGGTCCTCTGGTCATTAGGAACATCCCTTAATTTTCTTAAGGACAGAAGCATTTCCTTGGTCATGTTATTGAATTTTCCTTGAAAACCCCTATTTTCCATCAAACATAATTACATAAATAAATTAAATACAGAAAAATCACATTTTCTCCTTTAATGTCTTAATTGACATGTGAGTGAGGTTACATAAAAATTTTAAGTTCATTTGAGCTTAATTTAGTGAGTTATAGAATCATTAAGCTTGAAGGGCAAAAGGGTAATTAAAAATTCAACCCTTAATTAAAATTTTAGGATTAATAAAAGGGGAGGGTAAAATATTTGATTTTAAACTGATTTTGGATGATTGAAACTTAAATGATTAAGGGTAGAAACCTACTAACCATTTCAAGTATAATTAAAATAAAAGTTTAATTAATTAATTAATTGAAATTTTGGAAGAATAATAAAATTGGAATTATTAAAGTAGAAATATTATTAAGAGGATATTTATTCTTTAATTTAAAAATCCCTAAATAAAACACTTCAATAATACTTAAATTTCAATTAAAAAAATTTCATAAAAAGAATAATCTCAATTAATAATTAAAATTAAAATTAAAACTAAATTAAAATTAAATTAAATTTAAATTTAAATTAAAATTAAATTAAATTAAAATTTAAAATTAAATTAAATTAAAATCAAATCAAATTAAATTAAAATTAAATTAAATTGAATTAAAATTAAATTGAATCAAAATTAAATTAAAATCATTTAACAACAAACCTAAATGAAATCATTAAGAATTAAATTTAAAATAACTTGAACACTATTCCAAACTTAAACTATTTTTTTATAATTAAGTCAAAATTAAAATTAGATCATTAAGTTTAAATCATTAAAATATTTAATAAGTTGATTTGCCCTTTTAAAGCTCTTATTATTATAACACTTAAATGAGGTATCAAGTGAAGTGTTAATTCACTTATAGGATATTCAAATGTCCTAGTTCACTACGCAAGAGAACAAAACTTAAACCCCTGGATGATTAATTCACTTGTATAATTAAATCTCTTGGACTTAAAACAATCCTAGAGGTATTGAAAAGATGTTTAAGACTCGTCTTAAGAACTTCCTCAATATGATAGGATGTTTATAAGAACAATTGAATTTAATTGTTTCTTTGATGAAGAAAATCATCCTTAAACCAAAACACAAGAACCTATATGTCATAGGAGATGACTAGCTATAGGATAAGAACTTTGGTAGACAACCAAAACCTCTCCCTTAGCTTTACCTAGATACTTGTTGAAATATTTAAATGCCTTAACATGTGTTTTAAGTGCAGCTTGGGATGACGGGAAGACCCTCCAGGTACGCTTTTACTTTGTTGCAATTTACCGTATTGCAATTTACTTACATGCACTGTACTTTACCTTTCTTGCATGATAAACAACTGTTGCATGAAAACCAAAACCTTTAGGGTAGTCCATGAACCGAAACTAAAACTAAATTAAATGTCACTGCAAGATAAAATTCACCGCCACAACATTTCAAAATATAAAACAACTCAAAATTTAATCACAAACAGAACAACTAAACTACAATTGCAACTAAATTAAAACGTCTCGTTGAATGATCGGGAATACCTCTGATGATGTAACCCACGTATTGCTAACAGGATTTCCCACGGTCTAAATGAAAGTGTAGAACTCATTCAGTTGAGTTTAGCAAATTCATCCGGACTAAGTGAATTCGATGAAAATAACGGTGTCTGGGATGACGGAACCGCGAGATCTTAATCGCTTCGTTTAAACAACTTTAAGATTTGTTTTAATTAAAACATTAAAAACACTTGGATTTTAAGATTTTCTCTAAACCAAAATACTTCTCTCATCTCCTGATTTATGACTTCTAAAACTAAACCTCTGCAACAATAAGGAGCTTGGAGCACGGTGGGCAGCACGGCCATCTTCGTCAGTAAAACAACTCTACATCAGCTAAACATTCCTAGAATTAACAACCAAAGCCATAAGATTTCGAGGTAGTTTGCTTAGTGCAACATAAATCCTCAACTCTTTGTTAGGCATTTGCATAATCATGTTATGTAAATTAAGCCCTAACCGGTCTTAGGACTCCGAGGTAGTCGTTTGGTACGACATAAACCCTCACATCTTTGAGGCTATTTGCATGATTGTGTCATGCAAATATAAGTCCTAATTAATTAAAATTTGCAGGATGGAAACATTAAGTAAATTTCCAAATTGAAGCCAAACCATAGGATAGTGTGGGAAGTTGCCAAGATTCTTCTTGGATCCTCAGCTTCTCCTACTTATCTTTCTTTGGACTCCGAAAATAAATGTTCCAAATTTGAGCTAATCCCTTTTGAAATTTCAAAAATCCAATCCTTTGAAAACCTTAAACTTTGAAATTCTTGAGAGTAAAACCACTGATCATTATCGAGAGTTTTCTTAAATGATTCACTTCATTTAAGATGTAATTAACTATAGGGGCTTGCCCTTATAGGGAACTTTAAGAACTCAGGTAATATAAACCCTGCTTAATTCCTTTATATTAAGCAGGGGAACTTGTCGGCTTATAAAATTGGTTCGTAGACCAAACGGATGTCACAAATCTTCTAGTTTATTTAACCGAGCCCCATCATCAAGCAGTGTGTCTACTCTCCGGGATAGATATACAGTTTGTGGTGCGGTGCTCGTTTATATAAACTATTCGGGATGTGAGATCAGTTTGATTTCATATCTTAAAATTTTCAAATTTAAAATTATTTTCAAAATCAAATACTACTTTTCAAATTTTTTTTTTAAATTAAATTAAAAATTCGCCGACAATTTCTGTAGGCGACCTCTTTTCAAAAATACAACACTCAACCTAAAAATATGCCGACAAAAGAGTGGAGCGGACCTTGTCGAAGCCTTGCTGGAATGTGAGCTTCTCTACTACCGTTAGGAGAACTTCCTCCTACAAGTAGAACGTGTCTACAACCTCCGCGGTGGTGAGATCTTTAAACCCTTTGCATTTTCTTTCTTATCCAGCCTTAGGATTAGTTTTTGGCTAGGTGTTGTGGGTTAGTTCACCCACACGAGGCGAGTTGGACGGCTGACACTAGTTGGCAGGACCATGCACCATTGGATTGACATTTGATTTCCTAGAGGATACCATAGGTTAGGAAGCTTTTGTTGGACACATTCTTAGAGAATTCAAGAGTTTCCCTTGTGATCGTTAGATCGATACCTTAGCAGATCGGAATCCTAATTTTCCTATGGATTTGGCACTTTCAACCTTCCTTGGAGGGTTTAGGATAGTGTGATCTTTAGGAATGGAAAAAGCTTGATAACTATCCCATTCTACAAGATTTTAGGAGGTTCATAGGATGGTAAAAGCTTTGTAGCTAGCCCGCCCTACAAATAGTAAAGGACTTCTCCTTTTAGAAACCAGAGGGAAAAGTTGTCCACATTTCCTCACCAAACCAGGAGGTTACTATGTTGCAAATCCAAGAGCTTCAACCCTAAGTATCTACAAGAGGTTGTTTGGACAAGTTTGACGTGTCTTCGAGCATTTTTGAGTTGCATTGCATATGTGTGTTTATTTCTTTTATTTTTGCATGTGGATCATGTTGCATATCGTATGCATGATCACTTGAACACTTTAGTTCTATCGGTCACCCTAGCATGATCAACCAATCATCTTGAGTCTGATCAGCAATCCCAGCCTGATTGACCTACTTTATGGGCTCGATTGGCCACCTCAATCTGATTGCCTAATACCTTGGGTTTGATCAACCACACCAGTTTCATTGCCTGATTTTGGTCACGACCAAGTCGACCTATTTTTCTGGCTTGATTGAATGTTCCGGCCCGATCACCCGATCTTTTGGCTTTGATCGACCACACTCGTTCGATCACATACTTTGAGTTTGATCGACCACTACGACACATTCACCCTATATTTTGGGTACTATCGACCAGCTGGTTCGATCATCTGCTTTGGGTTCAATCAGTCACCCTGGCCTAGTCACCTAACCTTTATGGGTTTGATTGACTACACCGGTTTGATCATGCACTCCGGGCTCGATCGTCCACCCCATCTTGATTGCCCAATATTTTGGGTTTGCTTGACTGCACTGGTTTGATCACCCACTCCGAACTCAATTTGCCACCACATCCTGAATGACCGATCTTTTGGGTTTGATTAACCGCATCGGTTTGATCACCCACTTTGAGTCCAATCAGCCGTCATGTCCCGATTAAATAGATTTTTTGGGCTAGATCATCTAACTCGGCCCGATCACCTGATCTTTTGATTTTGATTGACCTCACTGGTTCGATAACCCTCTCCGGGCTTGATTAGCTGCTTCAGCCCGATTACCTGATCCTTTGGGTTTAATCGACAGCAACAGTTCGATCACCTACATTGGGTCCGATCGACCATCCTGTATTAATCGCCTGATTTTTTTTGGGTTTGATTAGCATCATCGGTTCAGTCAGCTACTTTGGGTATGATCGGTCTTCTTATCCTGATCGACTCATTTTTTGGGCTCGATCAGTCGCCCCAGCTTGTTTTCCCAATATGTTGGGCTCGATTGACTGCATGGGGTCCAATATGCTGTCCCGATCCGATCACTCGATCTTCAGGTGCAATCAATCTCCTCACATCAATCATCCTCTTTGGGTCTAATCGGTCTTCTTAAGCTGATCACCCACTCCTTTGGGCACGATCTATCATCCAAGATCAATGACAACTTTTTTAGTTTGACAACCGGCCACTGTCTGGACTATCGATCACTTGCATGCTTGTATGTTTTTTTTGCATGTTGCATGTTTTCTTTGCATGTGTATGAATAAGCTTTTGAATTGATTTCTATGTTCCATTACATGTAAAACATTTTTACTTTGCATGCTTTTCATGTGGCATGTTTGGGTGCCTCTCTGAGTACCCCCACTTATGGTCTCTCTTTGAGCGCTCACACTTGTAAGTGTCTTCCCAACCTACGACGATGTATGCATGGGGACGGACACTTGCATAATTTTGGAGGAGATGGCTCAAATGTATAGCTGAATGCCTAATTCCCCGTGATATTGCCCAGAGTGTCGTAGGTATTTCACATTATGTTAAGCACGACTTATGCTTCCTAGCCACTATACTCGTGTGAGGCACAATGTGTGCCCACTTAGGTGTGTGATTCTCACTTGTAAGGATCACCTCACTTAGATAGTTTGACACTTAGCATTTTTTCTATGCTTGACATTTTTGTATGTCATATGCTTGAAATTTCTATATATCATATGCTTGACTTGTCTCATTTGTCTTGCTGGATATTTTTCTTGTTTGCATGTGTGCTCAATGAATGCCTTTAAGTTAATGTGTAAATCATTTTCATAGGCATCATTTTAATCGATGCAAATTCACTTATTGCCAGTGCCAGTCTATCGCATGGCGCTCTGGGTCCCCAGACAGGTGTAATTCCTTTCCATAGGTGGCATGTTTTATCGGGACATCCCATTTTTGTATGTCATGTTGTAGGTAGCATCCTTAAATTCATTTAAACGATATGTTTCACCCTTTTATATGCCAGTTGTGATTTTTTTGTGCTTTGGTCTAATAATCATAATAAGGACTTCTTGCATGATTGTATGCTTTCCCATTCACCTTGTTGGTTTGTTCCACTTATTAGAAGAAATGCATATTTGTTGGTCGTGATATTCAAACGAGTATTGCTCGTAAAGATGCCTCAGTGAGCAATGCAAGTTTCTGTAACACAAGTAACAAATAGTATGACTATGCTAAGGATCCAAGGACTCTAAAGTACATCACATGCTTCACGGACCCACAATTTATGATCTGTTATTTTAAGGATATGAGAAAAATGGATATTTTTGCTATTATAAGTATTACTCGACTACTGTAAGACTATATATGTTAAGACAAGTGGGAGACCACCACTTTTACCTGCCACCCCTTTCTTGTGACGTGCTTTAGATTCTTTAAATCTCTATGACGGGGTCGATTTGGTGACCCTGTCAAAGTCATACGATAATCAGAGACTTTACCCTGAGTAATTAGACGCTGACTATGACACTTTTTATTTTATGTTGTGTTAGGCTTTGATGTAGGATGATATATATTCTTTTAGAAGCCTTTAGCTATTTTTCTAAGTTGATGTACTTATGTTAGCCAAGCATCATTTTTTGTGCTTTTTGGTGTGCTTATATGCTTGATAAGAATGGTAGTATATTAGAGCGTTCTTTTGTTAAATTCATACGACAATCAAAGACTTTACCCTGAGTAATTAGATGTTGATTTGGACACTTTATTGTTTGATGGTGTGTTAGGCTATGATTCAGAATGCTAGATAGTATTTTAGACACCTTTAGTTATTGTTATTTATTGTTGCACTTATGCTAGCCAAACATCATTTTTTGTGCATTTTGGTGTGCTTGCATACTTGATATGAATTATAGTATATTAGAGAGTTCTTCTATAAGGAGTTATGCTTATATATATGCACACAAACACATGTATAGAAAGGGGAAGCACGTAATGATTTATATTAACCATTTGCTTGCAAATGTTATTTAGCTCCTCTAATGAAAAGGTACGACTCATTATATGTTGCATATTTGTTGGCTTTTTCAGTAATGCTATTTTTGTTTAGTTTGAGTCCCTTTCTTTTATTATTTTCCTATGTAATTTTTAGAGTCCTTAGGAGAGTCCTGTAGTAGTAATAAGTACAGGCACATGCTTCAAGGCATTTTTGCATGGGAAACACATGTCAGGGGACCAAAAGCAGCAACTCATTTCTCGTATTTTAATTCTGCATTTAATATTGATGTATAGAATTAGAGCCGGATATGTATATGCAGAGTCCGCCAGCTCTTTTTATTTTCTAGGATATATTGCCAACCCAGTGACAACGAATTTTTATCATTTTGATTTAGTTATTTTTCCAACTTTATTGCATGATTCCATTGTTTCTTTATGTGGTTTGTCTAGAAATAATGAATAGAATATAGGTTCTTTAGGATTAAGATTCTAAATTTGCTACAAAATCATAATAAAATAATCATGATTATGAAATTTTTAGATTTAAAATATTCATGACTTTATAATTCACACTTTTACTTTTTTGCATGACCTTCGAGCCAGATTTAGAATGGACTGCTTCCATGGATATATCTAAAGTCATATAATAGTGCATGCACGCTTAGGACTATAGTAGATAACAACATTCATATTTGCATGTCCTCAGTTGAAGTCCTCGAGCTTCAATCTGACCAGCCTAACATGGATTTCTACTTAGTTCTTCAACATGCTTAGGGTGTTTGAGGCTACTCTGAACCAGACGGGGTGTAAGTCCTTTATGGAGAGTGTTTACAGCTTTATAGCTAGACCTTTTCTTTTGTTTCTTTCCTGAGGCAACTCTGTCATTTTTCTGGTGGGTGAAAGGGTGTAAATGAGTCGAACACGAGCGAGCTAGGCTCAGCTCATGTTCGACTCATTTATGTTTCGAGCTCAAAAGTGTGTTCGTGTTCGGCTCATTTACTTAGCAAGCCAAATACGAGCCATTCATAATCAATGAGTTGTTTTGACAACCCTAATCACGTACCCATAATATGTTAAGGATTGGGGCATGACTTAAAAATTATTGTTTGTGTTAAAACATTATTTAAATCTAATTTAATAATTTTATTCTATCTTCTTAATTAATACTTTTAATTGATTATAAATCATTGTAGTCTTGTAGTCAATTAATTTTTTTAAAAATACTACTCATCGAAATATATATATATATATATATATATATATATATATATATATATATATATATATAATTGATGAGTAATATTTTGAGCCGAACACAAACGAATAAATCTCTATTTGTGTTTGGCTCGTTAACTTAGCGAACGAGCCAAACACGAGCTTTTTAACGAGCCGACACGAGCTGCTTGTGAACAATGAGCCATTTTGACAGCCCTAGGTGGGTGTGAGTCCTACTTCTTGAGCTCCACCTTGTAGGTCATGAGATAGAATCTCGTTCCTTTGAACATAGAGCTTCCTAGGTCTATGTGGATGACACAGTTCATGGGTTGTTGACTGGGGGTCTTTGGATGTGTTGGGTCAACTATCTTCCCGACCAGGTAGACTTAGGGTCCTCGTAGCTTGGGATTAAAGGTCCAAGGTACCCCGACCCAGCTACCTCTATCAATTTAGGATCAATCTACCCTTTCTCTTGTTGAGCCTCTTTAGGTCCTGTCACTCCTTTGACTTTGTTGATATCATCTTAACAGCCTGATTACCAATGAGCTACTATCTGTTTGGGATACAACAATACACCCTCTATCCTAATGGCCTAGTGAGCTCTATCATATAAGTATATTCCCTTCAAGATGATTTTCTTTATTTCATAGGTTCTAATGCCAACGAGCCACTACCCATTTGGGAAGTAAGAGACTCATTCTCTGCTTTTGTGGCTTAGTGGGAGCTTTAAAGCAACAGGGTGCTTTCTTGCAAAATAAACATCATTTGATGGTCTATTCTCCAGATTCACGATAATATAAGTGAAACTCCTTTTATTAAAAGTATTTTTGGGTATCCTGACCCAACTCGCAATAACACAGTAATTTTTGCTTCCAAAAGATGGCCAAAAAAACTTGACCCAATTTATAAATAGCGGCTAGTGTATAAAAATTAAAATGTTGTAAAATTTTAGAAAATATTTTACACATTAGGGGTACTACGCAAATATATGTATCGTTTTAAGTAATATAGGGTTTTCTTTGATAACCCCAGTATCGATCCCACAGAGAAGCGAGGTAAGCAATCCTTTAGGATAATTCCAGTCTATTTCTATAAGGCAAAAATTTGGAATGTTGATTAAAATGGGTTTTCTAATAACTAATCCTAAATAATGTTCTTAAATAAAAAGATAACTTATCTGGATAAATTGGTTTAGAGAATTTTGAGATATTAAAAACTACATTTCTCTTGCAATTGCATAGATAATGTGTAGGAAAGAAATGCTTAGAATTTTATGTAGTAGTGCCAAATAGAAGCATTCATATTCTTTACCTTTGCTTGATAGTATATAGAACATTGTCTAATTTATAGATCGGTTCAGGATGTATTATTAGTAGAATGGGTTAATCTAGGCTCACACTTCTAGATGTCCAAGGGTGGCTATGGTCGGCCCTACTAGTGACCCGTTCCCTTTCTATAAACCGAATTATTAGAATTTATTCTGTCACTCTAAAAACTAATCAATTGTGCGCCCAATAAATAATATCTCCCTATTTATTTGCACTTCACCATGAATAACCCGCATATAGCCTTCGATTACCCATTGATTCATGTGATATCTATTACTTAAGAACTCATATCTAGATAGGTCTCAAAATTCTTCAACAATTTTTAACAATACAAGTGATCAATTTGTAAAGTAAATGAAGATCTGGTATGAATATCATCACCATAATTTAATAAGAGAATATCTAAGCAAATTTTAATTCCTAAACAAGAATCTATTTCATTACAAAACAAAAGTAAATGAAAATAATGGCATAAGAAGTAAAATAATTGATAAAATTATGAAATAAAGATAATTCTATCATAAAAATGACTTTCCTACAGATGTCACTACTTCATATTAAAAGAAAGAGTAAATAAAATCACTTACGAAGCACGAATAATTCACGACAGAAAACTCGATTTAAAACAAAAAAATCCACTAGAATGTGTTTACAATAATTACAAGAGAATGAAGAACACAATACCGAGCTTTTTCCCTCTGAAGGAAAGAAGAATATCTCTCCACCAAAGTCTCCCACCGATCTATGGGCCACTTGTACATTCCTTACATAAATATCTCAAAATCTCTCACCAATCTCTCCATAAGATGTAAAAATCTACATCTTCATACATAAACCTAACTCTAAAATGGCTCACCCTAAAGAAAATGACTTGAAATGGGGGCTAGGGGGGTTTGGATGTAGAAATGATCCATATTTATAGGGCTTCGAAAATGACCACGGGTTGCTTAAGGCACCTCTTCAAAATTCCTCCTTAATCATTGAAGCTTCTAGAAATTAACTGTGGCGCCTAGGTGCCAAGATCTGACACCTATTCCCCAGACTCAGTGCCCAAACAGTCGCACCCCTTTACTTTGGGTCGCACCTCTTCGTGATTTAAACTATTTTCCCGTGTCTAAATTCATTGTATCACATGTCTTCCAGTCTTCTAGAAGGTCTAAAACTGCTTAACACCGGTCCAAAGCCATCCATAATCGTCCATAACCGCCCCTAGACGGGTTATGGCGCCTAGGCCTTGATTCTGGCGCCTAGGCGTCGTTTTCTCTTCGTCACTAGCGCCTAGGCACAACCCTGTGCGCAGCTCCACAATTTTGCTCCGTTTAGCTCTGTTTCAACTCCGTTTCGCCCCGTTTCAGTTGGGTTGCATTCCTAACATCTTAACCTGGATGTAATTAACCATAAAAAGACGTATCAATATGTGCTAAGTTAGAATTTTCTTCCTTGCTCATTTTGGCTCAAAATTGCATAGTTTTTGCTTCATTTTCTCTAAAATCATATTTTTATACTTGAAGATAAAAATATGCAAAAACCTTCCTTTAAAGTGTAATCTCTTTAAAATGTGCATAAAGTTAGCATGAAATGCACACTAAAAATAAGTATTTGTAAAGTGGATCATATCCCCCTGGATGTAATTAACTAGAGGGTTACGTTCCTCTGGGAGATAGTTGACCCCAAAACAAAAATATATTTTTTGGTTCTCTGGGGATGGGTGGCTTATGTAGGGATTATCTTTGTGGATGATTTGTTTCGAGGTACTTTTTTGTAATCCTGTTTGAATGTATACTCTCGCCCATCACACGAAGATTATCAATATATAAGTCTTTCGCTTATTTTTTTTTTATTTTTTTGCCTATTTATTGTCGTATATCCTTCTTTTTATTCCTCAACTCTTTGAATCATTGATGTAATTTGGGAGGAAGATTTATTCAAATATAGGAATTATATGATGACTAATAAATAAACAAGTTGTAGACTCTGAGTTTTAAAAAGAACAAGAAAACAATATCTTTGTACCTGAACCTCCTCAGATTCGTGACTTCCTCCGTGATGTCTCCCATTTTTAAATACCTAACTTACGGGTCTATCAAGCCTTTGTTCTACTCATTCTCAACCGCCATAGGCTCAGGCTCTTCTATGACAAGCCGACTGAGGAGCTGTGATTCCTTTTCCCCCAAGCAAACACACCGGAAAAACATATCAATTACTTGGTTTTCTTCTTGGTTGATGTGATTGATCTGGAAATGCTTGAACTTCCAGATTCCTACCTTGGTCTGGTGAAGGTATTTTTGTCATTGTCTTGTCTCTAGTTTCAAATTCTTTGTATTTGGTTCACCATGAACTGCAAATCTGATTTGACGACAAGGATCCCGACGCCCATTTCTTAAGCAAGTCGCAGGCCAACGATCAGGGTTTCATATTCTGTCTGATTGTTTATTACATCAAAATTTATGGCCATTGAATGGTACATGTGTTCTCCTGCAAGGCTAGTTAGAGCAAGTTTAAGTCCTGCTTCAGGTCTATTTGTTGTGTTATCGATGTGCAATATCCATTCCTTTGGCATATCTTGTCCCTCCTCCATCGTGCTCCTTGTTCTGAGAAGTCTATTAGAAAATCATTGACTGCCTAACCTTTTATGGGCGTACGAGCGGCGTATGCAATTTTGAATTTGCTTTGTTCTACTCCTCTCTTGAGTAGTTGACCTAAGTGTCATTACTGGGTGAGCGTCGTTTTTAGTGGGTGATCCATAGTCGCATGGATAGGATGTGTAAGGTTGCAACCTGTGAGTCGACATAATTGGAGAAAAAGTTAGCTTTTCCATAATCGGATATTTGGTCTCCACTCCTCTTAGCACGTGACTGGTGTAACAAACCAGAAATTGCTTTCCCAACTCTTCTCGAACCAATACGGAGTTGATTGCCTCAGCTTCTACCACCAAGTATAAAGAGAGTTCTTCACTTGGCATTAGGTTTTAGAGGAGTGGGAGAGAAGCTAAGGAATCCTTAAGGTTCTTAAAGGCCTACTGGCATTCATCCGTCCATTAGAAGCTTTCAACCATTCGAAGAGTTTTGAGGAATGCGACACACTTATCTCTAGATCTCAAAATGAACCGACATAGAAGTGTGATCCCGTTGGTTAGCTTTTGGACATCTCGAGTGTTCCACCTGGGAAGCATGTCGATCAGTGCCTAGTTTTGTCGGGGTTCATTTTTATGCATTCGGGGGATAAAGAAAACTTAAGAACTTATCAGGTGATGCTCCAAAAGTGCATTTTAAGTGTTTCCGCCTCATGTTAAATTTTCTTAGCTTCTAGAAAGTTTCTTCTAGGTCATTTACATGTGCTCGGTAGTTCGGCTTTTCACAAGGATATCGTCGATGTATAACACAATATTTTTTCCCATTTGACTCTTAAAAACTATATCCATCAATCTTTGGTATGTGGCCCTGACATTCTTAAGCTCAAATGGAATTACATTATAGCAAAAAATCCCCTCGGTTGTGATGAAGGCATTCTTCTCGATGTCCGCTGGGTTCTTCCTGATTGGGTGATACCCAGAAAAAGTGCCCAATAAACTCATTGCGAGGTATCCCATAGCTGCATCCACCAAGGCTTATATTCTTAGTAGCAGATGACAATCCTTCTTCATGTGGATTTCATGTTGATGAAGTCGACACTCATCCACAACTTCTCATTGGCCTTCTAGACCAAGACGACGTTTGAAAGACAGGTGGGGTACTACAACTCTCAAATGTACCCTGCCTCTCACAGCTTCAACACCTCCTCCTCGATGGATCTGGCCATCACTGTCACTAAGTTTCTTACCTTCAGTCTGATCGGTCAGACTGCTGGGCTCACATTCAATCTGTGGCAGGAGACATCTGGTAGTATTCCAGGCATCTCGACAGCGGACCAAGCGAAGACATCACGGTGATCCCGGAGTCTCGGTGCCCTGCATCAAATCCATCGCTTTTTATGAAAGACTTAACAGGCTCGTATTCTCTGACCAGAATCTCCTGGTGGCTTCAGTGGTCTTGAGCCCACATAATTTTTGGTTTTGTTGATCAAGTGACTCTTGCTTCACGCTCCCAACTGCTCAGCGTAGCACATTCTCGACTGCTCTAGGTCTCCTTTGATTATGATCATCTCTCTGTCCTCTGGGAATTTCACGAAGATGTGGTAGTTGGATAATACCGCCCTGAAGAATTTTTAGCAATAGTCGATCGAAACTGGCATTGTACGATGGACACGAGTCCACTATCATGAAATCTTATGTTTCAGTGAACTGCTTATCTTCCTCAACCTATTTGACCGCCAGCAGAATTACGCCCAATGTCTCCTTCCTTTCTCTATAAAAACCAAAGAGCGGGTTGAGCAACGTAGCCAATCGATCGGCTCGAAGGTTAAGCTTGTCGAACACTGAATTGAACAAAATATTCACGGAGCTCACAGTGTCGATAAGATTACTTTTGACTTAGAAGTTACATATTATCCCTGCGACAACTATGGCTTTGCCATAAGAGCTTCCATTGGGGAAGATCATTATCCGTGAATGTAATGGGGGCACAACCTTCCTCTCTCAGTACGGACGCTAGGTTGCATGGCTCGCCCGTTCTGGCCCTTTTCTAGGAAATTTGTTAAGGGAAATATGTTCCTTCGAATATAGTCAAGACTACCCTGGTAAAAGGAACTGCGATAGTCTAGACGAGTTTGGGCGGGGTTTCTAATGCTGGCGTTTTCTCATGCCTCAAGTGTCCTGGGATCACATGTTTCTTCGACTTCACAACCATGACTATCTCCCTGATGCCATCTTACTAAGGATCCTTATTGGCTGCTACTCTTCGAGTACTCCCTTCTTTCTGGGATCTATGTGCTCCTCTTCTTATTAAAAATATGACTTCATGCTCACCACACCTTTTAGGATGTTGAATCTAAATTTGTCCGAGGCACGCCTAAGTAATAGAGCGCTTGAAATCAAAGGAGAGAGACAGATAACACTGTATTGAACAGTAAAATTTCATCCCTTTATTCATGAGATGGACCCCTTATTGAGATGATCATGTTATAATTATATATTGCACCCCTATGAAACATAAGTAAGTGGGGGTATTTTTGGTGGTATCTAGATGAAGCTTATGGGTCCTTTAGAGTGGTTTATTTGATTTTTCCTCAAGCTAAGCGTCATTAGGTCGAAAGGCCATCAGCCCGAGAGTACATCAGTCCCAGCCATCTGGCCGAGCGGCCATTGAACTAGGCGGTTATATGGCCGAGGGATCGCAATGTTGGATGGTACATCAAGTTCCTTGGTGGAGGGTAATTATGTCTCTGAGGTGCGTCATTCCACGGTATGGGAAACTAACTAGTTGTGTGCCTGACTTTTACCGCCCTTGGTGAGCACAATGATTGTCACACCACCTCCTTCATGCTCCATGGGATGTCTTTACAATTCATGCTGACACATTTTTAAAGTACACGCGCCTTATATCATTTTATAATGAGAACCACACAAAAGTGCTGCATTCGAGCCCAAAGAAAGCCTCACACTAGCTCATGAACCTGTTGGATCAGTTTTGTCTCCTGACAATAGGGGTATAAACGAACCAAATACGAACGAACATAGCTCGTGTTTGTGTTCAGTTTGTTTGAAATTAAGTGTATTTGAAATTGTTCGTGTTCGGTTTGATTTATTTAAAATTAGTTTGAAATATTTGAAATGTTCGAACTATATGAATTGTTTGAAAATTTTCAAACTTATTTGTATTGTTTGAATTATTTGAATTGTTAAAATGATAATAAATTTTTAAATAATCTTTAGAAGATTTAATTTTTTAATTATGATAAATTTTTAGAGTATATAATTATTTTTAAAATATGATAACTTTTTTAGATATAATTATTTTAAATTATTTTATACTTTGAACAATAACGATTCAAATACGATCGAACACATGACTGTTCGTATTTTATTCGTTTAAAAAATGAACGAAAAAAAATTATTTATGTTCGTCCATTTACTTATAAAACAAATCAAACACAAATTCTGATCAGGAGACCACACTATGTTAACGAAATTTTTTTGACAGACCAGGCAACTCACACTTGTCATCCAACGACGAGAAAACGGTCGCCGCCGAGCTGACAGATGTCTCCGAAGAAAAAAATTTACGTCCGGTGTCCGGACGCAGAGCTGCGTCCGGACAACAGAGATACCCCCATGTACCCTTCATATAACTCCTCTATAAATTAGATGTATATGAGAGGTACATCTACGTCCTGTGTCCGGAAGCAAATTTTTTTCCTCCGAATGACGAGACGTCCCCACCGTTCTAGCCGGCACCATAGTCTGTGTGACTAGGCCCCGCTATACACTGGTCTGCGGCTCTGCTCTTTCTACGTTCTCCCCTCCCTTCCTCTTCCTTTCCGCAAGTCATGTCAGGGTGCACCCTCGACGATACGAGGGCGGAGTTCTGCCGGAACTCTACAGAGGCAACAAAATTGAAGCTGATTTCAATTATAATCATTCTAGTCTCCAGCGCCGTCGGGATCTCGTCGCCAGTAGCCCTCGCTCGCCTCTTTGCCAAAAGTCCCGCCTACTCAAACGCGCTCCTCGTCATCAAGTGCTTCGCCGCTGGGGTCATCCTTTCGACATCTCTAGTACATGTCCTACCTGACGCTTTCGCCGCCCTTGCTGACTGCCAGATTGCTACCCGCCATCCATGGCGCGACTTCCCTTTCTCTGGCCTCGTTTCTCTCATAGGTGCCCTCCTTGCCCTTCTTGTAGACGTCGCCGCTTCTTCCCATGCCACCGAGGATCCCACCAAGTATGTAAGAATCGGGCTAGAGGAGGTGGGAAAGGGCGCGGGGAAGCAGAACCCGTCTTCTGCGGTAGCGGAGGTTGCGTGCCACGGTCATGGGCATCAGGGGGAAGAGATGATTAACGTGGGATTGGAGGGGTTGGACGAAGAGGACCGGTTGGTGAAGTTGAAGCAGAGGATGGTGTCGCAGGTTCTTGAGATAGGGATAATTTTTCATTCCGTGATTATTGGTTTGACAATGGGGATGTCCCAGAATCAATGTACTATTCGGCCACTAGTAGCTGCCCTCGCCTTCCACCAAATCTTCGAGGGCATGGGACTTGGGGGATGCATAGCCCAGGTGAAATACGTCCTCTAATTAGTGCTTTTGATGATTTTGCTTCAGTTTAGTTTGAAAAGGGTTCTCCTTGGAAACCCTAAACGAACTCTTTGCATATTCTCATTCTCATTGTCATTCTCAAAATTGCTATTTTAACTTAATTTCACGATCGCTTTGTCTTGATATGAATGATATGGATACAATTACTCTTACATCTTCGGGAATTGTCCTTTAATGTTGATTTAAACGCACTGTCATTTGTAAGACTTTTTTTTTTACTTTTCTATGATTTTCAATCCTTTTATGAGTAAATATAATATATGCATCTTCACAGAAGTATATATCACGTTGGAGTCCGCAATTCTGAAGTGCTAGAGTTATATAATTGCTTTTAGATTATTACCACTAAACTGAAGCAGTCTACCTAACTCTGTATTTGTTGCTTTGGATGAGTATATTCTTTTGGAGAATCTTTAATTGCTCTTTGTTGTAGGCCGTGAAAGGTATGCATAGTCCTGACGATTTTAGATTAGTTTGCTTTTTATTTCCTTCACGTGAATATCATTGACTTGCTGCACGGAAGGCTTGGATTGGCAGAAGCGGTTCATTATGGGATTTGTGTTTTTGGATGGGATGCATAATGTTAGATACATGGGTCATAAAGCAGAGTGAGTGGTTCGTCAAGTCACGTGCGTTAGTGGGGATCTAATAAGACCTTATCTTTTTCTTTTTCCTTCTTTTTAAATTAGTTAGCTGATTTCATACTTTGTTGATTTTGTCCTACCAGCAGGGCTAAACAAAGTGGCTGATACTATCAACTTATTTTCACTTTATTTTAATTTGATAATCATTGTTGCGGTTGTGAGAATTTCAATTCGATTAAATATAAATTTGTTTGTGAGGTACACTTCTTTTAATAATTAGAAGGGCTGTATCGATGTCAAATTTTAAGTGGGTTAGTCGAATCCAAGAGCAAACAAACAGCCCAACAATCCTTATACCAGAACTGGCTTTTTACTTGAGTCTATGAATGTTTGATTCGTTATAATCGAAGCTCTAAAGGCTCTAAATTGGCCAAGCCATTCGTTCCAAAAAAAAAACCAACATGACTTAAACTAGATCAACCTAACTTGAGTTAGACCACCTTTTCAAGGCTCCATGTGGAAAAAAATGTCTTTTCAGTGGCCAAGTGGTCCCTTGGCTTGCCTCAGGGCAGACATGTTGAGGATCTCTAATTGCTTAAGCATGCGTTTATTATTGGCAAGCCATTTTTTAAGATGTAGATTTCTTGAAGCTAATGCACATCTAATACTCTATTTTTCAAGCCGCTCATCTAAAAAAGTAGCAGAGCATTATACATAACTTTTGTTGTGTTTGAACAAAAGAAAATAAACCTACTTGAATTATTTTTGCACTCTTAACAGTTAAATTTTTTATCCATCAGTATTGATACATTAGAGCAATTATCAGTTGTAAGGTCATATATATAGATCAATCATCAAAGACATGGTCAACGACAGTCATGCCGATTTAATTGTTGTGAAACATCATCCGCTATTGCTTGGTCTATATATTAGCCCAAGTCTGGAGCAGCCTGGTTTAGTCGAAGCAACATCTTTTGATCATGGGAGCTCACGGAATCTATTTTATTTTACTGATTATTGTGATTAATATTTAAGATAAGGATTTATATAGTTTTCTTGAAGTATATAATAGTGACCCCTTCATGTGGCTTAAGAGGCATCTGGAGAGACTCTTTTAATATTATTATATCAGATCCAACTCTCTTATTGGACCATAGTGTAACTCTTCAATCAGTTGTATTGCATGTATTACTTATACGCAGCTTAATCACTTAAGTTAGTTGTGTCGCCTGTAACTTTACAAAGCTTTGGCAGCTGCTTTTAAGCCGAACGCATCACTTACACCTCTTCATACAGCTTTTTCACTTATGTTGGCCAAGTCCCATGCATCTCTAAATGTAGCTTTTCTTTTGCTCCATAGTTGACCATGTTAATTACGTTGCTTCAATGTAGTCTTGCCACCCACTCGTCAATCAATTGCCATGAATGCATTACTACGTGCAGTTTCATCCTCCCTCTATCCTTGAGTATGGTGCTTGTATGGTTTCATAAAGTTTTATGTTTGCTCCTCTTCTTATCACAGTGGCTACACTACTTCATACGGGTTCATCACTTAAGCCCTATCCACACCATAATATTCAGCATATGACACTTGCTCCTTGATTCGTTATTAGCTAAACTGGAGCCGAACCTTCTTAGGGTTGGGCTGTTGCCCAAGGGGAGGGGTTTCCCCCATCCTAGTTATCTTCAATTATAAATATATTATTTTTTTGTATTAGGGTTTAGTTTCTGTTTGAGATTTCTATTTAGATAGCCTCTGGCGTCCCCTCTCTCCCTTCTAGGGTTGTATCGGATGGCGAGAAGATGCCCCGACTGTAACATATCCCAAGGTGATGTGTATTTTCCCTTGTTCTGCTTGCTGCTGCTACATCCCTTCTTTCTACCACCTGCCATTTCCCCCGCACTTGTGTGTCCTACCATCCTTCTAACTATCTTTTATGCTCCCTTCCCATCAGAGCTTGCTGCACCCCACCCCCAAATAGACCAACCTTCCCCTAAAATTAGCCCTAAGCCCCAGCACCCCCCTCCCCCCTCCCGCTCCTCATCTCTAGCTGCCCTACTAGCAGCCCTGTTGACACTGGGAGATGACCGGACCTTAGCTCTGAAGGTGGAGAGGTAGTAGAAATAGAGCAGGCAACCCCTCGCAATTTGAGACAATAGCAGGAGTACGCTTTATGAAGTTGAGAAAACTGGTTCAGATAAGGACAAAGCCACCTTGAGTGTGAAGAAGCATGAGAAAAGTAGCACACCTGCTATAGTACCCCCCCCCCCCAACAAAAGTGCTTCAGATGCCATGAATTTTGGCACATCACTTCCGGCTGCCAACGAGTCGAGTTGTCTTTTACTGAGCAGGTGCATTAGAGGAGTTTAGAGACGAGAAGACGATGAGAAACAATAAGCGTATCATCTTTCATCGGATGAGGGCTAGATGCTTGTGGTTCAACGGGTCCTATAGACTGAAAATATGAGAGATCCGCAGTGGCTTTGCCACAAAATATTCTACACCCGTTACACTATGAACAAAAAGGCATGCAACCATCATTGATTCAGGAAGCAACTAGATTGTGGCGTCTACGCAAATGGTGGAAAATTGGGCCTCATGACTTAAAGGCATGCCCGATCGTATTCTCTGATGCGGCTGAAGAAATAAAATAGGGTCAGTATTGACCGGAGGTACTTAGTTGAGTAACTTGATGTCACTGAGATTAGCAAGAAAATGATTTTACCGTAAAGCTTTATGGCAGAGCTGAGCTAGAAGCAATGGAATGAAAAGCTTCATAGTGACAACATTAGTGGCATTCATCTAGCAAAGAACGTTGAATTTCATGTCAGAACAAAACACATTTAGTTAAGGTATAATTTCATCTATTCACTGTTAGAATTTGATTAATTATTTTTGGAAAAGATACACACAACTTAGAGTTTTGCAGATATGTTGATGAAGGTTGTAACTGTTGAGAAATTGAAATTATGATTGGCTTCCCTTGGAGTTCAGTAAAGTTGAGACAAGGATGAACCACACTATAGTTCATATTTATTAAGTTGCTGTAGATTTGGAGGAGTGAAATTGATTTCAATCAGTCACCAAGTGTGAGATTTATATATGTAGAGCTTGATTGTGTTGATCAATTGTTCACTTGGAGACTTGAGTTTATTCATTCATGCTTGACAGTGAATTTGTCAGGGGGTACGAGAGGTGCCCTTGATTTTGGTTCGGGTGTTGGTGCCCGAAAATTTTATTTCATGGATCGAGCGTTGTAGGGCCTGAATGCAATGCCATGGTGTTTGGAACATAGCACCCCAACATTCAGACACCGCCGTGCTTAGTCTAGATCTAAGAATTCAAGTGCTCGACACTCCAGTGCCCCGAGGGGAGTACCATAGAACCTAGTCTAGGCTTATAAACCCAAGAGAACAAGATTTCAAAGGCCAAAATTCAGTGCCTTAGTGCCCGTTGGAGGGCCACAATCCTCGTTGAAACATAATGACTCTCTATCGCAGCACCCCAGTGCCAATAACCGTATTTGTGCGCGTCTCCAATTTACGTTTTAATTTTATTGATTGGAAGCGTACACGTTGAAGTTGAATTTTGATTTTTTTTATGTTAAGAAGATGAGAGGTATCTCCTGAAGTGTTCCAAAGTTTGGAGAGGCTTGAGTGTGGTATAATTTTTATAATTTTTGACATATGCATAGTAGATTTTTGGTGTGGCGTGGCTTTGTGATTTTTTCCTACTCTTTAGTTTTTCCATATTAAATCTTACTGTTCTTTGTATTTTCTGTGTTTTTTTTTTTTTTTTTTGCTCTTATGTTATATGTTTTTGTTCAGATCTCTTGTATCGATTTGCACATCTCTCCCAACAGATCTTATCGTTATTATAATAACCAAATCAAAGTTGAATCAATGTAATATAATCTTAAATTCAACATAAATCTTGCGTACAACAATAACGTAGCTTCTAATCTTCATAAAATTCCATAATAAGGTTCACTAATTAGAAAGACTTGAAAGGGCATCTAATAATTGATAGTCTTAATTAAATTTTTTTGAAAGGATCATTGATGAGTGAGCCGCGGGAAACTCATGTGTCATTAGCGTCTCCACCTTTTCAAAGTCTCTAAGAGAACCCACAAGCTTATGAGCCAAAAAAAGTCATCTAGTATTGGAGATGCTTTTCATTAAGTTCCTTGGAGTGCTCATCAATAAGTGATGCTCGAGGATAAGTATGTAAATAGAGTCTACCCTTATTTCAAGTCCTTGAATATGCTCATTAACGAGTAAGCTTTAGAAGAGCGCGTAGTTTTAGATAAGATTCTTATTAGAAGTCTTCGAACTTGGCATCAATTTGCAAGCTCTATTAGGATAGTATATAGATATAACCTCCACTTATTTAAAATTCTTATGAAGTCCCTAATGAGTGAAACCAAGAAGGTCATCTGCTATTTGAGAGGGCTTACTTGTGAGTGAGCACTGATTGGGCATATGTGTACGTATTTGCTTTGCCAATTCAAAGTCCTTCGGAGTTAACATTAGCCCTTAATTCATACTTATGTTAAGCAAGATTCTTGCGTAAATACATTGGGAGGGCTTGTTGATAAGTGAGCCTAGTGAGAGAAAGTGTTGGGTAGGATCGTTGTCTTTTCATGTATTTGAGAAGGCTCGTCGATGCATGTGTCTTTGGAAGCACCTAACATAGCCTTTTAGAGGGCATAATACGATGTAGTGATAAAAAGATAGGGTTTAAGTCTACTAAAAACTTCTTGGTGCACAAGATCTGATGATCTAAACATCTTTACTCAACATCATCTAAGGTATTCATCAACTTCAAAATTCAAGAGGATACCCAAAATCCATACAAGCTTCCAATAAACTAAAGATATGTTTTAGTGAGAAAATTTGTTCCTATAAAGTTTTCAACAGTTAGCTTGGATCATGTCCATCTCTTTAGGAGGGTGATGATGCACAAACATATAACAATCCATTAATTCACTTGAAGATTTTTTATTCAATTCCTAGGGAAACATAAATTATAAGAAGACTATGAAACAATTTAGAGAGTTTATGTAAATCATTGAGAGTAATATACCTAGATGATTTTTTCTTCAAGAATCATACCGATTGACGTCATGGTTTTAGCAAAAATGACTTGCTTCATAATGTCAAGATGTTTTCTAGGTTGTGATCCATAAATTTTTGGCTCAAATCCTAATATACTTTCATATTCAGTGCAAATCATAGATCTTGCATACAATGCAAGGTTACTTGTACTGTAAAAAAAATGGCCAGAAAATAAGAATTATCATAAAAATTCTAGTATGATTAAAGCATGAATCTTGATGTAAAGCATCTATTCCAAAATAATTTTGAAGTAATATGTATTACTTAATTTTAATCTTCTTGGCCAAATCAGAGACCAAAAACTTCAGAATGGCATGCAAAACCCTCATAAAAAATCTAACATCTCACATCAGGTCCTTGAACACTTTGATTAATGGAATTAGATCTCATAAGGCTTTACATTTTTCACACTACCATGTTCAAAGAAAACAAGTTTGACTTTGGCTAGGTGGTCTAGCTCAAGCCAGGTAGCCCAATCACTATACCTTTGCATTCAAAACATGGATACACACAAAATGGAAAGATTCCTACTTATGCGTGACAAAATTAATGAGGCTACTGCCTGATTGCTGACATTGTATTATCGCAAGCAACGCGTGAACAAACTCCATCCGTGCTAGCATGGCTTATTATAATGTAATTCAACTCAAAGTATTTGAAGCCATTGCTTTGATAATAAACCATTTTGGGGACCATTCCTCTCAGAATACTTTTCTTGGAAGAGGAAGTCGTTCCTATAGTAGTGGTGGGCATTATAATTGAGTTAGTAGGGTATTTAAAACTTGTTGAAACTACTCGATTTTATTCTGCTAATCCAACATCAGAATTTTAATTCATTATCATTGACGTACTCATGAGATTGTCACTAACAAGTTATATTGTAATCATCGATTGGATACATCAATAATATAGTTTTCATTGTTGGGCTAATTCCAGCTGCCTTGTTCAGCCTGGATTTGAGTTGGCTTGCTTGGATGGCCGAGAGGCAAAAACATTCAAGTGTGAGCTGGCCATACAAGGCTATGATTTCCGCCATTCATTACTGATAATTATGATGAGAATTTCAAACAAGGGCTGAAATACCTCAGAAGATAATAAATAGGGATCATTTTCTGATTATTTGATTTGTTTTTATTTACGATTGAAAAATTTCCGAAAATCTTTCATCTCTAATGAAACTTGTTATCAATGACGAACTAACCCATCCCAGTAGTGATATTGGAGTTGCCACTTATAACAACAAATATTATGCTTCTCACTGCTATTTGTAGATCTACTAATGTTTCTCACCCTTCCATGGTTGTCCTACCCTGTGCAGTTTTTGCATTGAATGCTCACATCAATGTCCCTGAATGCTTAAAAAAATGCCACGTAATCTGTGCCAATGCTACTTGGAAACATCACCATTCAAGCTATCTAGGGATTATATCAAACCCACTAACACCACTCTTGCTACTTTTACAATTGGCATGCATGCGGACCAACTTTAGGTCCCTCTATTTTCATTATTGTGTATAACCTTTGTGCTGAGTTAGAAGAACGACCAGACTTTTAAAATTGAATTAAACTTCGTAGTTTCCCTCCTTCAAAGGTAAATTATTCTTCTGTGTTTTGAAAAGCTCCAAGCTTGGACGAAGAATGTCCTAAAGTTTTTCTATTTTCCAGATGCCTCTCAGTACACCTATATCATTTTTTTAGTATTTTGCTCTATTTAAAAAGATGTTGACATTAACAAAAAATGAATTAGCTTAGTATGGACAAATTTGCATTGCCTCCATGCTTAACTACCAGGAAGAATTCTCTTGTGGTGGTGTTTATCCATCATTGTTAGAGTAGCAATGAGTTCATACTTCATCAAATATAGCCCAAGCCACAGCCCAAGTATTTTCCAACATTATTTTTACTGCTTTGCTTTAATCTTGGTCTCGGTTCTTGAGAACCATGTTAACCACCTGACTTGTAAGGTTGGAGTTGCCCATATTCTTACAACTTCTCTTTTCCTACTTCCTGTGATCACCCAGTGGCTTGATCAACCCTCCCACCATGATTTATCTTTTCTTTAGGCCTCCTTTCTTTTGTGTTTGCTTTAGTTTTGTTAAAGCAGTGTGCTAATGCTCATCTACGTGTGCTGCAATAAGCTTTTCTTTGGAAATTCCTTTAACCCTGCTTTTTCTGCTCTTCTACATGGAATCGTACACAATTAAATTACCATTAAAGCAGACCTGGCTTTTCATTATTTACTCATCCGATTAATTAGTTAGTTCTATTATATGTTTGTGGCAGGCTGGTTTTGGACTGGTAACTGTGGGCTACATGTGCTTGATGTTCTCGATAACAACACCCATCGGGATACTGCTAGGAATGCTCGTCTTCCATATGACCGGCTATGATGACAGCAGCCCTAATGCACTCATTCTGGAAGGTCTGTTGGGTTCTCTCTCTTCAGGCGTCTTACTGTATATGGCTCTTGTTGATCTCATAGCTTTAGATTTCTTTCACAATAAAACAATGGCTGCCAATCTACGGTTAAAGAAGTTGTCTTATATTGCATTGGTTTTTGGATCTGCATCAATGTCTATACTTGCACTCTGGGCTTGAATCAAAAGCACCTTGTACTTGCTGGTTAGTGAATGTGCATCTGTATTTATGATTAAGGTGCCATTGTCTTGGAAACCATGGCACTGAATTTTTCTTCTAGAATGAAAAACGTTTTTTTTTCAATCTAACTGTGATCTTTTACCTTTTTCCATGTTGATTTCTAAATCTGATCATAAAACAGGCAGGGCTTCTTTTAAAAAATGTCTGCATTAAGTATTCTGAGATTGAACTTATGATATTAAGCCATCGTTGGAGTTCATCAAAGGAGGTGCTGTGGCATCTCCCAGGCCAAATAGTCTTAAGAAACTTATAGGATTACTATGATGCAAGGCATGGGATATGTTATCTGTATCAGATACCATTTTTACTAAGCTTTTTTTTTAAAAATTTTCAAGTAGGGCACCAAATCCTTTTGCTAATCCAAAGCAATAAGAATCTTATCTTTTGGATAGGCAAAGTACAAAGAGGAGTTAGTATTTTGTTGCGGCGATGGATGCTATTGTCATGTGACAAGATGAGGTGACAATTATTAAAGATAAATCGTTTGAAGTCCAGGTAAAGCATAGCATGGTACTCTTTCTACCACTACGTTAGTACCAAAAGTACCAAAAAGATTGAAAAATAAGAGAACAGTAAAAAAGAATAATTAGGAATTTATTCGATGTAGAACACGTATATGAATAAAATTCTTTGAACCATTATCTGGAAAGATGGGTTTGGGACGATAATATTCGTGGATAACAACATGAATAGGAATTTTCGTTTAGAATTTTCTGAGAATCAATTAATCCTTCGAAATAAAAAAAGTCTCCCTATGGAACAACGAGTTCTTTATAGTTTTCATAGAGGGAATTAATGTATTTTTCTTTTTTCCTTAGAATATTTATCATAGTTGTTAATAATGGATAACGAAGATCACACTCTCATTATCAATTGTGATTTAACAATGCTACTATAATGGAGTCAACCTACTCGGACTCAAATTCACCCAAGCAATTTGCGGCAAGATAATAAAGATCTGATGGTGACCACCACTAAACTGAATACGTCTTTCTAGGAAATGATCTAAAGAGTGCATTGATGGTAATTTATTGGAGTCTTAATGTTTAATTACGAAAGTTAATAAAGGTTAGTTGCCTCTTATATTGGGTTGTTGGAAATCTACAGCAATGTTTAACTAATTTTACATGGATGAGTTCCTCACGAGAAATATTTAGGTACGGAGTACGCACACAAATCCCTAGAATAACCTCTCAATAACCCATTATTTGAGAGTTATTGAGTGGTTATTGGGGCATTAACTCCAATAATCTCCCATAACCCCTCACTAACCTACCAATAACTTTCACGATTCTGATTTCATATTTTTTTGTTGTTATTCGGGGGTTTTGTGAAGTTTTTGGGGGTATTAACCCCATTAACACCCACATAAACCCCCCAATACCCTCCGAATAACATTCATACACATACAAAACTACGTGCATACTCCATACATAAATATTTTTTCTTTAGTAGAGAGGATGAATCACAAAATGATGGAGCACCAATGTTCCAGGAGTTATTATTATTATTATTATTATTATTATTATTATTATTATTATTTAAAAGAAGTATACATCTCTTAAAGGAATTGCGTGAACTTTCACGAGGGTGATAAGATGATCACTATACGTGCAGAGTACGCACGCAGTTTTGTGTGCTTACGAAGGTTATTCAGAGGGTATTGTGGGTATTATTGGGGTTAATACCCCCAATAATTTCAAAAACTCCCGAATAACACTAAAAAATATGAAAGAAGAACTACGGAAATTATTGGTCGGTTATTCGTGGGTTATTGGGAGGTTATTGGAGTTAAAGTCCCAATAACCTCTCAATAACCCCCAAATAACCGGTTATTGGGAGGTTATTGTGGAGAGTACGTGCGCACCGCATCAAAGGGAACCCAATGTCTAGCTGTGTTGGCCGTCCAGTGAGTGTTACAAACTTTTCACCAGCAACCTTAGTTAGCACGAGATAAGGTGCTAGCTTCTCTCTTTCAAATATACATAGATTTTAATTCACATGTTCAACATGCCCATGTACACTGTGATGCACCAAATTCTGTACGACATTTTGCCAGTATAGGCTTATGTGATTTCGATTTTGGGCACTTTAAGTGCATCAGACACTACCATCTCTTTTATTTATTAATTTCTTTGAATTTATTTATTTATTTCTTTGAATTATGTAATAATTTATTTATTAATTATGTTCAAGAAACAAACACAATACCATTGCGTGTTTATGTCTCATCAAGAAATTGTTATCATTGGGCACGAATTTTAATGTATTTTGAGCTAGAAACATTTCAAATTCAAATTGAAGATCATATAAGACTCGATTTCAATAGGTTTGTAGTCAGAGTGAGCGAAACGATCTAATCTGAGTCCAAATGAACTCAAATCAAACATGTGAAATATAATTAAAGATTTTGTTGCATTAATTGGAATGTTATTTGACATACTTATGTTCAAATTGAGTGTCTTCACGAGAGGAATCCAACATACCTAATATCATTCAGTTTCAATGTCTTTAAGATACTTTAATATTAAAAAAATTACTTATGATCAAAGGAATCAGTGTGAACCGTCCAATTGAGTGCTTTGAGAGTTTGATCAAAATTACTAAAATGCCCCACTAAAACACTATAAATAGAAATTCATTATTTACTTGAAAAGAAAAGAAAGAAAAAGTGGCTTGATGACTAAAATTTACAACTTAAATTTCTGGCAATTATCACTAGTCACCTTAGATCACAACCAACCGACAGAGTTAGGCGTCAACCACTAATGGCCACCATCGACCACTAAAAATTCTCGTCGATCAGCAATTATTGTCGAACACCACAAACTACGACTTTGATCATCAATAATTGATACAACCAACTACAACCCCGTATAACCATAAACTACAGTTTTTGTACTCAACTACTGTTGTTACATCCACTAACTACAGTTCTTGTAAACTAATTACAGTTGTTATAGCTAAACTAATATTATAAATTTGTGATCATCATTTTTTGTGATCCCAGTTTTCATAATCCAAGTTAAGAGTAGATCTTTGTACTATTTATTACATAATAGATTATTTTAACTAAGTTAGAAATCATGATTTTTCTCTTTTTAAAGATTTTTCACATAATACATCTTGGTGTCTCCTTCCTAACTTTCACTTTATTTGTATGATGGATCTTCATACAATGTTATGACATTAAATTATCACTCTACCATTGTGAATTTTTGGGTATACAATAGTTTGACTTCGTCTATGGGAACCATACTCTAACTTTTCTATGATTCCTAAGCATAATACCACAACAATGGAGCTGCCCACTCTAAAACCCGTCATTCTATAAGATGATCTCTAAGCTAGGATGTCATGCCTCTTATTTTGTTTAGTCGGATAGACTTGTCTCTACTGATGAATGAGCCCCTTACGCATACAAGATCTTGTCCATGTAATGGAAGAATCTCAAAATTAAATTCTTAAGCTCTCATGTGAGACTTGAAAATCAACATTAGTTTCAATTAGCGAAGCTTACTTACTTCAAGATCAACCATAAATTAGAGATGCTTAGCAAGAGAACACATTTCTTGCATCCCTTCCTTAGACTCATGTTTGTCATAAACTAGTTTGGAAGCTAACCTCAATAATTTCAGTTTCACACACCAATCTCCCTTTTCGACCTCCATTTTAGTTTGCACTATTACTTCCACTTTGGTCATGGTTATGGTCATCCTACCAAATCATCGCATCAACTTAAGGAAGAAATTGAAATGTTAATTTAACAGGAAAATTTGGGCCACTTCATATAAAATAATCATGTTTATGTAGATAATATCCTCACTAGAGAGCAACAAACCCAAAAGCAACATTAAGAAAGTCACCAAATCCCTTTCTTGTGTATGATTGTAACAATAATTTTTTTTAAAAAAGAATGTTCCATCTTTACCTACAACACAGATTCATGAAGCTAAATATTTCTAATTCTATATTTTAAGCTTAATTGATCTCAGTGAGACTTGACTCGATCTATTCCACACAAGTTAGTGTCATTAAGCCACGATGATCTATTCTAGGTGAATACTCTTGACTACTTTCACATAGGTTATCATGGTCTGGCCATACTCAAACCAACAACCTGTGATGTGTAAAAAATTTGTAATTTTTTTCTCAACCTCTTTCTTACAGAAATCATTGAGCCTTGCTTCGATGAATAACCCTGTATAGGTTTAACATCCTTAGTACATTCTTTTTTTTACCTCTTCTACAAAGGTTAACATCATAGAGCCATACTTCTACCAACAACCTATGATGGGTAAAAAAATTGTACTTTTTTTCTCAACCTCTTCCTCACAGAAATCATTGAGCCTTGCTTCGATGAATAACCTCGTATAGGTTTAACATCCTTAGTACATTCTTTTTTTTTACCTCTTCTACAAGGGTTAACATCATAGAGCCATACTTCTACAAATATGTATGTATATATATATATATATATATATATATATATATATATATATATATATATATATATATATATATATATATATATATATATATATATAAATGTTTGATATCCTCATTTGATCCCTTTTAACCTTTTTCATGATGTCATCAAGTAATAATCCGACAAATAACTTCAGATAGGTCTAACATTCTGAGTGGCTAATACAATCTTCACTTATACCCCTAGAAGACGACCTACGAGGTAGTCTCAATTAGATGATAGTAGTGGTCACAATCCTCACTAGAAAAACCTCTTGAAGGCAAGTGACAGACGTCTCGATAAGAAGTTAGTAGTGAATATGATTCTCATGAGAACCTTGAGAGCAAATGGTGGACATAATCTCCACTTATACCACTAGCGGACATGCTGGTGCGACTATTTTAATTTGCTAAAATTTATGAACTCAGATTTATATTTATATTGATTTAGTTTTCTAATGAGTCACACAATTAAACGCAAGTATACGTATCGCTCAAGTAATACAGGGCTCTAGTGGAGTCCTGGATATCGATCCCACAGGGAGGCAATTAATTTTATGGTGTAGCACAGAAATCACTTCTCGAATCACAGCACAATTGCAAGTAATTTTAATTCTTAAAATAAAGACGAACAAGTGTAGTTACTACTTCTACCATAGTACGTTCTAACCTTCTAGCAAGTTAAATTAACACAAGACTAAGTTTATAACAAAGTTCAGTTGTAAGAAAGAGTCTTCCTTCACTCCAATTATAATATGATGATTTTTGTAACATAGATCAGTGATGCAAATGTATTGTGTCAAATATGAGCATTCATATTCTTTACCCTTTTCCAAGCGCATAAAGAACATTGGCTAATCCTAAGTTTAGTCTCCAAATCCGTGGTTAGGCTGGGAGGATACTGGCTCTCACTCTAGAGCTCCCACTTCCCTTCCCATGAAGGCTAACTCTCGCTTTGGTTTCCAAACCTTAGGACCAAATTAAAGATTTCGGCCTGTTATTTTAAAATCTCCAATTCCACGCCCATCAAAGTATATTTCCCTACTTATTTGCACTCAACCCTCATGAACTACGTCACTCATTTATGGACATTGAATGTGACCTTCACTTTTATTGTGGAACTCATAATCCTTTCAGAACATAAGTTTCCCAACAAGTTTTAACAATTTAATTGGTAAGATCAAAAATTAAATGAAGTTCGAAGTGAAAAGGTCATCACAAATTCTCCATAATAAATCAACCCATCATTTCCATATCACAACATCAACAAATCACATGAAATAGAGGAAGTCAAAGAAATCTACTTAAGAATCATGAGGAAAAGATGAAAAAATATGGATTTTATATATAAAAGCAACGTGATACAAACAGAGTAAAGAAAACACAACTTATCTTAAACTCTTCCCCAAGAGAATCTCAATGAATTCGTTTAACTCCTCTTCTTTCTTCACAACAACACACAATTCTCTCTTTAGATAAGGAAAAAAATCTCTATTTCCCTCTCCTCCTACACTCTTTAGAAGAGAACACACAAACCCTAGATTTCCTAAATAAAAATGAAAAGACACTCACTCTTCACTCTCTCTACACTCTAAACTCTCCCCCTCCCCCTCTCTATATTTGGCTCCAAAGTAGTTTAAATCCAGGCCATAACTGATTTTCCAAGAGTTTCTTCAAGTAAAACTCCAAAATCCGACCAAATACATTGAATCTAGTTTGAATTCGGAATAGAGCGCGGTCCGACTCAGGATAGGGCATCGTCTGGTGCAGGATAGGGCGCTGTCCGACGCTATGTCCCGTCGTTTGCGTCCAAAGTCTCTGTAAATTGGGGCGGTCCGGCACTGGTGACAGCGCCTTTCAGTGCTAGTTCAATAAAATACACTTTTGCCCCATTTTGCTCCAAATTTGCTCCTTTTCTCTTCAATTTTCTCCAAAGACCTAAAATCATTATACCAGCATTAAATCATGAAAAATATTTTTCTTTAAAGTGCAATATTCTCAAAAACAGGTATGAAATGGACAATAAAAAGCTATCAAATTTTCAGTGGATCAAGATTCCCAAAATATAACTATTACTTGTCCTCAAGTAATTTTAGTTAATACATAAAATAATGATCCACTGCAAAGAACTTTCTTTCTATAATACTATAATTTTAATTCAGATAAGTACAATAGTAAAATTCTAGAAAGTTCTTTGAATAATTCAAGTAAATTCTGCATGCGTAAGACTATCTAGTAATCAAGTCTAAGAGTTCTAGCCTTCTATTCATTTCTAAAATGACTGTAGATTGTCCTATTAAGGCACTTAAAAGTATTACATGAAAAAAAGTTTATGAGAATACTATTAGTAAAGATGTTAATCCATACATATAAGTTAAGGAAAGTAATTAATTTCTTCCCTTTAGATAGGTCCAAGTAAAGCTAATTTTTTATTAGGCATCTCCTCAAACTTCTCCTCACTTTTCTTTCTTTTCATTTTCTTCTTTTGCTTTTTTCTTTCTTTTCTTTTATTTTCTTTTGCTTTTTGCTTTTTTTAAGTGAGGATTACAGTATCTGGATAACCTTTAATAATTTTGAACTTCACCCTTCTCACCCTAAATTTGAAACTTACCACAATCATTTAAGGTTATTATTGACTAATCATAGAGTCTCAATCCTTTCCTATCACATAAAGTTTTAAGATTCTTAATACTCCAAACATACAGTTCTTCTTACTTTGAATAGTCGACTATAGTCATATTCTCTTATATCAAATATCTTAACCTACAAAATTACTTTTCATTACCAAATACTTTCATTCAATTTCACAAAATACTTAAATAAAATCAAAATACAGTTATCTGAAATTGAGTTCTATCACAGGAAATCACGTTAATAATTTTTAAAATACTTTTAAATGAGAACATTTAATAGTTAATTCTTTCCCTCCCCCAAACTTAAATTTTGAATATCAATATAATTAACATGGGAAGAAAGAAAATATATAAATATATAACTCATATCTCAATATGTTAGGCTTTTCATACCTTTGAGTTTAGGCAAGTTTTTCTTCATAAAGTAGAACAGTAGGCCTGAAATAATTAATAACATTTCTATACACAAATATGGGTTAGAAATTTGCAAAGGAAGAAGTTTAAAAAAATAAAACATAAATTAAGCACACAACAATAGCATCCAACTGTTACTATCACAGATTAAAGTAACAAACCAAACACATGCAAACTCTACTACCACATCACATACATCACGATTAAGCATAAAGTCTGCTACAAACACAACCAAATATAAATTACATCACAGATACACATCAGAGAGAGTCTCAGGTACATCACATATACAAAATACAAATACAAAATAAAATGAAAATAAAACTACATAAACTAGCAATCACCATCTGCAGGAGCTCCACCATCATCAGATTCATCAGGCTGGTATGTATACTCAGGGTATGTAGGAAATATAGCATTAGTGTCTCCTTTGAAAAATCTCATATGTGCATCATGATAAGCTATCTCATATTCTCGCCACCGCACTTGATAATCATCATTTATCTTATTCCTTGTTTCTAGCCCTTCTACTCTTATGTTCATCCTTTCTAACTGATCCATAACATCATGCAGAGTAGGTTCCCTAGATGTAGACGGTCTCTCTTGACTAGAAGAAGTTTCATCAGCTTTCTTACTCCATTTCCATCCTACATCGCTTCATAGGTTTTCAGATTTAGTTTACTAATGGGCTTCAGGGGATGGACTACCTCATCATTATCTTCAATTGCTACAAACGACTGAATACACAAGGCATGAATCAGGCTGGGGTGTCCTAGTCCACCTGTAGTCTCTCCTTTTGAACTTGTCAAAATACTCTTATGAATAATAGCCCCAATATTAATTTTCTTCATGTTCTAAATATAGTTCAGAATAGCTCTGTCTACAGTAACCTCGCTGTGATGGCTGGTAGGCAGAAGTCTTGCAGAAATGAAATAATGTCAAGCTTTCGATACAGGATTCATAATAGAAATGGGGAAATTAACTTTTTGTTTTTGTTTAATCTTCCATTCCCCTTTTCTGTCGGTTAAATAGTTCATGATTATATCTAATGCTTCATTAGTAACAGGAAAATTTTTATATTCACATAAGAAAGGTTCTCTCAACTAATAAAATGCATTGATGCGCGGGGTGGGGTGGGGGGGGAATTCAACCATTTGTCCTCTAACAAGAATATATTCGCTCTCAGAATAGTATAAATTTACATAAACTTCTTTCACAATCCAGAGCATCTCTTCAGCAGTAAAATAATAAATTTTCTCATTGACGATTTGCAATAAGTTCTTCAATCACACCTCTAAGATTTTCAAAGGATTTCTCTTGAATACACTTCTTATTGCTAAGAAATATACTGAAGTGAGAATAAGCCTTTAAATTCACAAATTTACTCTCATCGTAATCAAATTTTCTCTTCCCCTTAGCCATTCTTGGAGCCATCTGTCTAAAAGTATCAAATTTATCTAAATCAATTTCAAAATTGCAATGTAATGGACTCCAAAGTAAATTTAAATAGACAAGAGCTCCAATACCATGGAATATCTCCAAATTTTCTCTAAAACTTCAAAATTCAAATCTTCCTAATGCAGGATATTTTCACGGTCAAAATAAAAAAAATTTAGTTTAAAGTGTATCTCTTACTAAGAAAAGATGAAATTCGAACTTTTTGACCACGAAATCGCTTCAAATCCAAATGCAAGTGAGGCCTAGGTGTGAAAATCGGCCTTGGCTGGAGGTAGAAGACGATGGTTTGGGCAAAAGTGGTGGGTCCCAGGGTTAAATCGCAAAATTTTGGGGTTTAAGGCTTTTTTCTGGTCAAGCGCAGTCTAACGCTGGTGACAGCGCCGTTCGGCGCTATTTTTTGCTCTAAAGGCCAAACTCTCTGTCTTTTCGTGCGGTCTGGCACTAGTGACAGCGCCGTTTGACTCAAGTTTAAAAACTGGGCTTCCAACTTTCTTTTGCAATTTTGATCTTTTTAAGCCTGCTCCGCCGTCTAGTTAGTCTATTTAAGCATTGAATAACTTACTAAAGCCATGAAAAATGATATTTTTAAACACAAACAACACAAAACATCACTTTGATATATAAAATCTAAATTACAAACACATATAAATAACACTAAACACTACCCATCATCAAGTCAAAATTCTAAAATTCAGCATCGCTCATAACCCCAACACAATAACGATGAAAAGTAAACAAGTAAGAAAGTCCAAATATAACATCCAAGCAAAGCAAAGCAAATAGTTCAAATACTTAAACACAGAATTACAATAATTAAGTCTTCATTCTTCCTTAGAACCATCATCAACTCTTAAATTTCCATTGATTGAGCGTGAACGAACAGATTGTAGAATGGACGAAACGAGAATTCTTCAGTAGAATCCTCCTCAATCCAACGTTTCCTTTTCATCATCCATATCAAACTTCCTTCGAGATGCCCAGATTGATCAAATTGTTCATTCATTCTTCAATCCAGATGATCAAGATGTCAGATAGATTGTTGATTGCATTCATCAAGTGTTGAACTTCCTTCTCCAATTTCTTAATTTTCTTCAAGATGATCTGTGTACTTTCAGGAAAGTAAGGAGGAATAGGTGTCGAACTCTGAGATGGTTGATCTTCAATGATACTCATGTCATTCATATCACCAACTGCCTAGTTACTATGCTCATTTATTGGGTCTATAGGCTTCCAAGGTAGAAGTACTTTTTCCCAATTCTCATATGGCACTTGTGATTAACAACAGAGGAGAAATATGGTGGAAGGATGTCCAAGCCCATACTTTGATCCGTGAACGATCAATCCCAAAATAGATTTAACAATTATTGAACCAAGATAAATAGGCATCCCCAATTGAATACAATAGTTCAAAATAGCACACTCCTTAGTTACTTTACTGATTTTTATAGTTGGGAGCAATTTTGCACATATAAAATAATGTAAGTACTTCGATGTAGGGTTTAGCTGTGTGGTCGAAAAACTTACATACTTGTTATCTCTTATCTCATATTCATCACTTTCATCCATCAAATATTTGTATATATCATTCATGTTGTCCTTTGTTGGGGCAAAGTTTGAATAGTGGCAGATCGGCACATTCTCAATCATGTATAAATCATTAATCTTTGGAGGAGTAAATGTAACAAACATACCTCGTACATAGACTGATCCTTGGTTGATTCCATGAAGGTTTACATAAACCTCCTCCACAAGTGGGACAACTATGGTGGTAGTAGTATAACATAACACTGCCCAACGTCTCTGAATAGTTATTTCATCAATTCGAGTAGTAGGAGAATTCGTACCTCGATTCACAAAGCCTCGCTCTTTAATGAACCTCATCTTTGAGATATTTTTGTTGAATAGACGTTGTGCTTCGAAACTGACAAACTTTCTACGGTTAAAAACTTGAAATCTTGAAGTTTCTATCGAGTTGAAATCCATTTGAACGAGATTTGGGATCTTCCTTTTCATTCCCCTAGTAGTTCCTTGGTCTAGGGGCAGTTTTTGGAAGTTCAAGTGGAAGAATTGCCACCTAGAACCACCAAAACTTAAATTTAAAGACGAAAAACTATTTTCTGAACAGCGGTGCGGTCCAACACTAATAACAGCGTCGTTCGACGCTAGTTCAAATTTTGCCAAACTTCAGTTTGTCCAAATTCATTCCAAACGTAGATTCGATTATTTTTTTAATGTTGTTAATGATATTTAAGAAAGGGTAGGACTTAATTAAGTAACAAACAAACACAAATAACACATCAAACAAGCAAACACTTAATAACTGTGGGTTGCCTCCCACAAAGCGCTTGGTTTAATGTCGTCAGCCCGACATACTTCAAATTTTCAGGTTGATCCAACATTAAAACCTCTTTAAAATTAGGTCTATTACCTTCAAAATATGGTTTTAATCTTTGCTCATTAACTTTGAATATTCTTCCATATTTATGGTCTTCGATAATTACAGCTCCAAATTGATAGATTTTTACAACAATGAAAGGTCCTGTCCATCTAGATTTCAGTTTCCCAGGAAATAGTTTCAATCGTGTATTGTATAATAAAATATTTTGTCCTGGTTCAAATTCCTTTTTAATAATCTTCCAATCATGTCATGTTTTTCTTCTCTCCTTGTATATTCTATTTTTATCATATGATTCATTTCCAATTTCTTCCAATTCATTCAATTGCATCAGTCTTTTTCTCACCAGCGTCTTTCAAATTAAAGTTCAATTTTTTATCGCCCAATATGCTTTATATTTTACTTCAACTGGTAAGTAACAAGTCTTTCCAAAGATTAATCTGTAAGGGGACATTCCTATATGAGTTTTATAAGCAGTTTTGTATGTCCATAAAGCAGTGTCTAATCTAGCAGACCAATCTAATTTCTCAGGATTTATGACTTTCTCCAAAATTCATTTAATTTCACGATTAGATATCTCTGCTAAGCCATTAGTTTTGGGATGATAAGGTGTAGAGATTCTATGAATAATATTATATTTTTCTAACAATCTCTGAATCAGATTATTCCTAAAATGGGATCGTCCATCAGTGATGATTACTCTATGAATTCAATATCTTGTGAAAATATTTTTCATTAAAAAATCTCGAAACACTTCTAGCATCACATCTAGGTAAAGTTATTGCCTCAATCGATTTTGATACATAATCAACAACAATCAATATATATATATTTCCAAATGAAGGTATAAATGGTCTCATAAAATCTAATCCTTAATTATAAAAAATTTTAACTTCCAAAGTAAAATTAAGAGGCATTTCATTTCTTCTAGATATATTGCCTATTCTCTGACATAGATCACAAGTTTTTATAAATCTATAAACATCTCTGAAAATAGTAGGCCAATAAAATTCAGATTGCAAAATCTTATGTGCAGTTCTATCAATTCTGAAATGTCCTCCAAATTCAGAATCATGGCATTCTCGAATAATTCTTTCAGTTTCTTCATAAGACACACATCTCCTAAAAATAAGATCTTTACATTGCTTATACAGATAAGAATCGTCCCAAAAATTAAATTTAGCATCATGCTTAAATTTTTTCCATTGTTGCTTTGTTAATTCAGGTGGTAAAATATTACTAACGATGTAGTTTACAATATCAGCATACCACGGTAAATTTCCTTCAGTAATATTGTATAGTTCCTCATTAGGAAAATTTTTTATTATTTCCCATTCAAATTCATCCAAATTAGGTTGTTCAAGTCTTGATAAATGATCAGTTATTTGGTTATCGACCCCATTTCTATTAACGATCTCAAAATCGAACTCTTGCATTAAAAGTATCCATCGAAATAGTCTTGGTTTAGCATCCTTCTTTTGCATTAAATACTTAATAACAGAATGATCAGTATGCACTATACATTTAGCTCTAATTAAGTAAGATCTAAATTTTTCAAAGGCATAAATAATAGCTAATAACTCTCTTTCTGTAGTGGTGTATTTAATTTGAGCATCAATAGGAGTGTTACAAGCGTAGTATATAACATTAAACATTTTTTCGTGCCTTTGCCCTAAAACCACTCCAATAGCATAATCTCTAGCATCGCACATTAATTCAAAAGGTTTCTCCCAGTCAGGTGAAACAATTATAGGGGCAGCAAATAATTTTTTCTTCGATAGATCAAAAGCTTTTAAGCATTCATCGTTAAAATCAAACTTCATATCATTTTCCAAAAGTTGGCATAGAGACTTAGTAATTTTCGAAAAGTCTTTAATATATTGCCTGTAAAATCCTACATGTCCCAAAAAGATTTTTACCCCTCTCATAATTGTTGGAGGTGGTAAATTTTCTATAATTTGAATCTTTGCAGGATCCACTTCCACGCTATATTCAAATATTTTATACCCAAGCATAATTCATCCTACAACCATAAATTGACATTTTTCCCAGTTTAGGACTAAATTTGTTCTTTCGCATATCTCTAAAATTTTTTTTAAGTTGCATAACCATGCATCAAATGAATCTCCAAATACTAAGAAATCATCCATAAACACTTCTATTCCATCATCTATTAATTTGCTAAATATGGGTATCATACATTTTTCAAATGTTGTAGGTGCATTGCATAATCCAAAAGACATTCTTCTAAAAGCAAAAGTTCCTTAAGGGCTAGTGAATGTAGTCTTCTCTTGATCCTTAGGAGCAATAGGTATTTGGTGATAACAGGTATATCCATCCAAAAAGTAATAATACTTGTGTCCAGCAAGTTTGTCTAGCATTTAGTCTAAAAAAGGTAAAGGGAAGTGATCTTTTCTGGTGACAGCGTTTAATTTTCTATAATCAATACATATTTTCCAACCAGTGACATATCTTGTCGGTATAATTTCTTTTCGTTCATTTACGTCAACTGTCACTCCTCCTTTCATAGGAACACAATGAATCGGGCTTACCCAAACACTATCAGAAATATGATATATAATTCGAGCATCTAACCACTTTAGAATCTCTTCTTTAGCTACATCTTTCATTATTGGATTCATTCTGCTTTGTGGATCAACTCTAGGTTTATGTTGTTCATTCAACAAAATTCTGTGCATACAGATCGATGGACTGGTTCCTTTAATATCTGCTATGGACAAACCAAAAGCCTTTTTGTATCTTTTTAAGGTTCCCAGTCAATTTTTTTCTTGATATTCATTTAAATCCGAAGATACAATGACTGGTATGGTAGATGATTCTCCTAAAAACATATACTTTAAACGATTAGAGAGAATTTTCAGCTCAAGTTCAGGGGGTTTAATGATAGATGGAATTAAACTTTTATCTCCATTTTTCATAATATCCAATCTTTCAAATATTTCCTGAACAAATTCTAATTTTTCGTTCTTCATATCATCCAAATCATCTTCACTTTCACTTTTATTTTCATCCTCACATTCCAAATTTTCTTTAAATACTTCTTTAAAATGATATTCTCTCAAATAATTGCATATTTCAATTCAAAAGCACTCATCATCGTTTTCAGTTGAAGGGTATTTCATAGATTTCAGAATATTGAAAGTTACCTCTTGATCATTAACTCTCATATTTAATTCTCCTTTTTGAACATCGATCATAGCTCTCTCAGTAGCAAGGAATGGTCATTCTAAAATAATTGATTATCTTCCTCCATATCTTATATAATAAAGTCCACAAGAAAGATAAATTTTTCCACCTTCACTAATACATCTTCCACAACTCCTTTAGGATAAGTGATAGAACGATTAGCCAATTAAAAATCCACAGATATAGGTGAAATTTCTCCTATTCCCAATCTTTTGAAAGTTCATAAAGGCATAAGAATAATACTAGCTCCAAGATCACATAAAGCTCTTCCGAAAAATTTCTCAACGATAGCACACGGAATTGTGAAACTACCTAGGTCTTTAAGTTTTTCAGGAAGCTTCTTTTGAATAATTGTACTACACTCACCGCTAAGTGCAACAGTCTCGTGTTCTTTGAACTTTCTTTTCTTTTGTTGACCTCATTTTTGATGAGGTCTTCTCTTCTTCTTTTTAGTACTTAGGATCTAGCCTTAGGCTTTTCCTTTGACTATCCTAGAGGATTAGAATCGGGGCCCACCACCTAGAATTTCAAACCACTTCTTAACTCCCCGCAAACTCTACAAACTCGATTGTAAACCCCTAATCACCTGCAGGGTCGAAATCAAATGCGGAAGTTTAAAGGATGGGTTCCTATGGACTCTTCGGCCTTAGGATCGCCCCGGCGGCCCTGGTCTGGTGAGGGCTGGCTTACACACACCTTACACTTATACACTATACTTTCACACACCTCCTAAAACTACACCTATACCTAACTTGACCTCCTGACTCATGCAGGTGATTCACCTGGATGGTCCTTAACCCCTAAGCCCTTGGCTAAGAGGGTTAGGAACAACATAGAGAATACCTCAAATGAGACCCTTCATGGCTCATGTGGGCTTGATATTGCTTCATGGCTCAACCAAAATGATTTCATTCCACTCACATTTACCCAATCTTCAATTTTGCAAATTTTCAATTTTTGACCCCCGGGACCCTACACCTGCCTAGCCTACCCCAAAACCCTTGAAACTACCCAAATTTTTCAAAAAAAAAACTCCAAATACCCAAAATTCCCCAAAACCAATCCCAAACATTCCCACATCACTCAAATTGATCATTCATAGCCAAAAATACCAAAAATTCCAAAAATACCCCCCAATACCCTCCAAATACCCAAAAAGACCCTCTTAGCAAAAAAATCCAAAAATTCAGAAAATTCGAAGAAAATTCCAGAAAATCCTAATTATTCCCAATTTCATTTTGTTCAACTATACAATGAGCCAATTTTGTCAATTTACCCCACTTTTGTCAAAATCCCTAATTTGACCCATTTTAACCCAAAGTGAACCCAATGTCAAACCAAACCTATCCAATTGACCCAAATTCTGGTCCAATTCAATTCTAAACTTCAATTTAACATTCCCAACACCAATCTAGACCAAATACAAGTCCAATTTGATTGACATTTGAATCCAATTTCACTTTTGGCATTAAAGCCCAATTTGGACCCATGACCCAAACCTAGCCCAAACCACTTCAAATTTATTCCAAATCATTCATGAAACATTCCTAAATTAAATTCAACACTTATTGGATCCAATCCTTTAAAAAATTTTCATCCTAAAATTTGTTTTGAAATCTAAAAGCCCACTCTCTAAACCATCTTGAAAGCCCACCTAAAGTGAAATCCAAAAGCCCAAAGCCCACATGACAATTCCTTCTCATCATCCCTTTAATTGGAATCAATTCCTAAGTCCCAAATCAATCATCAAATCAACCTAAATCAAGCACCATCTAAATTTTTCACTAATTTGCCAAAATCTCCAAATTCCTTTTTCATATAAATGAATTCACTTTTCCTAAGCCAAGGATGAGCCAAATGAAGCCACATGCAAGCCATGGACAATCCACATGAAGCCATGGGGGGTTTGACTTGTCACCAAGACATTAATGGCAAGAGGAGGGAGTCCTTTCCTAAGTGTTTCTTAAGCCATTTTAACCTCTTTAATTCAACACCATAACCCAAAATTAACTTAAACTATTTTGATGAAGACCACACCATTTTCTCCTAGCTGACCCAAGTGACTCTTTTCAGCCCAAAACCAGCCTCGGGCGGTGCACCTAGCCCAAAAGGATGGGTTGACCCAAATCAAGCCAAAATGGCCTCTCCCCATACCATTTTAATTCAAGCCCTTTACACATGTCCAAGCTCAATCGACTTCACCATTGCCAAGTCCCGACCTCCCCGGTCAAGATGGTGACCCTACTCGTCTGGCCACCCACCTGCCGCCGGAAAACACCACACCCGAGAGCATCATGTGAGCCTAAGCTTGGAATTCTCACCCGTTGAGCTGCCTCATGCCTAATGGCCACAATGGCTGTTCTTCTCCTCACCAGAGCAGCAGATCCCAAGGCCTAACTCCCCCTGGGAGAGCCTCCAGCCAGCTCTATTTAAACCCCACCTCTCTCGGCCATGGAAGGGGTGCTGAACCAACCTTAAGGAAACTCTGCCAAAATCATTCCAGTACCACTCTCCACACATAGAGCACTTGATTCCCACCGGATTTCACCCAATTCCTCCAAATTCGAGCTCAATTTCGAGTTCAAACTTCAAAGACAAAAACCAGACACTTCTTCACAAAGGACCAATTCCCAAATCGATTGATCCTACACCTTCACTCGCACCAAGGGAAGAAGTTTACCGAAGAAAAGCCCCCTCTCCGTGCCACCCATCCGTTCCAGCATCCAAGCTTTGTAATCTATCGTGGTCGAAATCCTACCTGGACAATTCACTAGTGCCAAGGGACTTCATCCGGAGCTTGCTCGGACCCAATCGAAGGTGACACAACTCTCGCATCGAAGCTTCACTTCTCTAAGCAAAGGTATGGACTCACTCTTCTTCCCGAGCTTACAGAGATTCTCCATTTAGTTTGAGTGAATTTAAATACATGTTTACCGTATGGATGTGTTCGTCTCCTCCAGACGAATCCATAGAGCATAAGAACACGAAAAATCCGTTGAGAATCGAGTGAGAAATTAGGGTTAGAAGGTCGACGGTCACGGGTTCACACCAGCCTGTAGATGATGACCAGAGTCGTCTTGACGCGCGTGTATCAAGCTGGACGCGCCGGATCGCGCCGGACGCAGCAACGAGACATGAACCGCGGGCCGCGTGGCATCCTAGTCGATGGCGTGTCGAATCGGAGCGCGCCGCGTGGTCGTTCGGAGATGCCAAGGATGACAGGGCGCCGCGTCGGATAAGTAGGAAAAAGGCATTTTCTTATTTATTTAATTCCCTAAACTTCAAAAATACATAACTTTGTGTAGAAAAATCAGAAAAATAAAATAAAAATACCCTCTCGCTCAGCTGAATCGCAGGAGAATAATGTGGAAAAGAAATCATTTAATTTCATCGAGTATTTGATTTTTAATAATTTATTTACTCTCCGCACTATTTCAATTCTCCATGCATGTATACAATTCACCATGGCATGAGACCATAGGGCTTTTGAAGCCTCTGAATTTGGGAATATTCCCTAAATTTTCCAAAGTTAGAGGCCACCCCTATGAAGAGTTATTGATTTTTCAATTCTAGGTCACTATTCTAAATATTTTAATTCAATAATTAGCATGTTGTGAAATATATTCTAGGAAAATTTGAGGATGTTTCTTATGACCATAGGACTCTAGGAAAAATAGTTTTTGAATTAATCCACTTGGAATAACCCTAATCGGCTTAAACACCCAAAATAGGTCCTTAATTAATTAGAGCTAATCATACATCAAATTGACTTGAAATCAAATCTCCACTGACCTTTAGGATTAGAGGAACCCACCATAAAAATTTGAAGTCAATTGGACTTGGTTAGCCCTACTAAATGGGTTGATTAAGCCATTTAGCCAATTTAAACTTTAAAAATTCATAACTTTCAAAATACTTTTCAAAAATTCGCCAAATTGATTTTGGAGCCTCTCTGATATCAGGGGAATCTAAAAAAATTAAAATTGCAATTTTCTAAAAAAGTTATTTTTTTACATTATTTTAATATTTTTAATAATTAAAAAATAATAAAAATCACAAAAATAATAAAATTCACCAAAATGTCACATTTTTAATTTTAATCACTTAGGAACAAACCCCATATTTTTCTTAAGTCTATATGATGAGATATTAAATTTTAAAGCCCTAAGGTAATTTTAAAATTAAAAAAAAATGTATTTTTTAGCATTTCCACTAATATAATTCTAATAAATCAAAGAAAAATCAAAAAATTATAAAAATTGATTCTCTGATTTCCTTGATATTAGAGAGATTTTTGAAAAATATAAAATTCATTTTTCAACATTTATTTTATTTTTAAATTAATTAATACTCCAAAACTCAAAATAATCATAATAACAAGAATTTAATTCACAAAATCACCAAAATTGGTCCAAGTGGTCCTCTGGTCATTAGAAATGTCCCATAATTTTCTTAAGGACAGAAACTTTCCCTTGGTTATGTTATTAAATTTTCCATGAAAATTCTTATTTTCCACCAAAAATAATTATATAAATAATTTAAATACAGAAAAATCACATTTTTCTCCTCTAATGTCTTGATTGACATATGAGTGAAGCCATATAAAAATTTCAAATTCATTTAAGCTGAATTTAGTGAGTTATGGAATTAATAAGTTTAAAGGGCAAAATGGTAATTAAAATTTTAACCTATAATTGAAAATTTTAGGTTTAATTAAAAGGGTGGGTAAAATACTTGATATTAAGTTGATTTTTGGATGTTTGAAACTTAGGTATTTAAAGAGTAGAAACCTACCAAACAATTTGAAAGTAATTAAAATAAACCTTAATTAAATAATTGTTTAAACTTGGAAGAATAAAAAAATTGGAATTATTAAAATAGGGATATTATTAGGAAGAAATTTATTCTTTAATTTAAGAATCCCTAAATTGATCACCTCAATAATATTCAATTCCTAATTAAAATGATAATCCAAATTCAAACTTAAAATGCTTAATCATTAAATTAAATTAAAAATTAAAACATTTAAATTAAACCCTTTTAAAATTTCAATTAAATTAATACTTTATCAATTAAAATTAAATCATCCCTAAAGCATAAAAAAATAAAATATTAAATTAAAATTAAAAAAAAAATAAATTAAATTAAAATTAAAATTAAAATTAAAATTAAAAATAAAACCAAATTAAAATTTAAATTAAATTAAAATAAAATAAAATAAAATTAAATTAAATTAAAATTAAATTAAATTAAATTAAAATAAATTAAATCACATTAAATTAAATTAAATTAAAACATATTAAGTTAAATTAAATTAAATAAAAAATAATAATAATAAATAAAATCAAGTTAAAATAAAATTAAAATTAAATTAAATAAATAAAATTAAATTAAAATTAAAACTAAACCAAATTAAATTAAATTAAAATTAAATTGATTTAAATTGAATTAAATGTAACATCACTTAAGACATAAAGAATCTAAAAGTAAATCTAAAACAATTTGAACACTATTCCAAATTTAAAACCATTAATTGAAATCAAATTAAAATCACAAATTACTTGAACATCGGTTTGCCCTCAAGAACTCTTATTGTCAGAACTCCTAAATGGAGCATTAAGTGAAGTGTTACTTCACTCATAGGATATTCAAATGTCTGAGTTCACTGAGTAAGATAACAACAAAACTTGAATTCTCGGACGATTAATTCATTTGTATAATTAAATTCTCCTGGACTTAAAATGATCCTAGAAATATCGAAAAGATGTTTAAGATTTGTCTTAAGCACTTCCTCAATATGATAGGACGTTTATAAGAACAATTGAACTTAATTATTCTTTGATGAAGAAAATCATCCTTAAACCAAAATACAAGAACCTGGACGTCATAGGAGATGACTAAATATAGGATTGGACTTCGATAGATAACCTAAACCTTTCCCTTAGCTTTACCTAGGTACTTGTTGAAATATTTAAATGCCTTAACATGTGTTTTAAGTGCAGCTTGGGATGACGGGAAGACCCTTCGTGTACGATTTTATTTTATCGCAATTTACTTTATCGCAAATGCACTTTACCTTTTCGCATGATAAACAACTCGTTGCATGAAAACCAAAACCTTTAGGGTAGTCCCCGAACCGAAACCAAAACTAAGTTAAAAGTCACCGCAAGATAAAATTCACCGCCACAACATTTCAAAATATAAAACAATTCAAAATTTAATCACAAACAGTAACACAAAACTACAATTACAACTAAATTAAAATGTCTTGTCGGATGATCGGAATACCTCGATGATGTAACCTACGTGTCGCTAACTGGATTTCCCACGGTCTAAATGAAAGTGTGGAACTCATTTAGTTGAGTTTAGCAAATTCATCCGGACTAAGTGAATCCGATAAAAATAACGATGCCTAAGGATGGAACCGTGGGATCTTGACCGGTGTTGTTATAATCAACTTTAATATTTGTTTTAACTAAAACACTAAAAAACACTCGAACTCTAAGATTTCTAAACCAAAACACTTTTCTCATCTCCCGATTTATGACTTCTAAAACTAAACCTCCGCAACAACAAGGAGCTCGGAGCATGATGGGCAAAGCACGGCCATCGTCATCAAGCAAAACTCGAGTCTACTTCAGCAAAACTTTCTTAGAATTAAATAACCAAGCCATAGGATTTCGAGGTAGTTTTCCTAGTGCAACATAAACCCTCAACCTTTTGTTAGGCATTTGCATTGCAAATTAAGCCCTAACCGGTCTTAGGATTCCGAGGTAGTCGTCCGATACGACATAAACCCTCACATCTTCGAGGCTATTTGTATGATCATGTCATACGAATATAAGTCATAATTAATTAAAATTGGCAAGATCAAAACATTAAATAAACATTAGGACTTTCCTAAACCCAAGTCCAATTTGATTGACATTTGGATCCAATTTCACTTTTGGCCTTAAAGCCCAATTTGGACCCATGACACAAACCTAACCCAAACTCACCCAATTCAACTCCAATTAACCCCAAATCTTTTCTAAACCTTCCTTAACATCCCTACAAACAAAACACTAACATGATTTGCCCAACATCGGCCCAAGTTAGCCCAATTCGACCTACATTGGCCCATTCACCAAAGAGGTCCAAATCCAACCCAAACCTAGCCCAAACACTTCAAGTTTATTCCAAATCATTCATGAAACATTCTTAGACTAAATTCAACACTCATGGGATCCAATCCTTTGCAAAATTTACATCCACCAATTTGTTTTCAAACCTAAACGCCCACTTTCCTAAACCATTCTATAAGCCCATTTCCACCAAATACAAAAGCCTAAAATTGGCCCTAAAGCCCACATGGCAATTTCTTTTCATCATACCTTTAATTGATATCACCTCTAAGTTTCAAAATCATCATTAAACCATTCCAAATCAAGCTTCATACAAATTCCCATAAAATTACCAAAATTTCTAAAATCCATTTTCATGAAATTGACCAAGCTTTTCCCCAAGCCAAAGACAAGCCATGCAAGCCATGGACAAGCCACATGAAGCCATGGAAGGTTTGACATGTGATCAAGCCATTAATGGCAAAAGGAGGAGCCTCTTTTAAGCCCCCTTAAAAAGGTTTTAACCCTTTTAATGCTTCACCTTAAATCATGATTAATCAAAATATTCAAGGATGGTGACTTCTCTACCCTTTTCTAACTGATTCACCTGATCCTCCCTCATCCCAAATCAGCCATGGAAGGGTGCACCAAACCCAAAATGGTGGGTTGACCCATTTGGACCCAAAATGAGCCTCTCTCCATACCCTTTTGATTCAAACCCTTTACACATGTCCATGGCCAATCGATCGCACAAACCTCCAGCCCCCGACCCACTCGGACCCGAGGGTGACCCATGCTCGCCGGCCACCGCCCGGGTCGCCGGAAAACACCATGGCCGAGACCTTGGGAAGAGCCAAACTTTGGAATTCCACCTTGCTGAGCTGCCCCATGCCCAATGGCCACCATGGCTGTTCTTCCCATGCCCAGAGCAGCTGATCCCAACCCTTGGCCATCCCTGTGAGACCCTCCAGGTACGATTTTATTTTATTGCAATTTACTTTATTGCAAATGCACTTTACCTTTCTTGCATGATAAACAATTGTTGCATGAAAACCAAAACCTTTAGGGTAGTCCCTGAACTGAAACCAAAACTAAGTTAAAAGTCACTGCAAGATAAAATTCACCGCCACAACATTTCAAAATATAAAACAATTCAAAATTTAATCATAAACGTAACACAAAACTACAATTACAACTAAATTAAAATGTCTTGTTGGATGATCGGGAATACCTCGGATGATGTAACCTACGTGTTGCTACACCGGATTTCCCACGGTCTAAATGAAAGTGTGGAACTCATTTAGTTGAGTTTTGCAAATTCATCTGGACTAAGTGAATCCGATAAAAATAACGATGCCGGAAGGATGGAACCGTGGGATCTTGACCGGTGTTGTTATAATCAACTTTAATATTTGTTTTAACTAAAACACTAAAAAACACTTGAACTCTAAGATTTCTAAACCAAAACACTTTTCTCATCTCCTGATTTATGACTTCTAAAACTAAACCTCTGCAACAACAAGGAGCTCGGAGCATGGTGGGCAGCACGGCCATCGTCATCAGCAAAACCTGAGTCTACTTCATCAAAACTTTCTTAGAATTAAATAAGCAAGCCATAGGATTTCGAGGTAGTTTGCCTAGTGCAACATAAACCCTCAACCATTTGTTAGGCATTTGCATTGCAAATTAAGCCCTAACCGGTCTTAGGATTCCGAGGTAGTCGTCTGATACGACATAAATCCTCACATTTTCGAGGCTATTTGTATGATCATGTCATACGAATATAAGTCCTAATTAATTAAAATTGGCAAGATCAAAACATTTAATAAACATTAGGACTTTCCTAAATCCAAGCCAAATAATAGGATAGTCTGGAAATTACCGAAGTTCGCTTCGAATACGTAATTTCTCCTACTTTTCTTCCTTTGAATTCCCAAAACAAAATGTTCCAAATTTTATCCATTCCCTATTAAAATTCCAAAATGCAATCCCTTGAAAACTTAAATTTTGAGATTCTTGAGAGCAGAACTACTGATTATTATCGAGAGTTTTCTTAGGTGATTTCCGTCACTTAAGATGTAATTAACTATAGGGGCTTGCCCTTATAGGAATTTTAAGAACCTGAGTAATATAAACCCTTCTTAATTCATTTATATTAAGCGTGGGAACTTGTCGGCTTATAAAATTGGTTCGCGGACCAAACGGATGTCACAAATCTTCTAGTTTATTTAATCGAGCTCCATCACCAAACAAGTGTGTCTATTCTTCGGGATAGATACACGGCTTGTGATGCGGCGCTCATTTATATAAACTATCCGGGATGTGAGGTCGGTTTGATTTCATATCTTAAAATTATTTTCAAAATCAAATACTATTTTCTAAATCATATATATATATATATATATATATATATATATATATATATATTTAAATTAAAACTAAAATCTAAAATTCGCCGACAATTTCTGTGGGCGACCTCTTTTCAAAAATAAAACGCATAACCTAAAAATATCCCGACAATTTCTGGCGACTCCGCTGGAGAGAATTCCTCTCTCCATTTTTAATCAGATAGTTCTGCTTTCAAAAAATCGGTAGTGTATCCATGTCCCTAGTGGATCAAACTACCCTTCTATCCGTTGGAATACTATGTTCATTTCTACATTGAACAAGTACGCCCAACATTCTCTCGGATTTAGGAGCCACTCGTTTAGACACCCCTAAATGTAGAGGTTCCGAGATCCTTTTAACTCATTTCTGAGGTGGGGTGGACCCCCAATAGGTATTAGTTTAGGAGCGATCTTGCGGGTCGAGAAGTTTCTACAAAACTTTCTCTTCCTTTTCCAGTTCCTAATCAATTCCTCTTACCCTTCCTACAACTCTCCTTCTTTTAATAATTCTCCTTCCTAACGAACAAATCTTTTCGAAAAACAATTTTCTTTTAATACCACAAATACACTAAGATAAATAGAAATGTGTTCGGACTCTTTCTTTTTCTTCATAAGTTCTACGACAAGAAGAAGCACTATTCGGAGGCTAACACTTGGAATCTGCCCTGCAGAAATAGAAGCCCCAAAACTGATCTTCTCCTTCGTCAACGGACTGGACCTGGCTGTGTTCAAGGACGAACTGCATGATAATGGAATTATTCGATTCGAACAAGGATTCGGGGACACCGACATCAAAATCCCCGACATCACTCTCTTTTCACTCACAAGCAAAGTACCAGAAACTGAGAAGCCATTGATTGAGTTTAACCTCAAGTCAACTCATTAATTCCCTCCTCTGCAAAAGATTCCAACTGAGAGGAGTACTGTTGTTCGCAGAAGGACTGTTGTTGCTACCCCCACTGGTCTAGTTGTCTCTGCACCTACCCCAGCTTCTGCCAGATTAAAGGGAAAGGAAATTAATAACTGTGATGAACCTGTTACCGTGGAGGGTACAGATCTTCTTGTGAAACTTTCTGTTTTTCAAATCGGGTCCAGCTCGAGAATTCCATCACTGACACAGACTCAAAGGAGGAACAGAAGTAGAAGGATTGCTAGAGAAGCCGTAGCCGCCGAAGTTGCTTTTCCGGAGGAAATCCCGTAACCGCCCGAGTATACACCGCTGCCTGAATACATACCACTCTTAGGAGGAAGTAGGTTCCATCCCCTCTCCGCCGCAGAGGATGAGGAAAATGTCGCAAGATTGCTTCTGCATTGCCTCAGCCAGCATATTACAACGATGGCCGTAAGAAAATGGCTAGAATTATGCCATTTGCTCGACTGCAAACCCTGATAGAAAAGTTAACAAAGAAAGAAAAATGCCCTGTGTCAGAGATTTTAAGAAGGATAGGGCGGGTGCCAGCCAAGTCCCGTCTTGGGCAGCGAGTAGAACATGCTATCGGTGTAGAAAAGCCAAATAAGAGAATGAAAACTAGTCCACCTGTCGTTGTTTCAGGACTACAAATTAGGGAGGATACCACCTCCCAGCATTTGGCTGACAGACCATCCGGTCCGAGACCTTCTGCTGCAAGAAGGATGGTATGGCGTCCCACTATCGGACAATTAAGATTAAAACAACAACCTGAAAAGGAAAGTCTCGTCAGGAGACTTGAGTCCGAAGAAAGTGCTACCGCAGTGAATGAGACTCATGAGAAGGAAACCCGACAGCTATCACATGACAACTGCAAAGATGTACAGAAAAGACCATTAGAAGATGTTATGGAAAAGCTAAGAACTGATATTCGGCGATTAGCAAGAGAAAGAGAAGAGAAATTCAGAGATGAAGTTGACTCGTCAGAGTTCATGGATGATGAACATGCAGAAATTAACATGGTTAAAACACGAGCTTCGTCAGCTTCACAAGGTGCCCCCGCAGCACGCAGAAGAGAGGAGCCGAAGTAATGAGGAGGCAGCTTCAAGAGAAAGATGATACGATCGCCCAAATGGCAAAAAGGATGGAAGAGATGGTCTGTAGCCCTAGCCACTCTCCGTAGTCGGTTCAACCCCAAAGAGAAACACCCCCGTAAGTTATTCACATCAGTAGACGGAGGAAAGGAGATTACGTCCGTCAACGGGGATGATCAATTAAAGAAGGATGCAACACAAAGCATGATTCCGGAAAAGGATATCAAGAGCATGGTGGAACAGCAGGTGCGAGAAGCCTTGACACAATTAAAGAGCGGGACATCCATTCGGACGGGTAGACCTTACCCCGAAGAATTCGACGCTGTCCAATATCCGAAAGGCTATGTACCACCTCTGTTCAAGACCTTTGATGGAACCGGAAACCCTCGGCAGCATGTTGCACATTTTCGTGCCAGTTGTTGCAATGCCGGCGGAAGTGATTCTTTACTCTTCCGACAGTTTGTCAGCAGCCTGTCAGGGATCGCCTTTGATTGGTATGCGGAATTACCGAACGGTTCGGTGAAGATATTTTCAGAATTAAAGAACCTCTTCATCAAGCGATTTGCCGGAGCTCAGCACCACATCACTATAGGTGATTTAGTGGTAGAGAAGCAGAAGCCGAACGAAACTTTGGTGGATTACATACTTCGATGGAGGAATCTAAGTATGAAGTGTGAGCCACAGCTACAAGAACAGCATGCAGTTGGCATTTTACTAAAGAGCATTCACGGCCCGATAGCACTTCTCCTCAAGGGATTTATTATTAAGACTTTCGAGAAGTTGTTAAGCAAGGCCGGAAGCTTGCAAGAGGAGGCGAAGCAATTAAGTTTCACCGACAAAACAGACAAACAGAAGCCCGTGAAAACTTTTGAAAAGAAGTCCGGGATCGTCGCAGCTGTCGATAAAGGCAAGCAGCCGATACAAATACCGTCAGAACGGTCGCAGCAACCCCGACCCAGCTATCAGTCATCTCAAAAGTATGAACAACCGCCTCGTCCACAACGTACGCTAAAGGAGCTTCTGAGCAGGGAATATCCATTCAAGAATGAGGCAGTGCCAAAAATGTTCCGCGATCCGATGAAGACTCCGCATTTCCAACCGCGAACCTAAGAGACCGAAGAAGTCGACAGGAAAGGTGATCCCAACTTTTGCCCTTACCACCGGATGCTTGGACACAAGATAGAAGATTGTATTACCTTCAAAAGTTGGCTCAACGACAATCTTCGAAAAGGGAATATAACGATCCCAAAGGAATACATGAAGGAACCCTAGAAAGGAGGTTCCGTCAATGTTATCTCGACAGATCTCATTGTTCCGACAGATCCCTATGCGACTGATGATGGATGGACTACCGCTTGGACAAAGTCTTCGAAGAAGATTTTGGATCACATCCAAACCGCTTCGGTGCGAGCCTCAATTCAGAGTTCGAAACCTGTTAAGTCGGCACTATCACTTGCGATAGAAGAACCACCTCAACAATAGACAATTGAAGAAAAGAAGAAAATTGATGAAGAAGAGAAGACCGAGATTCTTAAGGCTAGACTAGGGGCTGCTTATCCTAGGATAGTTGTTTCCGATTCGGGGGAGAAATCCCTCGAACCTCTGACTCTGTATGATTATTTGCTCACTCCGGTGAGATCTCATAATGAAAAGGGTTATGGCGTTGGCTACGTTTTGACTGTTTCTAACGATTACGTAACTAGCGACAACCAACCTAATCCAGACATCGATTCCGATACAAGTGACATTTCTCAAATCATACACAATCTCGACGATCACAATGACAAAGAAGACATCCACCAAGGAGGCTACGAGAGTTCAACAAGCAATGAATCTATTTGCGAGTTTCGAGGAGCTCCAGTCACAATAGAGCTAGAGCCTTCAGATTCTGAAGCTAATCCAGAAGAACCTGTTGTTCCGATTCAAGAGGAAACATCAGCAAGCTCAATACTGGATTCAGAAGAAATTACAGAATTCAACTTAAGAAGTGGAAGAGTTCTACCTCCGAGAATGGGTCCAAAGGACAAAGGAAAGCAGGTGGTTGTTCAGGAATAATCAACCCCCGCAGAAGAAATACCCATTCAGGAAGAAATCGAGACACATGGAAATAAAGTGGACTACAACGTGCTAGCCCATCTTAGGAAACTACCGGCCAAACTAAGCATCTATGACGCTGTAATCTTATCAAAGGATATGAGAGAAGCTCTGATCAAGGCCTTACTTGATCCAAAAATTTGCTTAGCTCAAATGACCGGAGATTCCTTAGATGAGGTTTGCTCGTTAAAGGAACAGCGAGGTGTTACCTTCACGGACAATGACCTACTACTTGGGACGACGGACCACAACCGACCGTTGTACATTTCAGCTATAATCGGGAAGTTTACGCTCCCGCAGTATTGGTGGATCCAGGAGCATCAATCAATATAATGAATCTTCAAACGCTAGCATACTTGAAAATTGATGCTCGCGAGCTCGAAGCGGACAAAATGTTATTAAGAGGACTCAACCAGAAAGGAGAAAGAGCCCTCGGATCAATAACACTGCTAATGAAGACCGGTGACTTGGCAAAGACAACCGCAAAATTTCACATAATCGATTCGAAACTTCATTCAACGCTCTACCTGGGCCGACCATGGATACATGAAAACCGGATGGTACCATCATCCCTACATCAGTGCATCAAATACTACGATGGAGGGGAACATTGCATCAAAGGTGACTTAGAACCATTCTCCGTACATGAAATTGGAATCCATGAAGATGCAGCTTATTACACACCTCCGAAGAAAACAATCTTCTCCAGGGATACCATAACGGATGAAGCAAAGGAAGTTCGGGACGACGAAGAACTCCGAAGTTCTAGTCCAACGATCACTCACCACTCCCTTACGGCGAGATGGTGAAGGTTTCTCCACAACTCGCATCCGAGGTCGAGGCCGGGGACGAGGTCGTGGCGTAGACGTTAGGACAGCTGGACAGAGGAAACCAGCCATCAATGTTGATTGGGAAGACAGTTTTGAAGAAGAAAAAGAGATCGAACAAGAAGCAGCGACAATAAGTCTGAAGAAGCTGCAATTCAGGATTCCTCTCGAAGATGAAAAGAACGAAGAATATAAATCGATGTACGAGAAGATTAACCACTATGTACATACTATGACCCTGACCCCGATCCGTTCTAATAAGATCGAGGGTATGGTGGTCAAAGAGGTACATAGCGGCGGTGCAAAGCCCATCAAATTCTACAGTGGTGCTCCTTCCTCCAAAACTGAAAATAATGTACAATTTGAAGATGCTACTTCATCAGAATTAATGGAATTACCTTTCGAGTGGTACTCTCCCCGTGTTCAAAATTTAATTCAGCCGTGGTTTCTTACCTCGCCAATGGACAAAAGGTCAATCACAACATTTTGAAAAATTATGGAATAACTCCGGTCGTCCACCCAATTCAAAACATGGTCTCGGATTCGGCACAGTAGGGTCAGTTGACGATACTGAATTTTGCTTTGTTGTCACTTGCGAGTCTAATGAAAACTGCATGGAAACTACGGAAGAATTCGAAGATTTACATGATTGAGACGCTCCACCGCAGTTCGAAGAAGAGATCAAATCTACAATAGATGAGTTAACGGAAGTTAACTTAGGTACTAGCGAAGAGCCTAGACCTACCTTTGTTAGCTCCTTACTCAATAAAGAAGACTCCGAAGAAATAATCAAGTTATTAATAGAATTTAAAGACTCGTTTTGCTTGGAACTATGATGAGATGCCGGGATTAGCTCCGGAGGTCGCAGTCCATAAGCTAGGAGTAGATCCTACTTCGTCCCAGTCAGACAAGGTCCCAGAAGAATGCGTCTAGAAATCGAACAACAAGTCATAGCTGAAGTTAAAAAGCTAATAGACACTAAATTTATCCCAGTCAGGAAGAAGAATGGTCAGATCAGAATTTGTGTGGATTTCAGAGATTTAAACAAGGCATGTCCAAAAGATGAATTTCCTCTACCGATCCCAGAATTAATGATCGACATTGCTTCAACACATGAAATATTCCCATTCAAGGATGGATCTTCGGGATACAACCGGATAAAAATGGCTCCGTAAGATGAAAAACTTACGGCATTCGGAACGCCGATCGTAGTATATTGCTACACGATGATGCCATTCGGATCGAAGAATGCAGGAGCAACCTACCGGAGAGCAATGACAAGAATTTTTGATGATCTCATCCACAATCAAGTCGAATGCTACGTGGACGATGTGGTCATCAAAAGCAAAGTAAAGGAAAACCACCGTATGATTTGAGAATTGTTTTCGAACGATTAAGACAATTTAACCTTAAGATGAACCCCTTAAAATGCGCCTTCGGTGTCACCTCCGGGAAATTCTTAGGATTCGTTGTCCGACATCGTGGAATTGAAATCAACCCAGAAAAGATTAAAGCTATCTTAGAAATGCCGCCTCCCAAAACCTTAAAACAACTACGATCTTTTCAAGGGAAGCTGGCATATCTTCGACGCTTTATCTCGAACTTGTCAGGTAGGTGTCAGCCTTTCTCGGCATTAGTTAAAAAGGACGCCAAATTTATTAGGGAAGAGAAATGCCAAAAGGCCTTTGAGGACATTAAACAATATTTAATGACACCTCCCGTCTTACAGACCCTGGCCTCGAGTAGACCGTCGATACTTTATACCGAGGCTTTAGACGACTCACTCGGAGCCCTCGTAGCCCGGTGTCAATGGTGAGGGTAAAGAAAATGCTCTTTACTACCTAAGCCGTCGTTTACTTCCAACGGAAGTAAGGTATCCCGCAATTGAAAAGCACTCGTTTGTCCCGATCTTCGCCGCTCAAAAGCTCGGGCACTACATGCTTTCTCATAAGGTCAACCCGATCTCGAAATTTAATCCATCGCAATACTTGATGACCCGTCCAACGCTTTCTAGCAGACTTGCCAGGTGGTCAATGATATTATTACAATTCGATATAACTTTCGTGCCTCTTCGTGCTGTAAAGGGACAAGTCCTAGCAGACTTCCTCGCAGCACACCCTTTGCCGACGGAATCCCCTCTCAATGACGACTTGCCAGACGAACAAATAATGAGTTTAGAAGACCCTGATGATCGACGTTGGGAATTATATTTCGACGGAGCATCTTCATCACACAAAGACGAAGAATCACAAGTGATAGTGTCCGGTAAGGCGAGAATCGACTAATCTTTATAACACCGGAGCGGGGGATGTTAAGATACTCCTACCACTTACCGCAGCCATGTACAAACAACGAAGCAGAATACGAAGCCCTCATAACGAGATCGGAATTAACTATTCAAATGGGGATAACAAACATCAACATCTACGGGGATTCACAGTTAATCATTCAACAGATCGTCGGACAGTACATAATTTTAAAGCCAAGACTCGAGCAATACTTCCAATATGCCATACAGTTGTTGGAACAAATTCCGAATGTGAAAATCTACAAAATTCCCAGGAAAGAAAACGCTTTAGCAGATGCGTTAGCTCACCTAGCAAAAGAATTTTCCTGCTTGCAAGATGAATCAGTAGAAGTGTCAGTTCACGGACGTCAGGTCCTATCACAGCTCGACATAGACACAATACACAGATCAGAAAAAGAAAAAGAATCGGTTGCAGACGAGTGACGGAAAATACGTAAGATTGGCGACGGCCATTAATGAGACTACCTACAAACAGAAAACTACGAGACGATAGGTCGTTAGCCCATCGGATCAAGAAAAGAACTCCGTCCTACGCATTAATAAATAACACGTTATACAGAAGGTCTTTCGATCAAATGTGGCTAAGAAGCCTAAGCGGGTCCGAGGCCCGTGAAATTGTTAAAGAGGTGCATTCAGGACTTTGTGGCGCTCACCAGTCGGGTCCGAAGATGAAAATGAAAATTAAAAGACTAGGGTACTACTGGCCCTCGATGATGACCGACTGCATGAAGATCGCCAGGAGCTGTCACCAATGCCAAGTGCACGGTGTGGTTCTACACCAACCTCCAAATGTGCTACATCCGACAATTGCGTCGTGGCCATTTGAATGTTGGGGCACATATATAGTGGGTCCAATAGAACCACCATCTTCAAAAGGACATCGCTTCATTCTTGCGGCTACGGATTACTTTTCCAAGTGGGCGAGAGGCAGCTCCACTCGGAGAAGTGAAAGCACACCACGTGCTACAGCTTTTCAAGAACCAAGTTGTCTACCGTTTCGGAGTGCCGCGCAGGATCATCTCAGATAATGGGTCAGCATTCAGAAGCACACAAATCAACAATTTTGTCAGAAGACACAGAATCGACTGGCGATATTCAACAATTTACTACCCAAGAGCAAACGGCCTTGTTGACCTCATTTTTGATGAGGTCTTCTCTTCTTCTTTTTAGTACTTAGGATCTAGCCTTAGGCTTTTCCTCTGACTATCTTAGAGGACTATAATTGGGACCCACCACTTAGAAACTCAAACCACTTCTTAAGTCCCTGCAAACTCCACAAACTCGACCGTAGACCCCTAATCACCTAGAGGGTCGAAATCAAATGTGGAAGTTTAAAGGATGAGTTCCTATAGGACTCTTTGGCCCGAGGACCGCCTCCGGGTGGCTCGGTCCGGTGAAGGGCTGACTTACACACACACTACACCTATACACTACACTTTCACACACCTCCTAAACCACACCCATACCCAACTTGACCTCCCGACTCATGTAGGTGATTCACATGGATGGTCCTTAACCCCTAAGCCCTCGCGTCAGAGGGTTGGGAACAACATAGTGAATGCCTCAAATGAGTCCCTTCATGGCTTATGTGGGCTTGATATGGCTTCAAGGCTCAACCAAAATGATTTTATTCCACTTACATTTACCCAATCTTCAATTTTCCAAATTTTCAATTTTTGGCCTTAGGGACCCTACACCCGCTTAGCACCTCAAAATTTGCAAAATTTCCAAATCACCCAAAATTCCTCAAAACCAATTCCAAACATTTCCACATTACTCAAATTGATCATCCATACCCAAAAATACCAAAAATTCCAAAAATACCTCCCAATACCCTCCAAATACCCAAAATACCCCCCTCGACCCAAAAATCCAGAAATTCAGAAAATTCCCAGAAAATTCCAGAAAATCCCAAATATTCCCAATTTCATTTTGTTCAACTACACTATGGGCCAATTTTGTCAATTTACCCTACTTTTCTCAAAACCCCCAATTTGACCCATTTTAACCTTAAGTGAACCCAATGTCAAACCAAACCTACCCAATTGACCCAAATCCTGGTCCAATTCAATTCTAAGCTTCAATTCAACATTCCCAATACCAATCTAGACCAAACCCAAGTCCAATTTGATTGACATTTGGATCCAATTTCACTTTTTGCCTTAAAGACCAATTTGGACCCATGACCCAAACCTAACCCAAACTCACCCAATTCAACTCCAATTAACCCCAAATCTTTTCTAAACCTTCCTTAACATCCCTACAAACAAAACACTAACATGATTTGCCCAACATTGGCCCAAGTCAGCCCAATTTGACCTACATTGGCCCATTCACCAAAGAGGTCCGAACCAACCCGAAACCTAGCCCAAACACTTCAAGTTTATTCCAAATCATTCATGAAACATTCTTAGACTAAATTCAACACTCATGGGATCCAATCCTTTGCAAAATTTACATCCACCAATTTGTTTTCAAACCTAAAGGCCCACTTTCCTAAACCATTCTAAAAGCCCATTTCCACCAAATACAAAAGCCTAAAATTGGCCCTAAAGCCCACATGGCAATTTCTTTTCATCATACCTTTAATTGATATCACCCCTAAGTGTCAAAATCATCATTAAACCATTCCAAATCAAGCTTCATACAAATTCCCATCAAATTACTAAAATTTCTAAAATCCATTTTCATGAAATTGACCAAGCTTTTCCCCAAGCCAAAGACAAGCCATGCAAGCCATGGACAAGCCACATGAAGCCATGGAAGGTTCGACATGTGATCAAGCCATTAATGGCAAAAGGAGGAGCCTCTTTTAAGCCCCCTTAAAAAGGTTTTAACCCTTTTAATGATTCACCTTAATCCATGATTAATCAAAATATTCATGGATGGTGACTTCTCTACCCTTTTCTAACTGATTCACCTGATCCTCCCTCATCTCAAATCAGCCATGGAAGGGTGCACCAAACCCAAAATGGTGGGTTGACCCATTTGGACCCAAAATGAGCCTCTCCCCATACCCTTTGATTCAAACCCTTTACACATGTCCATGGCCAATTGACTCGCACAAACCTCCAGTCACGACCCATCTGGACCCGAGGGTGACCCATGCTCGTCGGCCAGCCCGCACAGGTCGCCGGAAAACACCATGGCCGAGACCTTGGGAGGAGCCAAACTTTGGAATTCCACCTTGCTGAGCTGCCCCATGCCCAATGGCCACCATAGCTCGTTCTTCCCATGCCTGCAGCGACTCGATCCCAACCCTTGGTCATCCCTGCGAGACCCTCCAGTACGCTTTTATTTTATTGCAATTTACCTTATTGCAATTTATTTAATCGCATCACACTTACTTTTCTTGCATGATAAACAACTCGTTGTATGAAAACCCACACCTTTAGGATAGTCCCTAAAACCGAAACCAAAACTAAATTAAAAGTCATTGCAAGATAAAATTCACCGCCACAACATTTCAAAATATAAAACAACTCAAAATTTAATCACAAAACGTAACACAAAACTACAATTATAACTAAATTAAAACGTCCTGTTGGATGATCGGGAATACCTCGGATGATGTAACCTACGTGTTGCTAACGGGATTTCCCACGGTCTAAATGAAAGTGTGGAACTCATTCAGTTGAGCTTAGCAAATTCATCTGGACTAAGTGAATCCGATAAAAATAACGATGCCGGAGGGATGGAACCGTGGGATCTTAACCGGTGTTGTTATAATCAACTTTAAGATTTGTTTTAAATAAAACATAAAAACACTTGGAAGTTAAGATTTTCTCTAAACCAAAACACTTTTCTCATCTCCTGATTTATGACTTCTATAACATAAACCTCTGCAACAACAAGGAGCTTGGAGTACGGTAGGCGACACGGCCATCTTCGTCAGCAGAAACAACTCTACATCGCCTAAACATTCCTAGAATTAAACAACAAAGCCATAGGATTTCGAGGTAGTTTGCCTAGTGCAACATAAATCCTCAACCTTTTGTTAGGCATTTGCATTGCAAATTAAGCCCTAACCGGTCTTAGGATTTCGAGGTAGTCGTCCGATACGACATAAACCCTCACATCTTCAAGGCTATTTGTATGATCATGTCATACGAATATAAGTCCTAATTAATTAAAATTGGAAAGATCAAAATACTAAATAAACATTAGGACTTTCCTAAATTTGAGCCAAACAATAGGATAGTCGGGAAATTACCGAAGTTCGCTTCGAATCTGTAATTTCTCCTACTTTTCTTCCTTTGAATTCCAAAAACAAAATGTTCCAAACTTGATCTATTCCCTATTGAAATTCCAAAATTCAATCCTTTGAAAACTTAAACTTTGAAATTCTTGAGAGCAGAATTATTGATTATTATCGAGAGTTTTGTTAGGTGATTCCCGTCACTTAAGATGTAATTAACTATAGGGGCTTGCCCTTATAGGGAATTTTAAAGAACCCAGGTAATATAAACCATGTTTAATGCTTTCATATTAAGCAGGGGAATTTGTCGGCATATAAAATTGGTTTGCAGACCAAACGGATGTCACAAACATTTCTAGTTTATTTAATCGAGCCCCATTATCAAGCAGTGTGTCTATTCTTCGGGATAGATACATGGTTTGTGGTGCGGTGCTCGTTTATGTAAACTATTCGGGATGTGAGATCAGTTTGATTTCATATCTTAAGATTTTCAAACTTAAAATTATTTTCAAAATCAAATACTATTTTTCAAATTATTTATTTAAATTAAATTAAAAATTCGCCGACAATTTCTGGCGACTCCGCTGGGGACAATTTCTCTCTCCATTTTAATCGGACAGTTCTGCTTTCAAAAAATCGGTGGTGTATCCATGTCCCTTGTGGATCAAGCTACCCTTCTTTCTGTTGGAATACTATGTTCATTTCTACCTTGAACAAGTATAGCCAACATTCTCTCGGATTTAGGAGCCATTGTTTAGACACCCCTAAACGGAGAGGTTCCGAGATCCTTTTACCTCATTTCCGAGGTGGGGTGGATCCCCAATAGGTGTTAGTTTAGAGTAATCCTTCGAGTCGAGAAGTCTTGCATAAGACTTTCTTTTCCTTTCCAACTCGAATCGGGTTCATTACCTTCTCTACACCTTTCGAACATTCCGTTCTAAATAAACAAACCCTCTAATGAATGACTCTTTTAACAAATAACTCCTCCTTATAAATACATGAACAAGAATGTGTTCGGACTCTTTTCGATTCCTTTCTTTTCGTCCCGATGAGAAGAAGCATAACTTAGGACCGACAACCGAATCTACCCCGCGAAATGGAAGCCCCAAAGCCGATTTTCTCCTTCACGAATGGACTCGGACTTCACCGTTTACAAGGATGAGCCGCCCGACAATGGGATCATCCGGTTTGGACAAGGATTCGAGAACACAAATGTCAAGATCACCGACGTTTCCCTTTTCGCATTGACAAACAAAGTATCTGAAGCTGAGAAGCCGTTGATCGAGTTCAACCTTAGGTCAACCCAAGAGTTTCCTCCCCTGCAAAAGATCCCGACTGAGAGGAGTACTGCTGTCCGCAGAAGGACTGTTCTTGCTACCCCCACCGGTCTAGTTGTCTCCGCACCTACCCCGGCTTCGCCGCATTAAAGGGGAAGGAAATCCGAACTATGGTGAACCCGTTACCGTGGAGGGTACGGACTTTCCTGCGAGACCTTCGTTTTTGAAATCGGGTCCAACTTCAAGAATTCCATCACTAACACGGACCCAAAGAAGGAACAAGTAGGAAGATCGCCGTGAAGGCCGTAGCCGCCGAAGTTGCTTTCCGGAGGAAATCCCGTAAATCCCCGAGTACACACCACTACCCGAATACATACCATTGCTCGAAGATACACCCTTTTTGGAAGGAAGTAGATTCTACCCCTTTCCGCCGTAGCCGACGAGGAAAATGTCCGCGAGATTGTTTCTACATTACCTCGACCAGCATACTACAATGACAGCAGAAAGAAAAGGGCTAGGATCACACCATTTGCCCGACTACAGACTGTGATCGAGAAGCTAGCAAAGAAAGAGAAGTGCCCCGTATCGGAGATTCTAAGAAGGATAGGGTGGGTGCCAGTCAAATCCCGTCTTGGGCCACGAGTAGAACCTGCCATCGTTACAGAAAAGCCAAATAAAAGGATGAAGGCTAGTCCGCCTATCGTTGTTTCAGGATTATAGATTAGGGAGGATACCACCTTCCAGCATTTGGTCGACGGCACCATCCGGTCCTAGACCTTCTGCCGCTAGAAGGATGGTATGGCGTCCCACTACCTGGACAACTAAGATTGAAACAACGATCCGAGAAGGAAAGTCTCTTCAGGAGACTCGAATCCGAAGAAAGCGCCACCGCAAGAAGGGGACTCGTGAGAAGGGAACCCGACAGCTATCACATGACAACTGCGAAGATGCACATAAAAGACTGCTAGAGGACGCCATGGAAAAGTTGAGGACTGATATTCGACGACTAGCAAAAGAAAGAGAAGAGAAATTCGGAGACGAGATCGATTCATCGGAATTCATGGACGATGAGTATGCGTAAATCAACATGGTCGAAATGCGAGCTTCGTCGGCTTCACAAGGTGCTCCCGCGCACCGCGAAAGAGAGGAGCCGGAAGTGATGAGAAGGCAACTTCAAGAGAAAGACGATACGATCGTACAAATGGCGAAGAGGATGGAAGAGATGGTCCGTAGCCCTAGCCACTCTCCGCAGTCAAGTGCAACCCCAAAGAGAGACACCCCAGCAGGTCATTCACATCGTAGACGGAGGAAAGGAGATTACATCCGTCAACGGGGATGATCGCCTAAAGAAAGATACAACACAAAGTATGATTCCGTAAAAGATATCAAGAGCTTGGTGGAACAACAAGTGCGAGAAGCCTTAGCACAATCAAAGAGCGGGACATCCATTCGGACGGGTAGACCTTACCCGGAAGAATTCGACGCCGTCCAATACCCAAAAGGCTTCGTACCACCTCTCGTTCAAGACCTTCGATGGAACCGGGAACCCCCGACAAGCATGTTGCACACTTTCGTGCCGATTGTTGCAATGCCGGCGAGAGCGATGCATTACTCTTCCGACGGTTCGTCGGCCACTCGTCGTGGATCGCCTTTGATTGGTATGCGGAATTACCGAATGGTTCGGTGAAGACATTCTCGTAACTAGAAAACCTCTTCATCAAGCGATTCGCGGAGCTCAGCACCACATCACTATAGGTGATTTAGTGGTAGAGAAGCAGAAGCCGAACGAAACTTTGGTGGATTACATACTTCGATGGAGGAACCTAAGTATGAAGTGTGAACCACAACTACAAGAACAACATGCAATCGACATCTTACTTAAAAGCATTCATGGCCCGATAAAGCACTTCTCCTCAAGGGATTTACCATTAAGACTTTCGAGAAGTTGTTAAGCAAGGCCGGGAGCTTGCAAGAGGAGGCGAAGCAATTGAGTTTCGCCGACAAGACGTACAAGCAAAAGCCCGTGAAGACTTTTGAAAAGAAATCCGAGATTGTTGCAGCTAGTCGACAAAGGCAAGCAACCGATACAAATATCGTCGAACGGCCGCAACAACCTCAACAAAATTATCAACAACCTCGACCCGAACTATTAGTCATCTCAACAAGTATGAACAACCGCCTCGTCCGCAACGTACATTAAGGGAGCTTCGAGCGGGAATATCCATTCAAGAATGAGGCAATGGCCAAAAATGTTCCGTAGTCCGATGAAGACTCCGCATTTCTAGCTACGAGAGCCTAAGAGACCAGAAGAAGTTAACAAGAAAGGTGATCCCAACTTTTGCCCCTACCACCGGATGCTTGGGCACAAGATAGAAGATTGCATTACCTTCAAAAGTTGGCTCAATGACAACCTTCGGAAAGGGAATATAACAATCCCGAAGGAGTACATGAAGGAACCCCATAAAGGAGGTTCCGTCAATGTTGTCTCGACCGATCTCATTGTTCCGATAGATCCCTATGCGACCGACGATGGATGGACTACCGCTCGGACAAGGTCTTCAAAAAAGATTTTAGACAAAGATCCAAACCGCCTCGGTGCGAGCTTCAATTCGGAGTTCGAAACCTCGTCAAGTCGGCACTATCACTTGCGATAGAAGAACCACCTCAACAGAGACGATCGAAGAGAAGAAGAAAATCGACGAAGAAGAGAGGACCGAGGCTCCTAAGGCTGGACTAGGGGCCGCTTATCCTAGGATAGTTGTTTCGGATTCTGGGGAGAAATCCCTCGAACCTCTCGACTCGTATGATTATCTCGCTCACTTCGGTGGGATCTTATAATGATAAGGGTGATGGCGTTGGCTACGTTTCTAACGATTACGTAACTAGCGACAATCCGGACATCGATTTCGATACCAATGACAATTCTCAAATCATACACAATCTCGACGATCACGATGATAAAGAAGACATCCATCAAGGAGGTTACGAGAGTTCAACAAGCAACGAATCTATCTGCGAATTTCGAGGAGCTCCAGTCACAATAGATTAGAGCCTTCGTACTCGAAGCTAATCCGGAAGAACCCGTCATTCCGATTCAGGAAGAAACACCAAGCAAGCTCAACACTAGATTCGAAGAAATTACGTAAGTCAACTTAAGAAGTGGAAGAGTTTTACCTCCGAGAATGGGTCCAAAGGACAAAGGAAAGCAGTGGTTGTTCAAGAAGAACCAACCCCGTGAAGAAATACCCATTCGAGAAGAAGCCGAGACACATGAAAATAAAGTGGACTACAACGTGCTAGCCCATCTTAGGAAACTACCGACCAAACCGAGCATCTACGACGCTCTCATCTTATCAAAGGAGATGAGAGAAGCTCCGATCAAGGCCTTACTTGATCCGAAATTTGCTTAGCTCAAATGGCCGGAGACTCCTTAGATGAGGTTTGTTCGTTAAAGGAACAACGAGGTGTTACCTTCACGGACAATGACCTACTACTGGGGACAGCGGACCACAACCGACCGTTGTACATTTCAGCTTACAATCGGGAAGTTTACACTCTCCAAAGTATTGGTGGATCCAGAGAGCATCAATCAATATAATGAGTCTTCAAACACTAGCATACTTGGAAATTGATGCTCGCGAGCTCGAAGCCGACAAAATGTTATTAAGAGGATTCATCCAGAAAGGAGAAAGAGCCCTCAGATCGATAACACTACTAATGAAGACCGGTGACTTAGCAAAGACAACCGCAAAATTTCACATAATTGATTCAGAAACGTCGTTCAACGCTCTACTAGGCCGACCATGGATACATGAAAATCAGATGGTACCATCATCTCTACATCGTTGCATCAAATACTACGATGGAGGGGAACAAGGCATCAAAGGTGACTTACAACCATTCTCCGTACATGAAATTGGAATCCATGAAGATGCAGCTTATTATGCACCTCCGAAGAAAACAATCTTCTCCAGAGATACCATAACGAATAAAGCAAAGGAAGTTCGGAATAACAAAAAACCTGAAGTTCTAGTCCAATAGTCACTCACCACTCCCTTACGGCGAGATGGTGAAGGTTTCTGCACAACTCGCATCCGAGGTCGAGGCCGGGGACGAGGTCGTGGCACAGACATTAGGACGATTGGACGGAGGAAACCAACCATCAATGTTGATCGGGAAGACAGCTCGAAGAAGAAAAAGAGATCAAACAAGAAGCAACGACAATAAGTCGGAAGAAGCCGCAATTCAAGATCTCTCTCGAAGATGAGAAGAACGAAGAATACAAATCGATGTACGAGAAGATTAACCACTATGTACATACTATGACCCTGACCCCGATCCATTCTAATAAGATCGAGGGTATGGTGGTCAAAGAGGTACGTAGCGACGGTGCAAAGCCAATCAAATTCTACCGTGGTGCTACTTCCTCCAAAACTGAGAATAATGTACCATTTGAAGATTTCACTTCATCAGAATTAATGGAATTACCTTTTGAGTGGTACTCTCCCTGTGTTCAAAATTTAATTCAGCGTGGTTTCTTACCTCGACAATGGACAAAAGGCCAATCACAACATTTTGAAAAATTATGGAATAACTCCGGCCATCCACCCAATTCAAAGCATGGTCTCGGATTCGGCACGATAGGATCGGCCGACGATACCGAATTTTGCTTGGTTGTCACTTGCGAGTCTAATGAAAACTGCATGGAAACTACAGAAGAATTTGAAGATTTACAAATTGAAGACGCTCCACCAGAATTCGAAGAAGAGATTAAATCTACAATAGATGAGTTAACGGAAGTTAACTTAGGTACTAGCGAAGAGCCTAGACCTACCTTTGTTAGCTCCTTACTCAATAAAGAAGACTCCGAAGAAATAATCAAGTTATTAATGGAATTTAAAGACCGTTTTGCTTGGAACTACGATGAGATGCCGTGTTTAGCTCCGCAGGTCGCAGTCCATAAGCTAGGAGTGGATCCTACTTCCGTCCCGATCGACAAGGTCCTAGAAGAATGCGTATAGAAATCGAACAACAAGTCATAGCCGAAGTTAAATAGCTAATAGACGCTAAATTTGTCCGCGAAGAACAATACCCGACTTGGTTAGCCAATGTGGTGCCGATCGAAAGAAGAATGGTCGATCGAATTTGTGTGGATTTCGAAGATTTAAACAAGGCATGTCCAAAAGATGAATTCCCTCTACCGATCCCGGAATTAATGATCGACATTGCTTCGACACATGAAATATTCTCATTCATGGATGGATCTTCGGGATACAACCGGATAAAAATGGCTCCAGAAGATGAAAAGCTTACAGACATTCGAACGCCGATCGAGTATATTGCTACACAGTTGATGCCCTTCGGACCGAAGAACGCAGGAGCAACATACCGTAGAGCGATGACAAGAATTTTTGATGATCTCATCCACAATCAAGTCGAATGCTACGTGGACGATGTGGTCATCAAAAGCAAAGTAAAGGACAACCACTCGTATGATTCGAGAATTGTTTTCGAACGATTAAGACAATTTAACCTTAAGATGAATCCCTTAAAATGCGCCTTCGGCGTCACCTCCGGGAAATTCTTAGGATTCGTTGTCCGACATCGTGGAATTGAAATCGACCCGGAAAAGATTAAAGCTATCTTAGAAATGCCGCCTCCCATAACCTTAAAACAACTACGATCCTTTCAAGGGAAGCTAGCATATCTTCGACGCTTTATCTCAAACTTGTCGTGTAGGTGTCGACCTTTCTCGGCATTAGTTAAAAAGGACGCCAAATTTATTTGGGAAGAGAAATGCCGGAGGGCCTTCGAGGACATTAAACAATATTTAATGACACCTCCCGTCTTAGCAGCCCCGGCCTCGGGTAGACCATCGATACTTTATACCGCGGCTTTAGACGACTCTCTCGGAGCCCCGTTAGCCTGTGTCAATGATGAGGGTAAAGAAAATGCTCTTTACTACTTAAGCCGTCGTTTACTTCGACGGAAATAAGGTATCCCGCAATTGAAAAGCATTGTTTGGCCCCGATCTTCGCCGCTCAAAAGCTCGGGCACTACATGCTTTCTCATAAGGTCAACCCGATCTCGAAATTTAATCCATTGCAATACTTCGATGACTCGTCCAACACTTTCCGACGGACTTGCCGGATGGTCGATGATATTATTGCAATTCGATATAACTTTCGTGCCTCTTCGTGCCGTAAAGGGACAAGTCTTAGCAGACTTCCTCGCAAAGCACACCCTTTGCCGGCGAATCTCCTCTCAATGACGATCCGCCGGATGAACAAATAATGAGCCTAGAAGACCCCGATGATCGACGTTGGGAATTATATTTTAACGGAGCATCTTCAGCACACAAAGATGAAGAATCACAAGTGATAGTGCCCGGTAAGGCAGGAATCGGATTAATCTTTATAACAACGGAGTGGGGGATGTTAAGATACTCCTACCACTTGACAGAGCTTTGTACAAATAACGAAGCAGAATACGAAGCCCTCATAACAGGATTGGAATTAGCTATTCAAATGGGGATAACAGACATCAACATCTACGGGGATTCACAGTTAATCATTCAACAGATCGCCGGACAAGTACAGAATTTTAAAACCAAGACTCGAGCAATACTTCCAAGTATGCCATACAAATTGTTGGAACAAATTCCGAATGTGACAATCTACAAAATTCCCGGAAAAGAAAATGCCTTAGCAGATGCGTTAGCTCGCCTCGCAAAAGAATTTGCATCGTTTGCAAGATGAATCGATAGAAGTGTCGGCTCACGGACGTCGAGTCCTATCACGACTCGACATAGACACAATACACAAATCGAGAAAGAAGAAGAATCAATTGCAAGATAGTGATGAAAACATAGAAGATTGGCGATGACCATTACATGACTACACTGCAAACAGGAAAACTACCGGACGATAGGTCGCTAGCCCATCGGATCAAGAAAAGAACTGCGTCTTACGCATTAATAAACAACACATTATACGTAAGGTCTTTTGATCAAATGTGGCTAAGATGCCTAAGCGGATCCGAGGCCCGTGAAATTGTTAAAGAGGTGCATTCGGGACTCCGTGGCGCTCACTCGATCGGGTCCGAAGATGAAAATGAAAATTAAAAGACTAGGTACTACTGGCCCTCGATGATGACCGACTGCATGAAAATCGCCAAGAGCTGTCACCAATGCCAAGTGCATGGAGTGGTTCTACACCAACCTCCAAATGTGTTACATCCGACAATTGCGTCGTGGCCATTTGAATGTTGGGGCACAGATATAGTGGGTCCAATAGAACCACCATCTTCAAAAGGACATCGTTTCATTCTTGCGGCTACAAATTACTTTTCCAAGTGGCAGAGGCGAGTTCCACTCGGAGAAGTGAAAGCACACCACGTGCTACAGTTTTTCAAGAACCAAGTTGTCTACCGTTTCGGAGTGCCGCGCAGAATCATCTCAGATAATGGGTCAGCATTCAGAAGCACACAAATCAACAACTTTGTCAGGAGACACGGAATCGACTGGCGATATTCAACAATTTACTATCCAAGAGCAAATAGCCTGACCGAGGCTTTTAATAAAACCCTCGTTCAAATCTTAAAGAAAACTTTGGACGATAATAAGAGAAATTGGCACGAGAAGTTATTAGAAGCCTTATGGGCCTACCGGACAACCTTCAGAACTCCTACTCAAGCTACACCTTACGCTCTGGTGTATGGGTCCGAGGCGATGTTACCCTTAGAGGTCCAACTTCCTTCACTCAGGATTGCGGTTGCAAACAAAATCACGACAGAAGAGAATGCCAAATTACGACTAGAGGAATTAGAAAGCCTGGAAGGGAAAAGACTTGCAGCGCAGCAGAATTTAGAATTATACCAAGCTAAGATGGTTCAAGCCCATGACAGACTGGTCCGCCCAAGAACCTTCAAAGTTGGTGACTTAGTTCTCGTTCTCAAGAGACCTATTCTTGCACACCGCAAGATAGGAGGAAAATTTGAACCCACTTGGGAAGGACCGTTCGTGGTCGAAGCAATATACTCGGGAGGTTCCTACCGAGCTAGTGAATTGCCAGGGAGAACGACATATGCTTCCGATCAACGGACGATACTTGAAAAAGTATTACGCTACCTGATGTTTCGAAGGAATGAATTCTTCATCCTTAGAAGCACGGGCGAAGTAGTTACTTATGACTGGGTCCGAACCCAAAAATAATAAAAAATGTGCTAAAATAAATAAAATCATGATAATAAAGTTTTCCTTGTTTTCTCTTCCATATCAAAATCTCTTTCCTGATCTTATCCCACTTCATTCCTGTTAAATTTAAAAATAAAAAATAAAAAAAAATATGTCTTTAATAAACATTTTCTTAATGTTCTTGTTCTTAGTACAGCCCCTGATCCTTTTCCTTGTCTTTTTGCAGGGAAATGTCGAACGGGCGGTTGGTCCTGAACTTTAGAAATGGCGTAAGCCTTGCACTCAATGAAAAGAGGGTGAAAGATGGAGCGATAATCGAGATTGACTCGAACTTCGCACCAGCAGGCCTACAATACGAGGAAAGTGACTGGATCCCAGTTGACCGAGAGGAACTGCCCGGGCAGACAGTGATGAAAGAGGGTGACCCAAGCCACCAATCCAGCAATAAGAAAAGGAAAGCAAACGCTGAAGAAGACAAGAAAATCAAGTCCTTAGTCGCTACAGCAGAAGGCAAGCTTGTCAGCGCCGCACCCACAGAGATTCAGGAAGTTCGAAGAGCTACTCTCACAGCAACACAACGAAGAAATAAGAATCGCCGTATCCGTAAGATGTTAACCAAACTAGCCGCGGACTAGCGTGACGAGGCAGTTGCTACTGCCGGTACATACACTTCAAGGACGCCAGTTAACCAGGTACCGGAAGAAAGGAGGCCAGCTCCTAGGATAACAGAAGGGACCAGGGAAATCTCACGGAGATTAGAAGAAAGAAGGCTACCACGCCACCAGATAGAACCACCAGTAATGCATAACCTTGTTGCAGAAGCAACCCCGGAGGATGTCCCGACGGACATCATCCCCGAGGAGCCGAGGTATGCGGGAGAACGTGAAGGGATTGAGCCGTATATCCCACAATATGTCACTGGGCCCCGTCATTTGCAAATTATTCCGAGTACGAGCCGGAAAGAATGCGAATGTCGAAAAGAAAACCTTTGAAAACTTCGAGAGAATCGAGAGGCGAAGGATCAATATACTTAGAAGGCCTCGAGCTACATACGAACGTATTCTCGGAATATGAACAACAACAAATCGTGGAATGTATCCGGGATTTGAAAAGAATGGGCCGAGCGGGCCGCCTAAGAGAAAACACCTACTCAGAACCCCGGAGATGGATGCCAGGGAAAGGTAGAATTACAATATAATGCGGATGCTGTTACAACTTCGCAGAAGACAGGAAGGGGAACCAACCAAGGATACTCCGTCATGGCCAAGTGGATCCAATGCCATTAGTCATCAAGAGAATGATAAAAAGATTGATACATGGAGGGTACTTCCAGCAGATTGCATACCCAACAGCTGCATTATTAACATCTACAAGCAGGGTGACTGCATACACCCACACATAGATCACCACGACTTTGTCAGACCTTTTTGCACAGTTTCTTTCCTCAACGAGTGTAACATCATGTTCGTATCTGACCTCCGGATAGCAGGCCCGGGTGAGTTCCGAGGGCCGATGAAGATACCATTACCGGTAGGTTCCGTCATGATACCGAAGGGCAACGGAGCGGATGTCGCTAAACATTGTATACCGGGAGTACCGGTGAAGCGGATCTCGGTTACTTTCGAAGGATGGACGACGAGGAAGACACCTTACCACTTCCAGCCGGACCGGAGCTAGAGAGCCTCCGGCCTTACGAGCGTGAGTTGCATGGAAAATATCACACCTCCAACGTACATCCATACGGCATCCTTGCCAAGGATGGCTTGGAAGGTGATGTTATTGACCATGTACCCCACTATTCAGACATGGATTTTTGACATATACGTTTTTGGATGGATCGACAAAGATCATACATAGTCCGTTTTGAGTCTACATGGATTGTATGAGATGTATTCCAGATCGAGTTGTATGATGTATCTTCGACATGATTGGAATGAAAGTTACCATGTCACATTTTTGGCCTTCACCTCTTTCGTGCAAATTGACTGGGAAACGCCATTAAAGTTAAATGAACTTCGAACAAAGAACAGAAAAGAAAAAAATAAATAAATAAAAGAAAACTTTTCTTAAAAATCTAAAAATGATGAACACCAAATTCACATGAACATTAAATAAACGATAAAATAAATTTGAATCGTTAAAGGATAAACAAAATGAACATAAATTTCAAATCAAATCTAAATCAAATTCAAATTCGATCTTTCTAGATCCCAAGTCTCAATCAAATTTCAAATTCAATCCTTCCAAATTTCAAATCAAATTTTAAATCAAATTTCAAATTCAATCCTTCCAAATCTCAAATCAAATCTCAAATCAAATCTCAATCGAAAATTCAAATTCAATCTCTCAAATCTGAAATCCAATCCGTTCTACTCTCTCCCTTGTCTGGGATGGAAGCGGTTGATTCCATTGACACGGATCGAATCTGATGGCGAGGAATTGTATCCAATCCAAACCAGTAACTTCCGATCAACTCTTTTGAATGTGATATGTAGCATCTACATATTCCCTCCTAATCTATTTCCTTCCATGAAAGTCTTTTACAACTTTCATGAAATTCTCGAAACACCAAAATTCCACACTTTTCAAATCAACACTATAAATCTTTGCAAAGTCAATGACTACATCAAATCAAACTTTTGGAGTTGAGGATTTTACATCCGAGACTGCATTGCTTTAGGATTCTTTCCCTATCGCAATGAAATTCATCAAATCAAACTTTTGGAGTTGAGGATTTTACATCCGAGACTGCATTGTTTTAGGATTATTTCCCTATCGCAATGAAATACATCAAATCAAACTTTTGGAGTTGAGGATTTTACATCCGAGACTTCATTGCTTTAGGATTCTTTCCCTATCACAATGAAATACATCAAATCAAACTTTTGGAGTTGAGGATTTTACATCCGAGACTGCATTGCTTTAGGATTCTTTCCCTATCGCAATGAAATACATCAAATCAAACTTATGGAGTTGAGGATTTTACATCTGATACTGCATTGCTTTAGGATCCATTCCCTATCGCAATGAAATACATCAAATTCAAACTTTTTGGAGTTGAGGATTTTACATCCGATACTGCATTGCTTTAGGATCCTTTCCCTATCGCAATGAAATACATCAAATTCAACCTTTTTGAAGTTGAGGATTTTTACATCCGATACTGCATTGCTTTAGGATCCTTTCCCTATCGCAATGAAATACATCAAAGTCAAATTCCTGGGGTTGAGGATTTTACATCCGAGACTGCATTGCTTTAGGATTCTTTCCCTTTTGCAATGAAATACATCAAATTCAAACTTTTTGAAGTTGAGGATTTTACATCCGATACTGCATTGCTTTAGGATCCTTTCCCTATCGCAATGAAATACATCAAAGTCAAATTTCTGGGGTTGAGGATTTTACATCCGAGACTGCATTGCTTTAGGATTCTTTCCCTATTGCAATGAAATACATCAAAATTCAAACTTTTTGAAGTTGAGGATTTTACATCCGATACTGCATTGCTTTAGGATCCTTTCCCTATCGCAATGAAATACATCAAAAATAAAATTCCTGGGGTTGAGGATTTTACATCCGAAACTGCATTGCTTTAGGATTCTTTCCCTATTGCAATGAAATACATCAAAATCAAACTCTTGAGGTTAAGGATTTTACATCCAATACCGCATTGATCTGAGATCTCTCCTCATTGTAATGATTCAATCCAATCGATTCAATTTTCTTTTGAGGTTGAAGATGTTACATCTAAAACCAAAAAATTCCAATTTCCATTTTCAAGTTCAAATCCCTTCAAATTAATCTTAACAAAACTTCAATCTAAATTGAAACTCCAAACTAAAATCTAAGCTCACACATCAAAACTTAAAGTGAAACAAAATAAAATCTAAATTGAAATTCCCCCAGGTCATGTGATTTGGGATTCACCTCCTTTCCCTTTCCCCAGCGAGAGTTCGAGAATCTCCGGATCTCGGAGATATACTTGACACTCCCCGACGTGAAACTCTTCTACTTTGTCCTAAGTTTGTTACTTGGACGTTTGTGTTGGTTTTGTTGATCGCTTCGGTCAACACCAATACGCGCGGTGTGCTCCGTCGACTCACCACACCTATTGGGGTCCATTTGTTGACCTCATTTTTGATGAGGTCTTCTCTTCTTCTTTTTAGTACTTAGGATCTAGCCTTAGGCTTTTCCTTCGACTATCTTAGAGGACTAGAATTGGGACCCACCACTTAGAAACTCAAACCACTTCTTAACTCCCCGCAAACTCCACAAACCCGACTGTAGACCCCTAATCACCTAGAGGGTTGAAATCAAATGTGGAAGTTTAAAGGATGAGTTCCTATAGGACTCTTTGGCACTTAGGACCGCTCCAGGTGGCCTAGTCCGGTGAAGGGCCGACTTACACACACACTACACCTATACACTACACTTTCACACACCTCCTAAACCACACCCATACCCAACTTGACCTCCCGACTCATGTAGGTGATTCACATGGATGGTCCTTAACCCCTAAGCCCTCGGTAAGAGGGTTGTGAACAACATAGTGAATGCCTCAAATGAGTCCCTTCATGGCTCATGTGGGCTTGATATGGCTTCAAGGCTCAACCAAAATGATTTTATTCCACTTACATTTACCCAATCTTCAATTTTCCAAATTTTCAATTTTCCAATTTTCGATTTTGACCCCGTGACCCTACACCCGCTTAGCCTGCCCAAAATTTGCAAAATTTCCAAATCACCCAAAATTCCTCAAAACCAATCCCAAACATTTCCACATTACTCAAATTGATCATCCATACCCAAAAATACCAAAAATTCCAAAAATACCTCCCAATACCCTCCAAATACCCAAAATACCCCCCTTGACCAAAAAATCCAGAAATTCAGAAAATTCCCAGAAAATTCCAAAAAATCCCAAATATTCCCAATTTCATTTTGTTCAACTACACTATGGGCCAATTTTGTCAATTTACCCTACTTTTGTCAAAACCCCCAATTTGACCCATTTTAACCTTAAGTGAACCTAATGTCAAACCAAACCTACCCAATTGACCCAAATCCTGGTCCAATTCAATTCTAAACTTCAATTCAACATTCCCAATACCAATCTAAACCAAACCCAAGTCCAATTTGATTGACATTTGGATCCAATTTCACTTTTGGCCTTATAGCCCAATTTGGACCCATGACCCAAACCTAACCCAAACTCACCCAATTCAACTCCAATTAACCCCAAATCTTTTCTAAACCTTCCTTAACATCCCTACAAACAAAACACTAACATGATTTGCCCAACATTGGCCCAAATTAGCCCAATTTGACCTACATTGGCCCATTCACCAAAGAGGTCCAAATCCAACCCAAACCTAGCCCAAACACTTCAAGTTTATTCCAAATCATTCATGAAACATTCTTAGACTAAATTCAACACTCATGGGATCCAATCCTTTGCAAAATTTACATCCACCAATTTGTTTTCAAACCTAAAGGCCCACTTTCCTAAACCATTCTAAAAGCCCATTTCCACCAAATACAAAAGCCAAAAATTGGCCCTAAAGCCCACATGGCAATTTCTTTTCATCATACCTTTAATTGATATCACCCCTAAGTTTCAAAATCATCATTAAAACATTCCAAATCAAGCTTCATACAAATTCCCATCAAATTACCAAAATTTCTAAAATCCATTTTCATGAAATTGACGAAGCTTTTCCCAAGCCAAAGACAAGCCATGCAAGCCATGGACAAGCCACATGAAGCCATGGAAGGTTTGACATGTGATCAAGCCATTAATGGCAAAAGGAGGAGCCTCTTTTAAGCCCCCTTAAAAGGTTTTAACCCTTTTAATGCTTCACCTTAATCCATGATTAATCAAAATATTCATGGATGGTGACTTCTCTACCCTTTTCTAACCGATTCACCCGATCCTCCCTCAGCCCAAATCAGCCATGGAAGGGTGCACCAAACCCAAAATGGTGGGTTGACCCATTTGGACCCAAAATGAGCCTCTCCCCATACCCTTTTGATTCAAACCCTTTACACATGTCCATGGCCGATTGATCGCACAAACCTCCAGCTCACGACCCACTCGGACTCGAGGGTGACCCATGCCTGCCCGGCCGGCCGCCCGGGTCGCCGGAAAACACCATGGCCGAGACCTTGGGAGGAGCCGAACTTTGGAATTTCACCTTGCTGAGCTGCCCCATGCCCAATGGCCACCATGGCTGTTCTTCCCATGCCCAGAGCAGCTGATCCCAACCCTTGGCCATCCCTGTGAGACCCTCCAGGTACGCTTTTATTTTATTGCAATTTACCTTATTGCAATTTATTTAATCGCATCGCACTTACTTTTTCTTGCATGATAAAAAACTGTTGCATGAAAACCAACACCTTTAGGATAGTCCCTAAAACTGAAACCAAAACTAAATTAAAAGTCATTGCAAGATAAAATTCACCGCCACAACATTTCAAAATATAAAATAACTCAAAATTTAATCACAAACGGAACACAAAACTACAATTATAACTAAATTAAAACGTCCGTTGGATGATCGGGAATACCTCGGATGATGTAACCTACGTGTTGCTAACGGGATTTCCACGGTCTAAATGAAAGTGTGGAACTCATTCAGTTGAGCTTAGCAAATTCATCTGAACTAAGTGAATCCGATAAAAATAACGATGCCGGAAGGATGGAACCGTGGGATCTTAACCGGTGTTGTTATAATCAACTTTAAGATTTGTTTTAAATAAAACATAAAAACACTTGGAAGTTAAGATATTCTCTAAACCAAAACACTTTTCTCATCTCCTGATTTAAGACTTCTATAACTAAACCTCTGCAACAACAAGGAGCTTGGAGCACGGTGGGCAACACGGCCATCTTCGTCAGCAAAACAACTCTACATCAGCTAAACATTCCTAGAATTAAACAACAAAGCCATAGGATTTCGAGGTAGTTTGCACTAGTGCAACATAAATCCTCGACCTTACGTTAGGAATTTGCATTGCAAATTAAGCCCTAACCGGTCTTAGGATTCCGAGGTAGTCGTCCGATACGACATAAACCCTCACATCTTCAAGGCTATTTGTATGATCATGTCATACAAATATAAGTCCTAATTAATTAAAATTGGCAAGATCAAAATACTAAATAAACATTAGGACTTTCCTAAATTCGAGCCAAACAATAGGATAGTCGGGAAATTACCGAAGTTCGCTTCGAATCTGTAATTTCTCCTACTTTTCTTCCTTTGAATTCCCAAAACAAAATGTTCTAAACTTGATCTATTCCCTATTGAAATTCCAAAATTCAATCCTTTTGAAAACTTAAACTTTGAAATTCTTGAGAGCAGAATTATTGATTATTATCGAGAGTTTTCTTAGGTGATTCCCGTCACTTAAGATGTAATTAACTATAGGGGCTTGCCCTTATAGGGAATTTTAAAGAACCCGGGTAATATAAACCCTGTTTAATGCTTTCATATTAAGCAGGAGAATTTATTGGCATATAAAATTGGTTCGCAGACCAAACGGATGTCACAAACTTTTCTAGTTTATTTAATCGAGCCCCATTACCAAGCTGTGTGTCTATTCTTCGGGGTAGATACATGGTTTGTGGTGCGGTGCTCGTTTATGTAAACTATTCGGGATGTGAGATCAGTTTGATTTCATATCTTAAGATTTTCAAACTTAAAATTATTTTCAAAATCAAATACTATTTTTCAAATTATTTATTTAAATTAAATTAAAAATTCGCCGACGAGCTCGGTCGAGGCTTTTAATAAAACTCTCGTTCAAATCTTAAAGAAAACCTTGGACGATAATAAGAGAAATTGGCACGAGAAGTTATTAGAAGCCTTATGGGCCTACCGGACAACCTTCAGAACTCCTACTCAAGCTACACCTTACGCTCTGGTGTATGGGTCCGAGGCAATGTTACCCTTAGAGATTCAGCTTCCTTCACTCAGAATTGCAGTTGCAAACAAAATCATGACGGAAGAGAATGCCAAATTACGACTAGAGGAATTAGAAAGCCTGGAAGGGAAAAGACTTGCAGCGCAGCAGAATTTAGAATTATACCAAGCTAAGATGGTTCAAGCCCATGACAGACTGGTCCGCCCAAGAACCTTCAAAGTTGGTGACTTAGTTCTCGTTCTCAAGAGACCTATTCTTGCACACCGCAAGATAGGAGAAAAATTTGAACCCACTTGGGAAGGACCGTTCGTGGTTGAAGCAATATACTCAGGAGGTTCCTACCAGCTAGTGAATTACCAGGGAGAACGACATATGCTTCCGATCAACGGACGATACTTGAAAAAGTATTACGCTACCTGATGTTTCGAAGGAATGAATTTTTATTCATTCCTAGAAGCACGGGTGAAGTAATTACTTATGACTGGGTCCGAACCAAAAAATAATAAAAATGTGCTAAAATAAATAAAGTCATGATAATATGTTTTCCTTGTTTTCTCTTCCAAATCAAAATCTTTTTTCCGATATTTTCCCACTTCATTCCTGTTGAATTTGAAAATATAAAAGGAATAATATAAAAAAACTGTCTTTAATAAACATTTTCTTAATGTTCTTGTTTTTAGTACAGCCCCTGATCCTTTTCCTTGTCTTTTCGCAGGGAAATGTCGAACGGGCGGTTGGTCCTAGTCAGACAGTAATGAAAATAGAGATTGACTCAGACTTCGCACCAGCAGGCCTGCAATACAAGGAAGGTGACTGGGTCCCAATTGACCGAGAGGAACTGCCCAGTCAGACAGTAATGAAAGTGGGTGGCCCAAGCCACCAATCCAAGCAGAAGAAAAGGAAAACAAACACTGAAGAAGACAAGAGAATCAAGTCTGTAGTCGCTACAGCAGAGGGCAGGCTTGTCAGCGCCGCGCCCATAGAGATTCAGGAAGTACGAAGAGCTACTCTCACAGAAACTCAGCGAAGAAATAAAAATTGCCGTATCCGCAAGATGTTAACTAAACTAGCAGCGGACCAGTGCGACGAGGCAGTCGCTACTACCAGTGCATATACTTCAAGGATACATGTTCACCGGGAACTCCGAAGAAAGGAGGCCGACTCCGAGGATAACGAAGAGACCAGGGAAATCTCAAGAAGATCGAAGAAGGAAGGCTACCATGCCACCGGATAAAGCCACCGCAATGCATAACCTTGTTGCGAGAACAACCCCGGAGGATGTCCCGATGGAGACCGTCCCCGAGGAGCCGAGGTATGCAAGAGAACGCGAAGGGATTGAACCATATATCCCACAGTACGTCACTAGGCCTCGCCATTTGCAGATTATTCTAGAATACGAGTTAGAAAGAATGCGAATATCGAGAAGCAAACTTTTGAATACTTCGAGAGAATCGTAGAGCGGGAGGATCAATATACTAGAAGGCCTCGAGCTACATACGGACGTGTTCTCGGAATACGAACAACAATAAATCGTGGATCGCATCCGAGATTTGAAAAGAATGGGCCGAGCGGGCCGCCTAAGAGAAAACACTTACTCGAACCCCGGAGATGGATGCCGGGGAAAGGGAGAATTACAATACAATGTGGATGCTCGCTACAACTTTGCGAGAAGACAGGAAGGGAAACCCACCGGGATACTCCGTCATGGCCAGGTGGATCCAATGCCATTAGTCATCAAAAGGATGGTAAAAAGAATGATAACATGAAGGGTACTGCCAGCAGATTGCATACCAACAGTTGCATCATTAACATCTACAAGAAGGGTGACTGCATACCCCTGCACATCGATCACCATGACTTTGTAAGACCTTCTCGCACGGTTTCTTTTCCGAACGAGTGTAATATCATGTTCGGATCCGACCTCCGGATAGCGAGGCCCGAGTGAGTTCCGAGGGCCGATAAAGATACCATTACCGGTAGGTTTCGTCATGATACTAAAGGGCAACGGAGAAGATGTCGCTAAACATTGCATACGGGAGTACCAATGAAGCGGATCTCAGTTACTTTTAGAAGGATGGATGACAAGAAAGCACCTTATCACTTCCGACCGGACCCGAAGCTAGAGAGCCTCCGGCCTTACGAGTCGTGAGTTACATGGAAAATATCACACCTCCAATGTACATCAATACGGCATCCTTGCCGAGGATGGCTTGGAAGGTGATGTTATTGACCATGTACCTCACTATTCGTGACATGGATTTTTTACAGATACCTTTTGGATGGATCGACAAAGATCATACATAGTCCGTTTTGAGTCTATATGGATTGTATGAGATGTATTCCAGATCGAGTTGTATGATGTATCTTCAACATGATTGGAATGAAAGTGACCATGTCACATTTTTGGCCTTCACCTCTTTTGTGCAAGTTGACTGGGAAATGCCATTAAAGTTAAATGAACTTCGAACAAAGAACAGAAAAGAAACAAAAAGAATAAAAGAGAAACTTTCCTTAAAAATCTAAATAAAATGATGAACTCCTTATTCGCATGAACATTAAATGAACGATAAATCGTTAAAAAAAATAAAATAAACAAAATGAACACAAATCCAAATCAAATTCAAATTCAACTTTCCAGATCTCAAATCAAATCTCAATCAAATTCAAATTCAACTTTCCAAATTTCAAATCAAATCTCAATCAAATTCAAACTCAACCTTCCAAATTTGAAATCCAATCCGTTCTACTCTCTCCCTTTCCTGGGATGGAAGCGGTTGATTCCATTGACATGGAGTCAGGTTTTCGATTCGAATCCGATGGTGAGGAATTGTATCCAATCCAAACCAGCAACTTTCGATCAAATCTTTTGAGTGGGATAATTAGCATTTACATATTCCCTCCTAATCTGTTTCTTTCCACAAAAATCTTTTACAACTCTCATGAAATTCTCGAAACACCAAAATTCCACACTTTTCAAATCAACATTACAAATCTTTGCAAAATCAATTACCATCAAAATCAAAATTTTGGGGTTGAGGATTTTACATCCGAGACTGCATTGCTTTAGGATTCTTTCCCTATCGCAATGAAATACATCAAAATTAAACTTTTGGGGTTGAGGATTTTACATCCGAGACTGCATTGCTTTAGGATTCTTTCCCTATCGCAATGAAATACATCAAAATTAAACTTTTGGGGTTGAGGATTTTACATCCGAGACTACATTGCTTTAGGATTCTTTCCCTATCGCAATGAAATACATCGAAATCAAATTCTTGGGGTTGAGGATTTTACATCCGAGACTGCATTGCTTTAGGATTCTTTCCCTATCGCAATGAAATACATCAAAATTAAACTTTTGGGGTTGAGGATTTTACATCTGAGATCGCATTGCTTCAGGATTCTTTCCCTATCGCAATGAAATACATCGAAATTAAACCTTTGGGGTTGAGGATTTTACATCTGAGACTGCATTGCTTTAGGATTCTTTCCCTATCGCAATGAAATACATCAAAATCAAACTCTTGAGGTTAAGGATCTTATATCCAATACCGTATTACTCTGAGATGTCTCCTCATTGTAGTGATTCAATCCAATCAATTCAATTTTCTTTTGAGGTTGAAGATGTTACATCTAAAACCACGAAATTCTGATTTTCATTTCAAGTTCAAATCCCTTCAAATTAATTTTAACAAAACTTCAATCTAAATTGAAACTCAAAATAAAATCTGAGCTCACACATCAAAACTTAAACTGAAACAAAATGAAATCTAAATCAAAATTCCCCCTGATCATGCGATTTGGGATTCACCTCCTTTTCTTTTCCCCAGCGAGAGTTCAGGAATCTCCAGTCTCAGAGATATACTTGACATCCCCAGCGGAAACTCTTCTACTCTGTCCAAAGTTTGTCACTTGGACTTCTGTGTTGGTTTTGTTGATCGCCTCGGTCAACACCAATACGCGCGGTGTGCTCTGTCAGCTCACCACACCTATTGGGGGTCCATTTGTTGACCTCATTTTTGATGAGGTCTTCTCTTCTTCTTTTTAGTACTTAGGATCTAGCCTTAGGCTTTTCCTTTGACTATCCTAGAGGATTAGAATTGGGGCCCACCACCTAGCATTTCAAACCACTTCTTAACTCCCTGCAAACTCCACAAACTTGATTGTAAACCCATAATCACCTAGAGGGTTGAAATCAAATGTGGAAGTTTAAAGGATGGGTTCCTATAGGACTCTTTGGTCTTAGGATTGCCCTGGGTGGCCTGGTCTGGTGAGGGCTGGCTTACACACACCTTACACTTATACACTACACTTTCACACACCTCATAAAACCACACCTATACCCAACTTGACCTACTGACTCATGTAGGTAATTCACATGGATGGTCCTTAACCCCTATTCACATGGATGGTCCTTAACCCCTAAGCCCTTGGCTAAGAGGGTTAGGAACAACATAGTGAATGCCTCAAATGAGACCCTTCATGGCTCATGTGGGCTTGATATGGCTTCATGGGTCAACCAAAATGATTTCATTCCACTTACATTTACCCAATCTTCAATTTTGCAAATTTTCAATTTTTGACCCCCGGGACCCTACACCCCCGCCTAGCCTACCCCAAAACCCTTGAAATTACCCAAATTTTTCAAAAACAAAAAACTCCAAATACCCAAAATTCCCCAAAACCTATCCCAAACATTCCCACATCACTCAAATTGATAATTCATAGCCAAAAATACCAAAAATTCTAAAAATACCCCCCAATACCCTCCAAATAACCAAAAAGACCCTCTTAGCCAAAAAATCCAAAAATTCAGAAAATTTCCAGAAAATTCCAAAAAATCCTAAATATTCCCAATTTCATTTTATTTAACTACACCAAAGGACAATTTTGTCAATTTACCCCACGTTTGTCAAAATCCCTAATTTGACCCATTTTAACCCAAAGTGAACCCAATGTCAAACCAAACCTATCCAATTGACCCAAATTCTGGTCCAATTCAATTCTAAACTTCAATTTAACATTCCCAACACAAATCTAGACCAAATATAAGCCTAATTTGATTGGCATTTGAATCCAATTTCACTTTTGGCATTAAAGCCCAATTTGGACTCATGACCCAAACCTTGCCCAAACCACTTCAAATTTATTCCAAATCATTCATGAAACATTCCTAAATTAAATTCAACACTTATTGGATCCAATCCTTTGCAAAATTTTCATCCTAAAATTTGTTTTGAAATCTAAAAGCCCACTCTCTAAACCATCTTGAAAGCCCACCCAAAGTGAAATCCAAAAGCCCAAAGCCCACATGACAATTCCTTCTCATCATCCCTTTAATTGGAATCAATTCCTAAGTCCCAAATCAATCATCAAATCAACCTAAATAAAGCGCCATCTAAATTTTTCACTAATTTGCCAAAATCTCCAAATTCCTTTTTCATATAAATGAATTCACTTTTCCTAAGCCAAGGATGAGCCAAATGAAGCCACATGCAAGCCATGGACAAGCCACATGAAGCCATGGGGGGTTTGACTTGTCACCAAGCCATTAATGGCAAGAGGAGGAGTCCTTTCCTAAGCCTTCCTTAAGCCATTTTAACCTCTTTAATGCAACACCATAACCCAAAATTAACTTAAACTATTTTGATGGAGACCACACCATTTTTTCCTAGATCGACCCAAGTGACTCTTTTCAGCCCAAAACCGGGCCTTGGGTGGTGCACCTAGCCCAAAAGGATGGGTTGACCCAAATCAAGCCAAAATGGCCTCTCCCCCATACCATTTTAATCCAAGCCCTTTTCACATGTCCAAGCCCAATTGACTTCACCATTGCCAAGTCCTGACCTCCCTGGTCAAGATGGTGACCCTTACCTGTCGGCCAGCCACCTGGGCCGCCGGAAAACACCACACCCGAGAGCATCATGTGAGCCTAAGCTTGGAATTCTCACCTGTTGAGTTGCCTCATGCCCAATGGCCACCATGGCTGTTCTTCTCCTCACCAGAGCAGCTGATCCCAAGCCCTAACTCCCCCTGGGAGAGCCTCCAGCTAGCTCTATTTAAACCCCACCTCTCTCGGCCATGGAAGGGGTACTGAACCAACCTTAAGGAAACTCTGCCAAAATCATTCCAGACCACTCTCCACACATAGAGCACTTGATTCCCACTGGATTCCAGCCCCAATTCCCTCCAGCTGAGCTCAAATTTGATTTCAAACTTCATCACAAAAACCAGGACACTTCTTCACAGTGGACCAATTCCCAAATTGATTAATCCTACACCTTCACCAGACCAAGGGAAGAAGTTTACCAGCAAAAGCCCCCTCCCCAGGCCACCCATCTGTTCCAGACTCCAAGCTTTGTAATCGACTGTGGTCGAAATCCTACCTAGACAATTCACCAGGCCAAGGGACTTCATCTGGAGCTTACTTGGACCCAATCGAAGGTGACACAACTCTCAGATTGAAGCTTCACTTCTCTGAGCAAAGGTATGGACTCACTCTTCTTCCCGAGCTTACAGAGATTCTCCATTTAGTTTGAGTCGATTTAAATACATGTTTACCGTATGGATGTGTTCGTCTCCTCAAGATGAATCCATAGAGCATAGATCCGTTGAGAATCGAGTGAGAAACTAGGGTTAGAAGGTTGACGGTCACGGGTTCACACCAGTCGTAGACGATGACCAGGAGCCGTCGGATCGCGCGTGTATCAAGCGGTCGACCAGGATTGCGCCAGACAGAGCAATAGGACATGAACCGCGGGAAGCGTGGCATCCTAGTCAGGTGGCGGCGTCGAATGGGAGCGCGCCGCATGGTTGTTCGGAGATGCCGAGGATGACAGGGCGCCGCGCTGGTTAAGTAGGAAAATAGGCATTTTCTTATTTATTTAATTCCCTAAACTTCAAAAATACATAACTTTGTGTAGAAAAATCAGAAAAATAAAATGAAAATACCCTCTTGCTTAGTGAACAAAGGAGAATAATGTGGAAAAGAAATCATTTAATTTCATTGAGTATTTGATTTTTAATAATTTATTTACTCTCTGCACTATTTCAATTCTACATGCATGTATACAATTCACCATGGCATGAGACCATAGGGCTTTTGAAGCCTCTGAATTTAGGAATATTTCCTGAATTTTCCAAAGTCAGAGGCCACCCCTATGAAGAGTTATTGATTTTTCAATTCTAGGTCACTATTCTGAATATTTTAATTCAATAATTAGCATGTTGTGAAATAAATTCTAGAAAAATTTGAGGATGTTTCTTATGACCAGAGGACTCTAGGAAAAATAGGTTTTGAATTAATCCACTTGGAATAACCCTAATTGGCTTAAACACCCAAAATAGGTCTTTAATTAATTAGAGCTAATCATACATCAAATTAACTTAAAATCAACTCTCCACTGACCTTTAGGAACAGAGGAACCCACCATAAAAATTGGAAGTCAATTGGACTTGGTTAGCCCTACTAAATGGGTTGATTAAGCCATTTAGCCAATTTAAACTTTAAAAATTCATAACTTTCAAAATACTTTTCAAAAATTCACCAAATTAGTTTTGGAGCCTCTCTGATATTAGGGGAATCTAAAAAAATTAAAATTGCAATTTTCTAAAAAAGTTGATTTTTTGCATTATTTTAATATTTTTAATAATTAAAAAATAATAAAAATCACAAAAATAATAAAATTCACCAAAATGTCACTTTTTTAATTTTAATCACTTAGGAACAAACCTCATATTTTTCTTAAGTCTATATGATGAGATATTAAATTTTAAAGCCCTAAGGTAATTTTAAAATTAAAAAAAAATGTATTTTTTAGCATTTCCACTAAAATAATCCTAATAAATCAAAGAAAAATCAGAAAATTATAAAAATTGATTCTCTGATTTCCTTGATATCAGAGAGATTTTTGAAAAATATAAAATTCATTTTTCAACCTTTATTTTATTTTTAAATTAATTAAAACTTCAAAACTCAAAATAATCATAATAAAAAAAATATAATTCAAAAAATCACCAAAATTGGTCCAAGTGGTCCTCTGGTCATTAGGAATGTCCCTTAATTTTCTTAAGGACAGAAACTTTCCCTTGGTCATGTTATTAAATTTTCCTTAAAAATTCTTATTTTCCACCAAAAATAATTATATAAATAATTTAAATACAGAAAAATCACATTTTCTCCTCTAATGTCTTGATTGACATATGAGTGAAGCCACATAAAAATTTCAAATTCATTAAGCTGAATTTAGTGAGTTATGGAATTAATAAGTTTTAAGGGCAAAATGGTAATTAAAATTTTAACCTATAATTGAAAATTTTAGGTATAATTAAAAGGGTGGGTAAAATACTTGATATTAAGTTGATTTTGGATGTTTGAAACTTAGGTATTTAAAGAGTAGAAACCTACCAAACAATTTGAAAGTAATTAAAATAAACCTTAATTAAATAATTGTTTAAACTTGAAAGAATAAAAAAAATTAGAATTATTAAAATAGGGATATTATTAGGAAGAAATTTATTCTTTAATTTAAGAATCCCTAAATTGATCACCTCAATAATATTCAATTCCTAATTAAAATGATAATCCAAATTCAAAACTTAAAATGCTTAATCATTAAATTAAATTAAAAATTAAAACATTTAAATTAAACCCTTTTAATATTTCAATTAAATTAATACTTTATCAATTAAAATTAAATCATCCCTAAAGCTTAAGAAATAAAATATTAAATTAAAATTAAAAAAAATTAAATTAAATTAAAATTTAAATTTAAATTAAAATTAAAAATAAAACCAAATTAAAATTTAAATTAAATTAAAATAAAATAAAATTAAATTAAATTAAATTAAAAATTAAATTAAATTAAATTAAATTAAATTAAATTAAATCACATTAAATTAAATTAAATTAAAACCTATTAAATTAAATTAAATTAAATAAAATAATAATAATAAATAAAATCAAGTTAAAATAAAATTAAAATTAAATTAAATAAATAAAATTAAATTAAAATTAAAACTAAACCAAATTAAATTAAATTAAAATTAAATTAATTTAAATTGAATTAAATGTAACATCACTTAAGACATAAAGAATCTAAAAGTAAATCTAAAACAATTTGAACACTATTCCAAATTTAAAACCATTAATTGAAATCAAATTAAAATCACAAATCACTTGAACATCGGTTTGCCCTCAAGAACTCTTATTGTCACAACTCCTAAATGGAGCATTAAGTGAAGTGTTACTTCACTCATAGGATATTCAAATGTCCTAGTTCACTGAGTAAGATAACAACAAAACTTGAATTCCGGACGATTAATTCATTTGTATAATTAAATTCTCTTGGACTTAAAACGATCCTAGAAATATCGAAAAGATGTTTAAGATTTGTCTTAAGCACTTCCTCAATATGATAGGATGTTTATAAGAAGAATTGAACTTAATTATTCTTTGATGAAGAAAATCGTCCTTAAACCAAAATACAAAAACCTAGACGTCATAGGAGATGACTAGCTATAGGATTAGGACTTTGATAGATAACCTAAACCTTTCCCTTAGCTTTACCTAGGTACTTGTTGAAATATTTAAATGTCTTAACATGTATTTTAAGTGCAGCTTGGGATGACGGGAAGACCCTCCAGGTACACTTTTATTTTATTGCAATTTACTTTATTGCAAATGCACTTTACCTTTCTTGCATGATAAACAGTACGTTGCATGAAAACCAAAACCTTTAGGGTAGTCCCTGAACTGAAACCAAAACTAAGTTAAAAGTCACTGCAAGATAAAATTCACCGCCACAACATTTCAAAATATAAAACAATTCAAAATTTAATCACAAACAGAACACAAAACTACAATTACAACTAAATTAAAACGTCTTGTTGGATGATCGGGAATACCTCGGATGATGTAACCTACGTGTTGCTAACGGGATTTTTCCATGGTCTAAATGAAAGTGTGAAACTCATTTAGTTGAGTTTAGTAAATTCATCTGGACTAAGTGAATCCGATAAAAATAACGATGCCGGAAGGATGAAACCGTGGGAAACTAACCGGTGTTGTTATAATCAACTTTAAGATTTGTTTTAACTAAAACACTAAAAAACACTTGGACTCTAAGATTTCTAAACCAAAACACTTTTCTCATCTCCCGATTTATGACTTCTAAAACTAAACCTCTGCAACAACAAGGAGCTCGGAGCATGGTGGGCAGCACGGCCATCGTCATCAGCAAAACCTGAGTCTACTTCAGCAAAACTTTCTTAGAATTAAATAACCAAGCCATAGGATTTTGAGGTAGTTTGCCTAGTGCAACATAAACCCTCAACCTTTTGTTAGGCATTTGCATTGCAAATTAAGCCCTAACCAGTCTTAGGATTCCGAGGTAGTCGTCCGATACGACATAAACCCTCACATCTTCGAGGCTATTTGTATGATCATGTCATACAAATATAAGTCCTAATTAATTAAAATTGGCTAGGTCAAAACATTAAATAAACATTAGGACTTTCCTAAATCCAAGCCAAACAATAGGATAGTCGGGAAATTACCGAAGTTCGCTTCGAATACGTAATTTCTCCTACTTTTCTTCCTTTGAATTCCCAAAACAAAATGTTCCAAATTTGATCCATTACCTATTGAAATTCCAAAATTCAATCCCTTGAAAACTTAAATTTTGAGATTCTTGAGAGCAGAACTACTGATTATTATCGAGAGTTTTCTTAGGTGATTCCCGTCACTTAAGATGTAATTAACTATAGGGGCTTGCCCTTATAGGGAGTTTTAAGAACCCAGGTAATATAAACCCTACTTAATTCATTTATATTAAGCAGGGGAACTTGTCGGCTTATAAAATTGATTTGCAGACCAAACGGATGTCACAAATCTTCTAGTTTATTTAATCGAGCTCCATCACCAAACATTGTGTCTATTCTTCGGGATAGATACAAGGTTTGTGATGCGACGCTCGTTTATATAAACTATATGGGATGTGAGGTCGGTTTGATTTCATATCTTAAAATTATTTTCAAAATCAAATACTACTTTCTAAATCATATATATATATATTTAAATTAAAACTAAAATCTAAAATTCACCGACAATTTCTGTGGGCGATCTCTTTTCAAAAATAAAACACATAACCTAAAAATATGCCGACATCTTTTTAAGTATATCCTTCATGCATAATCAGATATCTGCTCTAATACTTCAACAAAAGGAATATTAATCGTTAATTTCTTAAGAATTTATAAAAACTTTGCAAATCTATTATCCCTGTTCTGTTTCTTTAGTCTTTGAGGGAAAAGAGGAGGTGATTTTTCAACAGTTATCTTCATTGGTTCAATTGGATATTCTTCTGGATATATCCTAATAGAACATTTCTCAATGTTCACTTCCTCTGTTTCAACATCAACTTCTTTTTGAACTCTTTTTTCCAATTATTTTCCACTACTTAATTGAATAACCTTAATTTGCTCCTTATTTTGATATTTTAGGTTGATCTCAACATTGCTAGGAAGATTTCCAGAAGGTCTATTATTAAGCGCAGTAAAGATATGTCCCAATTGATTCTCAATGTTCTTCATCGCAACATTTTGAGCTTGTATTTGATTACCCATATTCATAATCATTTTTTCAGTAGACAACTTCTTTTCCTTAAATTATGGGTTACTATTAAAACCAAGATGATAAGAAGGTCTATAATTGGTATTTCCTTAGTGGTTTGGATTTCCAACTGGATTCATAGAATTGTTTCCCCATTGCGGGTTAACAACAGTATTGGTATTATTCCAGTTGAAGTTTGGGTGATTATTCAAACTAGGATTATAATAATTTGAATAAGGATTATTGACTTTGTTGTTTATAGCATTCAAGGTTTCATAAGGCGTTTGAGAGTCTATCATCTGTCCTGATAGATATTCTTCTAACACTGGGGGTAATGGAGAATAATTCATTCCATATTGATCTATTTTCTTAGAAAGTGCAGTAATTTGAGAGACTATCATAGTTATCGCATAATAATCATGAATACTTGCTACTCTCTTAGGATTTACTCGCTTAGAGGGCCATTGAAATCTATTAGTAGCCATCTCTTCAATTAACGAATATGCTTCATCAAAAGGTTTTGACATTAATGATCCACCAGCAGCAGCATTGATAATCGATCTCAAAGATCCCACTAATCCATTTTAAAATGTTTGAATTATTAACCAGTCTGGTAAAGCATGATGTGGACACTTTCTCAGAAGATCTTTGAATCTTTCCCAAGCTTCATATATGGACTCTCCATCAAACTGACTAAAAGATGTGATATCATTCCTCGGCTTAGTAGTTTTTGAAGAAGGGAAATATTTTGATAGAATCTTTTGTGAATGTTCTCCCAAAGTTTTGATAGACCTAGGTGCTAATGAGTTTAACCACACCTTAGTTTTATCCCTTAATGAAAAAGGAAAAAGTCTATGCCTAACAGCATCCTTTGACACTCCATCGTATTTAATGGTAACACACAATTCTACAAAACTAGCGAGATGTAAGTTAGGATCTTCATTCGGTGTTCCTCCAAATTGATTATTCTGTATCATTTGGATAATAGCAGGTTTAAGCACAAATGAATTAGCAACAACATCAGGGTTTTGGATAGTTAAGTGAATTACATCTGCTGTTGGATTAGCATAATCTCTTAAAGGTCTTGGAGCATTTTCTTTTTGATTGTTAAGTTGTTTGCTATTTTGGGAGGATTTTCATATTTTTTTTGTTGTTTTCGAATTTTTCTAATAGTACGCTCTAATTCAGAATCGTAAGCACTAAACCTATAGATTTGATACTATGCATACAAACACAATAAGCACACTAACAATAAACAAGCACACACAATTATGACTTGTAATTCAAATATAAGATTTCAAATACTATAAAATTAATTTTAGCAGTTACCTTTCCTCCCCGGCAATAGCGCCAAAAACTTAGTAATACTTTTTAAATTTACCAAAATTTATGAACTCAGATTTATATATATTGCTTTAGTTTTCTATTGAGTCACACAATTAAACGCAAGTATATGTATTGCTCAAGTAATACAAGGCTCTAGTGGGGTCTTGGATATCGATCCCACAGGGAGGCAATTAATTTTCATGTGTAGGACAGAAATCGCTTCTCAAATCACAGCACAATTTCATGTAATTACAATTCTTAAAATAAAGACAAACAGTTGTAGTAACTAATTCTACCAAAGTACATTCTAACCTTCTAGTAAGTTAAACTACCACAAGACTAAATTTATAACAAAGTTTAGTTGTAAGAAATAATATTCTTCCTCTCTAATTATAATATGATGATTTTTGTGACATAGATCAGAGATGCAAATGTATTGTGCCAAATAGGAGCATTCCTATTCTTTACCATTTTCCAAGCGCATAAAGAACATTGGTTAATCCTAAGTTCAGTCCCCAAATCCGTGGTTAGGCTAGAAGGATACTGGCTCTCACTCCAGAGCTCCCACTTCCCTTCCCCTGAAGGCTAACTCTCACTTTGGTTTCCAAACCCTAGGACCAAAATGAGGATTTCAGTCTGTCACTCTAAAATCTCCAAATCTACGCCCATCAAAGTATATTTTCCTATTTATTTCCACTCAAGCTCCATGGATTACGTCACTCATTCATGGATATTAAATGTGACCTTCACTTTTGTTGTGGAACTCATAATCCTTTCGGAACATATGTTTCCCAACAAGTTTTAACAATTTAATTGCCCAGATCAAAAAGTAAATGAAGTATGAAGTGAAAAGGTCATCACAAATTCTCCATAAAAAATCGACACATCATTTCCATATCACAACATCAACACATCATATGAAAAGGAGAAATACAAAGAAATTAACTCAAGACTCATGAGGAAATGATGACAAAACATGGATTTTATATATAAAAGCAACGTCATACAAACAGATTAAAGAAAAGACAACTTATCTCAAACTCTTCCCCAAGTGAATCTCAAGGAATTCCTTTGACTCGTCTTCTTTCTTCACAATACCACACAATTCTCTCTTTAGATAAGTAAGGAAGAAGACATCTCTCACTTTCCCTCTCCTCCTACACTCCTTAGAAGAGAGTACACAAACCCTAGATTTCCTAAATAAAATGAAAAGACACACACTCTTCACTCTCACACTCTAAAACTCTCCCCCCTTCTCTAAATTTGGCTCCAAAGCAGTTTAAATCCGGCTATAACTGATTTCCCAAGAGTTTTTTAAGCATCCCTCCAAAATCCAGCCAAATACATTGAATCTAGTTTGAATTCGGGATAGGGCGTGATCCAGCGCAGGAAAGGGCGCCGTCCAGCGCTATTTTTCGCCTTTTGGTCCAAAGTCTCTATAAATTGGCACGGTCCGACATTGGTGACAGCGTCGTTCAGCGCTAGTTCAATAAAATGCACTTTTGCCCCATTTTACTCCAAATTTTCTCTTTTTCACTTCCTTTTGCTCCAAAGGCCTAAAATCATTGTACATGCATGAAATCATGAAAGATACCTTTCTTTAAAGTGCAATATCATAAAAAATAAGTATGAAATGGACATTAAAAATCTATCAATTTTTTAGTGGATCACCAGAACTGATATCTTGACACCCGCTTTAAAATCGATTTAATTTAAGATATATGTATAGTTTAGAAAATATCATCTTAAATTTTAAAAAATATGAAATCAAACTGATTCCATATAATCAATAGTTTAAATAATCGAGCACTTCATCCTAAGACGTGTATCTATCCCGAATAATATATACATTGCTTGGTGGTGAGGCTTGAACAAATAATCTAAAGAATTCATGAAATCTATTTGGTCTACGAACCATTCATGTTGACCAATAATTTCCCCTGTCTAATATGAAGGAATTAGATAAGGTTTATATTAATCAGGGGTCTTTAATTTTCTTATAAGGGCAAGTTTCTATAGTTAATTACATCTTAAATAACCGAAGTCACCTAAGAAAACTATTGATAAAGATCATGAAACATTGTATTCATGACTTCCAAAGGGTAGCATCTTCAAGAAAATGTGACAGTAGGAAATTCAATAGGTGAGTGGCTAAAATTTTGGAACATTTATCATGGGAATCCAAAGGAAGAGAAAGCTAGTGGAAGGACATGGATCCAAGAGGAATCTTGGTGCTTTCCCAAACTATCCTATTGTTTGGCTTCAATTTGAGATGATTATTTGATGTTTCATCCTGTCAATTTTATTATTTAGGGCTTACATTCACTTGATATAAATTTTGTGAATAGCCTAGAAGATAGGAGGATTTATGTCATATCTGATGACAACCTCGGAACCTAAGACGAGTTAGGGCTTATATTGCACGATGTGCAAAATCATAAAGAGATAAAATGAGGGTTTATGCTACACTAGACAAGCTACCTCGAAGTCCTATCGGTTGTTGTTTTAGTTCTGAGGAGTTTTGCTGTTGAAGATGGTCGTGCTGCCCACTATGCATACTTCAAGCTCCTCGTCGTAGCAGATTTAGTATAAAGAAGTGTCAATTGAAAAGAAAAGAGAGTTATCATGTGTTGGAAATATTTAAATTGAGGTGTCTTAATGTCTTATTTAGGGGAATATTAAAGTTGATTATAGCGACACCGATTCGGATCCCACGGTTCCCTCATTCCGACACCACTATTTTCTTCGGATTCACTTAGCCCAGATGAATTTACTAAACTTAAATTAATGAGTTCCATACTTTCATTTAGACAGTAGGAAATCTCGTTAGCAGCTATAGGTTACATCCTCCAAGGTATTCCCGATCATCTTATAAAGATATTTCAATTTATTTGTAATTGAGATTTTTGTTTTGTTTGTGATTAAATTTTGAGTTGTCTTATATTTTGAATTTTGTGGTGGTTTATCTTGTTTTAGTTTTAATTTTAATTTTGGTTTTGTGGCTATCCTAAAAGCTTTGGTTTTCATACATGGTGACATTCTTGTTTAACATACAAGCTCGTAAGCAAGAAAAGTATTTTAAGGGAAATGTACTATAAACTTATAAAAACGTACCTGATGTGTCTTCCTGTTCCTCTGCCTGAAACTTTAGTATCTTTTCAATAAACACTTATATTTTGCAGGAAAGTAAAGCCTATATATATGTTCGTTACAAGCCTACAAATTTCTATGTCACGACTTGGTTGATCCTATTCATTCATTTAAGAGATCTCAACATTTAATAAATATGATAGGTTCATTTGTCCTACAAAGTATGCAAAAGATTTGTGAGAAGACCTAGGAAATACCTAAATATTTCACAATCCTTTTGAACTTCCTTGAGTTCATTTTGAACTTATCATAATTATAAAATGATTCATTTATTTCATCCCCTTATGCTTAATGAACTAATGTTTTAATTATCCCCAAAGGTGGGGTATATATCACTTGGTATTTTATTTATAAATTATGTAAGTGGGGGCCTTTAGAGATAATTTAATTTATGAGAGAATTTAACCAATTTTGATGGACTTTTAGTGTTTCAATTTTGATGGGTGGAATCAACTGCCTAGGTGGAGGGCAGAAGAGCTCTAGTGAGCAATCAGGGTTGGACAGCTCAGTGGGTGAGTTTGGGTTTAATTTGACTTGGGGTGGCTCTCAGTTTAAGCTCCTCCGGTGACTAGGCCGATCGACCAGGCCAAGAGAGGGTGGCCAAGGGTCAGGTGGTCAGGTGAGTAAGCCATCATGGGGTGAGCTTCAGTGGTTAATGCATTATGGCAAATCTCCCCAAGGTTTAGCCATAAATGGGGTGAAATCCCATAATTTAGGGTCCTTTGATCCATGGCTCCACTAGGGTGGGCTAGGTGGATCTAGCCCAGTCTCTAGGGTCCCAAGACTAGCTATGACGAGCTTTATTTGATCAGATTTGGTTTAATTTGGCTACATTACGTCATGGGTTCAATTTGGGTCACTTGGGTTCAAGTTGGGCTAGGTTGGGTTAATGCTTGGGTTAGGTCTACTTGATTGTTTAATATGGTGTGTATGATTGTCATAAAGTGTTTAGAAGATAATTGGAGTGGTTTTGAATAGGTTTGGGGGATCAATTTGGCTTGATTTGGGTATTTGGTCAATTTTGGGCATGTTGGGTTAGCTTGGGTTTAGGTTAGGCTAGAGTGGGATCAAAGACCAATTGAAGGTTCCAAATGGTCCATGGGATGTTAGGAAGAGTTCTTGATATTAATTGGGTGGAAATTTTGGGATTGGGACATTTAATTTTGTGGATTTTAGGTATGTGGCATTTGGGGTAAATTTGGGGATTTTGAATTTTTTGGACTTGGGTGAGGTTTGGGTGGAAATTTAGGTCAATTAGTGGTTCAATTTAGTTTAGGGGAATGTTATGAAGAGTTTTGGATTCAAAGTTGGGGGAAAATGATTGAAATTGGGTTCAATTTGGGGGAATTTGGTCATAGGGTCAAAATTGGATCCTTTTGTTTTGGGTTAAAATTGAGCTCAAATGTGGTCTAATTGGGCTTAGATTTGATTGAGGATGAGGTTAGGCATTGTTAATTTGAGTTTAGAATTGAAATTGTGGGGATTTGAGGTCAATTTGGTGGGCATTGAGGGTGATTTGGGCATTTTGGGCCTTAAAGAGAAATTTGGGGGTTTTGATTAAATTGGGCAAATTTGGTTAATTGGGCCAAATAAAGTGGTTTAAATTGAAATTGAGAATATTTGGAGGTTTTCAGGAACTTTTGGGAATTTTTGGAATTTTTTAAAATTTTGGCTAGGAGGGGCATTTTGGTGAGTTTGGGTATTTTGGGAATTTTGGTAGATTTTGGGGTGTCTTGGGTATTTTGAGTGGCGAGGAATGTTTTGGGATGATCACTGGGTGATTTTGATAATTTTGGTTGATTTTGAGAATTTTGGGGAAAAATGGGGTTTTGGCGGTAACTTGGTAATTTGGTAGAGTTTAGGGTTAAAGGGGCCAAGAGTTGAGATTTTGGTAAAAATTTGGAGTTGAGAGAGATTGATAACCCATTTTAGTCATGGACCAAGGGAATCCCCATTTGGATCCTCCATATGATGGTACTAATCAAGCCCTAGCCTGGGGCTAAAAGCTTGGCGAAACCACCCACATGAGTTTCCGAAGGAGTAGACGATCAAATGTGGAGAAGTTTAGTTTAGTGTTTTGAGGTAGTGTGTGAGAGTACAATGTGTGAGTGTGTGTGTGAGTCTCCCCTAGACATCCCAGGATAAGTCCTAAGGCTTGACCATCCTATAGGGGACTTCCCTTGAGCTTCCCAATGCTTGGTCTCATCCTGCTAAGCATATAGAGGTTAGACTTTAAGCATTTGAAAGCTTCAAGTGAAGTAAAGAAGTTTTTTTGAATTTATATGGGGTGAGGGTTCCATTGCTAGTCCTCTAAGATAGTCACTGGGAAAGTCCTATAACTAGACCCTAGGCTATTCTAAACAAAGACTAGACCTCAACCAAAAGTGAGGTCAAAAAAATGTCACTTCGAAGATACTTTTGACACTTGTCCAAATCTCTCCTTAGCCTTTTCTAACACCTTCAATATCATAGTGTTAAATTTTGATGTCTGAATGAAGAGACCAAGTTGAACAATGACTCTTCAATCACATATTTTTTAGGATAAAGCTCCTCACATTAAAGTTCTTTAACACTTCAAAAATTGAGAATTTTTAATATCATCTCTTTAGTAATATGAAGAGAAGTGGGCAGATCTTTCATTTTTCCATATTTCTTATGGAGGACTCAAATCTTTTTTCACAAGGAAATATCAGTTGGAACATATTTTGTAGAGCATCTCAAACATCCAAAGTTACAACCATTTGCTCCAACCCTGAGTGTCAGAAAAAATTTGCCTATATTTGTCTAAATCCCTAGTGACAATGTAGTGTCATGTACTCTGAAGAAGACAATTAATCCTATAAGGATTATCATAGCCAAGTAAAAAATTTATGAAAAAGATACACCACATGCTCATAAATAACCCATAAGCAAAGGAGCTAGTGGAAATCAAATGCACACATTCAAATTCACCTCATAAACATTGAGATATTTTAGTGGCGGAGAAAATTTTTTGACCAGATAGTTTGGGAAATCAGACAGTTTGGGTTATCTGATGTTTTGGGAGATATGACCACCATGTCATTCGAAAAATAGTTTTTTTTATAACAATTGTAGGAATGTCTCCAATAATAGTTGATGTTATATCATCAGTCCTTGGAGCCTTTTTGAAACCTCTGCAGATGGAGTGTGTGATTGGGTTCTTTTAACATCACACATATCTCACAAAATACCTAGCTAATTTTAATAAATTGCAACTCCTAACAACATATTTGAAAGAAAATTTGAGAGGGGTATCCTCAAGCAACAACATGAATATAGGTTGACTATAAAAGCTCGAAGGCAATAACAATCTTAATATTGGTAAGCAACTGCAGCCAGAGACAAAAAATAAACTGCAGCCAGAGACAAAAAATAATCTCAATGTGGGTAAGCAATAATAGGCTAAATAAGAGTAAACAACAATATGCTTAAGGCGACAATAATCTCAATATGAGTAGACAATAATAGCTTGAATGAGAGAAGAAAACAATAGCCCAAATATGGGAAGAAAACAATGATATAAAGAAATTGGATAACTTAAAGGAAAAATGTGCCTTCTTTACCCTTCAAGAGGAGTATATATAAATGAAATATTAAAAAAGGATATAAAATTTTAAATTTGACAATTCCTAGAAAACTCGTATGCATGCTCACCCTGACACTGACGTACGCACACAATAGTGGACCAACATTCACGCCTGCACACATGTGCATTTGTGAATGATTTCATAGCCATTTTTGTGGCCAACACACATCGATGCTCGTGTGCATGCCCACAAAAACATAGACCTGTGCAAATCATACCCCTATGCCCATGCCACCGCTCATATGCCAGTCCTAGAGTGCACACATGCGTACACTCTCCACCTACACGCGCACTGCACACACATGTGCACAAATGCTCACACATGCAACATGCATGCACATACACACACACACACACTACATGCACATCTCTTCGCCCGCTCATTCCAACGCATACAACTAAATCCTCGCGCGGATACAACTACATCCTCACTCACCGCTTGTACTCTCCTACACACCTTGCTACATTTTCAGACACATCATTGTGCACATTGACTAGAACATAGATACACACGCACCCAAGCATGCATGCCTACGCGCCCAATTATGTACAATCACCGCCAAAAGTGAAAACAACAACAAGATCAAGTTTTTTTCTAGAAGTTTCTATTTCACTCCGAACTCAATATTGGCATATTCAAAACTCCATGAAATGTACGAGTAAATATTAATAATTTGAAATGTTGGCAATTTTCATTTCAATCATTGTAAAATTTTTTGAAATATTTAAAATTGTGATGAAGACTTTATTAATGGCTTATATCTTTGAATGACACAAGAATCAATGTACAAAAATAGGAAGCAATTAATGTACGATAAGGAAATTTTTATCATTAGGTATAAATCTTAATATATTTTCAGTTAGAAGCATTATAAATATAAATTCATGAAAATTCGGGCCTCGCTTCAACTATTTTATAGTTAAACAGTGTCTTGATGAGGCAAACCTCATTACACTAAAGGTGATCTAATTAAATTTCCAAATGAACCCAGAACAAACACTTGAACTATAGTCAAAAGAATCAATGCATCAATTTGAGGCCAAAAGATCTCAAAATTTAAAGATTATATTCAACACAAGCATTTCGACAAGAGGAATCTAACGGGCTCAAGATTATCTAATTTTGATGTCATTAAGGTATTTTAATATGGAAAAATTAACTTGTAATCAAGGGAATCAACATAGATCGATCAATGGAGTATTTTGGATATTAGTCAAATATACTGAAATGCTCATCTCAAATATCATAAATAGGCCAATATTCATTACTTGAATGTGTGATTAGAAGAGAATATTGAGTTAATTACTAAAGCTTAACTTTTTAAGTCCTGACAGTTCTCGCCGATGACACAAGATCTCAGCTGATAACCAGAGTTCATCATCGACCACCAATAGTCGCAATCAACCAACAGAGGTGGTTGTTGATCATCAACCATTATCGACCACCACCAACTGCAATTTTGACCACCGACAATTGCTACAACCAATTATGACACTTATAGCCACAAATTATACCTTTTATGGCAAACAACTGTTATTGTAACCATTAACTACAATTGTTATAGCCCAATTATAACTGTCGTCGCCAAACTACATAATGTGTTAATTTAACTAGGAGAGTCTCATTGATCTTTTTCTCTAGAGTTTTCCCTTGTGAAAAATATTGGTAACTTCTCCTATGATTTATCTTCTCTGTGTGTTTGTGCAGGATTTTCGTGCAATGTTATGGCATTAGACTAGAGCTATGAATTTTCGCATGCAATAATTGTTAAATAAGTTATGTTCTAATATATTTATTAAATTTTATTTTCAAATAATATTTTTATCTTTGCATAATCTTATAAAAACTTTACTAAGAAATGGTAATAAAATCCTTGAGTTAAAATTTCTCCCATTAAATAAAAATTAATTTTCTAAACATGTTAAAAGTTCAATTGACAAATCATTTTGCCACATTATATAGTGTTTAATATCCCATTTTATGTTTTTTTTTTCATATTATTATGAGTATCATAGATATAATTTATAAGGGTCCTTATTTAATTGAAATTCATTAAGAAAGTAAATAAATTAGTATAATTTACTAATTTTCATTTACAAACTATTTTATCATAGTAGTCTAGACATATTATATTATCAAGTGGTTGTTTTCTATAATATTAGGAGATTTAAGATAAAAGAAAAATCTATACAAATTTTTCATTTAAATTTAAATAATTAATATATTTATAAATTGTTTTTTATATACGAACTACTAACTCTGTAGAACTCTCAGTATAAAACCATTTGGTTTCCTTTAACCTCTGAAAGGATAAATAGAGATAAACATTATAAAGAAAGTTAGTATTTGGGGGTTACATAATATAGGTTATCGTCATCTCACCCCAATATTTGACTTCATACATAATTTTTTTATTTAATTTGAACAGTGTCTATGAAAGCTACGATGCCTTTAGATTTTGATAATTTTCACTATATGATTATTAATTTATTGTTGATGTTATTATTCTACCAATATTGATATAATAATATTGATTTTTATATGATATAGGGCAATGTCTTAATTTGAGCAATATTAATTTATTTTAAGATCTAGATAACTTTCATAACATCATGCTAGCATAAAGTAACGTACACGCTTAAGATATTTTACTTATTAAGATTAGAATATTAGTTTGATCATAATGATTTTTTTTCTATGAATGTCACTATCTGAAGTTTGCATTCAATCTTATATACATTAAAAATAATATAATGTAATGAATATTGACAATCATCTATAATTATAATTATGTTATATATGCTATAAACTATTTGTGCGAAAATAAAATGACTAAAACGATTTAGATTGGTAAAGATATGAGACTGCTGAATGATAGATTATAGATCTTCCTTTACTACTGGATTAATGGTATGCACTAATACAAGGTGGAAGGTATAAGATTGAGGTATAATATGATTTAAGTGCCCAAAGATTAGAGGTAACAACTTTTGTGTACTACACTATAGGACAATTTATTTATATGACATGAAATAATATTATATCCTACTAACTATATTTGTTATAAAAATATCACATGATATGATTAACTAAAATATTTGATTTACATATTATATGCTTGATGGTAAATATCATTTGTATGGTTACATATGATGACATAAATTGAATAGATTACTCAAGATATAACATGATACGACATATTATATTGAGATGATTTACTCAGTTATAATCACATTGTATATATGATACCCACATATGTGTACTAGCAAAAACATTTATTTGCTCAAGGTCTATTTATTATTCTTTATATATTGGTTATTAACATACATCTTATTTCCATTTAGTGCATTAAATATAGTTGTATGTTTTGTATAGTTTATTGGGTTATTTGTTCACTCCTATGAAATTACATGTTCTTAAGGATAAATTAGACCTAAGTGGAGTGAAATCATTTTTCTTTTTCATAGAAGTACTTTTTAATTATTCATAGATGCAATCTCTGATGATCATGAGTTAGATAATTTTTTTTAGATTTGTTAAAGAATCATATTTTATATATAAGTATTTTTGGATGTAAAAAGTTCTGGGATACATAGGAATGTTGGATGATGACTTCTGCTTTATTAGTGTACTTCCACGATTTAATGTCTTTATGCTATGAATTTTTTTGGTACACTATATTTATTCTAATTAGATCTTAAGTAAAATTTCATTACATTCTCAACCTGATGTGACATACTATAATATAGAAGTTACATTAGGTCAAGACACGATTGTCTTTATGATGTAATATTGGTTTTGAATGAAAGGAATAACTGTAAGGACATAAAATTGACTATTAAATGAGTAATACTGTCATGTTAGATTTTTTTTATTACAAATATGCGTAGATGATACTAATATTTATATTACAGATATTTTAGGAAAGTTATCAAGCTCAGTGCATTCAACCAACTTTGAATTAGATTAGCACATGAATTGGGTTTTATGTGAATTTTAAAATTTTGTATGAAGTAATGCTCAAAATAAACTAAAAATACTTTTAAAATCATTTATATTTTCTATCATATTTTTTTAACCTTTTTTTTTACTAAAAACATGTTCATTTCATTAAATTATTCCATAGAAATTACCTTTGGATAATTACTCATTTACTTGCTTAAATTATTTCAAGTATTATATATATATATATATATATATATATATATATATATATATATATAATATAATATAAAATGAGTTCCATTAATTACTTGTATCTACGATGAATTATTCATTCCACTATCATTTATCTATAATTAACCGTTTGATTAAGGTGACTTAATTTTAAGTTAAGGGTTATTAAGGGGATTAATGACTCTATTTAGGGAAATCAGAGCGATTTAAGTATTTTGTGTATGATTTACTATGTAATTAATGGATTAAAGCCTTAAATTAGATGTAATTAAGGAATTTAAGTGAAGTTCTAAGCTAATTATAGGTTTCTAGATCTGGTTCGTTGTAAATTAAGATTAGCCCACGGTTTGGATGGATTAAGGCCTAATTTTATTTTCATAAAATTAAGAGTCAATACATTTGGTTTTGGTGGAATTGAGGCTAATCCTATACGTTTCCATGAAGTTCATATTGGTTTTCTTGGTTTGATTGGAAAAAGAGGTTTGATCGTTTTTGTATTGGCTAAGGTGATAGGAAAACATGCTAACTACACAAATTATCGCTATGTTAATATATTTAAAACATTTAAACTAGAAGCCTATGAGTTTAGCATGTAAAGTCCAACAAATATGATATGGAACATAAACACATTAAAATCCCTACAAATTTAACATGCAACATAAAGAGAATTGACATGGAATATGATAATTGTAAAAAACCCATGAATTGAAAGTATAACATGAAAAACATTGAAAGATTTTGAAATTGAAATAGGAGTGGGGAATTTTCAAAATCATAACATGAAATTGAAAAGTATATGGAAGGTTTTAAAAATTCATGGTGGTAACATGAAACATGTAAGTAAACATTTGAAATTTTAAAATCTAATCGTGAATTTCAAAGTTCATCATAAAGATGAAAGCATTCTAAAATTGGATGGAGAGTTTATGAAATTATAAGTTAGAGGTCATAACTTTGCATTTTTTTGCTTGGATGAAGACTAGGGCTCATAGCCAGAATTGGAGAGAAACGAGTTTTTTCTTTTCTTTTTTTTTTTGGCTTGAAGATGGGGAGGTTTTTCAAATTTTCTTGAGATAGGGAGAGATGAGAAGAAAATTTAAAAATGGAATGAAATGAAGTACATGGAGATTAAGAGGTCATGGGTAGAAGCGGGGAAGGGGCCATTTAACGCAACATTTGGTTATGGTGTTTGTTTCATTAAACACACACCATAGGTTCAGACAGGGCCCACCCCACCCCCCCTCCCCCCGCCCTGACGTTTGATGCTTCCTTCGGTTTGTTATTATTATCGTGCCCTCCCTCGGCCTCATCCAGCATTTGCTTCTTCCTTTGAGGTGCTTAAGATTTATTCTCCGCTCTTCCTTTTCTTTATTCTTTAGCACCTATGACAGGGGAACTCGACATTTGGTTCCTTCTTCCTTTGATATCATCTTTGCCTCCTCTATTCTCAATATTTTTGCTTTGTTAGGTATATAGTTTTTTATAAGTCATTCGTTTTGGTTTCTTTTCTTTTTTTTTTACATATATAGCACCATAAACATCTTTATTTTCTCTATTTCTTGGTGGATTGGCTTTGTTCTATTTGTGTTTTGCATTTTCAAAATTTTCTTGGTATAGTTGGCTTCCTGGTGGGTTTTGTATGTTCATTTGGTGGCTCTGCTCTGTTTTTTTTTGTGTTACTTTGATAATTACACGCAAAGAAGTGCTATTTGTTTTCATTGCTTTGCATGGTATGTGGTTTACTCTATCTTTGTTTTGTGATAATTACATACATCGCTTCTGACACATTGCTTCCTGGAGGCTTTGCCCTGTTCGATTTTTGGTGTTGGATTTGTTTTTCTAAAATTTGGGTAGGGATTTTATCATGAATTTTGATATTTTAGTAGAAATTTGAGAAATGGGTCAAAGTGGATTACTTTCTTGGTAAATAGCATTGTTATCGGTGTTATGAATGCAATGAACATGGGTTGGGATTCCTGAATTTTGATATTTGAGTAGGAATTTGACAAATGGATGAAAGCAGGTGTCGTATTTATTAATAGCAATGGTTTGGTTGTTGTGAATGTAATGAACTTGGGCTAGGATTTTATCATGAATTTTTATATTTGAGTGAGAATTTGAAAAATGATGGGAAAATAGTGTTGAATTGTCGGTCGTTTTTAATAATTGTGTTGAGAGGTTGATATTTTAAAAAGGGTTTTAATAGAATTTCAATTTAATTTATTATATATATATATATATATATATATATATGTATAGATTTTTGAAAGTAATATTTTTTATTTTGGAAAATACGAGATCAAACTGATCTCATATAAATAATACTCTAAATAATCAAGCATTTCGCCGCAAGATATGTATTTATCCCAAAGAATAAGTACATAGCTTGAGATGAAGCTTAATCAAATAAACTAAAGAATTTACGACATCCATTTAATCTGCGAACCATTTTTTACCAACAATTTCCCCTACCTAATATGAAGGAACTAGATAGGGTTTATATTAATATGGGATCTTTAAGTTTCCTATAAGGGCAAGCCCTTATAGTTAATTACATCTTAGATAACCGAAGTCACCTAAGAAAACTCTTGATATAGATCAGAAAATATTTATATTCATGACTTCCAAAGGTAAGGTTTCCAAAGAAAATGTGATAGTCAGAAATTCAATAGGTGAACGTCTCAAATTTTGGAACATTTTATTTTATCGGAATCCAAAGGAGAGAAGACAAGGGGAAGAACACAGATTCAAGGGAAACCTTGATGTCCTCCCAAACTATCCTATAGTTTGGCTTTAAATTTTAGAAATGAAGTTATTTAAATTTCAATCTTGCCAATTAATTATAGGAATTACATTCGCATAATACCCGATTGTGCGAATAACCTAGAAGATGGGAGGATTTATGTTGTATCAGACGACAACCTCAGAATCCTAAAATGAATTAGGGCTTATATTGCACAGTAGAACTGTACAAAGGCCTAAAAGAAAAGATGAGGATTTATGTGGCACTAGGCAAGCTACCTCGAAGTCCTATGGCTTGTTGTTTAAACTAAGGAAAGGTTTTGCTGATATAGACAAGGTTTGTTTTTGAAGATGGCCGTGCTGCCCACTATGCATGCTCCAAGCTCCTCGTCGTACCAGGTTTAGTTTAAAGAAGTGTCAATTGAGGAAGAGAGAAGTGTCATGTTTTAGAAATATTTAAAAATTGAGATGTCTTAATATTTTATTAGAGGAACATTAAAGTTGATTATAGCAACACTGGTTAAGATCTCACGGTTCCATCATCTCGACACCGCTATTTTCATCAAATTCACTTAGTCCAAATAAATTTACTAAACTCAATTTAATGAGTTTCATACTTTCATTCAGACCGTGGGAAAATCTTGTTAGCAACACATAGTTACCTCCTCCAAGGAATTCCTAATTATCCAACGAGATGTTTTAATTTAGTTGCAATTGTGATTTTTTTTTATTTTTGTTTGTGATTAAATTTTGAGTTGTTTTATATTTCGAATGTTGTGATGGTGAATTTTATCTTGTTGTGATTTTAGTTTTAGTTTTAATTTTGGTTTTGTGGCTATCCTAAAGGTTTTAGTTTTAATGCAGGGTGACATTGTTGTTTATCATGCAAATTACAGGAAAGGTAAAGTGCGGTAAAGAAAACACGGAAAAAGAAAGCACTGTAAACTTATAAAAGTGTACTCGGCGAGTCTTCTCGTTCCACTAACTAAAACTTTAGTATTCTTGTAATAAACATTTATATTTGCAAGAAGTAAAACCTGATGGATATGTTCCTCACAGGCCTACCATGTCCTAGGTCATAACCCGACGGGTCCTATTTGTTCATTTGAGAGACATTTTCATTTAATAAATATGATCGGTGCAGTAGTCTTGCAAGGTGTCTAAAAGACTTGTGAGGAGCTTCTAGGAAATACCTAGATGATTCACAATTCTTTTGAGCTTCCTTGAGATCATTTTAAACCTATCATAATTATTAAATAATTTATCTATTTTATACCCTATGCCTAGTGAGTTAGTGTTTTAATCATTCCTAAGAGTAGGAGAATTATCATTTGTTATTTCATTTAGAGATTATGTGGGTGAAAACCCCTTTAGGCAAAGTCAATTTGTTTGGGAAAATTAGCCAATTAATTTCATAATTAGGCTTTTAGTGTTTTCAAGTATTTAGAATTTGATTGCTTTTCTAAACTTCTTCTAGCAAGATTGATTAAGCCTAGCTCACTACTAAGCCCTTAAAATTTTGATGGATACACTTGTAATACTTTTAGAAGAAGTTAAATGAGTTTAGTTAATTTTCTTATCAAAATATTGGGTTATCATTTAACATATCAAATAGGGGTATAAGTTAGTGGATTATTAATCTCTAAGATTAACCCCTAACCATAAGGATCATTTTGTTTAATTATCTTCCAAATTAAAATTAATTAGGAAAATCCAAACATTTAATTTTAATATGACAAAATTGAAGTTGGTTTCTACCGTTCATCTCTTTAATGTCTCAAACATCCAAACATATCATTTAGGATCATTAATTGCCCATTTTACCCTTTGATTAAGCCTAAATATTAATTAAGGCTAAGTATCCAAAATTACCTTTTTTCCTTTAAGGTCCTATCACCTCATAATTCATCAAATTTAATTCAAATGACTTTAGAATTTTTATCCTACCTTACAAATGAACTGATTAAAACATCAGAGGAGAAAATGTGATTTTTCAAATTTTAATTTAATTTAAATATTTATTTTAATGCAAAAATAGAGGGTTTTAGTGAAAGTTCAATAACTTGATCAAAACAAAATATTTTACTTTGAAATTTTGACTGGAGGTAAACCTAGACTCGAGTACCACGGACCAAATTTCATGATTTTTTAAAGTTTAGTTTAATTATTAGAATTATTTTAATTTCTATAATTTTAATTAATTATAAAATATTTTAAAAGTTTAAAATTCAATTTTATATTTTTCTAAAATCTCTCTGAGATCAGGGAACCCAGAGAAATAAATTTCATATTTTTTTAATTTCTTTTAATTTTTAGAATTATTTTAGTGCAAAATTAAGGAAATTCATTTTTTAACCTTCTAAAAATTCATTTAAGCCTTTAAAAATTAATATCTTGACTTAGGGACTTAGGAAAATTATGTGGATGGTTCCTAAATAATTGGGAGACCAAATGTGATAATTTTATGATTTTTAATATTTTTGAGATTTTTACCATTTTTTAAATTATTTAAATATTAAAATATGTTCAAAAATTAAAATTTTATAAATGTTCCAATTTTTTTTTAGAAAATCCCTCCGATCACGAGAACGCCCAAAATTAATTTTATAAATTTTTTAGTGGTATTTTAATTATTAAAATTCATTTGTGACAAAAATGCCACTGGGCTTAAGAAAATTATTTAACTTATTAAATTAATTCCAAATGATTTCAAACTTTTTAGGGGAGTTCCTCTTTCCCTGAAGCACAGTGGAGAATCATTTTTAGGTTATTTTGATTTTTATTTGATCTTAATTAATTAAGAGTTTGTTTTAGGTCAAGTTAATGATTAATGCATATCTTAGTGATTTAACCCATTAAATAATTATCCTAGGGTCCTTTGATCCTAAGAGACATACCAAAATTTACTTTGCATTTTTTTGGTTATTATTTTAATTATTACAATTTTTATACCAAAACAGACACAATAACTTGAAAAATAGAGATCTTCTCATAGAGATCTCCCCTGACTTTGGAAAAATCAGAGAAGGCCCCTTATGACAGATAGAATTAGACCCCTAAAGCTCAAGCCATGGTGAAATGTATGGGTCAATGGACAAATAAAAGACTGAAATCAGTATTTAAATTATTCAAAATAAAATACACATTAAAAAACACTTCAAACCATTTCCATATCATTCTCATCTGTTCACTGAGCAACAAGGTATTTTTCTTTAATTTTTCTAATTTTTCTAAGCCAAGATATGGATTTTCTAAGTTATGGTGATTTAAATAAATCAGAAAATATGGATTTTTCTACTTAACCACACGGCGCTGACTGGATCCTTGGCAGCTGTTAAAGACCATGCGTCGCTCCGCCATTTGACGCCGCCATCTGACTGGGATGTCACGCAGTTGCGCTTTATGTACCTGATCTCCATCCAACTCCATCCTGGTCGTCCAAGCATTACACTCAAGATCTGACGATGCTCCTTCATCGTCTTCGACTGGTTCATTCCGAGAGTCATTCACACTAAAACCCTAATATCTCAGCCTCGGGTTTGATCCTATAGAATCGTCTAAGCATGGCGAACATATCCTTATGGCTAATCACAGTTTAAATTAACCCTAATTACATGGAGAATCCAAAGAAGCTCGGGAAGAAAAAGGAGGTAATACCTCGGCTCTGAGAAGTAAAGCTTCGATTAGAGATGCTCTACACCTTCGTTGAAGTGCCAGGAGCTCAGGGATGAAGCCTCTTATCCTTGTGAATTGCCTAGGTATGAAAGTGACCACGGCTGATTTTGAGCTTTGATGGAAGTCTAATTCAGAAGCCTTCTGTGATGGGGCTTTGATGGGGGTGTAACGGCTTATTTTATGGGTTATGTGTGTTTTGAAAAGGAGGTCACCTACGAAGTTATCGACAAATTTTAGATTTTAAATTTAATTTATATATATATATATATATATATATATATATATATATATAAAATTTAGAAAGTAGCATTTGATTTTTGAAAATATGAGACCAAACTTATCTCATGTTATTAATAGTTTAAATAAACGAGCATTCCATCACAAGTGACATATCTATTCCGAAGAGTAGCCATATCACTTGAAAATGAAGCTCGATTAAATAAACTAGTAATTTTATAACATCTGTTTGGTCTGCGAACCAATTTTATAAGCTGACAAGTTCCCCTGCTTAATATAAAGGAATTAAGCATGGTTTATATTACCTGGGTTCTTAACGCTCCCTATAAGGGCAAGCCCTTATAGTTAATTACATCATATATGGCAGGAATCACTTAAGAAAACTTTTGATAAAGATCAGTGGTTTTTCTTTCAGGAATTTCAAAGTTTAAGTATTCAAATGATTTGATTTGGGAATCTCAAAAGGAATTGGGTCAAATTTGGAACATTTTATTTTGGGAATCCAATGGAAGAAAGGTAGGAGAAGCTGAGGATCCAAGAGGAACCTTGCCAACTTCCAAAACTATTCTATGATTTGGCTTCAATTTTGATAAAATTATTTAATGTTGTAATCCTGCCAATTTTAATTAATTAAGACATATACTTGTATGACATAATCATACAAATAGCCTGGAAGATGTGAGGGTTTATGTCATACCAAACGACTACCTCGGAGTCCTAAAACGAGTTTAGGGCTTAAATTGCATAACATAATTATGCAAATGCCTAAAGAGAAGTTGAGGATTTATGTTGCACTAGGCAAACTACCTTGAAATCCTATGGCTTGGTTATTTAATTACTAAAGAAAGGAAAGCTGATGAAGTCGACCATGCTGCCCCCTGTGCTTGCTCCGAGCTCCTTGTTGTTACAGAGGGTTTAGTTTAAGAAGGTGACAATCAAGAGATGAGAGAAGTGTCATGGTTTAGAGGTTGAGTTTCAAATTGAAGGTCTTAAGTTTTTTTAAGGGAATCTTAAAGTTGATTAAGCAGGACCGATTAAGATCCCACGGTTCCATCATCCCGGCACCACTATTTTCATCGGATTCACTTAGTCCACATGAATTTGCTAAAGCCAATTGAATGAATTCCACACTTTCATTTAGACCGTGGGAAATCTCATTAGCAACACGTGGGTTACATCATCCGAGGTATTTCCGATCATCCAACGAGACGTTTTAATTTAGTTGTAATTGTAGTTTTATTATTTTTTTTTGTGATTAAATTTCGAGTTGTCTTATATTTTGAATGTTGTGGTGGTGAATTTTATCTTTTTTTATTTTAATTATTTATTTTGGTTTCAGTTTTGCGGCTATCCTATGGGTTTCAGTTTTCATGCAGGGTGACATTGTTATTTAACATGCAAGCTTGCAGAAAAGGAAAGTAAAGTACAGCGCAGGTAAGTAAATTGCAATAAAAAAAGTGTACATGGTAGGTCTTCTTGTCATTTCCAACTGCACTTGAAACACATGTTAGAGCATTTAAATATTTAAAAGGCAAACACCTAGGTAAAGCTAAGGGAAGGTCCTGGTTGTCTACTAAAATCCTAATTCTATTACTAGTCAAGTCCTAAGATGTGTTTAAGGATGATTTTGTTCATCAAAGAACAATGAAGTTCAATTATCCTTCTAAAACATCCCTTTAGGTTGAGAAATTGCTTATGACGTGTCCTGAACATCTTTTCAATGCTTTTGGGTTCATTTTGAGTCCAAGTGAATTTCATTATATGGATGAATTGATCATCCGGGGTTTAATTAAGTTTTGACTCCTGCTCAGTGAACTAGGATGTTTGATTATCCTATGAGTAAGGTGACACTTCATTTGATACTTCATTTAAGAGTTATAATGGTGAAAGCCTTTAGGGGGCAAGTTAGTTTATTAAAAGACTTAACCATTCTTAATTGAAGTTGAATTGATGACTTAAGAATGATTCAATTTAGTTATAAGTTTTTCAGGTTGATTTTTTAAAATGTTTTAAATCATTTAAGTTAAGAAGGTGTTTTGAATTATTTGACTTTGTTAAGTTTTAATGATTTAAGTTTGTTTTAACTTAATTATGATATTTTGGGTTGATTTTACTTAGTTTAGTTTTAATGTTTTGATTATAAATTGTTTTAAATTAACCTTAATATTTCAATTTTGTTTTAATTTTAGTTTCAAGTGATTTCAAATTAGTTTTAATATTTTAAGTTATTTTGATGTAATTTTTAATCATTTCACTTTAACTCAAGTATTTTAAGCTTTTAATTTATTTATACAAGGTTTCAAGATTATTCCTCCTTTTTAATTATTAGTTTCAATTATCTTTTTTATGGTTTCATTAACAAAAATTAAGTGATGTTTGATCAATTCATTGATTAGGGATTCAATTCAAAGAATTAAAATATTCCTATGTCAAACAAAATCATTTACCCTTAATAATTCATGTCTTAATTATCTTCCAAAGTTTAATGCTTTAATTAATTAAGATTTCTCCTTTAATGTTTAGGGTGATTAATGGGTTTTCTACCCCTTAACTCCCTTAGTTTCAATCATCCAAAAGGAAAATTAAGATCAAATGTTTACCCTTTCCCTTTGGCTAAGCCTAAATATTAATTAAGGTTAAAGTTCCTTAATTACCTTTCTGCCCTCTTAAGCTTATTCATCTCATAATTCATTAAACAAGTTCAAATGAATTTGGAATTTCTATGTCACCTCACTCACATGTCAATTAAGATATTAGAGGAGAAAATGTGATTTTTCTAATTTTAATTTCATTTATATAATTATTTTAATGAAAGATAGGGATTTTCAATGAAAATTCAACAACATAACCAAGGTGAAGTTTCTGTCCTTAGGAAAATTATGGAAGGTTTCAACTGACTAGAGGACCACTTGGACCAATTTTGGTGATTTTTTTAAATTTTATTTTATTTATTATAATTATTTTGAGTTTTGGGGTATTAATTAATTATAAAATAAAATTAAAGTACAAAAAATAGGTTATGTATTTTTCTTAAATCTCTCTGATGTCAAAGAACTCAGAGAAATAAATTTTGTTTTTTTCTAATTTTGCTTTTAATTTTTAGAATTATTTTAGTGAAAGGGTTGAAAAATCCATTTTTTTTAATATTAAAAATTACCCTAAGTCTTTAAAATTCAATATCTTTACTTAGAGACTTGGGAAAAATATTTGGTTGGTTCCTAAATGATTAGGGGACCAAGTATGACATTTTTATGAGTTTTAATATTTTATGTTTTTTCTAATTTTTTAATTATTAAAATATTCAAAAAGGCTTAAAAATGAAATTTTTAGGAAAATTCCAATTTTAATTTTCTTAGACTCCTCTGATATCAAAGAGGCATCAAAATTGATTTGGTGAATTTTTTAGTTATATTTTGGGTTTTATGAATTTTTTAATTTCAAATATAGCCATGTAACTTAAAAATAATCTATTTAATGGGTTAAATCATTTCCAATTGACTTGAAAGTTTTATGTGAGGTTCCCATAATCCTAAAGATGAGTGGATAATTAATTTCATGTCATTTGCATGTGTGGTTATTCCAAATTAATTTAATTTCAGTTTTTAATATTTGGCCAAAGTCATTTTTAATGAATTAAATCAAGCCATAATTTTCCTAAGGTCCTCTAGTCTAGAGATACTTCCCCTAATTTTTATAGAATTTTATAACCAACATGCTTATTTTTATAATTAATCTTCAAGAAAATGACTCTAAACTTAGAAAATAAATAATATTCCATAGACATAGCCTCTGGCCTTGGAAAGTTCAAGAAATGTTCCCAAGATCAGAGGTTACAAAAGCCCTATGGTCTCATGTCATGGTAAATTATGCATACTCATGGAGAATTAAAATACTCGGAATAATATAAAATTAATTAAAAATTAAAGACTCAACAAAATAACTTTCACATTATTCTCCTCTGTTCACTAAGCAAGAGGAATTTTTCTTTTAATTTTTAGATTTTTATATGCAAAGATATGCATTTTTAAAGTTTGTGGAATTTAAACAAATAGAAAATTGCTAAATTCCTACTTATCCGACGCGACGCTGACTGGATCCTGCGACGGATTGAAAACAAACGCGACGAGGTTTGATTCAACGCTGCCATCTTAGTCAGCACACACTTTCATTCTGTAGTTATGTCCGGCTCCATCTCCACCGTCCATTCAATACACACTCGATCCAATGGTGGCTGGTCATCGTTCCCGTCTAGTTCAACCCGAGAGCCGTCCACACTAAAACCTTAAGATCTCGAGCTACACTCAACCAAATTGAGTGTTGTTTGTTTCTACATGCTCGTCTAAGCTAAATGAACACATCCATATGACTAACATGCATTGAAATCAAGCCAAATGAAATGGAGAATCACTGGAAGATTGAGAGGTAGGAAAGTTCATCACCTTTTCTCTGAGAGGTGAGGCTTCGATCAGAGATGCTTGGCGCGCTCGTTGGAGTTCCAAAAGCCTACAGATTGAGCCTTTGGTCGTGGTGAATTGCTTAGGTATGAAAGTGACTAGACTCGATTTGGAGCTCTAGACGATAGAGCAACTGGGTGGCCTGGTGAGGGGACTTTCATTGGGGAACTTCTTCTCTAGGTGTAGGGATGGTGTGGGTGCAGTTAATTTGATTTTGGTGGAGTTTCTGAAGATGTCTTATTTTTGGCTTGAATTTCAACTGAAAAATTAAGCTCAGTTAGGGGGATTCAGAGCAGGAAGACAGTAGGGATCTTCTTCTCTGGGCTAGGAAGAGGGTTGGGAGCAATTTGAGAGAGTTTGGTGAGGAAAATTTCAATACCTGAAACATGGCCAAGAGAGGGTGATTTTATAGAGCGTGCCAGAGAGGGGAGCTCAGGGCCAAGCAATGAGTGCCTTAGGCCGCTTAGGGTGAGGGCTGAGCATGCCAGGTGGCTGGTGAGGGGATTGCTCACTGCCATGGCTTAATTTTGAATTTTAAGCCCACAGGGGGAGCTCAGTCGTGCCTGTTCCGGTGGCTGGGGCGGCTGCATGGACGGGCAGGCCTGAGGAGGAGTAGAGGAGGAGTGGAGAAGAGGTTTAGAGCAATTAATTGGGGTAGGGAGATTTCTTAAGGGAAGTTTAACGGATGGGACTTAGACTTAGCAAATGGCTAGACTCATTGGTCCTAAGTGGTGGACCATTGGTCCATGGCTTAAGGGACATGGGTTGGGTCAGGTCAAACCCACCTTAGGAGGTCTAGTGTTGGCTGCCATGGGGTTGGCTTGATAAAATTTGATTTGGTTAGGTTAAATTTAGGCCATATGTTCACATGGGTTGGTTTGGGTTTGAATTGGGCTTGCTTGAGTTTGGGTTTGGTTTGGATCAAATTGATTGATCAAAAATGTGTAAATGATTGCCACAAAGCTTATGAAAAGCTTTTGGAATGAATTTGAATTGATTTGGGAAGTGAATTTGATAGTTTTTGGTGATTTGGTTAATTAGGGTCACCATGGGTTAAGCTTGAGTTTAGGTTAAGTTAGAGCTTGGCTAGGGCTCAATTGATGGTTTAAAATGATGTAGGTGATTTTCATGAAAGGATTAGGATAAAAATTGGGTGGAAATTTTGGGTTTAGGGGATTGAATTTGGATAATTTAGGTCATGTGGCAAGCTTAGGGTAAATTTAGGGACTTTGGTTTCAAATGATTTTGCATGGGGTTTTAATCAAAATTTTGGCAAAATGAATGTTGTATTGGGTATAGGAATGTGTTAGGAAGAGTTTGGAATTTTGTTTGGGGAAAATTGAGTTGCTTTGGGTCATTTTGGGGTGTGGGTCATAAGGCCAAAATTGAGGGTTTTGGATTAAAGTTGAAATTGAATTCAAATGTAAACCAAATTGAGCATGGTTTTGATTTAAATTGGTGTTGGGGATGTTGAATTGAAGTTTAGAATTGCGTTTGGCCAATATTAGAGTCAATTGGGTTGATTTGCTTTGACATTGAGTCCATTTAGGTTAAGTGAGCCAAGTTGGGATTTTGGGTTTGAAAGCGGGTTAATTTGGCAAAATTGGGTTATGGTGTAGTTGAACACAATGAAATTGGGAATATTTAAGATATTCTGAAATTTTTTAGGAATTTTTGGAATTTTGGGCAAAAAGAGTATTTACGGTTTATGGAGGTTATTTGGAGTGTATTGGGGTATTTTGGTGGATTTAAAAGATGGTAACTGTTTTGAAATGATTTTTAGGAATTTTGGGAATTTTGGATAATTTTTTGGGAAATTCTGGTTGATTTGGTGGTTGTAGGGGCAGTTTAGGTAATTTTGGGTAAGCTTAGAGACCAGGGTCAAAATTTGAAATTTTGGAAAAATGAAGGGGGCTTCAAATAGGGAAGAATGGAATCATTTTAGTTGGGCAAAATTTGAGTAAAAAGTGATTTGAAATGGAATTAGGGTTTAGGAGCATGAGCCATGGACTTTGCCAAGTCCAACCATATTGGGACCAAGACTAGCCAAATAGTAACCACTTTATGATCCTTCACATATTGACCCTAGCCATCTCAATCAAAGACTAGTGGCTTTGGTTCAATCATGTGAGTTTCTTAAAGGGTAGAAAGTAAGGGTTCAAGGTTTGGGTTAGGTGGCTTAGGTGTGTGTGAGTACAAGAGAAGCTCCAGTCACCCAAGGTTACCCTAAGTCTAAGCATTCCTATAGGAACTCACTATTGGTTTTCCATATGGTGATTTTAACCTTCCAATGTGATTTAGAGGTTTGTAACCATCCAAGTGGGGTTCCAAGAGGAGTCAGAAAGTGGCTGAAAATTTCTAAATGGTGGGCTCCAATTCTAGTCTTCTAGGATAGTCAAGGAGAAGTCCTATGGCTAGATCCTAAGCACTAAGAGGAATATCATACCTCACTAAAAATGAGGTCAACAAATGGTCCCCCAATAGGTGTGGTGTGTTGACCAAGCACACCGCGCGTATTGGCGTTGACCGAAGAGATCAACATACCAACACAAACATTCCAAGTCCATACACTTGGAACGGAACAGAGAACGGGTAGAGAAGTTTTCCGCTGGGAAGTATCAGGTAAATCTCAGAAACTGAAGATTCCAGAACTCTCGCTGGGGATTAAGAGGGTGAGTTCCAATTTGATTGAATTCGAGCTTGAATTAGATTGAAGTTTTAAATTTTTGTTTAAATTTTGAGTTTTAAAATTTTGATTGGTTGAAATTGATTTGAGAGTTTAATTAAAGTTTGATTTATGATTAATTTTGAAGTTAATTGAAATTTGTTTTTGGAGTTTTGAGTTTTTTTGATTGAAATTGATTTGAGATTGGAATTGAGATGGAATTTGGAATTGACCAAAATAAAGTTTAAATCGGAAAAGGGCGAGGACTGGAATTTGGGTACCAGCCTCGGAGTGAGAATAGGAATTTAAGTACTGATCCCAAAAAGATGAGAGTCAGAATTTATGTACTGACCTCAGAAAGAGAGAATTGAAATTTAGGTATCAATCTCGAAAAGAGAGTTTGAATTTAGGTACCGACCTCGGAAGGTGAGAATCAGAATTTAGGTACTAACCTCAGAAAAGAGAGAACTGTAATTTAGGTACCAGTCTCAGAAAGAAAGTCAGAATTTAGGTACCGACCTAGAGAAAAGACTATACCAGCTCGGGCTACCGTTCAAGACATTACGTCCGATCTGGATCTAGTCAAGGAAATGACTACCATTCAGGACATTATGTCAACCCTTAGGATGGGAATCAGAATTTGGGTACTAACCCCGAGATTTGACTATACAAGCTCGTGCTACCGTTCAGGACATTACGTCCGATCTGGATCTAGTCGAGGAAGTGACTACCATTCAGGACATTACGTCAATCCTCAGGATGTGAATCAGAATTTGGATACTGACCCCAAGATAAGACCATACCAGCTTGGGCTACCATTCAGGACATTACGTCCGATCTGGATCTAGACGAGGAAATGACTACCATTCAGGACATTATGTCAATCCTCAGGATGGGAATCAGAATTTGGGTACTGACCCCGAGAAAAGACTATACCAGCTCAGGCTACTGTCCAGGACATTACTTCTGATCTGGATCTAGTCGAGGAAATGACTACCATTCAAGACATTATGTCAATCCTTAGGATCATAATCAGAATTTGGGTAATGACCCTGGGAAAAGACTATATTAGCTCGGGCTACCGTTCAGGACATTACGTCCGATCTAGATCTAGTCGAGGAAATGACTACCATTCAAGATATTACATCAATCCTCAGGATCAGATTCAGAATTTGGGTACTGATCCCGAGATTTCAGGAGTGCGGAAAATTTCTCGGATAGAATGCGAGGTTAGCGGCTCAGAGAATAGGATGCCTTATTGGTCTTATACCTAGCTCAGAGGATTAGAATGCAAAAAAGTTTCTTGGATAGAATGAGAGGTTGGCGGCCGAGAGAATAGGATTCCTTGTCGGTCTTATACCTAGCTCAGAGGATTAGAATGCAGAAAAGTTTTTCGGATAGAATGCGAGGTTGGCGGCTTAGAGAATAGGATGCCTTGTCGGTCTTATACTTAGCTCAGAGGATTAGAATGCGGAAAGGTTTCTCGGATAGAATGCGAAAATTTGGTGGAAATTCAGAGAAGAGAATCAGAATTTGAGTATCGATCTCGAAATGAGAATTGGAATTTGAGTATCGATCTTGAAATGAGAATTGGAATTCGGGTACCAACCCTAAAAGTTGGCGTTTGATTTACGAAGATTCTATGGAAATTTTTGTGTTGTTGAAGGTCGAGATGGAATGTGAGAGTGCTTCACATCCCAAGAAAGCTGATCAAAGTTTGATTGTTTGGCAAAGGATATGAATCCATGCCATCAGAACTAAATTGAAAATTTTGTGGTTCTGTGTCAGTGGACTCAATCGACCTTCTCAAAAGAGGGAAGAAAAAGTGGAGAGCCGAAAGATTTTGAGTACAGCCGGAGGCTGGGGGTTTTGGATTCGGAATTCATTTTCATTGTTCTTCATGTTTTAGTGATTTGATTTTGTTTTAATCTTTAAATTTCGTTCAGATTGGAATTTCATTTTGATTTGGATTTTCATTCATTTCTTTTTTGTTTGCAATTTGAAATTTTGTGTTGATTTGCTTTGAGCTTTGATTTCATGTCTTATTTAGATTTTGGATTTGAATTTTTATTTTATTATTATATTTTTATTGGATTTTGATGCATTTCATCTTATTATATTTCATTCAAATAATTCTTCGTTCGACTTTTCTTTAAATCAAGTCAAACTCAGACTTAGTGGCATTTGCAGTCAATTGCACAAAACTGAAGCAAAATACGACATAGTCGTTTCCATTGAAATGTTAAGAGTACATCATGTGATTCCACCAAAACATTTCTGATGATTTGTTCTTGAAAATAGACTTTTACAAATTCCATGTATATCCAAACCCAGACTGTACTGGTATCTTCATGTTATCTGACAAAATTGTCTGTTTGATTCATCCATGTCTAAAAAGTAAACTACATAGGTAATAAAATCACCTTCTAAGACACTTTCCGGAGGAGAATCCCACGTAATGTGTTTTAGAGGTGTGCTACTATTATGTAGCTTACAGCTCGTAAGGCTGCAAATTCTCTAACTCTGGATCGGGCTGAAAGTAGACTGGAATCTTACTCTCATCCATCCTTCTGAAGGTGATGGAGATCCGCTGGTAGGGAAACCTTGGTATGCAGTGCTTCACCATGTTTGCACCATTTCCTTGTAGTACGAGGACAAAGCCTACAGGTAGAGGTATCTCTACTGGCCCTCGGAATTCTCCAGGGCCGACTATCCGGAGTTCTTTCCCGAACATGATGTTGCATTGGTTAATGAAGGAAATTCTGCAAAAGGGTCCCAAAAAATCGTGATGGTCCACGTGAGGTGGATGCAATCTCCTTCTTTGTAAATATTAATAATGCATCTATTCGGTATGCAGTTGGCGAGTAAGACTAGACATGCCACAATCCTTTTTATCATTTTCTTAATTAAAACTGGCATCAGATCCACTTCATCATAGCATAGTATCCATGGCAGATTTCCTTTTTCTATCATTGAATAAGTTGTAGCAACATTCGAACTGGATTGTAATCCTCCCCTTGCCTCGTTTCCATTTATGCGACTCGGAGTAGGTCTTGCTCCGTAGTTGTCCTACACGGCCTTGCTTATTCAGCTCAAAGACGTAGTCCACGATCTCACCTTGCTCGTAGCAAGAGAACACATCAAATATAAAATTGTAATCCCTCCAGAATATTGACATACTTGCCTTGAATCCTTTGAAAATATTCAAAATCCCGTTTCTGCACTCTTTGGATCATCTCCAACTTGTGCTCTGAGATAATGTGGAACTGTCGGGGTCTGGTGACATATTATGGGATGTACGGCTCTAAGCTGAAACATTCTCCTGCAATCGTCACTATCTCAGGTACGGGCTCTGTAGTGACCTCCTTTGGAATAACCTCTGCTACGGTGCTCTTAAGGACTGGCCTCCTCGGGGCAACTGCGATGATTGTTAGAATTTCTTCTTTATTCTGCTCTTCTGTCAATTTCTTCAGCATTCTGTGAATACAGCAGTTCTTGTTTCTTCTTTGAGTCGGAGTCAAAGTGGCTCTTCTCTCCCCCTGGATATCGGTAGGGACAGCACTGACAAGATTCCCCCCTACTACAGTTATTGTTGATTTCATCTTATTGTCCTCAATTGCATTAATCTTCCTTTTCTGATTTGCAGTGTGTTGAAATTTCTCACCGAGCTTCATCACTGTCCTTTCACGGGGCTCCCCAAGGTCTACAGTAGCCCAAGCACTTTCTTCATATTATAGCTTCATCTGTGCAAAGTCTGAGTTAACCTCGATCACAGCATCGACTTTCAGTTCCTCTTCGTTAAGTGCAAGACTTACGCCATCCTTAAAAGATAGGACCAACCTCCTGCTCGACATCTTCCTGTGAAAATAAGGAAGGAATTAGGGGCCAAACCTAAAAAGGAACGAGAACAATAAGAACTTTTAAATTTATTGTATTTTCTTTCATTTATGTATAATTATTTTATTTTGAAATTTTATTAGGAAAGGGAAGATTTGATTTGGAGTTTTTGAAATTAGAATAAGTTTTTATCTTTATTTTTATTTAAGTAAATCTTTTGTATTTTGGTTTTAAATTTTTTTTATATCATTATTATTTTAGGTTCGGACCCAGTTGCACACAATTATCATGTCGGTGCTTCTACGAGTGAAACTTTATCTCAAAAATCCGCTCTTCGAAACATCACATAGCGTAATATTTCTTTAGATATCTTCCGTTGATAGGAAACATTGGTCGCTCTCCAAGGCAATCCACAAGTTGGTAAGAGCATCCCGAGTAGACTTTCTCGACTACAAACGGTCCCTCCCAAGTTGGTTCGAATTTACCCCCTATTTTGCGGTGTGCATGAATAGGTCTTCTTAGAACAAGAACTGATTCACCAACTCTGAAAGTTCTTGGGCGGACCAGTTTGTCGTGGGCCTGAATCATCATAGCTTGGTATAATTCCAAATTTTGCTGCGCTGAATTTCTATTTCCTTCCAAGCTTTCCAATTCTTCTAGTCGTAATATGGTGTTCTCTTCTGTAGTGATCTTACTTGCGACTGCGATTCTGAGTGATGGAAGCTAGACCTCCAAGGGTATGACGGCTTCGGACCCGTACACTAGAGCGTAAGGTGTAGACTGAGTAGGTGTTCTGAAAGTTGTCCTGTAAGCCCATAACACTTCTAATAATTTCTCGTGCTAATTTCTCTTGTTGTCTTCCAAAGTTTTCTTTAGGATTTGGAAGAGAGTTTTATTGAAAGCCTCGGCCAAGCCGTTTGCTTTTGGGTAGTAAATCATCAAATAACAACAATCTATCCTGTGACTTCTGACAAAACTGTTAATCTTTGTACTTTTGAATGCGGACCCGTTATCTGAGATAATTTTGCGTGGTACCCCAAAACGGTAGATGACTTGATTCTTGAAGAATTGTAACACATGATGTGCCTTCACTTCTCTGAGTGATACTGCTTCTGCCCACTTTGAAAAGTAATCTGTTGCTGCAAGGATGAAACGATGTCCTCTTGAAGAAGGCGGTTCTATCGGACCCATGATACCTGTGCCCCAACATTCAAATGGCAATGAAGCGATTTTCGGATGTACCACATTTGGAGGTTGATGTAGAATCACTCCATGCACCTAACACTAGTGACAACTTTTGGCAACTTTCATGTAGTCAATCATCATTGAGGGCCAGTAGTACCCTAATCTCTTAATTTTCATTTTCATCTTCGGACCTGACTGATGAGCTCCACAAAGTCCTGAGTGCACTTCTTTAACAATTTCACGAGCCTTGGACCCGCTCAGGCACCTTAGCCACATCTGATCGAAAGAACTTCTATATAAAATATTATTTATTAAGGCGTATGACAGATTTCTTTTCTTGATCTGAAGGGCTACTGACTTATCATCTGAAAAGTTTCCTGTTTGCAAATAGTCCATTAATGGCTGGCACCAATCTTCTGTAGTTTCTGCCACTGCTGCAACTATTTCTCAATTTCCCAGTCTATGCAAAGTGTCTATGTCGATCTGCGATGGGACCTGTCGTCCCTGCACTGTCACTTCAACTGATTTTTCCTGTAGACATGTGAACTCTTTTGCAAGTAGGGCCAGAGCGTCTGCGAGGGCATTTTATTTTCTGGGAATTTTTTATATTGTCACATTCGGAATCTGTTCCAGCAATTTCATTGTATACCGAAAATACTGCTCGAGTCTTGGTTTCAGAATTTTGTACTGTCCAGTGACCTGCTGTATGATTAACTGTGAATCATTGTAGATGTTGATATCTATTATTCCCATCTGAATGGCTAACTCCACTCCGGTTATAATAGCTTCATATTCTGCTTCATTATTCGTACACGGTTCTATCAAATGGTAGGAGTACCTTAAATATTCCCGCTCCAGTGTTATAAATATTAGTCTAATTCCTGCTTTACCGGGCATTATCGTTTGTAATTCTTCTTCTCGTTGTGTTGATGATGCTCCATCGAAGTACAATTCCCAACGTTGATCATCAGGGTCTTCCAAGCTCATTATCTGCTAGTCTGGCAAGTCATGGTTGAGAGGCGATTTTGCTGGTAAAGGGTGTGCTGCGAGAAAGTCTGCTAGGACTTGTCCCTTTACGGCACGAAGAGGAATGAAAGTTATATCAAATTGCAATAGTATCATTGACCACCTAGCAAGTCTGCCAGAAAGCGTCAGATGGGTCATTAAATATTGCAATGGATTAAACTTCGAAATAAGGTTGACCTTAAGAGAAAGATTGTAATGTCTGAGCTTTTGAGCGGCGAAGATCAGGGCCAAACAATGCTTCTCAATAGGAGGATACTTTACTTCCATTGGAATTAGATGATGGCTTAAGTAGTATAGAGCATTTTTTTTTTACCCTCGTCATTGATTTGGGCTAGCAGGGCTTCTAAGGAGTCATCTAAAGTCACGGTATAAAGTATCAACGGTCGACCCGAGACTGTGGCTGCTAATATAGCAGGTGTCATCAAATATTTTTTGATGTCATCGAATGCATGTTAATATTTGGAGTCCCAAGTAAACTAGGCATCCTTCTTAACCAAAGGAGAAAAAGGTTGACACCTTTTTGACAAATTAGAAATAAAGCGTCAAGAATATGCTAACTTCCCTTTAAAGGATCGTAGTTGTTTTAAAGTTTTAGAAGGCGGCATTTTTAAGATAGCTTTAATCTTTTCCAGATCGATTTTAATTTTGCGATGCCGGACAACAAATCCTATGAATTTCCTGGAGGTAATGCCGAAGGCGCTTTTCAAAGGATTCATCTTAAGGTTAAATTGTCTTAATCGCTCGAAAATAATTCTCAAATCATACAAGTGATCTTCTTTCAATTTTCTTTTGATGACTACATCATCCACATAGCACTCGACTTGGTTGTGAATGAGATCATCAAAATTCCTCGTCATTTCTCTTTGGTATGTTGCTCCTGCGTTCTTTAATCCGAAAGGCATCACTGTGTAGAAGTATACCACGACTGGTGTTTTGAATGATGTGAATTTTTCATCTTATGGTGCCATTTTTATCTGGTTGTATCCTGATGATCCATCAATGAAAGAGAAGACTTCATGCGTCAAAGCGATGTTGATCTTTAATTCTAGAATTGGTAGCGGGAATTCGTCCTTTGGGCATGCTTTGTTCAAATCTCTGAAATCCACGTAGATTCTGATATGACCGCTCTTCTTTTTGACTGGTACCACATTGGCCATCCAAGTCGGGTATTGTTCTTCATGGATGAATTTAGCGTCTATTAACTTCTTAAATTCAGTTATAACTTGTTGTTCGATTTCTAGACGCATTCTTCTTGGAGCTTGTCTGACTGGAACAACAATGTGATCCACTCCTAGCTTGTGAACTGCAACTTTTGGAGCTAATCCCGACATTTCATCATTACTCCAAGCAAAATGGTCCTTGAATTCCATCAATAACTTAATCATATTTTCGGAGTCTTCTTTATTGAGTAAGGAGCTAACAGAGGCCGGCCTACGCTCTTCGCTAGTACCTAAGTTAACTTCCATTAACTCGTCTATTGTAGATTTAATCTCTTCTTCAAATTCTGGTGGAGCGTCTCTAATTGGCAAGTCTTCGAGATCATCTAAAGCTTCCAAGCAATCTTCATTAGGCTCGCAAGTGACAACCAAGCAAAATCATGTATCTTCAGTTAGCCTTACTATGCCGAATCTGAGACCATGCTTTGAATTGGGAGGCCGACTGGCGTTACTCCATAACTTTTCAAAGTGGTGTAATTAATCTTTTGGCCACTGCTTAGGTAAAACACCATGTTGAATTAAATTTTGAACACAGGGAGAATACCACTCAAAAGGCAATTCTATTAATTCTGATGAAGCAACATCTTCGATTTTTAGATCACTTTTAGGATTGGAAGAAGAAGCACCATGGTAAAACTTAATTGGCTTAACACCGCCACCATGTACTTCCTTGACCACCATACCCTTAACCTTACTGTGGTAGATCGGGTTAGGGTCATAGTCTGTACATAGTGGTTAATCTTGTCATACATTGCTTTGTATTCTTCATTCTCTTCATTTTTTAGTGAGATCTTGAATTGAGGCTTTTTTGACTAATTTTTACTGCTTCTTTCTTGATTTCTTTTTCTTCTTCTTTAGAACTGTCTTCCCAATCAACATTAATCACCAGATTCGTTTGTTCAACTATTCCACTATTTCTACCACGACCTTGTTCCCGGCCTTGACCTCAGATGAGAGCTCTGGAGAAACCTTCACCATCTCGCCGTAAGGGAGTGGTGAGTAATTGTTGAACTAGAATTTGAGGTTCTTTTTTACTTGAGTTTCTTTTGCTTCATTTGGCAGAGCATTTCTGGAGAAGATTGTTTTCTTTGGAGGTGCGTAGTAGGCGGCGTCTTCGTGAATCCCAATTTTGTGCACGGAAAATGCTTGTAAGTCAACTTTGATACACTGTTCTTGTCCTCCTTCCTAATACTTTATACACTGGTGTAGAGAAGATGATACCATCCGATTTCCATGGATTCATGGTCGGCCTAGTAGAGCATTGAATGACATTTCAGAATCGATTATGTAGAATTTTACGGTTGTCCTTGCCAAATCACTGAACCTCGTGGATAGTGTTATTGATCCAAGAGCTCTTTCTCTTTTCTGATTGAAACCTTTTAGTAACATTTTGTCTGCTTGGAGATCACAGACGTCAATTTCCAAATATGCTAAAGTCCAAAGATTCATTAAATTGATTGATGTACCCGGATCAACTAATACCCTGGAGAGCGTGAACTTACTGATAATAACTGACATGTACAAGGGTAGGTTATGATCGGCTGTCCCAAGTAGTAAGTCATTGTCCGTGAAAGTAACACCGTACTATTCTCTTAACGAGCAAACCTCGTCTAAGGAGCTACAGGCCATTTGAGCTAAGAAAATTTCTGGATCAAGTAGGGCCTTGATCAGAGCTTCTCTCATCTCCTTTGAAAGGATCAAAGTGTCGTAAATACTCAGTTTGGCTGGTAACTTCCGAAGATGGGCTATCACGTTATACTCCACTTTATTCCTTGGTCCTTCAACCACTTTCTGAATGGATAATTCTTCTGCTGGGGTTGACTCTTCTTAAACAACCACCTGCTTTCCTTTATCTTTCAGACCCATTCTCGGGGGTAGGACTTTTTCACTTCTTAAGTTGACTTCTGTTACTCTTCCAAGTCTGGTACTAAATTAGCTGGCGCTTCCTCTTTCTAAATTAGAGCAGAAGATTCTTCTGGAATCACTTCGAGATCTGAGAACTCTAGCTCAATCGTGATAAGAGATCCTTGGAATTCACAGACGAGTTCGTCGTCTCCCAGGCCATTGTAATCACTTTCGTTGGCATCCACTTCTTTAACGCTATCATTGAGGTTTTGTATGATTTGAGAATTGTTATTAGGATTGAAATCGATATTCGGATTAGGTTGGTTGTCGTTAGTTACGCAATCGTTAGAAACAGTCAAAATGTAGCCAACACCATAACTCTTATCATTATAAGATCCAACTGGGGCGAGCAAATAATCATACAGAGTCAGAGGTTCGAGGGATTTCTCTCCCAAATCAGAAACAACCATCCTAGGAAAAGAAGCCCATACTTTACCCTTCAGAGCCTCGGTCTTCTCTTCTTTTACGATCTTCTCCTTCTTCTGGGGCGGTTCCTTGATTGAAATTGATAGTGCCACCTTGGAGGGTTTCAAACTTTGAATTGAAGTGCACACCGAAGCGGTCTGAATGTGATTCAATATTTTCTTTGAAGACTTCGTCCAAACTGTACTCCATCCATTGTCGGATGTGTACGGGTCTATTAGAACAGTAGGATCTGCCGAAATAACATTAATGGAACCTCCTCTCTGGGGCTCCTTCATGTATTCTTTTGGAATCATTATGTTCCCACTCTGAAGGTTATTTTTGAGCCAGTTCTTAAAAGTGAAAAAATCTTCAATCTTGTGTCCGATCATCCGGTGGTAAGGGTAGTACATCGGGTGATCCTTCTTGTCCACATCTTCTGGTTTCCTGGGCTCTGACAGTTGGAGTCTGTCCTTCTTGATCAGACTACGGAACATCTTGCCAACTGCTTCATTTTTGAAGGAGTATTTTTTATTCAGAAGTTTTGTCAGGCTACGCTTCTGCTGAACTGGCTGCTGGTTATACTACTGAAATGACTTCTGGCCATACTGTTGTGACTGTTGATAATTCTGCTGAGGCGGTTGATAACTTGGCGGAGGTTGTTGATAAAATTTATGAGGTCGTTCTGTTCGTATTTGCATTAGCTGCTTGACCTTGTCTACCTTTACGGCGGTCCCAGACTTTTTCTCGAAGGCTCTAACTGGCTTCTGCTTATTGGTCTTATCGGTGAAGCTGTGTTTCCTTGCTTCCTCTTGTAGACTCACGACCTTGCTGAACAACTTCTCAAATGTCTTAATTGTAAATCTATTAAGAAGAAATGATATCGAACCGTGAATACTCTTTAGGAGAATTCCAATGGCATGTTGTTCCTAGAGTTGCGGCTCACATTTCATGCTTAAATTCCTCCATCGCAGAATGTAGTCCACCAAGATTTTGTTTGGTTTTTTGTTTCTCGACCACAAGATCACCGATGATGATGTGGTGCTGAGCTCCACCAAATCGTTTCACAAATAGGTTTTCCAATTCTGCAAATATTTTAACTGAGCCGTTGGGCAGTTCTGCATACCAATCAATGGCAATTCCTGAAAGGCTGCTGACAAACTGGTGGAACAACAAAACGTCGCTACCCCCGCGTTGCAGCAACTTGCTCGAAAGTGTACAACATGTTGTCGAGGATTTCCCATTCCATCAAAAGTCTTGAACAAATGTTGTACGAAGCCTTTAGAGTATTGCACGACATCAAATTCTTTGGGGTATGGTCTACCCTTTAGAATCAATGCCCCGCCTTTAGATTGGGCTAAGGCTTCTCGCACCTGCTGTTCTACCATATTCTTAATTTCCTTTTCTGGTATTAGACTTTGAGTGGAATCCTTCTTCAGCTGCTCGTCTCCATTGATAGATGTGACTTCCTTTCCTCCATCTACAATGTGAATGACTTCCGGGGGTGTTTCCTTTGGGGGCTGAGGCTGACTCTGAAGCGTGGCTAGAGCAGCTGCCATCTCCTCCATTTTCTTTTCCATCCGATAAATTGTATCATCCTTTTCCCGAAGACAGAGCCTCATTACTTCTAGGTCGTCTCCTTTTACAGCTGTTAGAGCTCCTAGTAGAGCTGACAACACCCGGGTCTCAACCACGTTAATCTCAGCAAAATCCTCATCCATGTACCCTGACAAGTCTTCTTCATTCTCTGATCTTTCTTTCTTTCTTTAGCGAACTACTGAATATCTGACCTCAACTTTTCCAAAGTATCTTCGAGTGACTTTCCCCTAACGGTCCTATGACTGGTAGACTGTAGTCGGTGAACCTTATTTTTCGGTGGTGTCTCTGAGACAGAGTACTCCTCTTAGTTCTGGACTCGGCATCAGAACTTCTCATTTTTGGCTGCTCTGCCAGTATTGGCTCCGTGACTTTAGGTCGCCACACCATCCTTTTTCCAATTGGATGCCTAGAACTGGATGGCTCATCAGCGGTAGGTTGAAAGGTGGTGTGCCTACTAAGATGTGGGCTAGATACCACGGCAGGTAACTTCTTACCACTCAGTTTTCTCTTCTTTGGCAGAAATTCCTTTTGGACGGTAGGGGGAAGTACCCTCGGTCCAAGACGTGCCTTGGCAGGTATTCTTCCCATCCTTCTCAAGATCTCGGGCACAGAACAAGTATCCTTTCTTGTTAACTTCTCAATTATCGTCCGTAATCGAGCAAGTGGTGTACTTCTCGCCTTCCGTTCGTTACGATCATAATATGCTGGTTGGGGAAACACGGCAGCAATCCTCTGAGAACTTTCTTTCTCAGGAGCGGCAGAAAGTAGATAAAATCTGTTTCCTTCCAACAGGGGTGAAAGTTCTAGCACTTCTTCTTCCTCTTCCAGGATTTCTTCAGAAATGGTAATTTTAGTAGTCTTGGTCTTCCTGACCTTGGCCTTTCTTCTGTTCTTATTCTTCTTTTGGGATCTAGTCAGAGGCACAAACTTTGAACTAGACCCAATCTCGAACACAGGCAGTATCACAGCGAAAGTCGTACCTTCCACGGTAACAGACTCATCACTCATCTGGACTTCCTTCCCTTTCCATTTGGTGGGTGTAGGTGTAGTGATGACCAGGCTAGCGGGGGTAGCAACGATAGTCTTGGGGGCAGTCCTGTCAGTTTTGAAAGCCAATCTCTTACGGGCAATAGTGTTCCTTTCAGTTGGAACCCTCTTCAGGGGAGGAAACTCCTGAGCCAACTTCAGATTGAATTCAATGACAGGATCTACAGATTCTGGTACTTTGGACTTCAGTAAAGCGACAGTAACGTCTCCAAACTTGATGCTCGTCTGATCGAACCCATGTCCGAAGCGGATGACTGTGTTTTCGGGCAGTTCATTTCTGTTGACTACCAAGTCTGCTCCATCAGCAAAGGAAAAGATTAACTTCGGTGTAGCCATTTTCTGGAGAGAAGATTCAGAATGTCAGAGTTACCCTACACTTCCTTACTCATCACAATGATCTTTAGGATGAAACAAAGAAAGTTCAAGGCAAAGTCCGAACAAATTTTATTAATTTCATTTTTATTTTATTTGTTTGTTTTGTAAAACTTTTCAGATTGTGTTTTTATTTTGCTTGTAGTTAATAGAGTAATTCGGGAAATAGAGAGTTGATAGAGATTCGATTAAGAGCGGGATCAATTACAAGAAGAGAGGCAAAGCTGCGGGTCCCTTATCCTGAATTTAGGGAAGGTAAAACCCCGGGAATCTCGATTCGATAGACCGGTCTAAGCCATACCTATTGGGGGTCTCACTTCACTTCAGGAGGTGAAAAAGAGATTCTGGAACCTCTTGATGGCATCATTTTTTTTTGTTTTTTTTATATCACATGCTTGGGATGTCCATTCGAACATACTAGGGTCGACAGGCGTTACTCGAAGCGTCGCGCGGGAAATTAGCTTAAATTGGCTCATCCACCTGCGAGCTTGTTCAAATGACCTCAAAGATGAAACGGACCACGCGAGTGTGTCCGGAACATCGATATTAGCTAGGAAGGACATCTATTTTGCTACGGCTTTGCGGGCGGGGTAAAAATTGTGCAAATTATCGTTTTTTAGCCCGATCGTCAAAAATCACCCAAACGACTCCGGATGAAGAAACATATCAAACGATTTTGTCCGGGACGTCGATTTTACCTACGGAGGATGTTCATATTGCTACGACATCGCAAACGGGCTTAAAATATTCTTTTTTGGCCCATTTGCTAAAAGTGGCTCGAGCGGCCCGAAGGACCCCGGATGACGAAACGGACTGCGCCGAGTGCATACGGAACGTCGATTTTAGCCAGAGGGACATTTGTTTCGTTGCGAGTACGTGCATGGACTAAAAATATGCAAAGGATAATTATATTATTATTATTATATAATATATAATATAATATATATATATATATATATATATATATATAATATTATAATTATCTTACATAATATCATTTAACCTTCTCTCCCTCTCCCAGCAAAAAAAAAAAAAGAATCGCGACTTTCCCCCGCCGACAAGCCCGTGCGCGAAAACCCTAGCCTCCTCGTCGCCAATCTCGCACCGGCGACACCACCGGCAAGCTCGCCGGCCTCCCCTCCGACCTCCGCCGTCTCTCCAGCCGCCGACCAAGCAAAAAAACGTCACCACCTGCTCCCTCTCACCTCGCGCGATTTCCTCCTCGTCGTCGGTGAAGGACAACGCGGCCGTTCTTTGCCACACCGGAAGTCCTCCAGCCGCCGAGCCTCGCCTCCTGCCGCTAGCGAAACTCGCAGCAATTTCCTCTTCTTCCTCTTGGCCGAATTGTTTTTTTCTTTCACAGATCGAACTCGCCGGACCTCTTCCTCGCCGGATTTTTGCCTCGCCGGAATCACATCTACGCCGGAGAAAATCAGCGAGGTGAAACTCCAGATTTTGGGTTCTCCTTTGCATTTCCTCCATTCACGATGCTCGCCGCCGACGAGCTAATCTCTACGCGTCACCGTCGTACCTTCCCGGCAACCAGATACTTCGCCGGAGCACCTCGACGTCGCGGGACAGCGGACGTCGTCGCTGTTCGAGGAGGTGGGAGCGTCTTTCACCTCGTGGTTTCCCCTCTGTCGCCGTCGTCGGGAGACCCCTCCCGCTAATGTATATGTTTCGATGCATTTTTTATTATGCTCGAATTATTTATTTTGATACATCGCATACCTCATTGAGTCTTTGTCTCGTTCCCTGCATGCTCGATGAGGTACATATTGCGAGTTGTGTCGGCACGTGGATCGAACACCGGCTGTTCGCCGGAAAACGTGGGCTCTTCTTCAGCATAAAGAGAACGCGTCTTCAACCTTCACGGCGGTGAGATTTTCTTATCCCTTAGCCGACCCTAGTTTTAGTCTGATCTAGGCACGTGGGTTCGATCGCCCACCTGGGGTGGAGGTGCCAGACGACATGCGTCTACCGGTCGAGCCGCCTATGTGATGGATCGTTGATTTACCTAGAGTGAGCTATAGGTTAGGAATCTTGTGCGTTGACGATTCCTATTCGTAGCTCAGAGATTCCACGTTACGAGCTTTAGATCTTAATCCTGTTGGGTTGGAATCCCAATTTCCCACGTTTTTGGCGCTCCTAATCTCCCTTGGAGGGATTAGTTGAGTTCGATCTTAGAGGACGGGAAAAGCTTTGTAGCTAGTCTGTCCTATAAGATCGTGGGTGTTCTTAGAGCAGAAAAAGCTTTGTAGCTAGTCAGCCCTACGAACGGTGGCGAGTTTCCACAACGAGAGATCGGAGGGGGAAGCCCTCCACATAGCCACGCCAAAGCTGGAGGCGGCGATGCCGCAGATCCAAGTGAGTCAACCCTAGGCACCTATGTGAGGTCGTTAGGACTAGTTCGACGTGTCGTCGATTGTTTGGGTTTCATCGCATGTGCATGGATCATCTCGTTGCATTTTTGCATGTGGTCATTTGTTGCATTGTACGCATGTTCGCATGAGCACTTCGGGTTGATCGGCTGTCCTGGACCCATCCCCGATCCTCAGTTGGGTTTGATCGACTGTCCCAAGTCGATCACCTATCCTTTAGGGTCGGATTGGTAACCCCGAACTAATCCACCCATTTCTTTGGTTCGACCAGCCACCACGGTCCGGTCGACCGATCACTCATATTTGTATGCTTTTGCATTTTATTGCATGTTTTCTGGCATGTGCATGTTGGTCTGGTTGCATGTTGCACCTTATTCTGTTTTTTTTTGCATTTGCACCACACTTTTATGATTCTCCATAGTGAGAATTATTCCACCTCCGAGTCACTGCCTCCTCAGCATACTCATTTGCTCGGGCCGCTACCGCTACGGCATGCCCAACCCCGGGCCACTACCACTACGGCATGCCCACCTTCGGGTCACTGCCTCCTTGGCATACCCATCCTTTGGGCCGCTGCCTTCACTGCATGCCCGCTCTTTTCGAGTCACTGTCTTTATCGTATACTCACCATCACCACTTTGGTGCATTTTCTTTGCATGTAGCATCCTTGCATTTTGTATGATGTGTGTGCTTGCCCTTTGGGCGCCCGTTGTGATTGTTTCGTACTTCAATCGAGCAATCTCAATGTGGTCTTCTTGCATGATTGTTTGCTTACCCATTCCTCGATGGCTTGTCCTACTCATTAGGAGAGTGACCCCGTGTCGGTCGTGATGCTTTAACAAGCATTGCTTGTTGGGTTGATCCCAATGAGCAATGCGAATTAAGTCACTTTCGTTAAATGGTGTGCTAGGCTAGGACTTAGGTTGCTAGGTAGTCTTTTTGATGCCTGGCTATTGTTCTTTGATGGATTGGTTGCCCTAGCCAGGTATCTTTCTTCTGCACTTTGCCTGTGATGTGATTGCATGCTGCATATGTGTGGTAGTGCGTTAGGGCGCTTTTTTTGCAGGGAGTCATGCTTATTTATACACACACACAGGTACCGCTATGGGGGGAGCAAGTGATGATTTCTGACATTTTTGTTGGCAGGTGCTATTAGCTCCCCCATTTATAAAGCATGGCTCATTATACATCATTTGCATGTGAGCTTTCCCGCTAACACTTGTTTTCATGCAGGATTGAGTCTTTTTATTTTCCTTTGTACTTTTAGAGTCTAGTAGAGTCCTGTAGCAGAAATAAGATACGGGCACGGGTTCCGAGGCATTTTGCCCTGAAACCACGTGGAGGGGACTAGAAGCAGATGCTCGTGCCCCGTATCTTAATTCTTCATTTTTATATTGATGTATAGAATTAGGACCGGGCATGTATATGCGGAGTCCGGCCGCATTTTTATTTTTCTGGATTATGTTGCCGGTCCAGCGGCATTTTGGCCTCCTTTATTTTATTATGGAGTACTTTCTTTCTTGCTTTTATTGCATATTTGCATGCCTGCATGTGTTTTTCTTGTTTCTTTCTATGATCTGGGATTTCACGATAACATTTAGGCTCTTTAAGGACCCTAAAATTGTAAACTGTATATGTTAAAAATCCTAATAAAATATTCAAGATAAATGAATTTTAGGATTAAAAATATTTAAGATTTTAAAATATGCACTTTTACTTTCTTGCATGGCCTTCGGGCCGGATTTTATATGGGTTGCATTGCATGGCTATCACCCAAGTCATACTAATAGGGCCTCCACATTATTTAGGGACCGCTCTAGATAACTGCATTCATATTTGCATGTCCCGAGGAGGAGTCCCCGTGCTTCTCCAATCTGACTGGCCCAGCATACCTTTATAGGTGGTTGTATAGTGCGCCTAGGGTGTTAGAAGGCTCCCCGATCCAGACGGGGTGTAAGTCCTTTTGTTTGGAGCGTTTGTAGCTTTGTAGCCGAACCTCCATCTCTCTTCCTTTCCTGAGGCATCTTGTCACTTTGGCAGGTGTAAGACCCACCTCTTGGAGCTCCAGCTTATAGTCATAGGATAGAGTTTCCTTCCTTTGACCTTAGGGCTACCGAGGTCCCCATGGATAATGCAATTCTTGGATTGCTGACCGGGGATCTCAGGATGTGTTGGGTCGACTACCTTCACGTTCGGGTAGACTTAGGGTCCTACTGTTTTGGATGACTGGTTTGTGATATCCCGACTTGGCTACCTCTACCCCTTTAGGATTACTCATTCCTTCCTTTAACTACCCCTGTTGAGCCCTTTGGTTCCTTGACTTCGTTGATATCATTTTGACGGCCCGATGCCGATGAGCTACCGCCCGTTTGGGATACAACGATTTGTCCTCTGCCCTCATGGCCCGGACGTGCTTTGACGTGTTGGGATACCCCCGTCAAGATAATTTAGGTTATTCTGTGGGTTTTGTATGCTGATGAGCCGCTACCCCATTTGGGATGTGAGAGACTCACTCTCTGCCTGATGGCTTAGCGAGAGCTTTGAAGCGTCGAGACTTTCCCACACGGAATAATCTCCCTTTGATTGCCTATACCTCAGGTCTATGATAATATAAAGCAAAACTCCTTTTATCGAGAGTATTCTTGGGTATCCCCAAGATGTAATTAACCAATAGGAATACGTTCCTCCGGGAGTGCTCTTGTCCCCGCAACGGTACATACACTCGACTCTCCGGTTATGGGTAGTCTACGTAGATACTTCTTTCGCGGATATTGGTTCAAGGTGCCTCTGCCCGATCTTGTTTGGGTGGACATGCTTGACTTATCCTTGCAAAGTTTATCGCACGTAGACTCTCTATGTTTTTCTTTTCTCTTGTTTGTCACTTTGTCATATGTCTCTTCTTAATCGGTTCCTCTCCTCTTCGAATCACTTATTTGATTCGGGAGGGAGATTTATTCGAATAAGGGGAAGTATACGACGACTGACAAGCTGGCGACTCCTTTTAAAATAAAAAAGAGAAAAGAATGGCCAAAAACAAAACCGGCGACTCCGCTGGGGACGAGTTTCTCTCTCCATACTTGGAGCTTCGCTTTTTCTGGGGTTATAGCCTCTCTCCATACTTGGAGTTTCGCTTATATTATCGTGACCTGGTTCTCTTCCTTCGAGTCACAGTTGAGCCTTTTGTGAGACCTTGGTTTTCAGTCCATGTATCGGTTGCTAGGGGTAGCAACTCGATGCATTATGTCCCTTCTCTCACCCTCGACATTTCAGTTGCAGCATTATCGCATGCATCGATGTCGTTGTAGTTTTGTGATTGGTTTCTTGACCTTTCCTTATTTTTGATCATTGTCCCTTTTTGCCCCGCTATGCGGAAGAGCAGAAAGATGAATATGATCGTTGCCGCCAGGGAGAGCTCTTTCCCCTCTCCCCAAGCGTTTTTGTGCTCCTGAGGGTGTCATAACCTTCAGTTCCTTCGAGCACCCATGTGGGGTTACCTTACGTAATCCTACGCCCTTTGAGACATTTTGCTCGTGCCCTCCCCCTTAAAAGGAGAGACGTGCACATTGAGTCTTTCATACGCCATTTGAGGCATTTTCTCTATGCCCTCCCCCTTAAAAGGGGAGACGTGCATATTGAGTTGTTCTTACGCTCTCTCAGACGTTTTGCTTTATGCCCTCCCTTTTAAAAGGGGAGACGTGCATATTGAGTTGTTCCTATGCTATTTGAGGTGTTTTCCTTCATGTCCTCCCCCTTTAAAGGGGAGTCGTACACATTTAGCTGTTTTTGCTGTGGTGGCTCGCGTCGCGTTCGCTTCTTTTGCAAAAAGAGGACGACGCTCGATAGCGATGCGCCGCCGCACCTGACGGTCTTTTATAGACTTGTCCCTCCATGTTCTCACGTGTCTCCTTGCCATAGGCGGTGAGTTTTCTTTTAGCGATAGGCTTGTCACTACCGTCGTCGTTGTGACATTTGTCCCGACTCTCTTTCGTTCCAGTTTTCCCCGAGGATCCACTCGTCCCTCGATTAGGCAGGATGGCCATGAGGACCAGGAATAGATTGCTGCAAATTTAGCAGCATTGCTTGTATCAGGTTTCTATACTTATTCTGACTCCCGTTTAGGAGGTGCCTTTGGCCACCATTTTGAGTCATTTTCGCTACTGTCCCCGTTGAGCGGACCACGTCCTTATTGGATATTTGCTACATGCCCTCCTTTGAAAAGGAGTTGTGCATGTGGTACTACTTTCGTTGTAGCAACTCATATTGGTATTACTTTTCTCTCGAGGAAAGGACTAGTGCCAGATGGCGATACGCTACAACGCTTTTCCCTGTTTACTAGCCTCTATTTTAGTCCTTCCATATGTTGAGGATTTCCATCCTCGCGGATGTTGCATTATGTAAGAGTGCTAGAGTTACCTATTATGGTACTGTCATCTGGCCGTGTGGACCGGGTCCCTACCATGACTTGTTTTGGTTTTGGCCCGGGATGGTGCTAAATCCCGTCGGCTGAGAATCACCTCTTCATCTTCTGGTGATGTGGACCATGTCCCCACCATGACTTGTTTCCGATTCAGCACAGGATAACGCCCAAAATCCATTAGCTGAAATCATCTTCTCTCCTCTGTCTGGTTATGTGGACTACACTCCAGTCAGGTTTGCTTGGGATTCTTCCCTCCTCCGGATGCAAGTCATTCTCACCTTGCAGTCCGTACTGTTGTTGCTACCACGAGTTCTCTGACTTAGAAGATCGTAGGAGCATCTTCCTCTTTAAGTGTAAATGTTTTTGCTGGTTTGATGATTGTCCCAGCCCCGGTTGTTCTGGTTTCTCTGAGGTCTCGCCTGTCCCTACATTAGGCAAGGGCATCCAGAAGAATAGGAATAGACTGCTGCAACCATAGTGAGTGAGTTAGCCGCAGGTCTCTTTACCTATTGAGATTCATGTTTCCTCTTTGAGAGAATAGGGTCCAATTTCTAGAGATGAGTTCCTTGCTTAGATCTCTGAAATATCTAAGCATGTTGTGTAAGAACTCCTCTACTTACCATACTCCCATGATTTCTCATAGTAGGAAACCGAGATATACCTCTCAGTCCATTACGAGATCTGGATGTTTGCCATCTATTGTGTAGGACATGAGACTCACCGAGGAGTTGCATGGAACCCTTGGCATGGTATTTAGTGCCACTTACAAGATGTTGTGCCAGGTATCATTGATGATCCTGTTTGAGCGGCTTTTGCCCATACATGATGTGCTAACTCTTTCCTGAAATCATGAGAAAAATTTTGTGGCTTCCTTTTCATCGCGCTAGATGAATTTGTCCTATGTCGATAAAGGGAGATCTGGGGCATACCCCGTCGATTCTCACCTTTTTTTTGGGACAAAAGTTGATCGTCGTCCTTCGGCGAATATCCATTGGGTTAGGCAAATTCTTGCCACCATGTCTCTTGATATTCCGATGCTACATGTAGAGTGACTTTCCACATTTGACAGCGAGGAGTTTACTTGCCTTTGCTTTGAAGAGTGCTTTATTCGACCTCTTTCATTTATTAAGCAAGGATATAGTTGAAGTTTTATACTTCAATTGTGGGAGACCCTAAAAAAAATCTTTTGTTGATAACATGTTGTATTGACTAGTCCATTTTGCTAGCCTTAGTCGATCCATGTTTAGCTAGGATGCACATCTCCCAGGCTGTTTGAGAGTGTCTCATTTGATTTAAGCTATGTTTGCCTTTTGGCTAAGCTCTTGATGAGAGCATTTCTTTGCTAAGACCAACTTATTTGTCTAGCATTTTATTTAGTCAGTCTACTTTCAACCTGACTAGCATTTCGTGTCTCACCTATCTAGAATATTATTGACTTTTTAGTCTGTTCTTTGTGAGAAAGCATCACTGTGAGATGGATTCATCTCCTATATCCAACCTCATGGATATTTTGTTTGACTTGGTTGATTCTTATCACCTTGTCAATATTCATGTTGAACTGATTAAAGTACTTTATCATGATAAATCAGTCCATGACTCGTTGTGATACCTCGATATCCGACCCTACCGATTAGACCTCGCTGCTTATCTAACCGAGATATACCTTGACCAAGAGGCAGTGGCTTCTTATCCCTGTACCTCTTGAAATTTCGGCTCCATTTACAGAGGCCGTTGAGACGCTTCCAAAAGGAACTGTGCTCCTTAGTTGATCTTATCTTGGATTTTCCTTCGATGTTTCTTGAGGTTGAATCTATGATAGATCCTGAGGATGCGTTTAAGCCAGACCATGCATGCACCTTCTTAGGATTTGCTGATCTTCATGGTTCGGGGGATTTGAATTATGTCTTGATGACCGAATCTCTTACTTTAATGAACTTTCACCTAAGTTCTGAGAACACCTCAGAGTGACTAGATGGGTGTCATTGAGATGTGAGTAGTTTCAGAGACTATTTAGATCTCTTACTTTTCCATTCAGACTAGACCGATGGAAGCTCGACAAGTAATGTACCATAAAATTCTAAGAATCTTTCTTCGAGGAGATTTTCGAGTCGAGTAAATTACTTTATAACAAAAAGAAGCTCACCGGATATAGTAATTCTCGTGAGAGATAAAAAAAGTGTGAAAGGCTTCAAAATAAAAAAAAGAAAAAAGATTGAAAAAAAATGATCAACACTCCTGAGAAGAAGCTTGAGGTGAGTGAGAAATCAAAAATTTCGATATAAAGAACCTTTTGATTTCAAAATTCTCCTGGTAAGATCCTTAGAATATTAAGGTTCAGATAGATGCTTAAGTGACATTGGGATGACTAATAAATTAGTAATGGATTTAAAGACATCTCCAAAATGAAAACATTTTCTTTACACCCGGATATGAATGATGAGGCCTATCTAGGCTAAGGGTGAAAATAATTAAAGGACAGAGACTAGGGAAGAGTACTTAAGGAAAATTCCACCTGGACCTGAATTTTGTAAATCTCATATTTTGCATGGTATATCTGGTCATGAGTCTAGGATGCTTACTTGAGAGCTCCACTTACCAGATTGAGTTGGCATGTCACGCCAAATCGTTCCCCATAACGACTTATGTTGGGAATAATAAAAAAAAATAATATTTAATGCCAATAAAAAAATATAAATGGCATGGAAGGCTCTCAATAGCTTTGTGGGCATGTTGTACGACATACCGTACACCCACATTATATCACGCTTGATGTGTTGACCCTCTGGGTCCGGCAATCCTTCCTTGGAAGTTGACTCTCTTTTGTGTGTGGACTTTTCACCCACCACCCTTATGCACTATGTGTCAACCCTCTGGGTCCGGCAACCCTTCCTTTAGAAGAAAGGTTTGCCATCTTGTGGGCTCTCTACCCACCATCTTTACGCTTTATGCGTCTACCCTCTGGGTCCGGCAGTCCTTCCTTGGAAGTTGACTCTCCTTCTTGTGTGTGGACTCTTCACCCACCACCCTTACGTACTATGTGGCGACCCTCTGGATCCGGTGGCCCTTCCTTAGGAAGAAAGGCTTGCCATCTTGTGGGCTTTTTACCCACCTTCTTGTACACTTTATGTGTTCACCTTTGGGTTCCTGGCAGTCCTTCCTTCGGAAGTTAACTAGCCTTCTTTGTGGGTATATTGTACGACACTGTACACCCACCCATTCCTTTGCTTCATTGTAAGTAAGAGAGGTCTTGTGCATCTCTTAAAACTGATTGCTGAATTGCTAAACAGATAAAATGGAAGTCTTACGAGCAGCTTATACCTGGCGCAACCAGTAATCTATGTAAGAGAAGCCAAGTACTTCTCTTATCTTTTCTCTTCGGTTCCTCGCTTCGAGCGGACCCGAGCAAGGGTGTCCCACCCATCATAAATGAGTGTGGTAGATACATTCATCCCTCTCGTCACAGTGAGAGTGGAAGATACCCTCTTTTTGGAGGATTTGAGCATAGCTTTATGGTTATCATATCTTGCAATTATGGTTATCATATCTTGCTTAGCTAACCTTCGTAATATCTCGATTGACGTGAGTCAATTTCGATTGATATTTGCCTTATGCAGGAAAGTCATGCCCTTTCCTAGCATTCTTGTTCAGTTACCCATTCTACATAGGGTCCAAACTGAGCACCTTTTTACGGATATGCTTGGGCCCACTCACTTCAGATGAGTGTGGTGTATTCCCTCTTAAGGGATATGTTTTGGTCTTCCGGCTAAATATCATTTGGTTGGTTCGCTCTATTTTTCCCAACCTTTCTAAGGTGTCTCGACTGACTGAGGTCAAGTTCGATTGATGCCTCTTTTGTGCGGGAAAGCCATACTTCTTTCCTCGACTCCTCTATTCGGTCGAGCACCCTGTGTGGGTCCGAATTAGAGTCTCCCGCTCATTTCAAATGAGGGCTGCATTTTCCCTCTTAGGAGGATGTTTTTGGGTTGGTCTGAGATCCATGCACCCATGCGGTTGGAATGCTATATTTTTTTACCAACCACTCTTGAATACTGTGGTAATTCCCCATTGGAATTCATTCTACTAAATTTCTGGTAGCAGTATCGTATAGGGTTGGTATGTTTTGACCATCCACCCTCTTTGATATTCTTGACTCGGTCAATTTTCATTGCCTTGTTGGAGGGACATGTTGTATCGTGTTGACCTCATTTTTGATGAGGTCTTCTCTTTTTCTCTTTAGTACTTAGGATCTAGCCTTAGACTTTTCCTTTGACTATCTTAGAGGACTAGAATTGGGACCCACCTTTTAGAAATTCAAACCACTTCTTAACTCCCTGCAAACTCCACAAACTTGACTATAGACCTCTAATCACCTAGAGGGTTGAAATCGAATGTGGAAGTTTAAAGGATGAGTTCCTATAGGACTCTTTGGCCTTGGGACCGCCCAGCTGGCTCTGGTGCAGTGAGGGGCGACTTACACACACACTACACTTATACACTACACTTTCACACACTTCCTAATACTACACCCATACCTAACTTGACCTCCTGACTCATGTAGGTGATTCACATGGATGGTCCTTAACCCACTGAGCCCTTGGCTAAGAGGGTTAGGAACGACATAGTGAATGCCTCGAAATGAGTCCCTTCATGGCTCATATGGGCTTGATATGGCTTCATGGCTCAACCAAAATGACTTCTTTCCACTTACATCCACCCAATCTTCAATTTCCCAAATTTTCAATTTCCCAAATTTTCGATTTTTGACCCCGGGACCCTACACCCGCTTAACTGCTACCCAAAACCTCGAAATTACCCAAATTTCTCAAAAATTTCCAAATTACCCAAAATTCTCCAAAATCATTCCCAAACATTTCCACATCACTTAAATTGATCATCCATACCCAAAAATACCAAAAATTCCAAGAAAACCTCCCAATACCCTCCAAATACCCAAAATACCCCTCTTGACCCAAAAATCCAAAAATTCAGAAAATTCCCAGAAAATTCCAGAAAATCCAAAATATTCCCAATTTCATTTTGTCTAACTACACTATGGGCCAATTTTGTAAATTTACCCTACTTTTGTCAAAACCCCCAATTTGGCCCATTTTAACCCAAAGTGAACCCAATGTTAAACCAAACCTACCCAATTGACCCAAATTTTGGTCCAATTCAATTCTAAACTTCAATAAAACATCCCCAATACCAATCTAGACCAAATCCAAGTCCAATTTGATTGACATTTGGATCCAATTTCACTTTTGGCCTTAAAGCCCAATTTTAACCCATGACCCAAACCTAACCCAAACTCACCCAATTCAACTCCAATTAACCCCAAACCTTTTCTAAATCTTCCTTAACATTCCCACAAACAAAACACTAACATGATTTGCCCAAAATTTAGACCCAAACCCCACTCAAATTCAACCCAAAGCTAAAAGGCCCATTTTTGACCTAAACCCAAACCTAACCCAAATGAGCCCAAACCCCAAAATCAAAGCCCAACCAAAGCCAAAACCTCTTTGAAACACTCCCACAAATATTTCTCAACATTAATTTTACATCAATTTCAACCCTAGCCCAACATTGGCCCAATTTAGCCCAATTTGACCTACATAGGCCCACTTACCAAATAAACCCAAATTCAAACCAATTCAACTCCAAATCACACCAAATTGACTCCAAGCCCTTCATAGAACATCCCTAAACCAATTATGACATTTATTTGACAAAGTTCTTCACAAAATCTTTACCCAAATGCCCATCCTAAAATCAAAAATCCCATTTCCCTTAAACTTTCCTAAGAGCCCACTTCCTTCAAATTCAAAAGCCCAAAATCTACCCTAAAGCCCACATGACATCTCCATTTGCCATCCACTTAATTAAAGCCATTACCTAAGTCCTAAATTCACCATCAAATTATTCCAAATCAAGTTTCATACAAATTTCCATCAAATTACCAAAAATTCCTAAAATCCATTTTCATGAAATTGACCAAACATTTTCCCAAGCCAAAGGTGAGCCATGTAAGCCATGGACAAGCCACATGAAGCCATGGAAGGCTTGACATGTGATCAAGCCATTAATGACAAAAGGAGGGGCCCCTTTCCTAATCCTCCTTAAACCCTTTTTTACCTTAAGCAAGTCACACACTAAACCATGCTTAGCCACTCGATCATGGATGGAGACCACACCATTCTCTCTTGGTTGACCCAAGTGACCCTTTTCAGCCCAAGACCAGGCCTTGGGTGGTGAACGTAGCCCAAAACCATGGGTTGACTCATTTGAACCCAAAATGGTCTTCCCCCCATTCCATTTCAATCCAAGCTCTTTACACATAGCATTTGCCAATTGCTTGCACCAAGTCCCGCACCACCCACCCGACCTCGAGGGTGACCCATGCCTGCCGGCCGGCCACCAGAGCCGCCGGAAAACACCATGGCCGAGAGTTCACATGTGAGCCAACTTTGGAATCCTCCCTCGCCGAGCCGCCCCATCCCCAGCGTGGCCATCGTAAGCCGTTCTTCTCTTGCCAAGAGCAGCCGATCCCGAGCCCTAACTCTCCTCGGGAGGCCCTCCACCCTCTCCTATTTAAACACCACCCCTCTCGGCCACGAGAGGTGCCGAAAACAAACCTTAAGGAAACTCTCGCCAAAATTATTCCGGACTCCACCCCATACACAGAGCACTTGATCCCCAGGTGAGATCCCCCGCCATTTCTTCTCCGCGAGCTCAATTTCGTAGTTGAAATTCCACCCAAAACCAGGACACTTCTCCACGATGGACCAATCCTCAAATTGATTGGTCCTACACCTTCACCGCACCAAGGGAAGGTGTCCACCAAGCAAAAGCCCCATCTCCAGTGCCACCCAATTGCTCCGACCTCCAAGCTTTGTGATCGGGCTTGGTCGAAATCACACCTGCGACAATTCACTGCACCAGGAGACTTTATCCGGAGCTTGCTGGGATCCAATCGAAGGTGCAACAACTCTCGCATCGAAGCCACACTTCTCCGAGCAAAGGTATGAACTAATTCTTCATCCCGAGCTTCCGGAGATTCTCCATTTCAAATGCTTTAATTTCAATGCATGATAACCGTATAGATGTGTTCGTCTCTTCAAGACGAATCCATAGAGCATAAGAACATGAAAATCCATCGAGTATCGAGTGAGATCTTAGGGATTTAGTGTGGACGGCTCTCGGTGAGGACACTCGGGGACGATGAACGGATGCCGTCCATTCAATACATGCGCGGACGGACGGCTCGGATGGCGTCGGACCGAGAGACGGTACAAGAACCGCGGGGCCCGGAGCGCTGAGTCAGATGGCTGCGTCGAATGGGAGCGCGACGCGTGTGCGTTCGGAGATGCCGAGGATGAGTTGGCGCCGCGTGGATAAATGGAAAATTAGGGGTATTTTCTATTTATTTAATTCCCTAAACTTTAAAAATTCACAACTTTGTGTAGAAAAATCAGAAAAATAAAATAAAAATACCCTCTCGCTCGATGGAACGGAGGAGAATAATGTGGAAAAGAAATCATTTAATTTCATCAAGTATTTTATTTTTTATAATTTATTTACTCTCTGCATACTTTTAATTCTCCATGCTTGTATACAATTCACCATGGCATGAGACCATAGGGCTTTTGAAGCCTCTGAATTTGGGAACATTCCCTGAATTTTCCAAAGTCGTAGGCCATCCCTATGAAGAGTTATTGATTTTTCAAGTTCATGTTACTCGTTTTGAGTATTTTAATTCCAATAAATAGCATGTTGTGAAATAAATTCTAGGAAAATTTGATGATGTTCCTTATGACTAGAGAACCCTAGGAAAAATAGGTTTTGAGTTAGTTCATTTAAAACAACCCTAATTGGCTTAAACACTCAAAATAGGTCTCTAATTAATTAGAGCTAACCATACATCAAATTGACTTTAAATCAATTTTCCACTGACCTTTAGGATCAGAGGAACCCACCATAAAAATTTGAGGTCAATTGGACTTGGTTAGCCCCACTAATTGGGTTAATTAAGCCACTTAGTCATTTTAAACTTTAAAAATTCATAACTTTTAAAATACTTTTTAAAAATTCACCAAATTGGTTTTGGAGCCTCTCTGATATTAGGGGAATCTAAGAAAATTAAAATTTCAATTTTCTAAAAAAGTTGATTTTTAATATTATTTTAATATTTTTAATAATTAAAAAATAATAAAAATCACAAAAATAATAAAATTCACCAAAATGTCAAATTTTGAATTTTAATCACTTAGGAACAAACCCCATATTTTTCTTAGGTCCATTTAGTGAGATATTAAATTTTAAAGCTTTAAGGTAATCTTAAAATTAAAAAAATATATTTTCTAGCTTTTTCATTAAAATAATTATAATAAATCATAGAAAAATCAGAAAATTGCAAAATTTAATTCTCTGATTTCCTTGATATCAGAGAGATTTTTGAAAAATATAAAATTCATTTTTCAACATTTATTTTATTTTTAAATTAATTAACACTCCAAAACTTAAAATAATTATAATAAAAATAGTATAATTCAAAAAATCACCAAAATTAGTCCAAGTGGTCCTCTGGTTATTAGGAATGTCCCCTAATTTTCTTAAGGACAGAAACTTTCCTTGGTCATGTTATTAAATTTTCCTTGGAAATCTCTATTTTCCACCAAAAATAATTATATAAATAAATTAAATACAGAAAAATCACATTTTCTCCTCTCATGTCTTTATTGATATATGAGTGAAGTCATATAAAAATTTCAAGTTCATTTGAGTTCAATTTAGTGAGTTATGAAATTATTAAGCTTAAAGGGTAAGATGGTAATTAAAAATCTTAATCCTTTATTAAAACTTTAGGTTTAATAAAAAAATTAGCAAGTACAATCTTTGATCCTAATTTGAGTTGGATGATTGAAATTTAAATAATTAAAGGGTAGAAACCCATTAAGCAATTTAAAATGATTAAACTTTAGTTAAATAATTGATTAAATTTGGAAGAATAATAAAATTGGAATTATTAAAATAGGGATATTATTAGGAGGAGATTTATTCTTTAATTTAAAAATCCCTAAATTAATTATCTCATTAATATTCAATTCTTAATTAAAATGACAACTCAAATTCAAAACATTAAAAGACTTAATCATTAAACTAAAATTAAATCATTAAACTCTTTTAAAAAATTTTCAATTAAATTAAAAATAGAATTAAACTAAAAATTAAATTAAATTAAATTAATTAAATTAAATTAAATTAAATTAAATTAAATTAAATTGAAATTAAAAGTTGAATTAGATTAAAAATTAAATTAAAGATTAAATTAAATTAAATTAAATTAAATTAAATAACTTAAATTAAATTAAATTAAATCAAATTAAATTAAACTAAATTAAATCAAATTAAATGAATTAAATTAAATTAAATAAACAAATTAAATTAAATTAAATTAAATTAAATCAAATTAAATCAAATTAAATTAAAACTAAATTAAATTAAATTAATTTAATGTAACATCAAATCAAACTAAATTGAATTAAATTGAATTAAATTAAATTAAAACTCAATTAAATTAAATTAAATTAAATTAAGTTGAATTAAATAACATCACCTAAAACAGAAAGAAATTAAATATAAAGCAACTTGAACACTATTCCAAATTTAAACCCATTAACTTAAATCAAATCATTTGAATACCAATTTACTCTCGAAAGCTTCTAGTTATTATAACTCCTAAACGAACATTAAATGAAATGTTACTTCACCTATAGTGATATTCAAATGTCCTAGTTCATCGAGCAAGATAACAAAACTTGAGATTCTTGGACGATTAATTCATTTGTGTAATTGAATCCATTTGGACTTAAAACAATTCTAGCAATATTGAAAAGATGTTTAAGATTCTTCTTAAGCACTTCCTCAATATGATAGGATATTTATAAGAACAATTGAACTCGATTATTCTTTGATGAAGAAAATCGCCCTCAAACCAAAACACAAAGAACCTAGACGTCATAGGAAATGACTAGTTATAGGATTAGGAACTTGGTAGAAAACCATAACCCTTCCCTTAGCTTTACCTAGGAACTTGTTTAAATATTCTAATTGTGTTTTAAGTGCAGCTTGGGATGACGGGAAGACCCTCCAAGTACGCTTTTATTTTATTGCAATCTACTCTCTTGCAATTTACATTATTGCAATTTACTTAACTGCATTGCACTTACTTTTCTTGCATGATAAACAACTGTTGCATGAAAACTCACACCTTTAGGATAGCCCTCAAAACTGAAAACCAAAACTAAATTAAAAGTCATTGCAAGATAAAATTCACCGCCACGATATGTCAAAATATAAAACAACTCAAAATTTATTCACAAACGTAACACAAAACTACAATTACAACTAAATTAAAACGTCCTCGTTGGATGATCGGGAATACCTCGGAGGATGTAACCTACGTGTTGCTAACGGGATTTCCCACGGTCTAAATGAAAGTGTGGAACTCATTTAGTTGAGTTTAGCAAATTCATCCGGACTAAGTGAATCCGATAAAAATAATGATGCGGAAGGATGGAGCCGTGGGATCTTAACCGGTGTCGTTATAATCAACTTTAAGATTTGTTTTAATTAAAACACAAAAAAACTTGGAAATTAAGACTTCTCTAAACCAAAACACTTTTCTCATCCCCAGATTTATGACTTCTAAAACTAAACCTCTGCAACAACAAGGAGCTCGGAGCATGGTGGGCGACGCGGCCATCGTCGTCGGCAGAAACTTGAATCTACATCGACAAAACTTTCCTAGAATTAAATAACAAAGCCATAGGACTTCGGGGTAGTTTGCACTAGTGCAACATAAATCCTCGACTCTTCGTTAGGCTCTTGCATTGCAAATTAAGCCCTAACCGGTCTTAGGATTCCTAGGTAGTCGTCCGGTACGACAATAAACCCTCACATCTTCAAGGTTATTTGTATGATTCTATCATATAAATATAAGTCCTAATTAACTAAAATTGGCAAGATCAAAACATTAGATAAATATTAGGACTTTCCTAAACTCAAGCCAAATAATAGGATAGTCGGGAAATTACCGAAGTTCGCTTCGAATCTGTGATTTCTCCTACTTTTCTTCCTTTGGATTCCCAAAACAAAATGTTCCAAATTTGATCCATTCCCTATTGAAATTCCAAAATTCAATCCCTTGAAAACTTAAACTTTGAAATCCTTGAGAGCGGAATTATTGATTATTATCGAGAGTTTTCTTAGGTGATTCCCATCACTTAAGATGTAATTAACTATAGGGGCTTGCCCTTATAGGGAATTTTAAAAGAACCAGTGTAATATAAACCCCGTTTAATCGTCGTCATATTAAGCGGGGAATTTGTCGGCTTATAAAATTGGTTCGCAAACCAAACGGATGTCACAAATCTTTTAGTTTATTTAATCGAGCCCCACCGTCGAGCGGTGTGTACTATCCTTAGGGATAGATACACGGTTTGTGGTGCGGTGCTCGTTTATATAAACTATTTGGGATGTGAGATCGGTTTAATCTCATATCTTAAAACCTTCAAATTTAAAATTATTTTCAAAATCAAATACTACTTTTCAAAATTATTTATTTAAATTAAATTAAAAATTCGCCGACAACTTCTGTTAGGCGACCCCCTTTTCAAAATAAAACACACAACCTTGAAAATACGCCGACATATCGATTTTAGAATTCATCTATTCTCTATTCGATCCATGTCGCTACTCAGTTGCACTTCTGAGGCATGACGTTCGCCTCGGTATTGTCCCCGACAGGAATTGCCTTAGCCAGTTCTTGCAGGAAATATCCATTGAGATCTCCTCAGCGACAACTACTTCGCTAGTTTTGAGGGCCACTTTAGCGAGACTTATTTCGCTAGTGCTTGCTTAAAGCACTCTACATTTGGACTTGTGAGTCCACCTCGATGATATTCCAATTGGCTTGGTTAGTTTGGTCCGCCTCATTGAATGACATGTTGTATCAGTCGCTCAGTTGATCCATGTCTACACCGGGATATTTGATGCCTCCCAGCATAATTATTTGCTAAATGGGAGAATCCCCTGCGAGATTTGTCTCGCTAGTGCTTACATAAAAGCACTTTATTGGTTAGACCATTTCAGTTACCTAACCCCGTTAATTCTTTCGATTATTTGGTTAGTTCTGTCTACCACGTCGAGTCACATGTCATATCGATTTTAACACCGATCCATGTTCTTTCAGAGCTTTTTGACATCCGACTATACTTTGAGCATGTTACAGCAGGCTGTTGTGCCATATGACTGCTCGTTTGATGTGTAGGCAAGATGCATAACTCTTATCCTTTCTGATTCTTGGCCAGAATACATACATTCTGTGTCATTTGATATGAGAAGTAGGGTACATACCTCCTACTTTACTTGATGTGTAGTCAGGATACATACTTCTTGGACTACCTCGATCGGGATATATACCTTCCTGATCATTTGATGTTCCGATCAACGTCACTATTGCCTTCACTTGGCCGACCCTTGATGATAAGACCTTATTATGAGGCATGTCGGGTTTCGTAGCCATTTGGCTTTGAGGTCTCTCGAACCGCATGCCCATTTCGACTGGTTCTCTTATGAGAGCATTTTTCGGCTTTACATAGCCATATACCTTGATGTTTCTTGAGCCACATGACACTTTAGTCGGCTCTGTACAAGGACATCTCATCTTTTGACGTTTTGGCCCCGTAGCCGTTTGATATGACATTTCTCGAGCTATATGACGCTCTAGTCAGCTCTTATGAGAATATATTGTCATATCCTGCTCATTAGCCTTTCGATACTTCTCAGGCCATATGTCCCTTTTGGGCCGGTTCATTTACGAGAGTATCCCTTCTTCATACATTCCTTGGGTCATGCCTCTACGGCCTCTGAACCCACCCCTAGGTTATGCCTTTAAGGCCTCTGAACCTATTTATGTGGTTATGCTTTTATGGCCCCTGAACCACTATGTTTGGTCATGCCTTCACGACCTCTAAACCACCTCTCTTTTCTCTTTTGGGTCAACCATACTTTATACTCATTGGTTTGATCGCCACCTCTGTTCAGGATATGTTGTGCTTTATAACCACCTGATTAAAGTGTTGGGTGTTTCGTCTCAAGGAGATCAGTAAACTCGCAATCAGGGTCTCTTTCAGAGGAAACACAATAGGAGATTTGGTCACACGAGATGACTGGGTTTTCTCCCGTACCATTTCGAATGTGGTCAGGTACAGGGTTTTCATCTATTATGTTGTTTCGATGATTGATATTGCCGTTTCGAATAAGGTCAGGCAAAACCCCAGCCAAACATGTCCAGTTTATCTGGCCTGGCTGGGTCCTTCTCTCCTACCATTTTGAATGTGGTCAGGTATGGGATTTTCATTGATTATGTTGTTTCGAATGAGGTCAGACAGATCGACATTGCCGTTTCGAATGAGGTCAGACAAATCTTTTCTCAGTCATACCATGTCCAGTTTATCTGGCCTGGCTGAGCTCTTCGGTGGACAGTTAGCTTCGACTACTGACTACCACCCCCAACCATACTCTGCCCAGTTTTTCTGGCCTGGTTGGGATCCTTTGTGGTTATGCCTCTACGGCCTCTGAACCACCCCCTAGGTTATGCCTCTACGGCCTCTGAACTTATTTTTTTGGTTATGCCTCTACGGCCTCTGAACCACCCTTTTAGGTTATGCCTTTACGGCCTCTGAACCTATTTTTGGTGATTGACCGGTCCCGCAAGGTTAGCCACACTCTTGACCATACCATGTCCAGTCTATCTGGCCTGGTCGAGTTTTCTTGTACTCTTTTCTTGGGATGTCACATCAACTACCAAGAGATGCTCTCTTTTAAGGATGCTTCCAACAAGTGCAATGTGCCTCAGCGGTACACCACACTTGTTGGGGGTCCTTTGTTGGCATAATTTTTTTTTATTTTTTTTTATATCACATGCTTGGGATGTCCATTCGAGCATACCAGGGTCGACATGCGTTACTCGAAGCGTCGTGCGGGAAATTAGCTTAAATTGGCTCATCCACCTGCGAGCTTGTTCAGATGACCTCGAACGATGAAACGGACGCGCGAGTGTGTCCGGAACATCGATATTAGCTCGGAAGGACATCTATTTTTCTACGGCTTTGCGGGCGGGGTAAAAATTGTGCAAATTATCGTTTCTTAGCCCGATCGTCAAAAATCACCCAAACGACTCCGGATGATGAAACAGATCACACGATTGTGTCCGGTACGACGATTTTAGCTACGGAGGATGTTCATATTGCTATGACATCGCAAACGGGCTTAAAATATGCGAATTATTCTTTTTTGGCCCATTTGCTAAAAAGTGGCTCGAGTGGCCCTGAAGGACCCCGGATGACGAAACGGACTGCGCCAGTGCGTCCGGAACGTCGATTTTAGCCAAGAGAGACATTTCTTTTCACTGCAAGTACGTGAACGGACTAAAAATATGCAAAGGATAATTATATTATTATTATTATAATATATATATATATATATATAATATTATAATTATCTTATATAATATCATTTAACCCTCTCTCCCTCTCCCATCAAAAAAAAAGAATCGCGACTTTCCCCCGCCGCCAAGCCCGTGCGCGAAAACCCTAGCCTCCTCGTCGCCGATCTCGCACCGGCGAAACCGCCGGCAAGCTCGCCGGACTCCCCTCCGACCTCCGCCGTCTCTCCAGCCGCCGGCCATGCAAAAAAATGTCGCCACCTACTCCCTCTTGCCTCTCGAGATTTCCTCCTCGTCGCCGGTGAAGGACGACGCGGCCGTCCTTTGCCACACTGGAAGTCCTCCAGCCGCCGAGCCTCGCCTCCTGTCGCTAGCAAAACCCGCAGCAATTTCCTCTTCTTCCTCTTGGCCGAGTTTTTTTTTTCTTACACAGATCGAACTCGCCGGACCTCTTCCTCACCGGATTTTTGCCTCGCTGGAATCACATCTACGCCGGAGAAAATCAGCGAGGTGAAACTCCAGATTTTGGGTTCTCCTTTGCATTTCCTTCGTTCACGGTGCTCGCCGCCGACAAGTTAGTCTCTACGCGTCACCGTCGTACCTTCCCGGCAACCAGATACTTGGCCGGAGCACCTCGACGTCGCGGGATAGCGGACGTCGTCGCTGTTCGAGGAGGTGCTAGCGTCTTTCACCTCGTGGTTTCCCCTCTGCCGCCGTCGTCGGGAGACCCCTCCCGCTAAGGTATATGTTTCGATGCATTTTTTATTATGCTCGAATTATTTATTTTGATACATCGCATACCTCATTGAGTCTTTTTCTCGTTCCCTGCATGCTCGACGAGGTACATATTGCGAGGCGTGTCGGCACGTGGATCGAACACCGACGGTTCGCCGATAAACGTGGGCTCTTCTTCAGCATAAAGAGAATGCGTCCTCAACCTTCGCGGCGGTGAGATTTTCTTATCCCTTAGCTGACCCTAGGTTTAGTCCGATCTAGGCACGTGGGTTCGATCGCCCACGTGGGGTGGAGGTGCCAGACGACATGCGTCGACCGGTCGAGCCTCCTATGTGATGGATCGTTGATTTACCTAGAGTGAGCTATAGGTTAGGAATCTTGTGCGTTGGCCAATTCCTATTCGTAGCCTAGCGATTCCCTGTTCTGAACTTCAGATCTTAATCCTGCTGGGTTGGAATCCTAATTTTCCACGGTTTTGGTGCTCCTAATCTCCCTTGGAGGGATTGGTTGAGTTCGATCTTAGAGTACGGGAAAAGCTTTGTAGCTAGTCCGTCCTATAAGATCGTGGTTGTTCGTAGAGCGGAAAAAGCTTTGTAGCTAGTCCGCCCTATGAACGGTGGCGAGTTTCCACTACGAGAGATCGGAGGGGGAAGCCCTCCACATAGCCACGCCAAAGCTGGAGGCGGCGATGCGCAGATCCAAGTGAGTCAACCCTAGGCACCTATGTGAGGTCGTTAGGACGAGTTCGACGTGTCGTCGACCGTTTGGGTTTCATCGCATGTGCATAGATCATCTCGTTGCATTTTTGCATGAGGTCATTTGTTGCATTGTACGCATTTTCGCATGAGCACTTCGGGTTGATCGGCTGTCTTGGACCGATCCCCGAACCTCAGTTGGGTTCGATCGACTGTCCCAAGTCGATCACCTATCCTTTAGGGTCGGATTGGTTACCCCCAACTAATCCACCCATTTCTTTGGTCCGACCAGCCACCACGGTCCGGTCAACCGATCACTCATATTTGTATGCTTTTGCATTTTATTGCATGTTTTTACGGCATGTGCATGTTGGTCTGGTTGCATGTTGCACCTTATTCTATTTTTTTTTGCAATTGCATTTGCACCCCACTTTTATGTTTCTCCCTAGAGAGAATTATTCCACCTCCGAGTCACTACCTCCTCGGCATACTCATTTGCTCGGGCCGCTGCCGCTACGGCATGCCCACCTCCGGGCCGCTACCACTACGGCATGCCCAACTTCGGGTCACTGCCTCCTTGGCATACCCATCCTTTGGGCCGCTGCCTTCATGGCATGCCCGCTCTTTTCGAGTCACTGCCTTTATGGTATACTCACCATCACCACTTTGGTGCATTCTCCTTGCATGTAGCAACCTTGCATTTTGCATGATGTGTGTGCTTGCCCTTTTGGGCGCCCGTTGTGATTGTTTCGTACTTCAGTCGAGAAATCACAATGTGAGCTTCTTGCATGACTGTTTGCTTACCCATTCCTCGATGGCTTGTCCTACTCGTTAGGAGAGTGACCCCGTGTCGGTCGTGATGCCTTAACAAGCATTGCTTGTTGGGTTGATCCCAATGAGCAATGTAAATTAAGTCATCGGGATCGGCACAAGTATGATTGTGCTAAGGATCCATTGGATCTAACTTGTGTCACCCCTCTTCGTGACGCCCTTTAGATCCTTTAGATCTTTAGGATGGGGCCGGTATGGCGACCCCGTCAAAGTCATACTATACCCAGACTTACCCTGCACTTAGGCACAAGGTTTGTGCACTTTCGTTAGATGGTGTGCTAGGCTAGGACTTAGGTTGCTAGGTAGTCTTTTTGATGCACGGCTATTGTTCTTTGATGGATTGGTTGCCCTAGCCAGGTATCTTTCTTCTGCACTTTGCCTGTGATGTGATTGCATGCTGCATATGTGTGGTAGTGTGTTAGGGCGCTTTTTTTGCAGGGAGTCATGCTTATTTATACACACACAGGTACCGCTATGGGGGGAGCAAGTGATGATTTCTAACATTTTTGTTTGCAGGTGCTATTAGCTCCCCCATTTATAGAGCATGACTCATTATACATCATTTGCATGTGAGCTTTCCCGCAAACACTAGTTTTCATGCAGGATTGAGTCTTTTTATTTTCCTTTGTACTTTTAGAGTCTAGGAGAGTCCTGTAGAAGAAATAAGATACGGGCACGGGTTCCGAGGCGTTTTGCGCGGAACCCACGTGGAGGGGACTAGGAGCAGATGCTCGTGCCCTGTATCTTAATTCTGCATTTTTATATTGATGTATAGAATTAGGACCGGGCATATATATGCGGAGTCCGACCGCATTTTTCTTTTTCTGGATTATGTTGCTGGTCCAGCGGCATTATGGCCTCCTTTATTTTATTATGGAGTGTTTTCTTTCTTGCTTTTATTGCATATTTGCACGCCTGCATGTGTTTTTCTTGTTTCTTTATGTGATCTGGGATTTCACGATATCATTTAGGCTCTTTAAGGACCCTAAAATTGTAAACTGTATATGTTAAAAATCCTAATAAAATATTCAAGATAAATGAATTTTAGGATTAAAAATATTTAAGATTTTAAAATATGCACTTTTACTTTCTTGCATGGCCTTCGAGCCGGATTTTAAATGGGTTGCATTGCATGGCTATCACCCAAGTCATACTAATAGGGCCTCCACATTATTTAGGGACCGCTCTAGATAACTGCATTCATATTTGCATGTCCCGAGGAGGAGTCCCCGTGCTTCTCCAATCTGACTGGCCCAGCATACCTTTATAGGTGGTTGTCTAGTGTGCCTAGGGTGTTAGAAGGCTCCCCGACCCAGACGGGGTGTAAGTCCTTTTGTTTGGAGCGTTTGCAGCTTTGTAGCCGAACCTCCATCTCTCTTCCTTTCCTGAGGCATCTTGTCACTTTGGCAGGTGTAAGACCCTCCTCTTGGAGCTCCGACTTATAGTCACAGGATAGAGTTTCCTTCCTTTGACCTTAGAGGCTACCGAGGTCCCCGTGGATAATGCAATTCTTGGATTGCCGACCGGGATCTCGGGATGTGTTGGGTCGATTGCCTTCACGTTCGGGTAGACTTAGGGTCCTACTTTTTTGGATGACGGGTTTGTGATACCCCAACTTGGCTACCTCTACCCCTTTAGGATTACTCATTCCTTCCTTTAACTACCCCTGTTGAGCCCTTTCGTTCCTTGACTTCGTTGATATCATTTTGACGGCCCGATGTCGATGAGCTGCCGCCTGTTTGGGATACGACGATTTGTCCTATGCCCTCATGGCCTGGATGTGCTTTGACGTGCTGGGATACCCCCGTCAAGATAATTTAGGTTATTATGTGGGTTTCATATGCTGATGAGCCGCTACCCCATTTGGGATGTGAGAGACTCACTCTCTGACTGATGGCTTAGAGAGAGCTTTGAAGCGTCGAGACTTTCCCACACGGAATAATCTCCCTTAGATTTCCTATACCTCAGGTCTATGATAATATAAAGCGAAACTCCTTTTATCGAGAGTATTCTTGGGTATCCCCCAAGATGTAATTAACCAATAGGAATACGTTCCTCTGGGAGTGCTCTTGACCCCAGAACAGGTACATACACTTGACTCTCTGGTTATGGGTAGTCTACGTAGATACTTCTTTCGCGAATATTGGTTCAAGGTGCCTCTACCCGATCTTGTTTGGGCGGACATGCTTGACTTATCCTTGCGAAGTTTATCGCACGTAGACTCTCCATGTTTTTCTTTTCTCTTGTTTGTCACTTTGTCGTATGTCCCTTCTTAATCGGTTCCTCTCCTCTTCGAATCACTTATTTGATTCGGGAGGGAGATTTATTCGAATAAGGGGAAGTATACGACGACTGACAAGCTGGCGACTCCTTTTAAAATAAAAAAGAGAAAAGAATGGCGAAAACACCTCTCTACTTAAAAGTGTTTAAGTAGTGGCTCCAGAATCAAAAGGAGTTGACTATACTCATTCAAGACAGAAATGAATGAGGTATGCCAACAAAAAGAATGATAGTTTGGTCTACTAGAGGTATGGACTTACTACCGATTTATGAGAGCAAAACAATCTGATCAAAATGGAGAGAGGAACTAGTCCCCAGTGGAGTCGCTAGAAATTGTAATGGCTTATTTTATGGGTTATGTGTGTTTTGAAAAGGAGGTCGCCTACAGAAGTTATCGGCGAATTTTAGATTTTAAATTTAATTTTGATATATATATAATTTAGAAATTAGCATTTTATTTTTGAAAATTTGAGACCAAATTGATCTCATGTTATTAATAGTTTGAATAAACGAGCATTCCATCACATGTGACATATCTATTCCGAAGAGTAGACATATCACTTGAAAATGAAGCTCGATTACATAAACTAGTAACTTTATAACATTTGTTTGGTCTGCAAACCAATTTTATAAGTCGTCAAGTTTCCCTGCTTAATATAAAGGAATTAAGCAGGGTTTATATTACCTGGGTTCTTAAAGTTCCCTATAAGGGTAAATCCATATTGTTAATTACATCCTAAATGACAGGAACCACTTAAGAAAAATCTCGATAAAGATCAGTGGTTTCTCTTTTAGGAATTTTAAAGTTTAAGTATTCAAAGGATTCGATTTTGGAATCTCAAAAGGGTTTGAGTCAAATTTGGAATATTTTATTTTGGTAATCCAATGGAAGAAAGGTAGGAGAAGCTGAGGATCCAAGAGGAACCTTGGAAACTTCCCAAACTATCCTATGATTTGACTTTAATTTTGATAGAATCATTCAATGTTGCAATCCTGCCAATTTTAATTAATTAGGAATTATACTTGTATGACATAATCATACAAATAGCCTAGAAGATGTGAAGGTTTATGTCGTACCAAATGACTACCTCAGAGTCTTAAAACGAGTTTAGGGCTTAAATTGCATAACATAATTATGCAAATGCCTAAAGAGAAGTTAAGGATTTATGTTGCACTAGACAAACTACCTCGAAATCCTATGGCTTGATTATTTAATTACTAAAGAAAGGAAAGCTGACGAAGTCGACCATGCTGCCCACCGCGCTTGCTCCGAGGTCCTTGTTGTTACAGAGGGTTTAGTTTAAAAAGGTGACAATCAAGAGATGAGAGAAGTATCATGGTTTAGACGTTGAGTTTCAAATTCAATGTCTTAAGTTTTATAAAGGGAAATCTTAATGTTGATTAAGCAGGACCAGTTAAGATCTTACGGTTCCATCATCCCGACACCACTATTTTCATCAGATTCACTTAGTCCAAATGAATTTGCTAAACCCAATTAAATGAGTTCCACACTTTCATTTAGACCGTGGGAAATCTCGTTAGCAACATGTGGGTTACATCATCTGAGGTATTCCACATCATCCAACGAGACGTTTTAATTTAGTTGTAATTGTAGTTTTGTTGTTTTGTTTGTGATTAAATTTTGAGTTGTCTTATATTTTGAATGTTATGGCAGTGAATTTTATCTTGTGTTGATTTTAAGTATTTAGTTTTGGTTTCAGTTTTGCGGCTATCCTATGGGTTTTAGTTTTCATGCAGGGTGACATTGTTATTTAACATACAAGCTTGCAGGAAACGAAAGTAAAGTACAGTGTAGGTAAGTAATTTGCAATAAAATAAAAGCATACCTGGCGGGTCTTCTCGTCATTTTCAACTGCACTTGAAACACATGTTAGAGCATTTAAATATTTAAAAGGAAAACACTTAAGTAAAGCTAAGGGAAGGTCCTGGTTGTCTACCAAAATTCTAATCCTATTACTAGTCAAGTCCTAAGCTGTGTTTAAGGATGATTTTCTTCATCAAAGAATAATGAAGTTCAATTGTTCTTCTAAAACATCCCATTAAGTTGAGAAAGTGCTTAGGACGGGTCCTGAACATCTTTTCAACGCTTTTGGGATCATTTTGAGTCCAAGTGAATTTCATTATATGGATGAATTGATCATCAGGGGTTTAATTAAGTTTCAACTCCTGCTCAGTGAACTAGGATGCTTGATTATCCTATGAGTAAGGTGAAATTTCATTTGATACTTCATTTAAGAGTTATAATGGTGAAAGCCTTTAGGGGCAAGTTATTTTATTAAAATACTTAACCATTCTTAATTGAAGTTGAATTGATGACTTAAGAATGATTCGATTTAGTTATAAGTTTTTTAGGTTGATTTTTTAAAATGTTTTAAATCATTTAAGTTAAGAAGGTGTTTTGAATTATTTGACTTAGTTAAGTTTTAATGATTTAAGTTTATTTTATCTTAATTATGATATTTTGGGTTGGTTTTAATTAGTTTAGTTTTAATGTTTTGATTATGAATTGTTTAAATTAACCTTTATATTTCAATTTTGTTTTAGATTCAGTTTTAAGTGATTTTAAATTATTTTTATTATTTTAAGTTATTTTGATTTAATTTTTAATCATTTCGCATTAACTTAAGTATTTTAAGCTTTTAATTTAATTATATAAGGTTTCAAGATTATTCCCCCTTTTTAATTATTAGTTTCAATATCATTTTTATGGTTTCATTTAGAAAAATTAAGTGATGTTTGATCAATTCACTGATTAGGGATTCAATTCAAATAATTAAAATCTTCCTATGTCAAAAATAAAATTCTTTACCCTCAATAATTCATGCCTTAATTATCTTCCAAAGTTTAATGCTTTAATTAATTAAGATTTCTCCTTTAATGTTTAGGGTGATTAGTGGGTTTCTACCCCTTAACTCCCTTAGTTTTAATCATCCAAAAGGAAAATTATCAAATGTTTACTCTTCCATTTGGCTAAGCCTAAATATTAATTAAGGTTAAAGTTCCTTAATTACCTTTATGCCCTCTTAAGCTTATTCATCTCATAATTCATTAAATCAAGTTCAAATGAATTTGAAATTTTCATGTCACCTCACTCACATGTCAATTAAGACATTAGAGGAGAAAATGTGATTTGTCTAATTTTAATTTAATTTATATAATAATTTTAATGAAACATAGGAATTTTTAATGAAAATTCAATAACATGACCAAGGTGAAGTTTCTGTCCTTAGGAAAATTATGGGAGGTTCCTACTGACCAGAGGACCACTTGGACCAATTTTGGTGATTTTTTTGAATTTTTATTTTATTTATTATAATTATTTTGAGTTTTGGAGTATTAATTAATTATAAAATAAAATTAAAGTAGAAAAATAGGTTTTATATATTTGTTTAAATCTCTCTGATGTCAGAGAACTCAGATAAACAAATTTTATATTTTTCTGATTTTTCATTGAATTTTTAGAATTATTTTAGTGAAAGGTTTGAAAAATCCATTTTTTTAATATTAAAAATTACCCTAAGTCTTAAAATTTAATATCTTTACTTAGAGACTTGGGAAAAATATTTGGTTGGTTCCTAAGTGATTAGGGACCAAGTATGACATTTTTATGAATTTTATTATTTTTATGATTTTTATAATTTTTTAATTATTAAAATATTCAAAAAGGCTTAAAAATGAAATTTTTAGGAAAATTCCAATTTTAATTTTCTTAGAATCCTCTAATATCAAAGAGGCCTCAAAATTGATTTGGTGAATTTTTTAGTTATATTTTGGGTTTTATGAATTTTTTAATTTCAAATATAGCCACGTAACTTAAATAATCCTTTTAATGGGTTAAATCATTTCCAATTGACTTGAAAGTTTTATGTGAGGTTCCCCTAATCCAAGATTAGTGAAGAATTGATTTCATGTCATTTGGATGTGTGGTTATTCCAAATTAATTTAATTTTAGTTTTTAATATTTGGCTAAATTAAGGTCATTTTTAATGAATTAGATCAAGCCATAATTTTCCTAAGGTCCTCTGGTCCAGAAATACTTCCCCTAATTTTTCTAGAATTTTATAACCAACATGCTAACTTTTAAAATTAATCTTAAAGAAAATGACTCTGAACTTAGAAAATAAATAACTTTCCATAGGCATAGCCTCTGGCTTTGGAAAATTCAAAAAATGATCCCAAGATCAGAGGCTACAAAAGCCCTATGGTCTCATGTCATGGTAAATTATGCATGCTCATGGAGAATTAAAATACTCAGAACAATATAAAATTAATTAAAAATTAAAGACTCAACAAAATAACTTAATTCTTTTTTCACATTATTCTCCTCTATTCACTGAGCAAGAGGTATTTTTCTTTTAAGTTTTGGATTTTTCTATGCAAAGATATGCATTTTTAAAGTTTGTGGAATTTAAATAAATAGAAAATTCCTAATTTCTTACTTATCCGACGCGACGCTAACCGGATCTTGTGGCAGATTGAAAGCACAGACGGAGCGGTTTGATTTGGCGCTACCATCTAAGTCAGCGTGCACTTTTCGTACCGTGGTTCTATCTGACTCCATCTCCGACGTCCATTCGATACACACTCGATCCAACGGTGGCTGGTCATCGTCCCCGTCTGGTTCAACCCGAGAGCCATCCACACTAAAACCTTAAGATCTCGAGCTATACTCAACCAAATCGAGTTTTGTTTGTTTCTACATGCTCGTCTAAACTAAACGAATACATCCATATGACTAACATGCATTGAAATCAAGCTAAATGAAATGGAGAATCACTGGAAGTTTGAGAGGAAGGAAAGTTCAATACCTTTGCATTGAGAGGTAAGGCCTTGATCAAAGATGCTCAGCACGTTGGTTGGAGTTCCAGAAGTCTATGAATTGAGCCTCTGTTCATGGTAAATTTCCTTGGTGTGAAAGTGACCAGACCCGATTTGGAGCTCTGGCCGATAGAACAACTGGGTAGCCTAGTGAGGGGGCTTTCACAGGGGAACTTCTTCTCTTTGTGTGGGGATGGTGTGGGAGTAGTTAAGTGGATTTGGTGGAGTTTCTAGAGATGTCCTGTTTCTGGCCTAAATTTAAACTAAGAAATTAGCTCAGCTAGGGGGATTCAGGGCAGGAAGACAGTGGAGATCTTCTTCTCTGGGCTAGGAAGAGGTTTAGGAGCAATTTGAGAGAGTTTGGTGAGGAAAATTTCAACACCTGAAGGATGGCCGAGAGGGGGTGATTTTATAGAGCGTGCTAGAGAGGGGAGCTCAGGGCCAGGTAATGAGAGCCTCGGGCCGCTTAGGGTGAGGGCTGAGCAGGCCAGGTGGCCGGTGAGGGGATTTCTCACTGCCACGGCTCAATTTTGAATTTTAAGACCATAGGGGGCGCTCGAGTGTGCCTATTCAGCGTCTGGGGCAGGCGCAAGGACGGGCAGGCCTGAGGAGGAGTGGAGAAGGGGTTCAGAGCAATTAATTGGCGCAGGGAGCTTGCTTAAGGGAAGTTTAATGGATGGGACTTAGCCTTAGCAAATGGCTAAACCCATTGGTCCCAAGTGGTGGACGGAATGGGTTGGTTCAGGTCAAACCAACCTTAGGAGGTTTAGGGTTGGCTGTCGTGGGGTTGGCTTGATCAAATTTGACTTGGTTAGGTTAAATTTAGGCCATATGTTCACATGGGTTGGTTTGGGTTTGAATTGGGCTAGCTTGAGTTTGGGTTTGGTTTGGATCAAATTGATTGATCAAAAATGTGTTTATGATTTCCACAAAGATTATGAAAAGGTTTTGGAATGAATTTGAATTGATTTGGGAAGTGAAGTTGATAGGTTCTGGTGATTTGGTTAATTTGGGTCACCATGGGTTAAGCTTGAGTTTAGGTTAGGTTAGAGCTTGGCTAGGGCTCAATTGATAGTTCAAAATGATGTAGTTGATTGTCATGAACGGTTTAGGATAGAAATTGGGTGGCAATTTTGGTTTTAGGGGATTCAATTTGGAGAATTTAGGTCATGTGGCAAGCTTATGGTAAATTTGGGGACTTTGGTTTCAAATAATTTTGCATGGGGTTTCAATCAAAATTATGGCCAAATGAATGTTTTATTTGGTATAGGAATGTACTAGGAAGAGTTTGGAAATTGGTTTGGAGAAAATTGAGTGGCTTTGGGTCATTTTTGGGTGAATTGGGTCATAAGGCCAAAATTGAGGGTTTTGGATTATAATTGAAATTGAATTCAAATGTGAATCAAATTGAGCTTGGTTTTGATTTAATTGGTGTTGGGGATGTTAAATTGAAGTTTAGAATTGAATTTGGTCAACAATGGGGTCAATTAGGTTGATTTGGTTTGACATTGGGTCCATTTAGGCTAAGTGAGCCAAGTTGGGATTTTGGGTTTGAAAGTTAGTTAATTTGGCAAAATTGGGTTATGGTGTAGTTGAATAAAAAAAATTGAGAATATTTAGGAAATTTAGGATTTTTTTGGGATTTTTTGGAATTTTTGGAGTTTTTGGTAAAAAGGGTATTTAAGGTATATGAAGGTTATTTGGAGTGTATCAGGGTATTTTGGTGGATTTAAGAGGTGGGAACTGTTTTGAAATGATTTTTAGGAATTTTGGGAATTTTTGCTAATGTTTTTTAGATATTCTGAATGATTTGGTGGTTGTAGGAGCAATTTAGGTAATTTTGGGTAAGCTCAGGGACCAGGGGTCAAAATTTGAAATTTTGGAAAAATGAAGGGGGCTTCAAATAGGGAAGAATGGAATCATTTTAGTGGGGCAAAATTTGAGGCAAAAGTGATTTGAAATGGAATTAGGGTTTAGGAGCATGAGCCATGGACTTAGCCAAGTCCACTACTTTGGGACCGAATCTAGCCAAATGGTAACCACTTTATGATCCTTCACATATTGACCCTAGCCTTCTCAATCAAAGACTAGTGGCTTTGCTTCAATCATGTGAGTTTCTTAAAGGGTAGAAGGTAAGGGTTCAAGGTTTGGGTTAGGTATCTTAGGGGTGTGTGTGTGCCCTAAGTCCAAGCATTCCTATAGGAACTCACTATTGGTTTTCCATATGGTGGTTTTAACCTTCCAAGGTGATTTAGAGATTTATAACCATCCAAGTGGGGTTCCAAGAGGAGTCAGGAAGTGGCTCAAAATTTCTAAATGGTGAGCTTCAATTCTAGTCTTCTAGGATATTCAAGGAGAATTCCTATGGCTAGATCCTAAGCACTAAGAGGAAGATCAGACCTCACCAAAAATGAGGTCAAAAGGGGGAAATCCTTCTTTCACTGCTGTGAAGGTGTGAGTACAATTAATTTGGGTTTGGTGTTGTGTGGAGGAGTATTGGAAAGTGTCCTAGTTTCCGGCCAAGTTTAAGCTCTGAAAGTGAGCTCAAGCAGTGAGAACCATAGTAAGAAAATGGCTGGAATGGTCTTAGGGAGGTCTGGAGGAGCTCTGGTGAGATTTTGGCAAGGTTTGGTTAAGAAATTTTTCAGCACTTGGATTTTGGCCATGAGGGTGTGATTTTATAGCCATGGCCAATGGGATGAGCTCAGGGCCAGGCTTTGGGTGCTTTAGGCCGCTTAGGGTGAGGGAAGAGCAGTTTCATTGATCACTGAGGTGATCCCTCACTGATACGGTTCAATTTTGAATTTTAAGGGGTATGGGGGTGCTCGGGCTGAGCTGTTGACCGCGACTTTATATATTTAGCAAGAATTTATTAAGTCGAATTTATATATTTAGAATGATTTAGTAAAGTCACAAAATCAACACAAGTATACGTATCGAATCAAGTAATACATGGCTCTAATGCAATCCTGGTTATCGATCCCACAGGGAGGTGAATGTTCTTTAAATCAGATAATATAACACTAAATCCAATACCCAATGTAACAATTACTTAAGTGTACTACCACTAGTTAATGCAAATTATAATAAAGCTACAACAATTACTTCTAATTAGTGAACTATATTAACTAACAAACACACTAACTTATGTAATTTATAAGTTACTTCTATATGAAAAGTGTCTTTCTTCCTGCATAAAGATTATTATGTGTGAATGATGAAGAATGGTAATTATTTGTGTTGTGCCAAATAGGAGCATATTTGATTCTTTACCTTTAAAAGAGTACCTCCTATTCCAAGCAAGTAAAGAACATTGTCATATCTTAAGTTTAGTTACTAAATCTAAGGCTAGGCTGGGAGGATACCGACTCTCACTTCGGAGCTCCCACTCACCCTTCACCCGAAGGCTAACCATAGGCTTTAGTTACCAATCTTAAGACCAAATTGGGGATCCCATTCTGTCACCATGAAACCTCCAATTTGAAGTCCATCAAAACTCATTTCCTATTTATTTGCACTTATTCCCCATGAACTACGCAATTCATTCACGGACATTAAATGGTTTCTTCATTTTGTTGTAGAACATTCAATTCTTTTGGAATTAATGTTCCTCAACATGTTTTAACAATTCAATTGGCTGGATTGAAAAGTAAATTAAGTTCCAATTAAAGAAACATCACAACTTTTATAACACTTAAAGGGCACATCATTTCAACATCACCACATCATAATTACTTCATGCAAGAAGAAAGGCAAGGGAGACTACTCACTAACCATGGAGAAGATATAAAAACACATGGATTTTATATGAAAAAGAAGAGTCATAGAAACTACAATAGTAAATACAACTTATTTGTTTCTCTTCCCTAAGCAAATTCCTTCAAAGTCCCCTTGATTCCTTTTCTCTTCCTTGCAACACTTGATTCTCTCCTTGGAACAAAGATGAAGAAGCAATCTCTCACTTTACTCCCTTTTCTCCCCTCCTTAGAGAAGAATCTCTCTTAAAATCACAAACCCTAACTCTCTCTCACACTTTCCTCACACTCTCTACAGCAGTTCTCTTCTCTTCCTCCTCTCTATTTTCATCTTGGACACTTAATTTAATGTTAGGAACGAATTCCCCAAGAGTTTCTTCAAGCACCTCTTCAAAAATCCGCCAAAAATTTTGAATTCGAAGTGAACCGACATAGGGTGCTAACGGCGCCCTATCGTGCCAATTAATTCCGGAGTTTCTGGAATAGGGCGCCGGCAGCACCAGGGCTGTTTTCCTCTAAATTGCTCCATTTTGCTCCATTTTGCTCCAAATTCGTTCCTTTTTGCATCTTTTCACTCCAATCACCTATAATCATCATACCTACAACAAATCATAAAAAATACCTTCCTTTAAAGTGCAATATCACCAAAAATAGGTAAAAACGTATAGCTAAAAGAGTATATATTTTTTGTGCATCAAAATCCCCCAAACTTAAACTATTACATGTCCTCATGTAATCCTTTTACTACATAAAAATATAACTCTAGGCAATGTAATTTTCAATTGTAAGAGACCAAATTTTTTCATTCAAAAGAATATAGTGTTTAGATTTTCGAGAAAAAGTTTAGTAACTCGAGTCGACATTACAGGTATAAGAATATTCAGTACTTAAGTCTAAGAGTTCTAGTCTTCTATTTATTTCAAGATGAACCATAATTTGTTATATTAAGAGTGCTTTAAAGGACTATGTGAAAAAGGAGTTCATGCAAACTTTATTAGAATGTAGGCTAGTATCTTAAACATAAATTTCGAAATGAAATCAAGCCCTCCCTTAATGGTGATTCAAGTGAAGCTAATTTTTTATTATGCATCTCCTCAAGCATCTACTCGTAACATTCTTCTTTTCTTTTTCTTTTTCTTTTTTTTTTCTTTTTCTTTTTCTTTATTTTTCTGAGGATTACTATATCTGGATAGCTTTTAATGATTTCGAACTTCACTCTCCTCTTTATAAAGTTCAAACTTATGTCATCTCTTTACTTTATAGTTAAGTACAAGCTTTATTATTCATCATAAAGTTACAATCTCATCTTAACACACGATACTTTAAATCCCTTAACATTGCAAAAATACAGTTTTCTTTACTTTAAATAGTTGACTATAATCAAATCATTTCATACCAAATATCTTACTTCCATAAAATTAACCTTTATCACTAAAAATTTTCATCCTTTCCATCCATAATATTCAACTGAATTGAAAAGCTTTAGTTATCTTATAATGAAGTTCAACTGCCAAAAGTTATGCTAATAATTTTTGAAAATATAATAATTGAGAACAATTAAAAGTTTAGCATTTTTCTACCCTCCCCCAAACTTACATTTTTCAATAAATTTGAAATAGTTGAGAGTAAAAGAAAACTAACCTTTATGTGCTGAGAATTTGAAATCTTCATAGTTTACCTGGTATTAATCAAAATTTACAGCTACCAAGCATGAAACAATCAGTAGCAGTGATATAACAATTTTAAATATTTGCATGGGTAATCAGAAATAAACATTAAACAACTAAATATCCAACAGAACACTATAACATAAAGCAAATTATCACACCACATAACAGTACAACTAACAGTTCAACATAAAAAACAAATGACACTACATCACATAGTACAACACAGGATTACACATCAAATGAAAAGTAAATGTCCACTACATCACATCAATACATCTCAACAGACTAAGAACAATAGAAATAAAATAAACAAGCTATCTACCAGTTTCCATCACCAGGATCAGCAGCATGGTCATCAACAGGGTTAGAAGGTCCAGGCCTGTACGGTGTATAACTAGGGCAAGAAGGAAATGTCACATCGGACTCCCCCCTCATAAATCTTGCCTAGGCATCTTAATAAGCCATATCAAACTCAACTCTTCTCTGTAAATAGTCTTCATTCACATCACTTTGGGCCTCAAATACATCCATCCTATGATGCATCCTATCCATACTATCACTCTGCAGTCTCAATCTGCGATATCGAATAGTGTCTGGGGCTCGAAGTAGATGGAACATCATAACTCGTGGTAGGAATATCGGTACTCCTACTCTCCTCTCTTGCACCCACATGAGCCTCATAAGAACGAATAATGGTCTTCGTAATCAGCCTCAAAGGTATTACCACTTCCTCAGAACTACTATACTCCACTCCAGACTGAACACAAAGTGCATGAATCAGGGCAGGATGTCCTAATCCACCAGTGGTTTCTCCTTTGGCAATAGAGTGAATGCTCTTAAAATTAATGGCTCCAATATTAATCCTCTTCATATTCTGGATGCAATAATTTAAAATAGCTCGATCCATAGTAACTTCACTGTGATGATAAGAAGGCAATAGTCTTGCAGAAATGAAATAATGCCATGCTTTAGAAGCAACATTTAAAGTAGAAGCAGGGAAGTTAATCATCTGTCTCTAATGCATCTTCCATTCCCCTCTTCCATCGGTCAGATACGTGATTACACTCATCAAATTCCCTTCACTAGTATCAAAATTCTCAAATTCACAAACAAAAGGTTCTCGAATTTGATAAAATGCATTGATACATTGTGGGGTGAACTCAACCAGTTTCCCTCGGACTAGCACATATTCCGTTTCAAACCAGAGCACGTTAGCATAAAATTCTCGGACTACTCCCAAAACAACATTAGCAGAAAAGTAACAGAAATGTTCCCAATTTCGCTCAGAAATCAACTGTTCTATAGATCCACCAGGATTTTCAAACGCTCGATCCTGAATACACTTCTTATTTTGCAATTGAGAGTTGAAGCGAAACTGAGCCTTAATATTAACAAATCTTTCATCGTCCCAATCAAATTTTTGCTTCCCCTTACTCGTTCTAGGAGCCATGTGGATTTCTAGAAAAAAATTCAAAAATTTGCCAATAAATTCCAAATCCACAATGTATTAACTCCAAGCATTCATCTAAACAAGTAAAAACAAATTCTACCATATGAAACTTCACTTTTTCTCAAAAATCTCCATAAATATCATCCAACAATGTGAGAGTTTCACATGGCAAAAATCCAAAAATTTTAGGTTAAAGTAAAGCTCTTACCAAGAGAAGTGCAGATCCGGCCTCAGAAATCCTTGAAATCCTCTCTAATATGAGATCTAACAAGCCCTAAAGCTTCAAAATCACGAATATGGAGGTGGGAGACGAAAGAAATGGTGGAAAAATGGGTCCCAAGCTATTTTCATGAATTTTTTAGGGTCCCGGGCTATTTTCGGTGTTTGGGCACCGGCGGCACCCTATCTGGCACCGGCGGCGCTCTATTCAAAATAATAGCCCGTTTCTCTGGAATTGGGCGCCGGCGGCGCCAGTCCAAAATTCTATTGGGTTCAAAAATTTTCGTCGCAAATTTAATCGTTTCAACCTCTGCATTCCTATTTAACACATCAACAAGCATCTATTTCATCTCACAAACATTAAACAACATCAATTTACACAAACAACACATCACATTACTTTTATATATATATAATCCACGATACAACAATTACACACATATGTTCATCAAATATAAGCAACACTCCTTAGATCCTTAGTGTTTTAAGTACACTACGATAAGCAAACACTAAGTCCTAAGTACACACAAGAAATCAAAGCAAAGTCCAAACACACCCTACTAAAACAAAGAAAAGCAAACAACAAAACAATCAAAGCAAACACTTAAACATAACAAAGCAGCATATAAAATCTACTAATTACTCCTCATCAGTCTCAGAAGTCTCATCCTCTCTAATGTCTCCCATTGATTGACGATGAACGAACAGATTGTAGAATGGACAATATGGGAATTCATCAGATGAATCTTCAGCCACCACAGCATTCTTCTTCAACTAATTAACCAACCCAACTCAATTTGACCAGTATGATCAAATTGCTCTTTTGTCCTCCAATTAATGTGATCAAATAAATAAGAAATGTTATTAATAGCATTTATAATATTCTGTACTTCATTTTCCAACTTCTTTATCTTTTTCAATATCACCCTCGAAGTTTCAGAATAGTAAGACTAAATAGGTTGTAAACTCTCAGTGGGCTGATCAGCAAGCACATCCATGTCTCCTTCATCACCTACTGTACGGTAGTCATAAAGATCAGTGGGATCAATAGCTCTCCAGGGTCCGAACTCTCATATGGCACTTGTGATTGACTACATAACAGAAATTTGGTGGATGGGTGTCCAAGCCCATATTTAGATCCATGCACAATCAATCCCAATACAGATTTAGTAATGATTGATCCAATATCCACTGGCCTTCCAATTTGTATGCAGAAATTCAGAATAGCACTTTCCTTCGTTACCTTACTTATCTTCATAGTAGGAATTAATTTTGCCAAAATAAAGTAATGCCACTGCTTTGATATCGGATTCAATGACGAAGAAGAGAAACTGATATATCCATTATCCCTTACTTCCCATTCTTCATTCTCATTCGTCAAATAACGATAGATGTCGTTCATATCATTGCTCGTCGCATTAAAATTTGCATAATGAAAAATAGGTACACTTTCTATCATGAAGAGATCATTTATCCTCGCAAGAGTGAATGGTACATACCTTCCTCGCACAAAAACACATCCTTGGTTGATCCCATGTAGATTTGCATAAAATTCCTTCACAACCGGTACAACCACTGCGGCAGTAGTGTAGCATAACACTTCCCAATGTCTTCGCTTCACTATCTCTTCAACTCTCGTAGTCCGGCTCTCCAAACCTCGATTCACAAAGCCTCTTTCCTTAATAATCCTTCTCTTCATCATCACTTTATGGAATAGACGTTGCGCCTCGAGACTAACGAACTTCTATCGATTGTAGATGCGAGATCTAGGGAGTTCAATGGAGTGGGAATCCATGGGATGTGAATTGAGAAAGGGAGATTTCATTTCTCTGGTGGTTATGGATTTAAAATGGAGTTTTAGGGTGTTTTAAGGAAGAAAATCCGGCTCAAAACAGCCAAAAACCACATTTTAAAAATTAAAAACCGTCACCCAGAATTTGGGCACGGCGACGCTAGATAGGGCGCTGGTGGCGCTCAAACTAGAAATTCGGCTTCTATAAAAGAATAGCGCGCTGGCGGCGCCAGTGGTAAAAATTTTCACCAAACTTCGTTTGGCTCGAAAAACTTCATTTTCACAATACGATCCAATATATTTATAATTTTTAACTTATTTAGGGGTAATTAGGATTCTTTAATATTAAACTTAAAGTACAAGCAACAATAAGCAAGCAAACTCAACATACAAATACACATGGGTTGCCTCCCACAAAGCGCTTGGTTTAACGTCGTCAGCATGACAAACCATTCAGTTAACTAGGATGACTTAGCAATAAAACCTTTTTGAAATCAGGTAAAGACCCTCCAAAGTAAGGTTTTAAACGATGCCCATTAACCTTGAAAATATTTCCAGTTTTAGGATCCTCAATATCAACAGCTCCGAAAGAATGAACTTTTACTACAGTAAAAGGTCCTATCCATCTGGACTTAAGTTTTCCCAGAAATAATTTCAATCTCGTATTATATAATAAAACTCTTTGTCCCAGTTCAAATCGTTTTTTCAATATCTTCTGATCATGCCACAATTTCATTTTCTCTTTATAAATCATGTCGTTATGATATGATTCATTTCTAATTTCTTCCAACTCATTTAATTGCATAAATCTTTTTTTCTCCCGCATTTCTCAAATTAAATTTACTCCTTAATCGCCCAATATGCTTTATTCTCCAATTCAACTGGCAAATGGCAAGTTTTTCCAAACACAAATCTATAAGGAGACATTCCAATAGGGGTCTGAAAAGCAGTCCTATAAGCCCATAATGAGGTGTCTGATCTAGCAGACCAATCTAATTTATGAATATTCACTGTTTTCTCCAAAATTCTTTTAATTTCCTGATTCGATACTTCCGCTAATCCACTAGTCTTGGGATGATAAGCAGTAGAGATTCTATGAATAATGTTATTTTTTCCAGTTAATCTCTTAATTGATTGTTTCTGAAATGGGATCCACCATCAGTTATAATCACTCTCGGCATTCCATATCTTGTAAATATATTTTTCTTTAAAAATTTAGAAACACTCCAAGCACCACATCTTAGTAAAGCAACAGCTTCAATCCATTTCAAATCATAATCAACAGCGAACAATATATATAAATTTTCAAATGAAGGTGCAAATGGTCCCATAAAATCTAATCCCCATACATAAAAAATTTCAACTTCCAAATTGTAATTCAGAGGCATTTCATTTCTTCTAGAAATATTACCTACTCTTTGACATCGATCACATAATTTAACATATTTATAAACATCAAGAAAAAGAGTGAGCAAGTAAAATCCAGATTGTAAAATCTTATAAGCTGTTTTATCAACACCAAAATGACCTCTAAATTCAGAATCATGACATCTCTGAATGATTGGATTAATTTCTTCACGTGGCACACATGTTCTAATAATCAGATCCTTACACTGTTTATATAAATAGGGCTCATCCCAAAAATAAAATTTAGCATCATATTTAAATTTTTTTGTTTTTGCTTTGTTAAATCTGATGGTATAATATCACTTACAATATAATTCACAATATCAGCATACCAAGGCAAATTCTTTTCCATAAGAATATAGAATTTTTCATCAGAAAACTTTTCTGCAACTTCCTTCTCAAATTCAGACAATCTATCATATTTTATTCTTGACAAATGATCAGCAATTTGATTATCAGATCATTTCCTATCAACTATCTGAAAGTCAAATTCTTGTAAAAGGAGTATCTATCTAATCAATCTAGATTTAGCATCCTTCTTTTGCATTAAATACTTGATAGTTAAATGATCAGTACGCACTATACTTTTAGTTCCAATTAAATAAGGTCTAAACTTATCAAAAGCAAATACTATAGCTAATAACTCTCTTTCAGTAGTGGTATAATTAATTTGAGCATCATTAAGAGTTTTACTAGCATAGTAAACAACTTTGAAATTTTTATCATACATTTGCCCCAACACAACTCCAATAGCATAATCACTAGCATCACACATTAATTCAAAGGGTTTCTCCCAATCAGGTGAAATTATAGGAGCAGTGATTAATTTTTCTTTAAGTAATTCAAAAGCACACAAACATTTATCATTAAAATCAAACTTCCTATCATTTTCTAGAAGTTGGCACAAAGTTTTAGTAATTTTAGAAAATTCTTTAATATAACGCCTGTAAAATCCAACATGTCCTAAGAAACTCCGTACCTCTCTCACAGTAGCGGGTGGTGGGAATCTCTCAATCACACAAATTTTAGCAGGGTTGACCTCCATAACATATTCAGAAATTTTATGTCCAAACACTATTCCTCCTGCAACCATAAATTGACACTTTTTTCAGTTCAGAACTAAATTTATTTTCTCACAGAGTTCTAAAACTTTTGCCAAGTTTTCCAAACAAATATCAAATAAAGTTCCAAACATAGAAAAATCATCCATGAAAACTTCTATTCTTTAATCTATTATACTACTAAAGATAGACATCATACATCTTTGAAACGTTGCAGGTGTGATACACAATCCAAAAGGCATTCTTCGAAAAGCAAATGTTCCATAAGGGATGGTAAATGTTGTCTTTTCTTGATCCTCGGGAGCAATAGGTATTTGATGATAACCAATATATCCATCCAAAAAGCAATAGTACTTGTGTCCAGCAAGTCTATCCAACATTTGATCAAGAAAAGGTAGAGGAAAGTGATCTTTTCGGGTGGCAGCATTTAGTTTTCTATGATCAATACAAATTCGCCATCCATTAACTTTTCTAATAGGTAAAATTTCATTCTTTTCATCCACTTCCATAGTCACTCAGCCTTTCTTCGGTACACAATGAATTGGACTTACCCAAGAACTATCTGAAATAGGATAAATAATTTCAGCATCAAGCCATTTTAAAATCTCCTTCTTAACTACTTCTTTCATTATAGGATTTAATCTCCTTTGTGGATCAATTTCAGGTTTATGTTCTTCATTTAATAAAATTCTATGCATACAAATCAAAGGACTGATTCCTTTGATATCTCCCAAAGTACATCCAAAAGCTCTTTTGTATCTTTTTAAGATTTCTAATAATTTTTGTTCTTGATATTCAGTTAATTCCAAAGATACAATAACTGGTAAGGAAGATGACTCCTAAGAACATATACTTTAAATGTTAAGGGAGAATTTTCATCTTAAGTTCAGGAGGCTTAACAATAGATGAAATTAAACTTTTATCTCCACCTTCCATGGTATCAAACACTTCAAATTTCTCATGAATATACTCCAATTCCTTATTCTTCTCATTATCTGAATCTGTTTCATTTTTCATTTCATCTTCAATTATATTTTCATACTCCACTTTCTTTTCAAAAATCTCTTTAAAATAATCATTTCTCAAATATTCGCATACTTCCATCCTAAAACATGTTGACCTCATTTTTGATGAGGTCTTCCTTTCTTCTTTTTAGTGCTTAGGATCTAGCCTTAGGCTTTTCCTTTGACTATCTTAGAGGACTAGAATTGGGACCCGCCTTTTAGAAATTTAAACCACTTCTAAACTCCCTGCAAACTCCACAAACTTGACTATAGACCCTAATCATCTAGAGGGTTGAAATCAAATGTGGAAGTTTAAAGGATGAGTTCCTATAGGACTCTTTGGCCTTAGGGCCGCCTACAGGTGGCACTGGTCGATGAAGGGGCTGACATACACTACACTTACACACTACATTTCCACACACTTCCTAAAACCACACCCATACCCAACTTGACCTCCTGACTCATGTAGGTGATTCACATGGATGGTCGCTTAACCTAAGCCCTTGGTAGAGGGTTAGGAACAACATAGTGAATGCCTCGAATGAGTCCTTTCATGGCTCATATGGGCTTGAAATGGCTTCATGGCTCAACAAAAATGATTTCTTTCCACCCAAATTCACCCAATCTTCAATTTCCCAAATTTTCAATTTTTGACCCTGGGACCCTACACTCTTAAACCTACCCGAAACCGCTGAATTACCCAAATTTTTGCAAAATCTCCAAATTACCTAAAATTTTCCAAAATCAATCCCAAACACCTCCACATCACTCAAATTGATCATCAATACCCAAAAATACCAAAAATTCCAAGAAAACCCCCCAATACCCTCCAAATACCCAAAATACCCTTCTTGGCCTAAAAATCCAAAAATTCAGAAAATTCCCAGAAAATTCCAGAAAATCCCAAATATTCCCAATTTCATTTTGTCCAACTACACCATGGGCCAATTTTGTCAATTTACCCTACTTTTGTCAAAACCCCCAAATTGACCCATTTTAACCCAAAAGTGGACCCGATGTCAAACCAAACCTACCCAATTGACCCCAATTTTGGTCCAATTCAATTCTAAACTTCAATTCAACATTCCCAATACCAATTTAGACCAAATCCAAGTCCAATTTGGTTGACATTTGGATCCAACTCCACTTTTGGCCTTAAAGCCCGATTTTGACCTAAACCCGAACCTAACCCAAATAGGCCCAAACCTCAAAATCAAAACCCAACCAAAGCTAAAACCTCTTTGAAACACTCCCATAAACATTTCTAAACATTTATTTTACATCAATTTCAACTCTAGCCCAACATTGGCCCAACTTGGCCCACTTGGACCTATATTGGCCCATTCACCAAAAGAATTCAAATCCAACCCAATTCAAGTCCAAACTACCCCAAATTTGCTTCAAGTCACTCATGACACATCCATGAGCTAAACCCAATAATTATTTGGCCCAACCTCTTTACAAAATTTCATCCCAAAATCCATTTTAAAATTCAAGAGCCCACTTTCCTAATCCATCTTAAAAGCCCATCTAAAACCCTTTCAAAAAAGCCCAAAATTCTTCCAAGGCCCATATGACATTTCCCCTCATCATACTTTCAATTAAAATCATCCCTAAGTCCTAAATTCATCATCAAATAATTCCAAATCAAGCCTCATGCCAAATCACCCCTAAATACCAAAATTTTCCTTAAATCCATTTCCATGAAATTGACTTTACTTTTCCCAAGCCAAATGGAGCCATGGAGCCATGCATAAGCCATATGCAAGCCATGAGAGCCTCTTTACATGTCACCATGCCATTTTGGGCAAAAGGAGGAGGCTCTTTCCTTAACTCCTAAAGGTGGTTAACCACTTACATGATTCCACTAAACCATGCTTAAGCCTAATTGTACTTGGATTGTGACTTGACCCCACTAATCAAGCTGATCCAAATCACTTTCTCCTCAGCCTAAACCGGGCCTTGGGTGGTGCACCTAGCCCAAATGGGTGGGTTGACCCATTTAGGTCCAAATCTAGCCATGCCCCATTCCACTTTGGATCAAAGCCTTTACACATGTCCATGGCCGATTGATTGCACAAACCTCCAGCCCACGACCCACCCGACCCCGAGGGTGACCCATGCACAGCCGGCCGGCCACCGAGCCGCCGGAAAACACCATGGCCGAGAGCTCACATGTGAGCCAACATTGAAATTCTCACTTCTTGAGCTGCCCGTCCCTAGTGGTCACCATGGCTGATCTTCTCCTCACCGGAGCAGGCGATCCCAAGCCCTAACTCTCCACTAGGAGGCCCCCGGCCAGCTCTATTTAAACTCCACCCCTCTCGGCCATAAGGGGAGCCAAGCACAAACCTTGCCGAAACTACGCCAAAATTGTTCCAAACCCTTCACCATCCTTAGAGCGGTTGATCCCCGGTGTCGATTTGCCCTAATCCCCACCGACGAGCCCGATTTCTCGGCCGAAATTCCACCCAAAACCGGGACACTTTGCCACGGTGAGCCAATCCTCAAATTGGCTGGTCCTACACCTTCACTTGGACCAAGAGGAGAAGTTTCCCATCGAAAGCCCCATCTCCAGGGCCACCCGGTTGCTCCGGCCTCCGAGTTTTGTGATCGGGCGTGGTCACTTTCATAGCTGAGCGATTCACCGGACCGGGAGACTTCATCCGGAGCCTGCTGGGACCCAATCGAAGGTGCAACAACTCTCGGATTGAAGCCACACTTCTGCGAGCTAAGGTATGAGCTAACTCTCCATCCCGAGCTTCCGGAGATTCTTCATTTCGAATGCCTTAGTTTCGATGCATGTTAGCCGTATAGATGTGTTCGTCTCTTCGAGACGAATCCATGAAGCATAAGAACATGAAAATCCATTGAGAATCGAGTGAGATCTTAGGGATTTAGTGTGGACGGCTCTCGGGTGAGAACACTTGGGGACGATGAACGGATGCCGTCCATTCGATACACGCGCGCACGGACGGCCGGGATTGCGTCGGACCGGGAGACGGTACGAGAACCGCGGGGCCCGGCTGGCTGACTCGGGTGGCGGCGTCGAATGGGAGCGCGACGCGTGTGCGTTCGGAGGCTGCCGAGGTTTCGGCCGGCGCCGCGTGGATAAATAGAAAATTAGGGTATTTTCTAATTTATTTAATTCCTAAACTTCAAAAATCCATATCTTTGTGTAGAAAAATCACAAAAATAAAATAAAAATACCCCCTTGCTCGGTGAACAGAGGAGAATAATGTGGAAAAGAAATCATTTAATTTAATTAAGTATTTTATTTTTTATGATTTATTTACTCTCTGCATACATTTAATTCTCCATGCATGTATACAATTCACCATGGCATGAGACCATAGGGCTTTTGAAGCCTCTGAACTTGGGAACATTCCCTGAATTTTCCAAGGTCGGAGGCCATCTACTGTGAAAAGTTATTTATTTTTCAAATGCATGTTGCTGTTTTGAGTATTTTAATTCCAAAAATTAGCATGTTGTGAAATAAATTCTAGAAATATTTGGTGATGTTCCTTATGACCGAGAGAACCCTAGGAAAAATAAGACTTGAGTTAATTCACTCAGATTAACCCTAATTGGCTTAAACACCCAAAATAGGTCTTTAATTAATTAGAGTTAACCAGGCATCAAATTGACTTGAAATCAATTCTCCACTGACCTTTAGGATCGAGAGGAATCCACCATAAAAATTTGAGGTCGATTGGACTTGGTTAAGCCCACTAATTGGGTTGATTAAGCCACTTAGCCATTTTAAACTTTAAAAATTCATAACTTTTAAAATACTTTTTAAAAATTCACCAAATTGGTTTTGGAGCCTCTCTGATATCAGGGGAACCTAAGAAAATTAAAATTTCAATTTTCTAAAAAAGTTGATTTTTAATAATATTTTAATATTTTTAATAATTAAAAAATAATAAAAAATCACAAAAATAATAAAATTCACCAAAATGTCACATTTTGAATTTTAATCACTTAGGAACAAATCCCACATTTTTCCTAAGTCTATTTAGTGAGATATTAAATTTTAAAGCCCTAGGGTAATTTTAAAATTAAAAAAAAATGTATTTTCTAGCATTTTCACTAAAATAATTATTATAAATCATAGAAAAATCAGAAAATTGCAAAATTTGATTCTCTGGTTTCCTTGATATCAGAGAGATTTTTGAAAAATATAAAATCCATTTTTCAACATTTATTTTATTTTTAAATTAATTAACACTCCAAAACTCAAAATAATTATAATAAAAATAATATAATTCAAAAAATCACCAAAATTGGTCCAAATGCTTCTCTGGTCATTAGGAATGTCCCCTAATTTTCTTAAGGACAGAAACTTTCCCTTGGTCATGTTATCAAATTTTCCTTGAAAATCTCTATTTTCCACCAAAAATAATTATATAAATAAATTAAATACAGAAAAATCACATTTTCTCCTCTCATGTCTTTATTGACATATGAGTGAAGTCACATAAAAATTTCAAGTTCATTTGAGTTCAATTTAGTGAGTTATGAAATTATTAAGCTTAAAGGGTAAAATGGTAATTAAAATCTTTAATCCTTAATTAAAACTTTAGGTTTAATAAAAAGTCAACAAGTAAAATATTTGATCTTAATCTGATTTGGATGATTGAAATTTAAGTAATTAAAGGGTAGCAACCCATTAAATAATTTTAAAATGATTAAACTTTAATTAAATAATAGATTAAATTTGGAAGAATAATAAAATTGGAATTATTAAAATAAGGGATCTTTATTAGGAAGAGATTTATTCTTTAATTTAAAAATCCCTAAATTAATTATATCAACTAATACTCGATTTTTTAATTAAAATGATAACTCAAATTTAAAATATTAAAAGACTTAATTAAATTATTAAAATCTTTTGAAATTTCGATTAAAATTAAAAATAAAGTAAATTAAAGATAAATTAAATTAAGATTAAATTAAATTTAATAATTAAATTAAATTAAATTAAACAATTAAATTAAATTAATTAAAATTAAATTAAATTAAATTAAACAATTAAATTAAATTAAATTAAATAATTAAATTAAATTAAATTAAATAATTAAATTAAATTAAATTAAAAAATTAAATTAAATTAAATAATTAAATTAAATTAAATTAAATTAAATTAAATTAAATAATTAAATTAAATTAAATTAAATCAAATTAATTAAACATCAAATCAAATTAAATTAAATTAAACTAAATATAAAACGACTTGAACACTATTCCAAATTTAAACCACTTTAACTCAAATCAAATCATTTGAATACTAATTTACCCTTGAAAGCTTTGATTAATATAACTCCTAAATAGAACATTAAATGAAGTGTTATCTCACTCATAGGATATTCAAATGTCCTAGTTCATCTGAGCAAGTTAACAAGACTTGAAAACCTCGGATGATCGATTCATTTATATAATTAAATTCATTTGGACTTAAAACAATCCTAGAAATATTGAAAAGATGTTTAAGATTCTTCTTAAGCACTTCCTCAATATGATAGGGTATTTATAAGAACAATTGAATTTGATTATTCTTTGATGAAGAAAATCGTCCTTAAACCAAAACCCAAAGAACCTAGACGTCATAGGAGATGATTAGCTATAGGATTAGGAATTTGGTAGAAAACCATAACCTTTCCCTTAGCTTTACCTAGGAACTTGCTTAAATATTCTAATTGTGTTTTAAGTGCAGCTTGGGATGACGGGAAGACCCTCCAGGTACGCTTTTATTTTATTGCAATTTACTTTCTTGCAATTTACTTTATTGCAATTTACTTTATTGCAAATGCATTTTACTTTTCTTGCATGATAAAACAACAGTTGCATGAAAACCCACACCTTTAGGATAGCCCCTAAAACTGAAACCAAAATTAAGTTAAAAGTCATTGCAAGATAAAATTCACCGCCACAACATTTCAAAATATAAAACAACTCAAAATTTAATCACAAACAGAACACAAAACTACAATTATAACTAAATTAAAACGTCTCGTTGGATGATCGGGAATACCTCGGATGATGTAACCTACGTGTTGCTAACGGGATTTCCCACGGTCTAAATGAAAGTGTGGAACTCATTCAGTTGAGTTTAGCAAATTCATCTGGACTAAGTGAATCCGATAAAAATAATGATGCCGGAAGGATGGAACCGTGGGATCTTAACCGGTGTCGTTATAATCAACTTTAAGATTTGTTTTAAATAAAACATAAAAAAAAAACACCTGGAAATTAAGATTTTCTCTAAACCAAAACACTTTTCTCAACTCCTGATTTATGGTTTCTAAAACTAAACCTCTGCAACAACAAGGAGCTCGGAGCATGGTGGGCAGCACGACCATCGTCATCAGCAAAACCTGAGTCTACTTCGAGCAAAACTTTCCTGGAATTAAAACAACCAAGCCATAGGACTTCGAGGTAGCTTGCACTAGTGCAACATAAATCCTCGACTCTTCGTTAGGCATTTGCATTGCAAATTAAGCCCTAACCGGTCTTAGGATTCAGAGGTAGTCGTCCGATACGACAATAAACCCTCACATCTTCTAAATTTATTTGTTTGATTTTATCATACAAATATAAGCCCTAATTAATTGAAATTAGCAAGATCAAAACATTTAAATAAGTATTAGGACTTTCCTAAATTCAAGCCAAACGATAGGATAGTCGGAAATTATCGAAGTTCACTTCGAATCGGTGATTTCTCCTACCTTTCTTCCTTTGGATTCACAAAACAAAATGTTCCAAAAATTTGATCCATTCCCTATTGAAACTCCAAAGTTCGATCTTTGAAAACCTTAAACTTTGAAATTCTTGAGAGCGAGAATCATTGATTATTATCGAGAGTTTTCTTAGGTGATTCCCGTCACTTAAGATGTAATTAACTATAGGGGCTTGCCCTTATAGGGAATTTTAAAGAACCCGAGTAATATAAACCCTGTTTAATGTTTTCATATTAAGCGAGGGAAACTTGTCGGCTTATAAAATTGGTTCGCGGACCAAACGGATGTCACTAATCTTCTAGTTTATTTAATCAAGCCCCACCATCGAAGCGGTGTGTCTATCCTTAGGGATAGATACACGGTTTGTGGTGCGGTGCTCGTTTATATAAACTATTTGGGATGTGAGGTCGGTTTAATCTCATATCTTAAAACTTTCAAATTTAAAAATTATTTTCAAAATCAAATACTACTTTTCAAATTATTTATTTTAATTAAATTAAAAATTCGCCGACGATTTACGTTAGGCGACCCCTCTTCAAAATAAAACACGACCTAAAATATGCCGACAAAACATTCATTAGCTTTTACAACTGAGGGATACTTCATAGACTTCAAAATATTAAAGGCCACCTCTTGATCATTAACTCTCATAGTTAATTCCCCTTTTTGAACATCAATTACAGCTCTTCCAGTAGCTAGGAATAGTCTTCCTAAAATAATTGGAATATCTTTATCTTTCTCCATGACAAGCACAATAAAATCCACAGGAAAGATAAATTTCTCCACTTTTACTAACACATCTTCTACAACTCCCTTAGGATAAGTAATAGAACGATCAGCTAATTGAAGAGTTACAGATGTAGGAGAAATTTATCCAATTCTTAATCTTTTGAAACTTGATAATGGCATAAGATTAATACTAGCTCCCAGATCACATAAGGCTCTTCCAAAAAACTTTTCACCTATAACACACGGGATAGTGAAACTACCAGGATCTTTAAGTTTTTCAGGAAGCTTTTTCTAAATTATTGCACTACACTCTCCACTAAGTGTAACAGTCTCATGATCCATGAACTTTCTCTTCTTTTTAAGAATATCCTTCATAAATTTCGCATAATCAGACATTTGTTCTAATGCTTCAACAAAAAGTATATTTATTGTTAACTTCTTAAGGATTTCCAAAAAAAATTCCAAATCTATTATCCCTATTCTTCTGCTTCAATGTTTGAGGAAATGGAGGAGGTGGTTTCTCAACAGTAATCTTTATTGGTTCAAGAGGATATTCCAGGTCTGAATAAATCTTATTTGAACCTTTTTCAATATTCGCCTTCTCCTTCTCTTCTTCAACTTCTTTCTGCGTTCTAGTTTCTAATTCTTTTCCATTCCTTAATTGAATAGCCTTAAGTTGCTCCTTGTTTTGATCTTTTGGATATATCTCCACATTACTAGGAAGCATTCCAGAAGGTCTATTATTAAGCGCAGTGAAAATATGTCCCAATTGACTTTCAATATTTTTTATCGCAACACCTTAAACTTGTAATTGGTTACCCATATTCAAAATCATTTCATCTATAGACAACTTCTTATCCTTAAATTGTGGGTTATTATTAAATCCAGGAGGATAAGATTGTCTAAAGTTAGTATTTCCTTGGTTGGTTGAGTTTCCAACTGGGTTTATAGAATTGTATCCCCATTGTGGGTTCACATTAGCATTATTATTATTCCAATTAAAATTTGGGTGATTCTTCCAACCAGAGTTATAATAGTTCGAATAAGGGCTATTAGGTCTATTAATCGCATTCAAAGTTTCATAAGGTGTTTGAGATTCAGTTATCTATGCAAATGAATTTTTCTCTAACACTGGGGATGGTTGAGAATAATTCATTCCATATTGATCTATTTTCTTAGAAAGTGCTGCTATTTGAGAAACTATCATAGTCATTATGTCAGAATCATGAACACTAGCTACTCTTTTAGGATTTACCCGTTCAGAAGGCCATTGAAAATTATTAGTAGTCATCTCTTCAATTAATGAATATGCTTCATCAAAAGGTTTTGAGATTAACGATGCACCAGCAGCAGTATCAATAATTGATCTTAATGATCCCACTAATCCGTTATAAAAAGTTTGAATTATTAACCAATTTGGCAAAGCATGATGTAGACACTTCCTAAGAAGATCTTTAAACCTCTCCCAAGCTTCATATATTGACTCTCCTTCAAACTGACCAAAAGATGTAATATCATTTCTTAATTCAGCAGTTTTCGATGGAGAGAAATATTTCGATAGAAACTTTTGAGAAAGTTCTCCCTAAGTTCAAATAGATCCAGGTGCTAATGAGTTTAACCACGCCTTAGCCTTATCCCTTAAGGAAAAAGGAAAAAGTCTAAGTCTGACAGCATCATTCGACACTCCATCATACTTAAAAGTAGCACACAGTTTTAAAACACTAGCAAGATGTAAATTTGGGTCTTCATTAGATGTTCCTCTGAATTGATTATTTTGTACTATTTGGATAATAAAAGGTTTAAGTTCAAACGAATTAGCGATAACATCAGGATTTTGAATAGTTATATGAATTTCATCTGTTGTTGGGTTAGCATAATCTCTTAAAGGTCTTGGCAAATTTTCAACATTAATATTCTAATTCTCTTGATTATTCACCATTTAACAGTAATTTTCAGTTTGTTTTTGTTGTTTTCTAATTTTTCTAATAGTACGCTACTCTGAATCATAAGGTATCAAACCTACAGATCCACTACTACGCATATAAAATCACACTACAAAGTAAAGGGTTTCAATTACTATAATATCTATAAATAAGTACTGTTTATCTACCTCCCCGGCAACGGCGCCAAAAACATGATCGCAACTTTATATCTTTAGGAAGAATTTATGAAGTTGAATTTATATATTTAGAATGATTTAGTAAAGTCACAAATTCAACGCAAGTATATGTATCATATCAAGTAATATAGGGCTCTACTGGAGTCCTGGTTATTGATCCCACAGGGAGGTGAACGTTCTCTAAATCAGATAATATAGCACTAAAAATCAATACCCAATGTAACTATTACTTAGGTGTACTACCACTAGTTAATGCAAAGTATAATAAAGCTACTACAATTACTTCTAATTACTGAACTATATTAACTAACAAACACACTAACTTATGTGATTTATAAGTTACTTCTATATGAAAAGTGTCTTTCTTCCTGCATAAAGATTATTATGTGTGAATGATGAAGAATGGTAATTATTTGTGTTGTGCCAAATAGGAGCATATTTGCTTCTTTACCTTTAAAAGAGTACCCCCTCTTCCAAGCAAGTGAAGAACACTCTCATATCTTAAGTTTAGTTACTAAATCTAAGGCTAGGCTGGGAGGATACCGACTCTCACTTCGGAGCTCCCACTCACCCTTCACCCGAAGGCTAACCATTGGCTTTAGTTACCAATCTTAAGACCAAATTGGGGATCCCATTCTATCACCATGAAACCTCCAATTTGAAGTCCATCAAAACTCATTTCCCTATTTATTTGTACTTAATCCCCATGAACTATGCAATTCATTCACGAACATTAAATGGTTTCTTCATTTTATTGTAGAACATTTAATTCTTTTGGAATTAATGTTCCTCAACATGTTTAACAATTCAATTGGCCGGATTGAAAATTAAATTAAGTTCCAAATTAAAGAAACATCACAACTTTTATAACACTTAAAGGGCACATCATTTCCACATCACCACATCATAATTACTTCATGCAAGAAGAAAGGCAAGGGAGACTACTCACTAACCATGGAGAAGATATAAAAACACATGGATTCTATATGTAAAAGAAGAGTCATATAAACTATAATAGTAAATACAACTTATCTCTTTCTCTTCCCCAAGAAAATTCCTTCAAAGTCCCCTTGATTCCTTTTCTCTTCCTTGCAACACTTGATTCTCTCCTTGGAATAAATATGAAGAAGCAATCTCTCACTTTACTCCCTCTTCTCCCCTCTTTAGAGAAGAATCTCTCTTAAAATCACAAACCCTAACTCTCTCTCACACTTTCCTCACACTCTCTACAGCAATTCTTTTCTCTTCCTCCTCTCTATTTTCATCTTGGACACTTAATTTAATGTTATGAATGAATTCCCCAAGAGTTTCTTCAAGCACCTCTTCCAAAATCTGCCAAAACTTTTGAATTTAAAGTGAACCGACATAAGATGTCGGTGGCGCCCGATCGTGCTAATTAATTCTGAAGACTCTTGAATAGGGCGTCGGCGGCGCTAGGGCTGTTTTCTTCCAAATTGCTCCATTTTACTCTAAATTCATTCGTTTTTGCATCTTTTCTCTCCAATCACCTATAATCATCATACTTGCAACAAATCATGAAAAATACCTTCCTTTAAAGTGCAATATCACCAAAAGTAGGTAAAAACATATAGCTAAAAGAGTATATATTTTTGGAGCATCAGCTGTTCCGGTGGCTAGGTTGGCTGGCAAGGACAGGGAAGGTGGCGGCAGGTGCAAGGGAGTGTAAGGGGTGCCACAGTGCATATAATTAGGCATGATGGTTTCTTATTCAAGAGTTAAGGGGAGACATAGGCTAGCCATAAAGAGGAGGATCCATTGGTCCCTAGGTGAGGGACCTTTGGTCCATGGCTCAATGGACTGGGGTTAGGTCAAATTAGACTAGTCCTAGGGGGGTCCTAAGGTTGGCCGCCATGGAGCTGGTTTGGTCAATTTGGTTCAATTGGGTTCAATTTAGGTGTCATTAGGTCATAGGATCAATTTAGGTCACATTGGATTTTGGTTAGGCTATCTTGGGTTTAAGCTTGATTTGGACCAAATTGATTGAGCAACATTGTGTATATGATTGTAATAAAGATTTTTCATGAAGACTTGGAGTGATTTTGAGTTCATTTGGGGGTTCAATTTGGTGGATTTTGGGATTTTGGTCAATTTGGGGCAAGTTTGGCCAACTTGGGTTTAGATTTAGCTAGGGTTGGGTCCAAGGCCAATTTAAGGCTCTAAATGGTCTAGGGGAATGTGGTGAAGAGCCCCCAACATCAATTGAGTGGAAATGTTAGGAGTAGAGCAATCAATTTAAAAGATTTTAGGCATATCGCTTGTTTGGGGCAAAATTGGGCAAACTTGGTTCAAGTGGATTTGGGTGAGACTTTGGCTCTAATTGGGGGCAATTGATAATTCAATTCAATTTAGGGGAGTGTTATGAAGGGTTTAGGATTGAAATTTTGGGGAATTGGTTGACATTGGGTCAATTTGGGGATTTTGGACCATTTAGGTCAAATAGGGGATTTTGGGTTTTAAGTGAAATTGAACTCAAATTTGGGTCAAATTGAGCTTAGATTTGGTTTAGTTTGTCATTGAAGATATTGAATTAAAGTTTAAAATTGAAATTGGGCAAGATTGGGATTAATTGGGTAGACATTGGATTTAATTTGAGCACTTTTGGGTTAAATGGGTCAAATTAGGACTTTTAGTTAAATTGGGCTAAATTAGCCAAATTAGGTTATGTAGTAGTTGAGAGAAATAAAATTGAGAATATTTGGGAGAATTTATGGGAATTTTTGGAATTTTTCGAATTTTGGGCTAAGAGGGGTATTTTGGTCATTTTGGGGATTTTTTTTAGGAAACTTGGCAATTTTGGGCAATTTTGGTCAATTTGAGCGGTAGGAAGTATTTTGGAATGATCTTTGGGAAATTATGGGTAGTTTGGTTGATTTTGAAAATTTTGGGGGATTTAGGGTTTTGGGGGGATTTTAGGTATTTATGGTATTTTAGGACAAAGGGGTTAGAAATTTGGAATGTTTGGGAAAATGAGGTTGGTTGAAGGTGAGTAATGTGGAATTGTTTAAATTGAACCATGGACCAAGGGTCGCCCTCATTTGGTCCTCTATGTGTTGGTACTAGCCAAACCCTAGCATGAGGCTAAGAGTTTGGGAAAACCACTTACATGAGTTTCCAAAGAGTTAGGGAACAAAAAGGTGATGTGCTTTATTTAGGGTTGTGAGTGTGAAGTGTGAGTTTGGCGAAAGCTCCATATCTCCCAGGGTAGATACTATGGTCTGACCACCTATAGTTAACTTCCCCTGGGCTTCCTTATGCTTGGTCTCTTCCTCCCAAAACTGGAGGTTAGGCCTTAAGCATATGAAAAATCCCAGTGAAGTAAGAAAAGTTTGAATTTCTATGGGGAGGGTTCCATAACTAGTCTTCGAAGATAGTTACAAGGAGAGTCCTATGGCTAGAACCTAGGCTATTCTAAGGAAGACTAGACCTCAAGCAAAAGTGAGGTCAACAAATGGACCCCTAATAGGTGTGGTGTGCTGAGTAAGCACACTGCACGTATTAGTGTTGACCGACAAGATTAACATAACCAACACAATTGCCTGAGTCAAAACTTAAGACAAACACGGGATTTAGCGAGGAAATTTCCACTGAGGATTAGGAGATAGACCTTCATGTCCTAGGAACTCTCGTCGGGGAAGGAAAATGGAATACCTTCATGAGAGAAGCTCTGGATTTCAAGCTTTCAAACTCTGAAGGAGTCCGATCCGAATCGATTTGGAGTTGGAATTTGTATTCAGAATTAGGATTTAGAATTTAGATTTGATTTCAATTTAAATTTTGAGTTTGAATTTTAATTTTATTTTGAGTTTTCAATTTTAACTTTAAGTTTCATGGAATTTATAAAAATTTCAGAATTCATGAAATTTTAAATTTGAAGATTTTAATTTTGTGGGAAATTTTATGTGTAGAGGGGAAATCGGAATTTCAGTACCTATCCCAGAAGGATGAGAACTGAAATTTAGGTTCCAGCCTCAGAAATGAGAATAGGAATTTCAATACCGACCACGGGATTTTGTGGGTGCTAAAAAATTTCTCGAAAGGGAAATGGAAAATTAGGGAATTTTGAGGGAAATCAGACGACTAAGCTCCATTCCCGGAATTTTATAAAAGGCGGAAAATTTCTTTGAAGGGAGATGGAAAATTAAGGAATTTTGAGAGAAATCGAACGACTAAGCCCCTTTCCCGGAATTTCATGGAAGGCAAAAAATTCCTTGGAAGGGTGATGGAAAATTTTGGAATTTTGAGAGAAATCGGGTGACTAAGCTTCGTTCCTAGAATTTCATGAAAGACGTAAAAAAAATTTTTGTGTCCATGCAGTCCGTCATCATTGTTGGTCAGTAGTATCTGAGTCTTTTGATTTTCATCTTCATTTTCGGTCCCAACTGGTGAGCACCACACAAACCGGCATGTAATTCTTTGATAATTTTCTGTGCTTCTGCTTTGCTGAGGCATCTGAGCCATATCTGATCGAAGGATCTTCTGCACAAGACACTGTCAATTAAGGCATATGAGAGAGCTCTTTTTTGAATCTGATGTGTTGTTGATTTGTTTTCTGGCAACTTTCCTATTTGCAAATATTCTATCAATGGCTAATGCCAATCTTCTGTATCATTTGCCATTGTGGCTGCTATCTCTTCTTTTCCAATCTTGTTTAGACTGTCGAGGTCGATCTGTGACAAACATGACGTCTCTGTACTGTAAGATCTATAGAATCTTTGGGTATACAAGCTAACTCTTTAGCAATTTTAGCTAATGCATCAGCGCGGACGTTGTCTGCTCGAGGAATTCTATAGATGATCACACTTGGGATCTGCTTGAACAGTTTCATTGTGTACCGGTGGTATTCCTCTAATCTTGGTTTCAGAATTTTGTGTTGTTTTGCCACTTGTTGAATGACGAGTTGTGAGTCGCCATAAATGGCTATGTCCATTATTTCCATCGGTATTGCTAATACCAAACTGGTGATTAGAGCTTCGTATTCTGCTTCATTGTTGGTACACGGCTCTGACAAATGATAGGAGAATCTTAGCATGGCCTAATTTGGAGTCACAAAGATTAAACTGATTCCTGCTTTGCCTGGTATCATTTTCTATTATCCGTTATCTCTTTTGGCTGATGATGCTCCATCGAAGTACATTTCCCAACATCTGGCACTAGTCTGCTCTATTTTTAGTATTTGTTTGTCTGGTAGTTCGTCGTTGAGTGGGAACCCAGCTGGCAGTGGGTGTGCTGCAAGAAAATCTTTGAGAATCTGCCCTTTAATAGCGCGAAGGGGCACAAAAGTTATGTCAAATTGTAATAATATCATTGACCACCTTGCTAAGCATCTGGAAAGTGTTTGTTGGGTCATCAAAAATTTCAATGGGTTAACTTTCGAGATCAGGTTGACCTTATGGGATAAAATGTAATGTCTAAGCTTTAGAGCGGCGAAAACTAAATCCTGACAATGTTTCTCAAAAGGAGGATACTTTACTTCTGCCGGTATTAGATGTAGACTTAGGTAGTAGAGTGTATTTTCTTTACCCTCATCATTGACTTGGGCAAGTAAGGCTCCGAGGGACTCGTCCAAAGCCGCAGTATAAAGTATCAACTATCTACCCGGGATAGGGGCTGCCAAAACAGAAGGTTTCGTTAGAATCGCTTAATATCTTCGAAAACTCGTTGACACGGCTCCCCCCAAACAAATGTGATATCCTTTCGAAATAAGTTTGAAAAGGAGAGACACCTTCCTGACAAATTAGATATAAAGTGTCTTACATATGCCAATTTTCCTTGAAAAGAACGTAGTTGTTTCATGGTTCGAGGGGGAGGCATTTCTAATATCGCTTTAATCTTTTCCGGGTTAATTTTGATTCCTCGATTACGGATAATAAATTCTAGAAAATTTTAAGAGGTAACGATGAAAGCGTATTTTAAGGGATTTATCTTTAGATTATATTGTCGTATCGCTCAAATACGATCCTCAAATCATTTAAGTGATTATCCTTTACTTTTCTCTTAATGACCAAATCATCCATGTAGCATTCCACTTGGTTGTGAATGAGTTCGTCGAAGATCTTGGTCATTGATCTTTGGTATGTTGCTCCTGCATTCTTCAATCCAAATGGTATCACGATGGAGCAGTAAATTCTGATCGGGGTTTTAAATGTTGTAAGTGTTGCATCTTCTGGAGCCATCTTGATTTGATTGTAACTTGATGATCCATCCATGAAAGAGAAAATTTTATGTGACGTCGCGATGTCTACCATTAACTCTAGTATCGATAATAGAAACTCGTCCTTTGGGCATGCTTTATTCAAATCCCTGAATTTGACACACACTCAGATCTATCCATTTTTCTTCTTTGCTGGCCCGATGTTAGCTAGCCATGTCAGATATTGTTCTTCTATGATAAAGTTAGCATCTATTAATTTCTTTAGCTCTGTTGTAACTTGTTGTTCGATTTTGAGGCACATTCTTCTGGGAGCCTGCTTCACTGGTGTCATATTTTGATCCACTCCTAGTCGATGAACTACAACCTAATGGATAGTCCAGGCATTTTGTCATAACTCTAAGTGAAGCAACCTTTAAATTCTGACAGTAACCTGTCCAAGTCTGTAACCTCTTCTTCGTTGAGCAACGAACTTATGAAAGTTGGTCGGGGCTGCTCCATAGTCCTGAGATTGATTTGCTTTAATTCTTCCATAATTGATTTGATTTTTCTTCGAATTTTGGCGGAGCCTCTTCTATTGGTTGATCTTCGTATTCATCTTGGATGTTCAGGCAATCTTCCACTGGATGACTAGTAACAACCATGAAAAATCTCAAGTCATCGACGGGTCCGATCGTACCAAACCCAAGACCATCTTTCGAGTTAAATTTCTTTCCTTTTGTGTTCCATAATTTTTCAAATGATTGTAACTTATCTTTTGGCATTTTTTTTGGCACATCTCCTTGTTGAATTAACTTTTGTACATAGGGCAAAACGTAACCAAAAGATAATTCCATAAATTCATTAGAATCGCTTTCTTCGAGAGTTATATAAGGTTTAGAAGAAGAAGGAGAAGCTTTATAAAACTTGATCAGTTTAAAACCATCATTATGGACTTCCTTGACTTCCATTCTCTTGATCTTTTGAGGATAGATCGAAGTTAGAGTCATGGCTTTCACATAATGATTAATCTAATCATACATTGATTCATATTCATCTCTTTCTGTATCATCCGTAGAAATCTCAAATTGAGGCTTCTTCTCACTTATCATCATTGTTTCTTTATCCTCTTCGGAGCTTCCTTCTACTTCAATGATGATTGGCGGTTTCGTCCGTTCAACACTCTGGTGAGTTCTTCCTCGACCACGTCCCCTGCCTCGACCTCGGATGTGTGGGCTAAAAGAACATCCACCAACTCATTGCGAAGGAGTGGCAGGAGGTCGTTGAACTGAAGCCGTATGGTCCCGCTCTCGTAATTATTTTGAATCTTCTGCTTTACTTGTCACAATTTCTCTTGAAAATATTGTTTTCTTTGGGGAGCGTAGTAGGCGACATCTTTGTGAATGCCTACTTCACGTATTCAAAAAGTTTGTAGGTCTCCATTAACGTAATGTTCTTGTCCATCCTTTTAGTACTTGATGCTTTGGTGAAGCGACGATGGGACCATATTGTACTCGTGAAGCCACGGCCGACCAAACAGGGTATTGAACGATGTATCCACATCGATGACATGGATTTTTGCAGTTGTTACTAGATTTCCAACTTTCATTTGTAGCATTATAGATCCGAGGGCTCTTTCTCCTTTCTGGTTGAATCCTCTTAGCATCAATTTATCCATGGAAAGTTCTCGAGCATCGATGTCGAAGTAGGCTAACGTCCGTACACTCATTATATTGAGCAATGCTCCAAGATCCACTAACACTCGGAAAGTACGAACCTGACAATGATGACGGAAATGTAGAGTAGATGGTTGTGATTGGCTGTACCGAGTAGCAAATCTTCATCAGTGAGATTAAGCCAGGCTGTTCTTTTAAAGTTTAAACTCCATCTAAGGATGTGCTAGCCAACTGTGCTAAGCAAATATCCAAATCAAGTAGATCTTTGATCAGATTTTCTTTCATCTCCTTTTATAGGATCAGAGCATCGTAAATGCTTAGTTTGGCTGGTAACTTCGTGAGATGAGCTAGCACATTGTAATCCACTTTGTTTGAATTTTCAATTCGTCTCGCACTTGTACTTCTTTCGTTGCTGAAGACTCTTCTTCTTGAGTAATTGTCTGTTTTCCTTTATCCGTTGGAGCTGTTGTTGGCAGTAGCATCTTGCCACTTCTTAAATGTACTTCTGTTATTTCTTCTTCTTCTTGACCCAAGGATCCTTCCATTACTGTATCTGGCTCTTACATATCTGAAAAGTCCACATTGATGGCAAGTGGAGCTCCTTTGCATTCGAGGATTGGCTCCTCGCTTCCGGTGATATCATAGCCGGTATTGTCAATATCTTCTTCGTTCTTGTCAACATTCCCATCGGGAACAATCATGATTTCAGGATCATTTTAGGAATCAAAATCGGGGTTAGAGAGGTTATGATTAGTTACGTCGTCACTAGAGACAGTAAGATCGTAGCCAACATCATTTATATTATCATTATGAGACCCTGGAGGGGCATAAAGATAATGGTACTAAGTCAGGGGTTCGAGGGGTTTCACTCCTGAATCTAAAAAAACCAATCTAACAGAGGCAGCCTCTATCCTACCCTTCGCGCTATTGTCCTTAATCTCATTCATCATCTGCTTCTTCCTCCATTCTTGTCGTGGTGGCTTCCTTGGTGAAGCCTTCGCCTTGGATTGTACTGGTGGCAGACTTCGGACAACAACTTTCTTTGGAGCAGACTGGATCTGATCCAGGACTTTCTTAAGCTCATTCCAAATTGTGCTCCATCCACCTTTGCCAGCATACAGATCGATTGGAGAGATTGGCTAGGCTAAAATCACATTTATATAACCTCTTTCAGGTTCTTTCATGTATTCCTTTGGTATCATTATATTCCCTTCCTTGTAATTCTGATCAAGCCAATCCTTGAAATTGAAGCAGCTCTCTATAGTGTATCCGAGCATCCTGTCATAGGGGCAGAAGTTTGGCTGATCCTTCTTGTCTACCGCCTCCGGCTTCTTCAGCCCGGGCAATCTAAACTCGGGCTTCTTCATTAGATTCTTGAACATCTTTGCTACGACATCATCTTTAAAGGAGTAGTTTCTGCACAGCCGTTCTGACATTGTCAGACCCTATCGTCCATCTATCCTATATGACCTCTGCTGCTGACCAGGCTGACTACTCTGTTGTGCACGAGGCTGACTATACTACTGAGGCTGACTGTAATGAGGCGACTGACTGTGTTGCTACTCTGGCTGAATCCTCATCGACTGCTTCCCTTTGTCAACCGTTGCCACTACGCCTAACCTCTTCTTGTACGCCTTAGTCGGTTTTGTTTTCTCTGCCTTTTCTGCAGGTTCCATGTGCTTGACTTCTTCTTGTAAGCCATTGGCGTTGCTAAGTAACTTCTCGAAAGACTTGATGGTGAGACCCTTAAGCATGAAGGCTACTGGACCGTGGATACTCTTGAGTAGTATCTCGATCGTGTGATTTTCTTGTAGCTGAGGTTCACATTTCATGCTTAAGTTTCTCCATCTGAGAATGTAATTGACCAAATTCTCGTCAGGCTTCTGCCACTCCAACACAAGATCTCTTATAGTAACATGATGTCGAGCACTGTCAAATCTTTTCACGAATAGTTTTCCATTTCTACAAAGGTCTTTACTGAACCATTGGGAAGCTTGGCATACCGATCGAAATCTATTCCTGATAAGCTGCTGATAAGCTGACGAAACAACAAAGCTTCACTTCCTCTTGTGTTTCAACAGCTAGTTCTGAAATGTGCTATGTGTTTATGAGGATTCCCTGTTCTGTCGAACGTTTTGAAAGTCGGGGGCACGAAGCCTTTAGGGTAAGGAATGGCATCAAACTCCTCCGGGTAGGGTCTACCCTTTAAAACTGATGCACCTCCTTTAGACGGAGGCAAGGCCTCCCGAACTTGTTGTTCAACCAGCTATTTAATGTCTTTCTCTGGCAGATTCAAAGTCGGATTTCTTCTTGGTGGTTCGTCTTCATTGGCTGAAGCGACCTCCCTTCTTTCATCGACGATGTGTATGATTTCAGGTTGGTTAACCTCAAGAGATGCTGTTGGTCATGATTGTGATTGTCCGTGGAGTGTAGTCATGGCGGTCATGGCAGCGATCATCTCCTCTATTCTTTTCTCCATGCGGTTAATCTGTTCATCTCTTGTCAGGACGGTCCTCCGCAGCTCATCCGCGGTGTTCTCCTCACAAGGAGCATAGCGCGTAGATGACGTGGACCGAGTTTCAACCATATTGATTTCCATGAATTATTCATCTATGTAATCTGACAGAAAGTAATCTTCATCATCAATATCCAACCCTCTTTGTTTAGCTAACTCAGAAATTTCTGCCTGAAGCTTTCAAACTCTGTCATCTGTTTTCTTCTTAGTCAGCTTTAAGTCTGTAGGTTTCCCTATGCTATCACTCTTTTCTGCAACTGATTCAGAAGAAATGGCGGTAGTGACAATGGAAACATCGGACTCATGATTCATTTTGTGCTCAGCAAACCTTCCAGAATGTACAAGTACAACACCTCTCCGCAACCACACTTTCCTCTTAAAAGTTGACGTCCTGAGACAAGGTGTCTTGGTGGGGACATCGGGATGATGAGGGGAAGTGTGCTCCCTAGTGTGTAGACCATGTACAGAGGAGAATACTCCTTTCTCATTCTTTCTCCTTCAGGGTTTCTCGTGATCATTGACAGTTGGTACTTTTGGACCCAGCCGAGACTTGACTGACTTGCTTATAGTAGTATCATTTGTAGCAGCTGTATCAACACGCTTCCCCAAAAAGTGTTTGATGAATACTCAGACGGTTATTTCCATTTCCAGAATTTTATCTTTGATTTTAGGGGATATTGTACATCCCATCCTCTTGAGAAGTTTGGCGACGGAATACCCCTCTATTTCAGATAACCTTTGTAGAAGGGTGTGAGCTCGGGTGATAGGTGTGGGCCTTCCCCTCACCTCATCACGACTGTGTGGTACTGGAAGTGTAGCGGCAATCTTATGGAGACTTTCATTTCCAGTAGTGCCAACTAAAGGGTGGAACCTGCTGCCTCGAAGAAGAGGAGACGTATCTGGTAAACCGAGTTCCTCCTATTGAGGAATCTCATCAATTACTGGCAGATTTACAACTTGTGTTCTAGCGGCCCTGCGCATCCTGCATTTGCGGTTTATTCTTTGAGATTTGGTTAGTAGGGGAGGTCTAGAACTTGATCTAACTTTGAAGACTAGCGACAGAGCAGTGAGGGTATTTTCAAAATCATCTTCTAGCAGAATTTCTTTTCCTTTGGCAGACAGGAAAGTAGCTGCGGTGACGGCGAAGCCTGTGGCAGTAGAGGTGACAACTCTCATTGGCACAGAGATGGTTGTCATGACGGGTGCAGCGATTATTTTCACCTTCTTAGCAGAAGTGAAATCTTCATGGGAGTTCAGGTCGAACTCAGCATACGGCTCTTATATTTTGGGAGTGGCAACTTTCACGACCATGAACGGGGTTTTTTCGAGCACGACTTCAAACTCACTGAAGCCTGTCCCGAACCGAATCATCGGTACTGTAAGACGGGCTTCGCGAGAGGAAGGCATGTTGTAGGAGAAATTCAGTGTGGGGGCTGACAACTTTAACTGCTGATGAAACAATCTGAAGGTTAGTGAGGGCCAAAAACCCTTTCATCATAGTGTAAATACTACGAAAAAGGTTGTTCTGTGGACTGGGAAAATTTTCATTTTATTATCTTTTTATTTATTATTTTTTTTTAGATTTTCACCTGTTAGTTAAAAGGTGCTTTAAGTTTTAATGAAGAGTGGGTCAATCTACCGAAGACAGGATTAAACCCTAGAGGTATAGAAAGGAAGGTGAAGTATGGGATCCTATCGGAGGTCCCCTTCATAGTGCAGATTGCCCTAGCGAGATTTGCTCCCTGACACACCTATTGGGGGTCTGACCCCACAAGATCAAAAGGAAAACCTAGAGACTCTTGAACCCTTCTGTTTAGGAGTGACTAAACAGGTGGTCCTGAAATCCAAAGGAGTAGACCACACTTTCCCAAGAAAAGAATGGGTAAAGTATGTTAACGAAAATTTGATAGTCGAAAATTCAATACGTGAATGGCTCCAATTTTGAAACATTTTATTTTATCAGAATCCAAATGAGAGAAGGCTAGAGGAAGAACACAGATTTAAGGGAAACCTTGATGTCCTCCTGAACTATCCTATAGTTCAGCTTTCAATTTTAGAAATGAAGTTATTTAAATTTCAATCCTACCAATTAATTAAAGGAATTACATTCACATAATACCCGATTGTGCAAATAATCTGAAAGATGGGAGGATTTATGTCGTATCAGATGACAACCTCATAATCCTAAAATGAATTAGGGCTTATATTGCACAGTAGAACTGTACAAAGGCCTAAAAGAAAATATGAGGATTTATGCAGAACTAGGAAAGCTACCTCAAAGTCCTATGACTTATTGTTTAGACTAAAGAAAAGTTTTGTTGATGTAGACAAGTTTTGTTGTTGAAGATGGCCGTGCTGCCCACTATACATGCTCTAAACTCCTCATCGTAGCAGGTTTAGTTTAAAGAATTTTCAATTGAGGAGAAGAGAGAAGTGTAATGTTTTAGAAATATTTAAAAATTGAGATGTCTTAATATTTTATTAGGGGAAAATTAAATTTGATTATAACAACACCAGTTAAGATCTCAGGGTTCTATCATCCCGGCACCGCTATTTTCATCGGATTCACTAAGTCCAAATGAATTTACTAAACTCAATTTAATAAGTTCCATACTTTCATTCAGGCCGTGGGAAAACCCTGTTAGCAACATGTGGGTTACCTCCTCCAAGGAATTCCCGATCATCCAACGGGACGTTTTAATTTAGTTGCAATTGTGGTTTTTTTTGTTTTGCTTGTGACTAAATTTTGAGTTTTTTTATATTTCGAATGTTGTGACGGTGAATTTTATCTTGTTGTGATTTTTAGTTTAGCTTTGGTTTTGATTTTGTGGCTATCCAAAATTACATTTTTGCCCTTAAGGTCATATCACCACATAATTCATCAATATTAATTCAAATGACTTTGGTATTTTTATTCTACCTTACTAATGAACTCGTTAAAATATCAGAGGAGAAAATGTGATTTTTCAAAATTTAATTTATATATTTATTTTAATGTAAAAATAGAGTTTTTTTAGTAAAAATTCAATAACTTAATCAAAACAAAATATTTTACTTTAAAATGTTTACTGGAGGTAAACCCAGACAAGAGGACCACTTGGACCAAATTTCATGATTTTTTAAAGTTCATTTTAATTATTAGAATTATTTTAATTTCTAGAGTTTTAAATAATTATAAAATATTTTAAAAGTTCACAATTCAATTTTATATTTTTCAAAAATCGTTCTGAGGTCAGGAAACCCAGAAAAATAAATTTCATATTTTTTTTTATTTTTATTTTAATTTATAGAATTATTTTAGTGCAAAATTAAGGAAATTCATTTAAGCCTTTAAAAATTAATATCTTGACTTAGGGACTTAGGAAAATTATGGAAATGGTTCCTAAATGATTAGGAGACCAAATGTGACAATTTATGATTTTTAATATTTTTGTGATTTTTAACATTTTTAAATTATTTAAATATTAAAATATGTTCAAAAATGAAAATTTTATAAATATTTGAATTTTATTTTTAGAAAATCCCTCTCATCACAAAGAAATCCCAAAATTAATTTTATAAATTTTTAGTAGTATTTTAATTTGGGCTTAATAAAATCATTTAACTTATTAAATTAATTCCAAATGACTTCAAAATTTTTAGGGGAGTTCCTTTGTCCCTGAAGCACAGTAGAGAATCATTTTTAGGTTATTTTGATTTTTATTTTATCTTAATTAATTAAGAGTTTGTTTTAGGTCAAGTTGATGATTAGTGCATATCTTAGTGATTTAACCCATGAAATAATTATCGTAGGATTCTCTGATCATAAGAGACCTACCAAAATTTACTTTGCATTTTTTTTATTATAATTTTTATACCAAAACAAACACAATAACTTGAAAAACAGAGATCGTCTCACAGAGATCTCCCTAGACTTTGGAAAAATCAGAGAAGGTCCATTATGACAGATAGAATAAGACCCCCAAAGCTCAAGCCATGGTGAAATGTATGGGTCAATGGAGAATTAAAAGACTGAAATTAGTATTTAAATTATTCAAAATAAAATATACAACAAAAACATTTAAAACCATTTCCACATTGTTCTCCTCTGTTCACTGAGCAACCGGGTATTTTTATTTTATTTTTATAATTTTTCTAGGAAAAGATATGGATTTTCTAAGTTCTGGTGAATTAAATAAATAAGAAAATATGGATTTTTCTACTTAACCACGCGGCGCTAACTGGATCCTTGGCAGCTGCTAAAGACCACACATCGCTCTACCACTTAACGCCACCATCTGATTGGGATACCACGCAGCCGTGCTTTTTGTACTTGATCTCCTTCCAACTCCATCCTGGCCGTCCAAGCATTCGATCCGACGGTGCTCATTTATCATCTTGGACTGTTTCATCCCGAGAATCGTTCACACTAAACCCCTAATATCTCAGCCTAGACTCAACCAAATCACTTTGGGTTTGATCCTATGGACTCTTCTAAGCATGGTGAACATATCCATATGGCTAATCACAGTTTAAATTAACCCTAATTACGTGAAGAATCCAGAGAAGCTCGCAAAGAAGAATGAGGAAATACCTTGGCTCTAAAAAATGAAGCTTTGATCAGAGATGCTCTACACCTTTGTTGGAATCCCAGAAGCTCAGGGATGAAGCTTCTTATTCTGGTGAATTTCCTAGGTATGAAAGTGACCACGACCAATTTCGAGCTTTGATGGAATTCTGGTGCAGAGGCCTTCAGTGATGGGGATTTGATGGGGGAACTCCTTCTTTCACTGTTGTGCAGGTGTTAGTGCAGTTAATTTGGGTTTGGTGCTGTGTAGAGGTGTATTGGAAAGTGTCCTGGTTTTCAGCCAAGTTTAAGCTCTGAAATTGAGCTCAGGCAGTAGGAACCAGAGGGGGAAATGGCTGGAATGGTCAAGTCTAGGGGAGCTCTGGTGAGATTTGGGCAGGGTTTGGTTAAGAAATTTTCAGCACTTGGATTTTGGCCATGAGGGGGTGATTTTATAGCCTTGGCCAATTGGCTGAGCTCAAAGCCTGGCTTTGGGTGCTTTAGGAAGCTTAGGGTGAGGGCAGACCATTGTCATTGATAACTGAGGTGATCCCTTACTGACAATATTCAATTTTGAATTTTAAGGGGTATGGGGGCACTCGGGCTGAGCTGTTCCGGCGGCTAGGGCAGCCAGCAAGGATAGGAAAGGTGGCTGACAGGTGCAAGGGAGTTAAGAGGTGCTACAGTGCATTTAATTAGGCATGATGGTTACTTATTCAAGGATTAAGGGGAGACATAGGCTAGCCATAAAGAGGAGGATCCATCGGTCCCTAGGTGAGGGACCTTTGGTTCATGGCTCAATGGACTGGGGTTAGGTTAGGTCAGACCAGTCCTAGGGGTCCTAAGGTTGGCTGCCATGGAGTTGGTTTGGTCAATTTGGTTCAATTTGGTTCAATTTAAGTGTCATTAGGTCATAGGCTCAATTTAGGTCACATTGGATTTTGTTTAGGCTAGCTTAGGTTTGAGCTTGAGTTGGACCAAATTGATTGAGCAACATTGTGTATATGATTGTAATAAAGATTTTTCATGAATACTTGGAGTGTTTTTGAGTTCATTTGGTGGTTCAATTTGGTGGATTTTGGAATTTGGTCAATTTGGGGCAAGTTGGGTCAACTTGGGTTTAGGTTGAGCTAGTTTTGGGTCCGAGGCCAATTGAAGGCTCCAAATGGTCTAGGGGAATGTGGTGAAGAGTCCCCAACATCAATTAGGTATAAATTTTGGGAATAGGGCTATCAAATTAGGAGATTTTGGGCATATGGCTTGTTTGGGTCAAAATTGGGTAAACTTGGTTCAAGTGTATTTGGGAGAGACTTAGGCTCCAATCGGGTTAATTGACGATTCAATTCAATTTAGGGGAGTATTATGAAGGGTTTAGGATTGAAATTTGGGGGAATTGGTTGACAGTGGGTCAATTTGGGGATTTTGGATCATTTAGGTAAAATTGGGGATTTGGGTTTTAAGTGAAATTGAACTCAAATGTGGGTCAAATTGAGCTTGGATTTGGTTTATATTGTCATTGGAGATGTTGAATTAAAGTTTGAAATTGAAATTGGGCAAGATTGGGATCAATTGGGTAGACATTTGATTTAATCTAAGCACTTTTGGGTTTAATAGGTCAAATTAGGACTTTTGGTTAAATTGGGCTAAATTGGCAAAATTAGGTCATGTGGTAGTTGAGATAAATAGAATTAAGAATATTTGGGAGGTTTTGGGAATTTATGGAAGTTTTTGGAATTTTTTAAATTTTGGGCTAAGAGGGGTATTTTGGTCATTTTGGGGATTTTTTGGAAAACTTGGCAATTTTGGGTAATTTTGGTCAATTTGAGTGGTAGGAAGTATTTTGGAATTATCTTTGGGAAATTATGGGTAGTTTGGATGATTTTGGAAATTTTAGGGGATTTTAGGGTTTTGGGGATATTTTAGGTATTTAAGGTATTTTGGGGTAAAGGGATTAGAAATTTGGAATGTTTGGGAAAATGAGGTTGGTTGAAGGTAAGTATTGTGGAATTGTTTAAATTGAGCTATGTAACAAGGGTCACCCTCATTTGGTCCTCTATGTGTTGGTACTAGCCAAGCCCTAGCCTGAGGCTAAGAGCTTGAGAAAACCACTTACATGTGTTTCAGAAGAGTTAGGGAACAAAAAGGTGATGTGCTTTATTTAGGGTTGTGAGTGTGTAGTCTGAGTGTGTTGTAAGCTCCAGACCTCTTAGGGTAGATCTTATGGTCTGACCACCTATAGGTGACTTCCCCTGGGCTTCCTTATGCTTATTCTCTTCCTCCCAAAACTGGAGGTTAGGCCTTTAGCATATGAAAACTCCCAGTGAAGTAAGAAAAGTTTGAATTTCTATGGGGAGGGTTCCATAACTAGTCTTCTAAGAAAGTCACCAGGAGAGTCCTATGGCTAGACCCTAGGCTATTCTAAGAATGACTAGGCCTCAACCAAAAGTGAGGTCAACATGAATTTGTTAATATCAATGTTTCGTGTTTTCTGTGTGTTTTGAATATGGCTTGGCATTTTATCATGAATTTTGATATGGCAATAAGAATTTGAAAAAATAGTATTGGATTTATTAATAGCAATATTTTGGGTGTTCTGCATGTTTTGTAAAAGCTCCTAAAGTATATTGTTGTTATATCAAAATGGTGTTTAATTTCTTAGGTTGCTTTGGCGTCTAAATTGCCTTTAGTGATGGCCTTAGATTACTGTTACATTTGTGACAAAGCTCATGAAGTGGTTGTTGTTATGACCTTCGCATTGCATTTCTTCTTTATGGTTTCTGCATTACCTATTTTTCTTATATGGAGTTGGATTGTAGAGTTATGGGTAATGCTTCATTACCTCTTTCTAGTTTGAGTTTTTATTGAAATGAAAGCCATTTGGCCCAAATATTTATGAAATTGTAAAAGCACAAAACTTGTTGTCATTTCTTATGTTCATGGTTATTAAAATCCATAAATAAGAATGCTCCATAGTTTTGCTTCCAATTTGATATTAGGTTTTATTTCAACTTACAGAATTTTTTGTCACTATTAGTTTAAATATTGAGAAATGGTTGGGGTGTTGCGCATTGCTTTCTAGGTTGATTTACGTTTTGATGAGTTCAAGTTACCATTTGATAAATGCATTTCAAAGTAAATGTTTTTTTTTAGAACGTGTGTTCATTATTTTTTTCATTCTAGTAGCTGTAATGAGTAAGTCAAAACAAATCAAATCATTTGCTAAGTGGGATAAAAAATGAATTTAATCTTATATAATATATTCCTGAGGGAGATTGAACTAAGAAATAGGCCAACCAACTATTTTAATAACGATGAAAAAATATCATAAAATTTATGAAATGTACTTGAAGAGACTATGACAGAATGAAACTAAAATATAAATGGGATCAGTTAAAAAAGGATTAAAGAATATATAAGAGTTAATGCAAGGTACAACGGGCTTGAATTGGGATCTCCTAAAGCTAACCAGTAATGCTTCAGAAGAATGGTGGGCTGAGAGATTGGAGATTAAAAAGTTATGCAATGCTCGATGCTTTTCAAATTTGTTTATCTTTTTTGATGTCATCTCAATAAAAATAATATATCACCTATTAATAAATTTGTAGGTCATGCCAAAAGCTAAGAAATTCAAGTTTCCTGACATTGACCTTGAGCTTGAGAAAAAATTGGATCTAATGTTTGGTGGAGTCGTGCCCACGGTTATCAAGCATGGGCACCTAGTGAGAGAGTACACGCTAGCAAAGCTGAGCATTGTTGACCTCACTTTTGGTTAAGGTCTATTCTTTATATAGAATAGCCTAGGGTCTAGCCAAAGGACTCTCCTGATGACTTTCTTAGAAGACTAGTTATGGAACCCTCCCCATAGAAATTCAAACCCATTTTCACTTCATTGGGAGTTTTCATATGCTTAAGGCCTAACCTCTAGTTTTGGGTGGAAGAGACCAAGCATAAGGAAGCCCAGAGGAAGTCTCCTATAGGTTGTCAGACCATAGGATCTACCCTGGGAGGTCTGGAGCTCACACAACACTTACACTACACACTCACAATCCTAAATAAAGCACATCACCTTTGATCCCCTAACTCTTTGGAAACTCATGTAAGTTGTTTTCCCAAGCTCTTAACCTCAGGCTAGGGTTTGGCTAGTACCAAAACATACAGAACAAAATGAGAGTGATCCTTGGTCCATGGCTCAATTTAAACAATTCCATATTACTCACTTCCAACCAATCCCAATTTTTGCAAAAAAAAATTCAATTTTTAACCCCTTTGCCCCAAAATACCCTAAAATACCTAAAATACCCCCAACGCCCTAAAATCCACTAAATCATCCAAAATTCCCTAAAAATTACACAAAATACCTAAAATTCCTCAAAATCATTTCAAAACAATTCCCATCTCTTAAATCTACCAAAACATCCCAATACACTCCAAATAACCTCCATATACCCTAAATACCCTTCTGACCCAAAATTCAAAAAATTCTCAAAAAATTCTAAAATCTCACAAATATTCCTAATTTCATTTCTCTCAACTACCACATGCCCTAATTTTATCAATTTGGCCCAATTTAACCAAAAGCCCCAATTTGACCCATTTAACCCAAAAAGTGCCTAAATCAAACACAATATTGACCCAATTGATCCCAATCTTGCCCAATTTCAATTACAAACTTTAATTCAATATCCCCAATATCAATCTAAACCAAATCCAAGCCCAATTTGACCCACATTTGATTTTAATTTCAATTGAAATCCAAAACCTCCAATATTGCCTAAATAATCCAAAGTCCCCAAATTGACCCAATGTCACCAATTCCTCCAAATTCCAATCCTAAACCCTTCATAACACTCCCCTAAATTGAATTGAATCATCAATTGTCCCCAATTAGAGCTTAAGACTCGCCCAAATCTACTTAAAGTCCAAAATTCATAATTTCAACCCATCCAACACATGCCCAAAATTTCATAAATTGATTGCCCTATTCCCAAAATTTCCTCTCAACCACATTCACGTAAACCATTTGGAACCTTCAATTGGGTTTAGACCCCACTCTAGCCCAACCTAAACCCAAACTTAGCTAACTTGCCTCAAAGTAACCAAAATCCCAAAATCCACCAAACGGAACCCCCAATTGAACTCAAAACCACTCCAAGTCTTCATGAAAAATCTTCCTTACAATCATATACACAATGTTGCTCAATCAACTTAGTCCAACTCAAACTCAAACCCAAGCTAGCCTAACCCAAACCCAATGTGATCTAAATTGAACTTATGACCTAATGACACTTAAATTGAGCCCAATTGAACCAATTTGACCAAACCAACTTCATGGCAGCCAACCTTAGGCCTCCTAGGACTAGTTTGACCTGACCCAACCTAGGCCCCTTGAGCCATGGACCAAGGTCCGCCACTTTGGACCAATGGGTTTAGTCTTTTGGTTAAGCTTATGTCCCATCCTTAAACTCTTATTTAAGCAACCTCCATGCCAAATTGAATGCACTGAGCCACTCCCCCACTCCTCCTCAGCATGCCAACCGCCTGCTCTGTCCTTGTCGGCCTCCCTAGCCGCCAGAACTGCTCAACCCGAGCTCCCTCATACTCCTTTATACCCAAAATTGGGCCTTGTCAGTGAGGGATCACATCAGTGATTAATGGCCCAACACTGCCCTCACCCTAAGCGACCTAAAGCGCCCAAAGCCTGGCCCTAAGCTCCCCTTTCCGGCGAGCTCTATAAAATGGCTCCTCCATGGACAAATGAGAAGTGCTGCAATTTTCTTCACGAATTCCCCTCAAATTGCTCCCAAAGCTAATTTCAGACAAGATAAGAAGATCCCCACCATCCTCCTGCCCTGAATTCCACTGTCCGAGCTCAATTTCTCAGTTGAAATTCTGACCAGAAACAGGACACTCCTAGAACCTCCACCAAAACTAAATTAAACTCACCCACACCATCCCCACACCATCCCCACACCAAGAGAAGAAGCTCCCCAATGAATGCCCCATCACCAGGCCACCCATCTGTGCTATCGGTCAGAGCTCCAAATCAGCCTTAGTCGAACTTGGGTCTAGGAAATTCACCACAATCAGAGGCTCAATCCGCAGGCTCCTTGGACCTCCACGAATGTGCCGAGCATCTCTAATTGAGGCCTCGCCTCTCAGAGCAAAGGTGTTAAACTCCTCATCTTCCCGAGCTTCCAGAGACTCCTCATTTCATTACACTTAATTTTAATGCATTTTAGCCATATGGATAGCTTCTTCTAGGCTAGATAAGCATTTAGAAACAAACTGCACTCAATTTGGTGAAGTATAGCTTGATATCTTAAGGTTTTGGTATGGACGGCTCTCGTGTTGAACCAGACGGGGATGAAACTCAGCGACCGTCGGATAGCGCGTGTATCGGATGGACGATGGAGATTGAGCCAGACAGAACCGCGGGACGAAAAGAGCATGCAGACTCAGATGGCTGCATCGAATAGGAGTGTGCCACGTGTGACTTAGGAGCCGTGTAGGTTGAGGTGGCGCCGCGGTGGATAAGTAGGAAATTAGGCTTTTTCCAATTTATTTAAATCACGGAACTTTAAAATTTCATATCTTTGCATAGGAAAATCATAAAAATAAAAGAAAAATACCCTCTTGCTCAGTGAACAGAGAAAAATAATGTGGAATTAAAATCAAAATATTTTGTTATATGTTTGATTTTTAATTAATTATTTACTATTATGTGTCTTTCAATTCTCCATTAGCATACACAATTCACCATGGCATGAGACTAAGGGCTTTTGTAGGCTCTAATCTTGGGAACATTCTCTGATTTTTCCAAGATCAGAGGTGACGTATAGAAGGATTTATCTATTTTCTAAGTTTATGGACATTTTCTTGATGATTAATTATTAAAATTAGCATGTTAATCATACAAATCAAGAAAAATTATGGGAAGTATGACCGCGAATTTTTGAGGTGATAAAAATGAGTGTAATTGATTAATAATAAAGTCACTTATATCAAAGCCAGTATATGTATCGCTCAAGTAATACAGGGCTCTAGTGGAGCCCTGGTTATCGATCCCATAAGGAAGCGAGATAAAAGGTCATTAGTCAAATTCTAGTCTACTACAATTACTCCTTAGTTTGGAATGTCGATTAAAATGATGTTTTATATAGCAACTACTCTTGAATTCAAGTGTTAAATGTAAAGATAGTAACTATAACTAAATGCAAATATTAATTCTAAAGATAACTGTTTTTGGATGAGTTGGTTTGGAGAATTTTAAGATACTTAAAACTACTATTCTTATGTAATGAAATGGATAATGTATGGGAATGAGATACATTAAATATTATATGTGCCAAATAGGAGCAATCCTATTTTATACCCTTTGGTTCAGGCATAAAGAATATTGACTAATCCTATACTTGTTTACTGAATCCGTGGCTAGGCTGGGAGGATACCGGCTCTCACTTCGGAGCTTCCACGTTCCCCTCACTTGAGGGCTAACATTTCCGCTTCAGTACTCAAACAATAGGACTGGATTGGGGATTTTAGTCTGTCACTCTAAAATCTCCACTTCTACGTCCAATAATTATATTTCCCTATTTATCTGCATTTAACATCATGAACTTCACCATCCATGGAATTTGAATGTGGTTCATACTTAGTTGTAGAAAGCATAACCCTCTCGAATCATATGTTTTCACAACGAATTTTAACAATACAACAGGCCTTAACTGTAATGTAAATGAAGTGCAAGTAAAAACCATCACATTTATATATAAAACTTCTTCTAGCATGTATCTCAACATCCTATACATGAATTCTACTCATTACAAAAGAAAAGTAAAAAAAAGAATGACATAATCTTCGCATGCCACTATTTCCAAAGAAGAAGAAAGAGTAAGAGAGATACGTCACAAAGAATGAAGAATACACAACGGAAACTTCATTTAACCAAAGCAAATCTACTATGTTAGTGTTTACAAAATTACAAGATAATGAAGAACAATACTTAGCTTTTTCCACTTAAAAGAAAGATGAAAATCTCTCCCACAAAGTCTCCTTTCAATCCATGCAATGCTAGTGGAATCCCTTAAAAATTCTCTCAAAATCTCCTCTCCAATCTCTCTAAAAGGGTAGACATCTACATTTCTACTCCTATTCTAAGAACCCTAAACATTCTTCAAGTTTTTCTTAATATTCCTCTCTTCTTTTCTAACATTGCTCCCCCCTTTTCTAATCTAAAATCACTAATTTAAATAGTATGGACGAATATCTAAGAGTTCCCTTAAGCACCCCTTCGAAAAAGCATCCAAATATATTGAATTTCGTCCCATTACCGCTAAAAGTCGGTTCACAGTCATCTCGGGCGCTGTCGGAGGGCTTGAGGGCTCTGTCAGTGAGCTTTTCTGTCATTTTTTGGTCTTCTCAGAAAAATCTCACCATCGGCGCCCTCAAGAGAGCCGTCAGCGAGTAGATTGCGCAGCTCCACCGTTTGGCTCTGTTTTAGCTCCGTTTCGCCCCATTTCAGTTGCGTTGCGTTCCTAACAGATATCCCTACAAATTAAGCATAAAAACAACATTTCTTGAAAGTGTAATCTCATTCAAAAATATGTAAGAAGTTTAAAAGAGATTAAACATAAAAAGACTTATCGAAAGGTGTCAAGGAAAAATTTTATTTCTTGCTCATTTTTGCTCCAAATTGCACCATTTTTACTTCCTTTTGCTCCAATCACCATTTCTTGTACCTAAAACCAAAAACATACAAAATACTTTCCTTTTAAAGTGTAATATCACCAAAAATGAGTAAAATCATATAGCAAATATTGTATATAGTTTTTGTGCATCAAAATCCCCCAAACTTAACTGTTACTTGTCCTCAAGTAACACTATAACTTTAAAAATAAAATATATTGACTTGTGGTTGTGGGTTTCAATAGTTTTTTCAATAATTTCATCTTAGAAATATTATAGTATAACATAGGAGAAATTCTAGCAAATCAACCTAGGACTACATTGTAAGAATATCTCATATTTAACTTAGGAATCTTGATTTTCTATTTACTTCAAAATTTATTGAAAATTGTCAAACTAAAGATTCATAGAAAGTATAAAAATGAAATTTAAGCACCTTATCTATACCAATTTAACCAATACCTTTCGAAATAAGAATAAGCTTATGATTGTTTTTAATTCTTTTCATTTAAAAAGAATTAAGTGAAACCAATTTTTGATTGGGCTTCCCCTCAAGCTTATCCTTACTTATTTTCTTTTTTTTTCTTTCGGGGTCATTTTCAATAACTTTTTTTTCACTTTTTTTCTTTCTTTAAGGATCATTTTTAATCCATTTTTTTTTTACTTTTTTTGTGAGGATTACTATATCTGAATAGACCTTTAATAATTTTGAATTTCACTATCCTCTCTCTAAAATCCAGAACTCAAAAATTTCCCTCACATTTTATAAGTGTAAGTATTAGTTCAAAAAAAAATTTCAATAAAGGCTTAATTCTCATTAAGTATAAATCTAAGAATTTTAGCTTTTCAAATATTCAACTCCTTTCTACCATAAATAGAAAAATCTTTTTTCCAATGTTTCCTACAAAATATCTTAACTCTAGAACAGTTTCTTCACATAGGATTTCAACTAAGTTATTTTTCTAACATTCCTAAAATTGAAATTATAGTAACCTAAAGGTAACACCACATATCACAAGTCATTTTAAAAGTGATATCAAATTAAATACAGACTACTGGAGTAACATTTTAAAAATTTTTATTCCCCCCAAACTTAAATTTTAAAATATTTTGTAATTAATTCCATAAAATGTTGCAGGAAGAAAAAGTAAAGGTTGAATCTACTTACTACAACAAAATCCTATCAAATTCATATACATGCATAATTAGGATAGAATGACTGTAAGAGAAAGTAAATCTAACCTAAAACATGCTTGTAATAAAATTACACTAAAATGAAGTATTTTCACATTAAAATTTTATTTTTCTTCCTACCCCCAAACTTAATTTTTAACATATATAGCATTCAGTACTTAAAATATAAGCAGGAAGAAAACAGTTCAGAAATTCTCTCTACCACACATGTTTATCAAAAATATTTATAAGTATTCATTAAGACAGAGCAATATGCAACAAAAGTAAATCTAATTAATCATGTCAGAATGAAATTCATTAAATAAAAGTTTAATTAGCATAGCAGGTATCAGCAAGGGAATATAAAAAAGTTCTTCAAGACTTATATAAAATTGTAACACTAGCACAAACACACAATTCAAATGCAAACACACATGATAAATGAGGTTAATTCTTCCATAAACTCATCACATCTTACTAATTTACTTCCAATTTCTATCAAAATCACTACAAGGGTAAATAAGGTGCATTTTAAATGGTTTTATAGATTATAATTTGAAAGATAAGATTACACCTGATATATTGGCTCCTAGGCACCAATCTCAGGCATCATCTAATCGTTATAATTAAGCACCTCTAACAATTATAAAGATATTGTAAGATCATCCACATGGTATTCATCAAATAGGTTTGTGACTCCTACCTAATGAAAATAAAGTTGCAGAAAGGAAGTAAAAAATTAAGATGGAACTATCAATGTTCGAAATTCATGATTTCTCTTGTAAAACTTAAGTCTGGGTTAGACCCAAGTCATAGTGGACTCGTTAATCCAACTACTACAAAAGATCAATTCTAGCCATAATAAGAAGTTAAGGAATAACCTCCCTCAAGACATAGACAAAGATCAGATCAAGCACTAATAATTTAAACATCTACCAATCATCAATTAAACTGATCAATCCACTATAAAGCAAATACAATACAACACTAACAATCATGACTCTCAAGCATACTAAATCAAAGTACACTGATAACTATGGGTTGCCTCCCATAAAGTGCTTGGTTTAACATCGCGGGCCAGACAAATGATTCCTCCTGGATCAAAATTCTAATTAAGTAATCCTCGATCAATCGCTCATCCTTTCCAGATCTAGGGATTCCTATAAAATCCTCAAATTTTAATTTTTCATTCAACTCTTCATTTTCAGTTTGATTTATACCATAACTCCTCGTATTTCTTTCTAGATCCAAAATTCTTCTATTGATTTTTTGAAATTGCATATTAATATCATCCTTGAAATTTATAAGAAATGGATCTTTATAAGATAATTCAATATCTCTCAAATTTTGGATCAGATTCTCCATAAATAATTCAAATTCTGGATCAATATCTTCTATGCTACTCTTATGTTTCAAATTATCTTCCAATTCTTCCCCTCGATATTGAGTAAATGGTGGAGGTGGTCTTTCTATATCTATCTTAGTTGAGGAAATAAGTTTTTCTAATTCCATAAGAATTTCTTCCATTGGTCTTTCAATATCCTTATCCTCTTTTCTTAACTCAAAGTTTTTTTGAAATATATCCCCAAAGTCTCTTACAAGTCTTAGTTCAATAATTTTATCTTGTTCATCATTCAATTCAGGTTTTTATTGTGATTGAATCGCATCTAAAGATATAAAGACTGGTTGTGTAGATGAATTCCTTAAATAGATATGATTTAAAATTGTATGGGGTACATTCATCTTATGTTCATGAGATTTTTCAACAGATGGAATTAAAAGTTTACTATTTTTGGTAGTGTCCATCATTTCACACCTCTCCTGAACATACATATAGATTTCTTTAAATAATATTTTTGAATCATCATGAAAGTCTATTTCAATCTCATCTGTTAACTTACTCTCAAAACTTTCTTGGAAATGATCTTTACTTAGATAATCAATTTCATCTATCCAAAAACAATCATCATATTTTCTCTCAGCTGGATATTTCAGTCTTTAATACTTCAAATGTGACTTCCAGGTCATTAATATTCTTAGTCAACTTTCCTTTTTGCACATCTATCATAGCTTGTCCAGTAACAAGGAATAGTCTCCCTAAAATAATTGGAATTTCTTTATCTTCCTCTATATCTAATTCAATAGAGTCTAAAGGAAAGATAAATTTATCCACTTTAACAAGCACGTCTTCTATAACTCCTTTTGAATAAATGATAGATTGATCAGCTAATAGAATGGTTACAGTAGTGGGAGAAATATCGACTACACCTAACCTTCTAAATATAGATAAAGGCATCACATTAATGCTCACTCCTAAATCACACAAAGCTTTTCCACATAATATTTTTCTAATTGCACAAGGAATTGTAAAGCTACAAGGATCTTTAAGTTTCCAAGGACAATTTTTCTGAAGTATAGCTCTGCACTCCTCACTTAGTGCAACTGTCTCGTAATCCCTAAATTTCCTTTTCTTGTTTAATATCTCCTTCATAAACTTTGCATAACTTGACATATGTTCCAAAGCTTCTGTGAAAGGAATATTTATCATTAACTTCCTAAATACTTTCATGAACTTTAAAAACTTTTTATTCAACTTATATTGTCTAAGTCTTTGAGGAAATGAAGGTGGTAGTCTTTCCAAACTGATTTAGTTGGAGATATTAATTTTTCCAGATCCTTAGAAACATGTTATTCAGGTCTTTTAGTTTTCTTTGTTTCTCTCACAACATCTTTCTCTTTTCTAACCACATCCTCTATCTCTCTTCCACTTTTTAATTGGACAGCTTATACTTGTTCATTAGTGTTCTCTTTAGAGTTAATCTCAATGTTGCTAGGAACTGTTCCTTGGGGTCTATTGCTAAGTGAATTAGCAATTTGTCCCAGTTGATTCTCTATGTTTTAATCGCAACAATTTGACTTTCAACTGGTTTCCATCTGCAATACTACTTCTTCCATATACATCTTCTTATCCTAAAATTGTTAATCATTTTTAGAGTTCAGTGGATAGGAATCTCTATAGTTTGTGTTCCCCTGATTATTCCAACTTCCATTAAGATTTGCATGATTATTTTCCCACTTGGTTTCCACCATCAGTAGTATGATTCCAATTAAAACTAGGACCGTTCTTCTAACCTGGGTTGTAAAAGTTAGAGTATGGGTTGTTTATGGTATTTAAAGCACATATGATAAGTTAGAATCAATTATATGCCCTAATGAACTTTCCTCACTTACTGGAGTGAGTTGAGGCTGGTTCATTCCAAATTGCTCCAACTTCCTTAATATTGTGGCAACTTGAGATGCAAGGATTGTAATCACATCTACAATATGAACACTGGCTACCTTCTTAGGATTTACCATTACAGATAGCCATTGAAATTCATTTGTAGCCATTTTTTCAATTAACTCATACGCTTCATCAAATGATTTTGACATTAATGATCCAGCAGCGGCAGCATCAATTATAGACCTAGGGGATCCTACTAACCCATTATAAAAAGTTTGAATGATTAACCAATCGGGCAGAGCATGGTGTGGACACTTTCTTAAGAGTTCCTTAAATCATTCCCAGGCTTCGTATATTGATTTCCTTCATATTGACAAAATGAGATAATATTGTTTCTAAGTTTAGTAGTCCTTGAAGGTTGAAAATACTTAGCTAAGAATTTTTGAGTTAACTCCTCCCAATTTTTAATAGAGCCTGGCGCCAATAAGTATAACCACATTTTAGCCTTATCCCTTAGTGAGAAAGGAAAAAGCCTTAGTCTAACAACATCGTCTGACATACCGTTATAACAAAATATAGCACAAAGTTCTATAAAATTTGATAAGTGTAAATAGGGATCCTCCAAAGGAGTTCCCCCAAACTGATTATTCTACACCAGTTGAATAATGTCAAGATTTATTTCAAACGAGTCAGCTTCTACGAAAAGGTTTTGTATGCTTGAGTGAATTTCATCTGTTGTAGGATTTATGTAATCCCTCAATGAAGTATGATGATTTTCCAAGTTATATCTTAAAATTTTTCCATTTCCATTTCTAGTTTTTGGATTCTTTTCTGTATTTTTATTTATTTTTTCTTTTTTCAAACTTGGGATCATAAGGCACAATTCCTGCAGATCCTTTGTTTCGCATATGTAACATAACAAACAATACATTAACAATTAAACAAATAATAGATGAAATATATTCAAAACAACAAAACATTTTTACAAACACCTTATTTTTCATATAAATAATTTTTTTTTCATAACACTTTTTCATAAAAAAAATACTTTTCACACAAAAAAAATTTTACGACACTACAGTTTTCCAAGTATAAGCCTAATTACTTCAACTGAAATTCTCCTAAAGTTCTTACTGAAGCATCCCCGGCAATGGCGCCAAAAACTTGACCGTGAATTTTTAAGGTGATAAAAATGAGTGCAATTGATTAATAATAAAGTCACTTATATCAACGCAAGTATACTTATCGCTCAAGTAATATAAGGCTCTAGTGGAGTCCTGGTTCCCCCTTTACTTGGAGGAGGGGATGCATCTATGAAAGATTGGATAGAGTTCTTGTTAATAAGCCTTGGCTTGATTTGTTTCCTATTTCTAAAGTCCAACACCTTGCTAGATTGGGGTCTGATCATTCTACTCTTCTTATTAAACTTGTTGTTGCCAATATTGTACACAAAACCTGCTTCAAATATTTGAATGTATGGTCTTCTCATCCTAATTGCAGGAAGTTAATTGAGTTTAACTGGATTACTCCACATGATTTCTTAAATGCAAACCCTCTTATTCAGTTATGGCAGATTCAAAAAAAAACTATCTAAGGTGTTAACTAGTTGGAATTTGAATGAATTTGGCAATATTAATTCCAATACCAAATATGCTGAAGAGTTGGTCTCCAAAACTGAAAGAGATGTTAAAAATGTTATTTGTTCTGATCATGAATTGTTCCTAGCAAATGAAAAATTAAACACAGCCATTCTTCAGGAGGAATTGCTTCTTCAACAGAAAGCTTCAGCAAATCATTTTCTATATGGTAATAGAAATTCTAAGTTTTTCCATGTTGTAATCAAATACAGGAGATCTCTTAATTCTATCTTAAAAATTAATTCTTCTACTAAAGGATGGCTTTATGATTCCCAAGACATAGCTGATGATGTTGTTTTCTATTTTCAGAATCTTTTTTCTTCTCATCCAGTTACTTCTTCATTATTTTCTCGCTCATTCGCTGCAGAGTATAGCATGTTTAAAGGGAATGTTGATCTATTAACTAATCCTCCTTCGAAAATGAAGTTTTTTCTGCTATTGATTCATTGGACGACGAACAAAACAGTTTGGGCTCGATGGCTATTCTTCCGATTTCTACAAAAAGTTTTGGAATATTATTAAACATATGGTGATTGCTCGCTATTCAAGCTTTTTTTCAAGGATCTAATCTCGCCTAAATATTTTTCATCCTCTTCTATCATTCTTATTCCAAAGGATAAGTTTAAGAAGCTGCTGGAAGGATTTTAGGCCCATCAGGCATTACATCTACTTTCTCCAAGATCATTAGTAAGGTTTTAGTGGATAGACTACAACCTTTTCTATTGGATTTAATTTCGAAAACCGACTGCTTTTATTAAAGGGAGATGTATTAGTGAAAATATTCTTCTTGCCCAGGAACTTCTTGCTGATATTGATAAACCATGTAGGGGTTCTAATATTATTCTTAAGCTGGATCTTTCTAAAGCTTTTGATTCCATTAATTGGTCTTTTATACTTGATGTCTTAGCTGCTAGAGGTTTCAGCTCTGATTTTTGCAACTTAATCTCTAGATGGCTGGAGAATAATTTTTATGGTGTTTTGATTAACGGAAGTACTCATGGTTTTTTTCAAGCTGGCAGGGGGATCAAAACAAGGAGATCCTTTATCCCCTTATATATTCATTTTAGCTTTTGACTACCTCCCTAAATTATTAAATCAGGTTCATATGGATAATCCTTATGTTCAATATCAGCACAGATCTAATATTTTTGTTAGTCACCTGGCTTATGCAGATGATGTTATTGTTTTTTTGTAATGGGAGCAAGCAATCAATTAAATGTATTATGAAGACTCTTTCTAGTTTTGAAGCTGTTTCTGGAATGGAATTCAATAAAGCCAAATGCTCTTTTCTTGCTAGCTCATTGATCAAGGTACAAATTAAAAAGTGGATATCTGCTTATACTGGATTTAAAGAGGCCACTTATCCTCTTGTTTACCTGGGCTTTCCCTTGTCAAAAGGAAGAAGAAGGTTATCTCATTTTGATGATGTGGTTACTAAAGTTTGTTCTAGAATTCAATGTTGGACAAATACCTTTCTATCAAATGGAGGTAGAATTACTCTTTTGAAAAGAATTTTAACTACTTTCCCTTTTATATTCTTTAAATGGTTAATATGAAGAGAAGTTCTCAGAAACTTTTATCAGTTATTTTTAACAAATTTCTATGGGAAGGACAACATAAACAAATACATTGGTCAAATTGGGATAAAATGTGTAAACCTCTTGCTTGTGGGGGTCTTGGATTTAAAAGTTTCCAACATCTCAGCTTCTCTTATTATTGTAAGCAATGGGTTAAATTTAGATCAAAGACTTCTCTTTGGTCTAATTTTCTTCATGGTAAATATTGCAAAACATTACATCCTTCTCAGGTCCAAGCTAAAATGGGTGATTCTAAAAATTGGAAAAGGCTTTTAAAAGTAAGAGAGTTTGCTGAAAAGCTTTTTATTTGGGAAATTGGTGATGGCCAAGTGGATTTTTGGCTTGACAACTAGTTATTTAATGACTACTTAAAAGATCAAGGGTCATCTTCTTCCATCCATAAAGTTTCTGATTGTTGGACCAATTTTAAATGGGATGAGTCTAAACTGAAAGCTGCTGTAAATACGGAATTGGTTAATAAAATTCTTTCTATTCCTTTACGGACCAATCATAAGGATAGATTGATTACCAAAAATCCATCTACACAATGTCTTTCCAAGTTCATTTATCTTTCTTGTCATAATTGGACATATAATGATTGGGGTAAGCTACTTTGGAATAAGTACATAACTCCATCTATGTCATTTTTCTGCTGGAAACTCTTCAGAAGTTTTCTGCCAACAGATGGCATTCTGAAGTTAAAGGGAATTCAGGGACCTTCTATATGTCTTTTTTGTCTCTCAAGTGAAGAATCAATTTCCCATTTTTTTCTCAGTTGTAATGTTGTACAAGATGTATGGAAGGCTGTTCTTGAACAATAGGTATTGCTTCATAGATATTGCAGTTGGATTAAGCTTATTGATTGCTGGCAGGATTGGAAGAAGACAGCAGAATTCTATATCCCCTTGATTATTTTTTGGTTTACTTGGATGGCTAGGAATGAGATTTTACATAATAATATGGTTTTTTCAGCCCAGGTTATTATTAAACATGGTCTGAACTATCTTCACAAGATCACTATTTTTTTTCAATTTAAATGATAAGCCTTCTTATGCCAAAGCTCAATTGATCAGATGGAGAACTCCTAAGTATCCATGGGTTAAAATAAATACTGATGGTAGTTTTAAACCTTCTAATGCTGGTAATTGTTCCAATGCTGGTATTGGTGCTCTATGCAGAAATCACATGGGTACTTGCTTATGGATTATCTTTGTTCCTATTACTGACATTAATGCATTGGAATCTGAAATTATTGTTGTTTTCTGGGGTCTAAAGACAGCCATTCTGAATCATCTAAGTTCAGTTCATGTGGAGATGGATTCCTTATTTCTATTAAATATTCTTCTACATAAGTCAACTGCTCCTTGGTACCTTCAAGTTTGGATCAATAAAATATCATTATTGGCATCTAATATATCTATAGTTTGGAGTCATATCCATAGAGAAGGAAATCGACCGAGCAAATTGGCTTCGCTACTAGAGCCGTTCTTCGATGATATTTTATGCTTTTCTTATTCTTCTTTAGATCCTAAATCTCCTACCTTTAAGGAGTTTAGACTTCTTTTACATGGGGACTCGCTTTCTTTTCCTCATATCAGATGTACTAGAATCTCTTGATTAATAGATTATTTTATTTTGCTAATATATATATATATATATAATTTAGAAAAGAACATTCGATTTTTGAAAATAATTTTTAAGTTTGAAAATTTTAAGATATGAAATCAAACCGATATCACATTTCAAATAGTTTATATAAACGAGCACCACACGACAAACTGTGTATCTATTCCGAAGAATCGACATACTGCTTGATGATGGGGCTCGATTAAATAAACTCGAAGATTTGTGACATATGTTTAGTCTGCGAACGAATTTTTATAAGCTGACAAGTTCCCCTGCTTAATATAAAGGAATTAAGCAGGGTTTACATTACCTAAGTTCTTAAAGTTCCCTATAAGGGCAAGCCCCTATAGTTAATTACATCTTAAATGACGGGAATCATTTAAGAAAACTCTCGATAATGATCAGTGGTTTTTCTCTCAAGAATTTCAAAGTTTAAGGTTTTCAAACAATTGGATTTTGAAAATTTTAAAAGGGATCGGATCAAGTTTGGAACAGTTATTTTAGGAATCCAATGGAAGAAAAGTAGGAGAAGCTGATGATCCAAGTAGAATCTTGGTGACTTCCCAAACTATCCTGTTTTTTGGTTTCAATTTGAGAATTTATTTAGTGTTTCAATCTTGCCAATTTTAATTAATTAGGACTTATATTTGTATGACACAATCATACAAAGAGCCTTGAAGATCTGAGGGTTTATGTCGTACCAAACGACTACCTCGGAGTCCTAAGACCGGTTAAGGCTTAATTTGCATAACACAATTATGCAAATGCCTAACAAAAAGTTGAGGATTTATGTTGTACTAGGCAAACTACCTCAAAATCCTACGGTTTTGTTATTTAATGCTAAGAAAGGTTTAGTTGATGTAGATACAAGTTTTGCTGACGACGACGGCCGTGCTGCCCACTATGCTCCAAGCTCCTTGTCGTTGCAGAGGTTTAGTTTTAGAAGGTGAAAATCAAGAGATGAGAAAATTATTTTGGTTTAGAGAAGTCTTAAAATCCAAGTGTCTTTAGTATTTTAATTAGAACAAATCTTAAAGTTGTTTAAACAGAACCGATTAAGAACCCACGGTTCCGTCATCCCGGCACAGTTATTTTCATCGAATTCACTTAGTCTAGATGAATTTGCTAAACTCAACTAAATGAGTTCTACACTTTCATTTTAACCGTGGGAAATCCTATTAGCAACACGTGGGTTACATCATCCGAGGTATTCCCGATCATTCAACGAGACGTTTTAATTTAGTTGCAATTGTAGTTTTGTTCTTTTGTTTGTGATTAAATTTTGAGTTGTTTTATCTTCTCAATGTTGTGGCGGTGAATTTTATCTTGTAGTGACTTTTAATTTAGTTTTGGTTTCAGTTTTGTAGCTATCCTAAAAGGTTTCAGTTTTCATGCAACAATCTTGTCTAACATGCCAGAAAACTAAAGCGCAGTACATGTAAGTAACTTGCAATAAAATAAAAGCGTACCTGCAGGGTCTTCCCATCATTCCAAGCTACACTAAAAACACATGTGAAGGCATTTAAATGTTTATTACAAATACCTAGGTAAAGCTAAGGGAAAGGTTTTGGTTGTCTACCAAAATCCTAATCCTATTGCTTGGCAATCCTTATGACGTCTAGGTTCTTTTGTTTTTGTTTAAGGATGATTTTCTTCACCAGAGAACACTTAAATTCAATTGTTCTTCTAAAACTACCATCATAATGAGGAAGTTCTTAGGATAAATCCTAAACATCTTTTCAATACTTCTGGGACTGTTTGAGTCCAAGTGAATTTAATTGCACATGTGGATTAATCCTCCAGAAGTTTAGTCGAGTTTTGTTTCTTGCTCGGTGAACTTGGGCATTTGATTACCCGATGAGTGATGTGACATTTCATTTAATGCTCTATTTAAGATTTATAAAAGCTTTTAGGGGCAAATCAATTTATTAAAGATTTTAATGATTTAAAATTGGGATTGATGATTTAAAGTGGTTTAATTTAATTATGAAATTTTAATAATTTTAAGTTTGGAATAGTGTACGAATTGTTTTAAATTTAGTTTAAATCTTTAATTTTTTTATTATTATCTTAATATTTAAGATTAATTTTGATTTTTTAAATTTACTTAGAAGTGTTTGAATTATTCATATATATATTTTGATGGTTTGATTTAGATTAATTATGATACTTTAGGTTGGTTTTGATTAGCTTAATTTTTTTATATGCTTAATTATGAATTGTTTTAATATTATTTAATATTTCAATTTTGCTTTAAGTTTGTTATTAAGTGATGTTAAATTAATTTTAAATTTAATTTAATTTAATTGTTAAATCACTTAATACTTTAAATATTAATTTAGTTAAGGGTTATTTTCTTTTAATTTTAAATTTATTAATTACAGTTATTATTTTAGGTTTAATTAAGAATTAGATCTTATTGAAGTGATTTATTTAGGGATTTAAATTAAAAAATTAATATCTTCCAAAGTTATATCCCTAACCTTAATAATCCAAATTTTTAATTTAATCTTCCAAAATTTAAATGATTTAATTTATTAAAATTTACATTAAATGTTTTTTAGATGATTAATGGGTTTCTACCCCTTAATTCCCTAGGTTTCAATCATCTAATCAAAATTTAAAATCATATATTTTACCCTCCCCTTTGAATAAGCCTAAAATATTAATCAGGGTTAAATCTTTTAATTACCTTTATGTCCTTTTAAGCTTATTCATGTCATAACTCACTAAATTGAGCTCAAATAAACTTGAAATTTTTATGTCACTTTAATCACATGTCAATTAATACATTAGAGGAGAAAATGTGATTTTTCTGAATTTAATTTAATTTATATAATTATTTTTGTGAGAAAATGAGGGTTTCAATTGAAAATTCAACAACATGACCAAGGTAAGGTTTCTGTCATTAAGAAAATTATGGGATGTTTCTAATGACTACAGGACTACTTGGACCAAGTTTGGAGATTTTTTGAAATATATTTTATTTATTATATTTATTTTAAGTTTTGGAGTGTTAATTAATTATAAATAAAATTAAAGTAAAAAAAAGGGATTTTATATTTTTCATAAATCTCTCTAACCTCAAGAAGTTCAGAGAAATAAATTTTATATTTTTCTGATTTTTTTTTTATTTACTATAATTAATTTAGTGAAAATGTAAGGGAATTCATTTTTTAATATTAAAAATTATTTTAAGCCTTTAAAATTCAATATCTTAGCCTATAGACTTAGGAAAAATATTTGGTTTATTCCAAAGTGATTAGGAAGCAAAATATGACATTTTTATGATTTTTAATATTTTTATGATATTTATTATTTTTTAATTATTAAAATATTAAAATATGATTAAAAATGAAGATTTTTAGAAAATTTTAATTTTAATTTTTTTAGACTCCCCTAACATCAGAGAAGTCCCAAAACCAATTTGGTAAATTTTTAAAAAGTATTTTTGGAGTTATGAATTTTTAAAGTTTAATTTTGGTCATGTGACTTAATTAGTCCATTTAGTGGGGCTAATCACCTCCAATTGATCTCAAATTTTTATGTGGTACTCCTCTGACCCTAAAGACCAGTGGAGAATTGTTTTCAAGTTATTTTGATGTGTGGTTAACCCAAATTAATTAAAATTCAGTTCTGAGTATTTAGGCCAATTAGGGTTATTCTTAATGAATTAACTCAAACCATAATTTTCCTAGGGTCCTCTGGTCCTAAGATACTTCCCCAAATTTTCCTAGAATTTACTAAGCAACATGCTAATTACTGGATTTAAAATATCAAAACAGGCACAAAAATTTGGAAAATCAATCACTTGCCATAAAGATGACCTCTCACCTTAGAAAATTCAGGAAATGTTCCCAAGATCAGAGGCTACAAAAACCCTATGGTCTCATGTCATGGTGAATTGTCTATGCAAATGGAGAATTAAAACACTGAAATCAGTAAATAATTAATTAAAAATAAAATACTCATTAAAATAATTTAATTCTTTTTCCACATTGTTCTCCTCTATTCACTGAGCAAGAGTGTATTTTTATTTTATTTTTATGATTTTTCTATGCATAGTTATGGATTTTTCAATTTATGGGTATTTAAATAAATAGAAAATAGCCTATTTATCTAATTATCCAGCGCGGCACTGACTCAACCTCGGTGGATCCGAAAGCCCACGCGGCGCGCTCCCATTCGACTCCGCCATCTGACTCGGATGCCACGCGGCCCCCGGTCTCACTCCATCCTTCGATCCGGCGCAATCTGGACTGTCCATTCGATACACGCGTGAATGGACGGCATCCTTTCATCATCCCCGAGTGCCCCAACCCAAGAACCGTCCACACTAAAACCTTAAGATCTCGAGCTATAGTTAACCAAATTGCATGCGGTTTTCTCCTACATGTTCGTCTAGCCTAGAGCTACATATCTATACGGCTAACATGCATCGAAATCGACTCAAATTAAATGATGGATCGCTGGAAGCTCAGGCTAAAGAGAAGTTCATATACCTTGGTTCAGGAGGTGAAGCCTCGATTGAATGTGCTCGACACGTTCGTTGAAGCTGGAGGAGCCTGGGGATGAAGCCTCTGGCCCTAGCGAATTGTCTAGGTGCAACTTCCACCAAGCTCGATTTCAAAGCTTTGCCGATAGAGAGAATGGCTGGCCTGGTGAGGGGGCTTCCACTGGGGGACTCCTTCTCTCGCTCTTGTGCAGGTGTGCGTGAGTTTAATTTGATTTTGGTGAAGGTTTCAGAATTGTCCTGGTTTTAGGGCTAAGTTTGAACTCTGAAATTGAGCTCAGCTAGGGGAAATTGGGGCTAGAATTCAGTGGGAACCAAGTGCTCTATGTGTGGAGAAGGGTCTGGAGTGATTTTGGCAGAGTTATTGTATGGTTTTTTGGTTCATCCTTCTTTTGGCCGAGGGTGGTGAGTTTAAATAGAGGTGGCTAGAGGGCTTTCCAGGGGCAATTAGGGCTTGGGATCAGTTGCCTTGGTCAAGGAAAGAACAGCCACAATGTCCATTGGGCATGGGGTAGCTCAGCAAGGGTGAATTGAATTTTTGAGTCAGTTTAGACCTCTCGGCCATGGTGTTTTCCGGCGGCCTGGTGGCTAGCCGGCCAGGGTCAGGTCACCATCTTGACCAGTGAGGTCAGGGCTGGGGTTTGGTGCAATCAATTGGTTGTGGAACTGTGTAAAGGGCTTGATTTAAAAGGTCATGGGAGAAGGCTCATTTTGGCTTGGTTTGGTTCAACTCATGTATTAGGCTAGGTGCACCTCCCCAAGGCTTGACTTTGGGCTGAGGGAGAATCATTTGGGTTAGCTAGGAAAGGGTGGTTAAGTCCACATCCAAGGTGATGTGGCTAATTTTGGTTGAAGTGTATCATGAATGAGGTTAAAAAGGTTTAATGAAGGATTAGGAAAGTTCCCCCTCTTCTTGCAATTAATGGCTTGGTGAGGTGTCAAAGCCCTCATGGCTCCATATGGCTTGTAAATGGCTTCATTTGGCTTGGGAAAAGGTTGGCTTATTTCATAGAAAAGGGTTATGGGATTTTTTGATGGGTTTAAGGAAATTGTCATGTGGTTTGATTTGGAAATATTTGATGATAAATTTGAAACTTAGGGATGACATCAATTAAAGGTATGGTGAGAAGAAATTGGCATGTAGGCTTTAGAGCCAATTTTGGGCTTTTTTAAATTTAATGAAAATGGGCTTTTAAAGGCTTCATGGAAGTGGCCTTTTTTTTTAATTTTAAAACAAATTTTTGGATGAAAAATTTTGTGAAAGATCATGTCAAATAAATGTTGGGTTTATTTTAGGGATGTGTCATGAGTGATTTGGAACAAGTTTGGGGTGATTTTGAGTTGAATTGAGTTTAATTTGGGTCTTTCAGTGATAGGGCCAAAATAGGTCAAAATGGGTTAACTTGGGCTAAGGTTAGGTTAACTTTGGGTTTGATGTAAAATTAATGTTGAGAAATCTTTATGGGGGTGTGACAAAGAGTTTTCAACTTTGGTTGGGCTTTGATTTTGGGATTTGGGCCTATTTGGGTTCATGATGGATTTAGGCTAAATTGGGAATTTTTTTTTTGGGTTAGGTTTGGGTGGAGTTTGGCTTCAAATTTGGAGCAAATCATGTTAGTGTTTTGTTTGTGGGGATGTTAGGAAGGTTTAGGAAAAGATTTGGGGTTAATTGGAGTTAAGTTGGGTTGGTTTGGGCTAAGTTTAGGTCATAGGCCAAAATTGGGCTTTAAGCTTCAAATTAAAATTGGATCCACATGTTGATAAAATTGGGTTTGGATTTTGTCTAAATTGGTATTGGGGACATTAAATTGAAGTTTAGGATCAAAATTAAGGTCAATTAGAGTGGTTTGGTTAGACATTGGGTCCACTTAGGTTAAAAATAGGTCAAATTGGGGGTCTTGGTAAACGTGGGCCAAATTGACAAAATTGGCTTATGGTGTAGTTAAACAAAATTAAATTGGGAATATTTGGGATTTTTTGGAAATTACTAGGAATTTTCTAATTTTTTGGAATTTTTGGGTTAAAAGGGTATTTTGGGTACTTGGAGGGTATTGAGGGGTATTTTTAGAAAATTTTGGTGTATTTGGTCATGGATGATCAATTTGAGTGGAGGAAATGTTTAGGATTAATTTTGAGGAATTTTGGGTAATTTTGGCCAATTTTGCAAATTTTGGGCAATTTCAAGGGCATTTGGTAGGTTTTGTGGGTTTAGGGCCCTGGGGGTTAAAAATTAAAATTTTGGGAAAATGAAGATTGATTAAGTGTGAGTGAAATGAAACCATTTGATTAAGCCATGAAGCCATATTAAGCTCACAAAAGCCATGAGATGACTCATCTTAGGCACTCAATATGTTGTTCCTAACCCTCTTAACCATGGGCTTAAGGGTTGAGGACCATCCATATGAATTACCTATATAAGTTAGGAAGTCAAATTGGTTAAAGGTAGTTTTAAGGCTTAGAATGTGTGTGTGGGAGTGAGGTGTGTGCAAGTTAACCCTCACCAGACCAGGCCACTCAGGGTAGTCCTAAGGCCAAAGAGTCCTATAGGGAACTCATCCTTTAAACCTCCACATTTGATCTTAACCCTCCAAGTGGTTTGGGGGTTGTTAATCAGGCATGTGCGATTTAAAGGGAGTTAAGAGGTGTTTGAATTTCTAAATGGTCGGTTTCATCTCTAATCCTCTAGGATAGTCAAAGGGAAAACCTAAGGCTAGATCCTAAGTACTAGGGAGAGAGAAGAGAGAAGACCTCATCAAAAATGAGGTCAACAAATGGACCCCCAATAGGTGTGGTGTGCCGACCAAGCACACCGCGCATATTGGTGTTAACCGAAGAGATCAACAAAACCAACACAGACGTCTAAGTGACATACTTAGAACGAAGTATAGAAAAATTTTCACTGGGGTGTATCAGGTAAATTTCCAAGACTGAAGATTCCTGAACTCTCCCTGGGGAAAGGAAAAGAAGGTGAATTCCAAATCACATGATCCAGGGGAAATTCGATTTAGATTTTGTTTTCTTTTCTGTCTTAAGTTTTAATGTGTGAGTTTGGATTTTGGTTTAAGTTTAAATTTCGGTTGAAGTTTAATTTAGAATTGAATTAAGAAAATTCTGGATTTGAAATGAGAATTGGAACCTAGGTTCCAACCTCAGAATTGCAAAGAGAACTGGAATTTAGGTACCAGCGTCGAAGTGAGAATCAGAGTTTAAATATCGATTGAAAAGGATGAGAATCAGAATTTAGGTACTGATCTCAAAATGAGAACTGGAATTTGGTACCAGTCTCAAAGGTTTAAAGGGAATTAAAATTTAGTATCAATCTCAAAAGAGAGTCGGAATTTGGTACCGACCTCGAAAGGAGAGAACTGGAATTTTGTACCAGTCTCAAAGGTTTAAAGGGAATCGAAATTTAGTATCACTTTCGGAAGAGAGTCGGAATTTGGTACCGACCTCGAAAGGAGAGAACTGGAATTTGGTACCAGTCTCGAAGGTTTAAAGGGAATTGAAATTTGGTATCAATCGCAAAAGAGAGTCAGAATTTGGTACCGACCTCGAAAGGAGAGAACTGGTATTTGGTACCAGTCTCGAAGGTTTAAAGAGAATTGAAATTTGGTATCAATTTCGGAAGAGAATCGGAATTTGGTACCGACCTTGAAAGGAGAGAACTAGAATTTGTTACCAGTCTCGAAGGTTTAAAGGGAATTGAAATTTGGTATCAATCTCAAAAGAGAGTCGGAATTTGGTACCGACCTCGAAAGGAGAGAACTGGAATTTGGTACCAGTCTCGAAGGTTAAAAGAGAATTGAAATTTAGTATCAATCTCAAAAGAGAGTAGGAATTTGGTACCGACCTCGAAAGGAGAGAACTAGAATTTGGTACCAATTTCAAAGGTTTAAAGAGAATTGAAATTTGGTATCAATCTTAAAAGAGAGTTAGAATTTGGTACCAACCTCGAAAGGAGAGAACTGAAATTTGGTACCACTCTCAAAGGTTTAAAGAGAATTGAAATTTGATTTGGAAGATCTTTGTGAAAATTTCAGTTTTGCAGAGGGTTGGAATGAGACATGAAAGTGTTTCACATCGCAGGAGCGTTGATCGAAGTTTGATTATTTGGCGAAGGATATGAATCCATGCCATCAGGACCAAATCAAAAACTTTCGTGGTTCTATGTCAGTAGACTCAGTCAACCTTCTCAAAAGAGGGAAGGAACCGCAGGGAGTCGAAAACATTTCGAGAACAGCCGGAGGCTGGGGATTTCAAATTCGGAGTTTCGTTTTTGTTTGTTTATTGTGATTTAATTTTAACCTGATTTTCAATTTAGAGTTTGTGTTTATTTGGAGTTCGTTTTGACATTTAGATTTTTAAGAAAGTTCTTATTTATTCTTATTTTTCCTTTGTTCTTTGTTCGAAGTTCTTTTAATTTAATGGCGTTTCCCAGTCAATTTGCACAAAAAGAGGTGAAGGCAAAACATGACATGGTCATTTTCATTCCAATCTTGTCAAAAATACATCATACATCTTGATCCAAAACATGATGATATTTTCTTTGAGAATTCAGTATCTCATACAATCCACAGTAAATCTAAAATGGATTGTGTAAGATTCTTGTAAGTTTCTTCCAAAAGCATCTGTCAAAATCCATGTATGAATAGTGAGTTACATGCACAATAACATCACCTTCCAAGCCACCCTTGGCAGGAAATGCCGTTTGGATGTGCATTGGAGGTGTGATATATCCCATGTAGCTCACAGCTCGTAGGGCCGAAGGCTCCCTAACTCTGGATCTGGCTGAAAGTGAAAAGGCATTTTTTATGTCATTCATCCTTCTGAAAGTGAAGGAGATTCGTTCAACAGGCACTCCTGGAATTCAATGTTTTTTTATGTCTACTCCATTTTCTTTAAATACCAAGATGGAACCTACCGGTAGTGGTATCTCCACTGGCCCTCGGAATTCTCCGAGGCCTGCAATCCGGAGGTCAGATCCGAACATGATATTGCACTTGTTGACAAAAGACACTGTGCAAAAAGGTCTGACGAAGTCATGATGGTTTATGTGTGGAGGTATGCAGTCGCCCTCCTTGTAGATATTAATGATTCAGCTGTTGGGTATGCAGTCCAAGGGCAATACCCTCCATGTCACCATCCTCTTTACCATTCTCTTAATAATTCTTGGCATCGGATCCACCTCACTGCGATGGACTGGATTTCCTTTTCTGTCTACTGCGAAGTTGTAGCAACAACCGCATTGGATTGTAACTCTTCCTTTTCCTGGCATCCATCTTCGGGGCTCTGAATAGGTCTTTTCCCTTAGGCGACCAGCTCGGCCCATTTTCTGAAGCTCAAGTACGTAGTCTACAATTTGTTGTTGTTCATAATCTGAGAACACATCTATATGCAGCTCAAGGCCTTCCAAGATGTTGACCCTCCTGCCTCGAATTCTTTCGAAGTATTCAAAAGTTTTCTTTTCAACTTGCTGTAATTTCTCCAGCTCGTATTCTAGGATTATCGGAAGTCCTCAGGGTCTGATAACATACTGTGGGATGTACGGCTCAACCCCAGTACGCTCTCCTGCATGTCTCGGCTCCTTGGGGATAATCTCTGTCGAGACATCCTCCGGGGTTGCTTTCGCAACAAGACTTTTCAAAACTGGTAGCTCTGTCTGACATCGTGGTACTATCTCCGTTTCTATTTTCTCGGGATTTCTTTCATCCTTTCTGCTATTCTTGGAATTGACAACGTCCTTTCTAGTTCCTGACGAACCAATTTCTTCGAAGTATTTGTACTGACGGTAGTGACTGTCTCTTTACGCTGATCTGCTACCAACTTTGTCAGCATCTTACGAATGCGACAATTCTTGTTTCTTCGTTGAGTAGGAGTGAGAGTAGCTCTCCTCACCTCTTGAATTTTTGTGGACATGGCACTGACAAGTCTGCCTTTTGTTATAGCCACCGCAGACTTAACTTTCTTATCCTCTCCCGTTGCACGAGTGGTGTTTGCTTTTCTCTTCTTGCTAGTAGACGGTTGACTAGGGCCACCTAATTTCATCACTGTCTAACTGTAAAACTCTTCCTGATCAATCGTAGTCCAATAAGTTTCTTTATATTGTAGCCCGACTGGTGTGAAATCAGAGTCAATTTCAATCACGGCTCCATCCTTGATCATCTTTTCATCGAGTGCTAGACTCACGCCATTTTTAAAAGTTCAGACCCAACCGCCCATTTGACATTTCCCTGCGAAAAACAAGGAAAGGATCAGGGGCTGTACTAAGAATAAGAACAATAAGAAAACATTTATTAATGAAAAATTTTATTTACTTCTTTTAAATTTTAAAGGAAGTAGGAAGAGATGAGGAAAGATCAGGAATGAATTGATTTAAAAGAAAGGAATCAAAATTTTATCATTTCACATATTTTCTTTTTAACACATTTTTTTTGTTAATGATTTTTATCATCCATTTTTATGTTTTGGGTTCGGACCCAGTTACAAATGATTACTTCACCTATGTTTCTAGGAATGGGAATTCATTTTTTGAAACATCAGGTCGCGTAATACTTCTTTAGATATCGTCTATTAATTGGAAGCATAGGTCGTTCTCCATGGCAATTCACCAGTTGGTAGGAACCTCCTGAGTAGACTGTCTTGACCATGAATGGCCCTTCCCAAGTTGGTTCAAATTTACCTCCTATCTTGCGGTGTGCATGAATAGGTCTTCTGAGTACTAGAACCAAATCACCGACTTTGAATATCTTTGGCCGGACCAGTTTATCATGGGCCTGGATCATCTTGGCTTGATACAGTTCCAAATTTTGCTGCGCTGAAAGTTGTTTCCCTTCCAAGCTTTCCAATTCTTCTAATCTTAATTTGGCATTTTCTTCTCTAGTAATCTTGTTTGCAACTGCAATTCTCAGAGATGGAAGTTGAACATCCAAGGGTAAGACGGCCTCAAAACCGTACACTAGAGCGTAGGGTGTGGACTGAGTAGGAGTTCTGAATGTTGTTCTGTAGGCCCATAAAGCTTCTAACAACTTCTCGTGTCAATTTCTTTTGTTTTCATCCAAAATTTTCTTTAATATTTGGACGAGTGTTTTATTAAAAGCCTCGGCCAAGCTGTTCTCTATTGGGTAGTAGATCGTTAAATAACGCCAGTCGATCCCGTGTCTTCTGACAAAATTATTGATCTTCGTGCTTCTGAACGTGGACCTATTATCTGAAATGATTCTGCACAGTACTCTGAAATGGTAGACAACTTGATTCTTGAAGAACTGTAGCACGTGATGTGCCTTTACTTCTCTGAGCGATACTGCTTCTGCCCACTTGGAAAAGTAATCTGTTGCTGCAAGAATGAAGCGACGTCCTCTTAAAGAAGGCATTTCTATCGGACCCACTATACCTGTGCCCCAACACTCAAACGGCCACGATGCGATTGTCGGATATAGCACATTTGTTTGATGTAGAACCACTCCATGCACTTGGCATTGGTGACAACTCTTTGCAACTTTCATGCAGTCGGTCATCATTGAGGGCCAGTAGTGCCCTAGTTTTTAAATTTTCATCTTCATTTTCGAACCCGACTGATGAGCGCCACAAAGTCCTGAGTGTACTTCTTTAACAATTTCACGAGCTTCGGACTCGCTCAGGCACCTTAGCCACATCTGATTGAAAGACCTTCTGTATAATGTATTGTTTATTAATGCGTAAGACAGAGTTCTTTTCTTGATTTGATGGGCTAATGACTTATCGTCTGGTAGGTTTCCTGTTTGCAGGTAGTCTATTAGCAGTTGACGCCAGTCTTCTGCATTTTCTGTTAATGCCGCAATTGTTTTTCCTTCTTTTCCTGACTTGTGTATTGTGTTCATGTCGAGCTGTGAGAGAACGACGTCCCTGAACTGACACTTCAACTGATTCATCTTGCAAGCAAGCAAATTCTTTTGCAAGTCGGGCTAACGCATCTGCAAGAGCTTTTTCTCTTCTGGGAATCTTGTATATTGTTACATTTGGAATCTGCTCTAACAATTTCATGGCATACTGAAAGTACTGTTCGAGTCTTGGCTTTAGATTCTGTATTGTCCTGCGTCCTATTGAATTATCAACTGAGAAACCCCATAGATGTTGATATCTGTTATCCCCATCTGAATGGTTAATTCCAATCCAGTTATAAGGGCTTCATATTCTACTTTGTTGTTTGTACATGATTCTGTTAAGTGGTAGGAGTACCTTATCATCCCCCGCTCCTGTGTTATGAAGATTAGTCTGATCCCTGTCTTACAGAGCACTATCGCTTGCAATTCTTTGTCTTTCTGTGTTGAGGATGCTCCGTCGAAGTACAGTTCCCAACATCGATCGTCGGAGTCTTCTAGGCTCATTATCTGCTTGTCTGGCAAGTCGTCGTTGAGAGGCGATTCTGTCGGTAAAGGGTGTGCTGCGAGAAAGTCTGCTAGGACTTGTCCCTTTACGGCACGAAGCAGCACGAAAGTTATATCGAATTGCAATAGTATCATCAATCACCTGGCAAGTCTACCGGAAAGCGTCGAATGGGTCATCAAATATTGTAACGGATTAACTTTTGAAATAAGGTTGACCTTGCATGTAAAGCCTGAGCTTTTGGGCGGCAAAAATCAGGGCCAAACAATGCTTCTCAATCGAAGGATACTTTATTTATGTCGGAATTAAATGACGACTTAAGTAGTAGAGTGCATTTTCTCTACCCTCGTCATTGACACTGGCTAGCGGTGGCTCCGAGAGAGTCGTCTAAAGCCGCGGTATAAAGTATCAACGGTCTACCCGAGACCGGGGTCTGCTAAGACAGGGAGGTGTCATTAGGTATTGTTTGATGTCATCGAAGGCATGTTGACATTTGGAGTCCCAAGTAAACTTGGCATCCTTCTTAACCAAAGCAGAAAAAGGTTGACACCTTCCTGACAAATTTGAAATAAAGCGTCGAAGATATGCCAGTTTTCCTTGAAAGGATCGTAATTTCTTCAAGGTTTTGGGAGGTGGCATTTCTAAGATAGCATTAATCTTCTCCGAATCGATTTCAATTCCATGATGTCAGACAATAAATCCTAAGAATTTCTCAGAGGTGACGCCGAAGGCGCATTTCAAGGGATTCATCTTAAGGTTAAATTGTCTTAATCGCTCGAAAAAAATTCTCAAATCATACAAGTGATCTTCTATCAGTTTGATTTTGATGACCACATCATCCATGTAACACTCAACTTGGTTGTGAATGAGGTCGTCAAAAATCCACGTCATTGCTCTTTGGTAGGTTGCTCCTGCGCTCTTCAATCCGAAAGGCATTACTGTGTAGCAGTATATTCCGATTGGCGTTCTGAAGGCTGTGAGCTTTTCATCTTCCGTTGCCATCTTTATCTGGTTGTATCCTGATGATCCATCCATGAAAGAGAAGATTTCATGTATCGAAGTGATGTCGATCATCAGTTCTGGAATTGGTAAAGAAAATTCATCTTTTAGGCATGCCTTGTTTAAATCTCTAAAATCTACGTAGATTCTGATCTGTCCATTCTTCATTCTGACTGGTACCACATCGGCTAACCAGGTTGGATATTGTTCTTCACGGACGAATTTAGCTTTTATTAGTTTCTTAACTTCAGCTATAACTTGTTGTTCAATTTCTAAACGCATCCTTCTTGGAGCTTGTCTGATTGGCACGGAAGTGGGATCCATTCCTAGCCTGTGAACTGTGACTTCTGAAGCTAATCCTGGCATTTCGTCGTAACTCCAAGCAAAACAGTCCTTAAATTCCATCAGTAGCTTGATCATGTTTTGGAGTCTTCTTTGTTGAGTAAGGAGCTAACAAAGGTCGGCCTAGGCTCTTTGCTAGTACCTAAGTTAACTTCCATTAACTCGTCTACTGTAGATTTAATTTCTTCTTCAAATTTCGGTGGAGCATCTCCGATTTGCAGATCTTTGAGATCATCTGAGGTTTCCAAGCAGTCTTCATTAGGCTCGCAAGTGACAACCAAGCAAAACTCTGAGTCGTCAACTGATCCTACTGTGCCTAATCTAAGACCATGTTTCAAATTGGGAGGCCGACCGGCATTATTCCATAATTTTTTAAAGTGTTGTGATCGAACTTTTGTCCATTGTTTAAGTAATACACCACATTGAATTAAATTCTGAACACAGGTAGAATAGCACTCAAAAGGCAATTCCATTAATTCAAAAGAAGCAACATCTTCAAATTGTACATCATTTTCAGTTTTGGAAGATGAAGCACCACGGTAGAATTTGATCGGCTTAGCACTACCAACATGCACTTCCTTGACCACCATACCCTCGATCTTATTAGAATGGATCGGGGTCAGGGTCATATTATGCACATAGTAGTTAATCTTCTCGTACATTGATTTGTATTCTTCATTCTTTTCATCTTCGAGAGTGATCTTGAACTAGGGTTTCTTCTGATTTACTGTTGCTGCTTCTTTCTTAATTTCTTCTTCTTCGGAACTGTTCTCCCAGTCAACGTCGATGACCAGTTTCTTCTGTCCAACTGTTCCAATGTCTCTTCCTTGACCTCGTCCCCGGCCTCGACCTCGGGTGCGAGTTCTGGAGAAACCTTCACCATCTCGCTGTAAAGGAGTGGTGAGTAATTGTTGAACTATAATTTCAGGTTCTTCGTCATCTTGAACTTCTTTTGCTCCATTTGGTACGGTATTTTTGGAGAAGATTGTGTTCTTCAGAGGTGCGTAGTAAGCTGCATCTTCTTGAATTCTGATTTCATGCACGAAGAACGGTTGCAAATCACCTTTGATACATTGTTCACCTCCTTCGTAATACTTTATGCACTGGTGTAGAGACGATGGTACCATCCAGTTTTCATGGATCCACAGCCTACCCAGTAGAGTGTTGAATGATGTCTCAGAATCAATTATATGGAATTTTGTGATTATCTTTGCTAAATCACCAGTCTTCATCAATAGTGTTATCGATCCAAGGGCTCTTTCTCCTTTTTGATTGAAGCCTCTTAGTAACATCTTATCTGCTTCGAGGTCGCGAGCATCAATTTCCAGATAAGCTAACGTTCGAAGGCTCATTATGTTGATTGATGCTCCTGGATCAACCAACACTCTGGAGAGCGTAAACTTTCCAATAGTGACTGAAATGTACAACGGTCGGTTGTGATCAGTCATTCCAAGTAATAGATCATTGTCCGTGAAGGTAACACCTCGCTGTTCTTTTAACGAGCAAACCTCGTCGAAGGAATTACCAGCCATTTGAGCTAAGCAAATTTCTGGATCAAGTAGAGCCTTGATCAGAGTTTCTCTCATCTCCTTTGACAGGATCAGAGCATCGTAGATGCTCAGTTTGGCTGGTAGCTTCCTAAGATGGGCTAGCACGTTAATCCACCTTATTATCATGTTCTTCATTTTCTTCTCGAACGGGCAAATCCTCTGCTGGGGCTGGCTCTTCCTGAGCAACCACCTGCTTTCCTATATCCTTTGGACCCATTCTCGATGGTAAAACTTTTCTGCTTCTTAGATTGACTTCTGTTATTTCTTCTACATCTGGTGTTGAATCTGCGTCTCCCCTTGAATTGGAACGACTGGTTCTTTTGCAGTTGCTTCAAAATCTGATAGTTCTAATTCTATTGTGATTGGAGTTCCTCGTAATTCACAAATGGACTCGTTACTTGTCGAGCTTTCGTATCCTTCCTTGTGAATGTCTTCTCCTTCGTTGTGGTCATCGAGGTTTAGTATGATTTGAGAATCATTATTTATATTGGAATCGAGATCCGGATTAGGTTGGTTGTCGTTAGTTACGTAATCGTTAGAAATAGTCAAAACGTAGCCAACACCAAAACTCTTATCATTATAAGATCCCACCGAGGCGAGCAAATAATCATATAGAGTCAGAGGTCCGAGGGATTTCTCCCCCAAATCGGAAACAACCATCCTAGGATAAGCAACCCATAGTCTACCCTTCGGAGCCTCGATTTTCTTTTCTTCAACGATCTTCTCCTCCTTTTGGGGCGGTTCTTTAATCGCAAGCGATAGCACTGGCTCGGCAGGTTTCAAACTTTGAGTTGAAGCGCCCACCGAAGCATTCTGGATATGATCCAAGATTTTTTCAAAGACTTTGTCCAGACGGTATTTCATCCATCATTGGTCGTGTAAGGAACAATAGGATCCGTTGAAATAACATTGACGGAACCTTTTTTTTAGGTTCGTTCATGTATTCCTTCAGGATCGTTATGTTCCCTTTCTGGAGATTGTCGTCAAGCCAACTCTTAAAAGTGATGCAATCCTCTATATTGTGCCCGAGCATCTGGTGGTAAGGGTAATAGTTTGGATGATCCTTCTTACTAACTTCTTCTGGCCTCTTGGGCTCTGGTAGCTGAAAATCTGGTGTTTTCATTAAACTGCGGAACATCTTTGCTATTGCTTCAGTCTTGAATGGATATTCCTTATTCAGAAATTCTTTCAGGGTACGTTGCGGATGAGGCGGTTGCTCAAAATACTGAGGCGACTGATAGCTTGGTCGAGGTCATTGATAGTCCTACTGAAGTTGCTGATAAATCTCTTGTGGTTGTTGGTAAGTCTATTGCGGTGGTTGATAACTGGGTTGTGGTTGCTCTGGCTGTATCTGCACTGGCTGCTTGCCTTTATCTACAGCCGCGACGATTCCAGATTTCTTTTCGAATGCTTTTACAGGCTTCTACTTATCGGTCTTGTCCGCGAAACTTAGCTGTTTTGCCTCCTCTTAATTGTAAGTCTTAATTGTAAATCCTTTAAGGAGAAGTGCTATCGGACCATGGATACTTTTCAGCAAAATACCGATCGCATGTTGTTCCTGAAGTTGAGGCTCACACTTCATGCTTAAGTTTCTCCATCGAAGTATGTAATCCACCAAAGTTTCGTTCGGTTTCTGTTGCTTTACCCTAAATCACCGATAGTGATGTGGTGATGAGCCCCGACAAATCGCTTAACAAAGAGATTGTCTAACTCTGAAAAGGTCTTAACTGAGCCATTTGGCAATTTTGCATACCAATCGAAGGCAATCCACGACGGTGCCGCCGACAAGCTGTCGAAAGAGTAAAGCATCGCTCCCACCGGCATTGCAGCAACTAGCACGAAAATGTGTGACATGCTGTCGAGGGTTTCCCGTTTCATCAAAAGTCTTGAACAGAGGTGGTACGAAGCCTTTTGGGTATTGGACCACATCAAATTCTTCAGGGTAAGGTCTACCTGTCTGAATAGAAGCTCTTCTCTTAGACTGTGCTAAGGCTTCTCGCACCTATTGTTCTACCATGTTTTTGATATCCTTTTCGGGAATCATGCTTTGTGCATAATCCTTCTTCGGCTGTTCATCTCCGTTAACAGATGTGATCTCCTTTCCTCCTCCGTCCACAACATGGATGATCTCCGGGGGTATTTCTTTCTGAGGTTGCACCTGACTCTGGAGAGGGGCTAAAGCGACAGCCATCTCTTCCATCCTTTTCACCATTTGGGAAATTGTGTTATCCTTCTCTTGAAGTTGTGCTTTCATCACTTCTGGTTCATCTCTTTCCGCTTGCCGAAGCACCTTGCGAAGCTGACGATGCTCGTGTCTCAAACATGTTGATCTCAGCATAATCTTCATCAATAAACTCTGATGAATCTACTTCAGTTTCCAATTTTTATCCTCTCACCTTTGCCAACCGTCGTATGTCGGTTCTTAGCTTGCCTATAGCATCCTCTAGTGGCCTCTTCCAAACGGTCTCGCGGTTGTCATGTGATGATTGTTGGACTTCTTTCTCAGGAGTTTCTTTTTAATGCAGTAGCACTTTCTTCAGATTCTGGCTTTCTGACGAGACTCTTCTTTCCAGAATATTGTGCTTGTATCGGTTTAGCAATAATAGGTCACCACACCATCCTTCACGCAGCAGAAGGCCTAGGACCCGATGGTCTGTTGGTTGTGCGTCAGTAGGTGGTGGTGTCCCGATACAACAACAGGCGAACTAGCTCGCACTTTCTTCCTTGGCCTCTTTGGGGCAGTGACGGGTTTATTCGTGGTCTGAGGCGGGATTTGACTGGCGCTTGTCCCATTTTTCTTAAGATCTCTGATACAGGGCATCCTTCCTTCTTAGCTAGTTTCTCTATTACGGCTCGCAGTCGAGTAAGCGGCGTAGTCTTGGCCCTCTTCCTCTTACAGTCACTATAGTATGCAGGTCGGGTAATGTAGCGGCGATCCTCTGAACATCTTCCTCATCTGATGCAGCAGAGAGAAGATGAAACCTACTTCCTTCCAACATCAGTGAAATTTCAGGTAGTTCTTCCTCTTCCTCAGGAATCTCTTCCAGAAAAGCAACTTCAGCAGCCTTAGCCTTCTCGATCCTGGCGATCTTTCTGCTCTTGTTTCTTCTTTGAGTCCGAGTTAAGGCTGTAACTCTTGGACTGGACCCTATCTCGAAGACAGGAGGTATTGTAGCAAAATCTGTACCCTCCACGGTGGCAGGCTCATCACAGACTTAGATTTCCTTCCCCTTCAGTTTGGCAGGAATTGGGGTAGGCGCAGAGATGACTAGACCGGTGGGTAGAGACAACAGTCCTCATACAAACAGTGGTACTCTTTTCAGCTGGGACCCTTTGTAGGGGAGGGAACTCTTGAGTCGACTTCAGGTTGAACTCAATCACGGGCTTCTCAGTTTCTGATACTTTATCCATTAGTGTGAAGAGGGTGACATCAGCGAACTTAATATCTGTATTGTCTAATCCTTGTCTAAAACAGATGATTCCATTGTAAGTCAGTTCATCCTTATAGACGGCGAAGTCCATTCCATTGGTGAAGGAGAAAATTAACTTTGGTGGAGTCATTTTCTGCAGGGTAAATTCCAAATTTCAATCCCGAATTATGCTTCCTTTTGTCGCAAAACTTAAGATGGAAAAGAAAGAGTCCAAACACTTTTTAGTTTATCTTAGTACATTTGCGATTTAGAAGAGTTCATTTATTAAAAGGTTGTTTATTAGAGGATTTGTTTGTTAGGAACAAAATAATTAATGGAGGAAGGTTAAAGGAAAGGTAAAGGACCTGATTAAGAATTGGAAAGGAAGAGAAAGTCTCGTAAGACTTCTCAACCCGAAGGACCGCTCCTAAGCCAACACCTATTGGGGATTCACCCCACCTCAGAAAGAGGCAAAAGGATTTTGGAACCTCTCTGTTTAGGGGTGTCTAAATAGTGGCTCCAAAATCCAAGAGAGTTGACTATACCCATTCAAGATAGAAATGAGTAAGGTATGCCAACGGGAAAGAATGGTAATTTGGTCCACTAGGGGTATGGACTCACTACCGATTTATGAAAGAAAAACCATCTGATCAAAATGGAGAGAGGAACTATTCCCCAGCGGAGTCGCCAGAAATTGTCGGCATATTTTTAGGTTGAGCGTTGTATTTTGAAAAGGGGTCGCCAAAAAGAAATTATCGGTGAATATATATATATATATATATATATATATATATATATATATATTTTAGAAAAGAACATTTGATTTTTGAAAATAATTTTTAAGTTTGAAAATTTTAAGATATGAAATCAAACCGATCTCACATTTCAAATAGTTTATATAAACGAGCACCTCAGCACAAACCGTGTATCTATTCCGAAGAATAGACATACTGCTTGATGATGGTTCTCGATTAAATAAACTTGAAGATTTATGACATTCGTTTGGTCTGCGGACCAATTTTATAACCTGACAAGTTCCCCTGCTTAATATAAAGAAATTAAGCATGGTTTATATTACCTGGGTTCAAAGTTCCCTATAAGGGCAAGCCCCTATAGTTAATTACATCTTAAATGACGAGAATCATTTAAGAAAACTCTCAATAATGATCAGTGGTTTTACTCTCAAGAATTTCAAAGTTTAAGGTTTCTAAACAATTGGATTTTGGAAATTTCAAAAGGGATCAGATCAAGTTCTGAACAGTTATTTTAAGAATCCAATTGAAGAAAAGTAGGAGAAGCTGAGGATCCAAGTAGAATCTTGGTGACTTCCCAAACTATCATGTTGTTTGGTTTCAATTTGAGAATTTATTTAGTGTTTCAATCTTGCCAATTTTAATTAATTAGGGCTTATGTTTGTATAACACAGTCATACAAAAAGCCTTGAAGATGTGAGGGATTATGTCGTACCAAACGACTACCTCGGAGTCCTAAGACCGGTTAGGGCTTAATTTGCATAACACAATTAGGTAAATGCCTAACAAAAAGTTGAGGATTTATGTTGCACGAGGCAAACTACCTCAAAATCCTATGATTTTGTTATTTAATGCAAAGAAAGGTTTAGTTGATGTAGATACAAGTTTTGTTGACGACGACGGCCGTGCTGCCCACTATGCTCCAAGCTCCTTGTCATTGTAGAGGTTTAGTTTTAGAAGGTGAAAATCAAAAGATGAGAAAAGTGTTTTGGTTTAGAGAAGTCTTAAAATCCAAGTGTCTTTAGTATTTTAATTAGAACAAATCTTAAAGTTGTTTAAACAGAACCGATTAAGATCCCACGGTTCTATCATGTCGGCACCGTTATTTTCGTCGAATTCACTTAGTCCAGATGAATTTGCTAAACTCAACTAAATGAGTTCTACACTTTCATTTTAACCGTGGGAAATCCTATTAGCAACACGTGGGTTACATCATCCGAGGTATTCCCGATCATTCAACGAGACGTTTTAATTTAGTTGCAATTGTAGTTTTGTTCTTTTGTTTGTGATTAAATTTTGAGTTGTTTTATCTTCTCAATGTTGTGGCGGTGAATTTTATCTTGTAGTGATTTTTAATTTAGTTTTGGTTTCAGTTTTGTAGCTATCCTAAAAGGTTTCAGTTTTCATGCAACAATCTTGTCTAACATGCCAGAAAACTAAAGTGCAGTACATGTAAGTAACTTGCAATAAAATAAAAGCATACCTGCAGGGTCTTCCCATCATTCCAAGCTACACTAAAAACACATGTTAAGGCATTTAAATGTTTATTACAAATACCTAGGTAAAGCTAAGGGAAAGGTTTTGGTTGTCTACCAAAATCCTAATCCTATTGCTTGTCAATCCTTATGACGTCTAGGTTCTTTTGTTTTTGTTTAAGGATGATTCTCTTCACCAGAGAACACTTAAATTCAATTGTTCTTCTAAAACTACCATCATAATGAGGAAGTGCTTAGGATAAATCCTAAACATCTTTTCAATACTTCTGGGACTGTTTGAGTCCAAGTGAATTTAATTGCACATGTGGATTAATCCTCCAGAAGTTTAGTCAAGTTTTGTTTCTTGCTCAGTGAACTTGGGCATTTGATTACCCGATGAGTGATGTGACATTTCATTTAATGCTCTATTTAAGATTTATAAAAGCTTTTAGGGGCAAATCAATTTATTAAAGATTTTAATGATTTAAAATTGGGATTGATGATTTAAAGTGGTTTAATTTAATTTTGAAATTTTAATAATTTTAAGTTTGGAATAGTGTACAAATTGTTTTAAATTTAGTTTAAATCTTTAAACTTTTTTTTTATTATCTTAATATTTCAGATTAATTTTGATGTTTAAAATTTACTTAGAAGTGTTTGAATTATTCATATATATATTTTGATGGTTTGATTTAGATTAATTATGATACTTTAGGTTGGTTTTGATTAGCTTAATTTTTTTTATATGCTTAATTATGAATTGTTTTAATATTATTTAATATTTCAAATTTTCTTTAAGTTTGTTATTAAGTGATGTTGAATTAATTTTAAATTTAATTTAATTTAATTGTTAAATCACTTAATATTTTAAATATTAATTTGGTTAAGGGTTATTTTCTTTTAATTTTTAATTTATTAATTCCAATTATTATTTTAGGTTTAATTAAGAATTAGATCTTGTTGAAGTGATTTATTTAGGGATTTTAAATTAAAGAATTAATATCTTCCAAAGTTATTCCCTAACCTTAATAATCCAAATTTTTAATTTAATCTTCTAAATTTTAAATTATTTAATTAATTAAAATTTACTTTAAATGTTTTTTAAGATGATTAATGGGTTTCTACCCCTTAATTCTCTAGGTTTCAATCATCTAATCAAAATTTAAAATCATATATTTTACCCTCCACTTTGATTAAGCCTAGAATATTAATCAGGTTTAAATCTTTTAATTACCTTTATGCCCTTTTAAGCTTACGCATGTCATAACTCACTAAATTGAGCTCAAATAAACTTGGAATTTATATTTCACCTCACTCACAAGTCAATTAAGAAATTAGAGGAGAGAATGTGATTTTTCTGAATTTAATTTAATTTATATAATTATTTTTGTGAGAAAATGAGGGTTTCCAATGAAAATTCAACAACATAACCAAGGCATAGTTTCTGTCCTTAAGAAAATTATGCGATGTTTCTAATGACCAAAGGACTACTTGGACAAATTTTGGTGATTTTTTGAATTATATTTTATTTATTATAATTATTTTAACTTTTGGAGTGTTAATTAATTATAAAATAAAATTAAAGTTGAAAAGTGGATCTTATATTTTTCATAAATTTATCTAACCTCAAGGAGTTCAGAGAAAGAAATTTTATATTTTTCTGATTTTTCTTTGATTTATTAGAATTAATTTAGTGAAAATTTAAGGGAATTCATTTTTTAATATTAAAAATTGTTTTAAGCCTTTAAAATTCAATATCTTAACCTATAGACTTAGAAAAAATATTTGGAAGCAAAACATGACCATTTTATGATTTTTAATATTTTTATGATTTTTATTATTTTTTAATTATTAAAATATTAAAATATGATTAAAAATGAAGATTTTGAGAAAATTTTAATTTTAATTTTCTTAGACTCCCCTAACATCAGAGAAGTCTCAAAACTAATTTGGTGAATTTTTAAAATGTATTTTTGGAGTTATGAATTTTTAAAGTTTAATTTTGGTCATGTGATTTAATTAGTCCATTTAGTAGGGCTAATCACCTCCAATGGATCTCAATTTTTTATGTGGGACTCCTCTGACCCTAAAGAACAGTGGAAAATTGTTTTCAAGTTATTTTGATGTGTGGTTAACCCAAATTAATTAAAATTCTATTTTGAGTATTTAGGCCAATTAGGGTTTTTCTTAATGAATTAACTCAAACAATAATTTTCCTAAGGTTCTCTGGTTCTAAGATACTTCCCCCAATGTTCCTAGAATTTTCTAAGCAACATGCTAATTACTGGATTTAAAATATCAACACAGGCACAAAAATTTGGAAAATAAATAACTTGCCAAAAACATGACCTCTGACCTTAGAAAATTCACGGAATGTTCCCAAGATCAGAGGCTACAAAAACCCTATGGTCTCATGCCATGGTGAATTGTCTATGCAAATGGAGAATTAAAACACTGAAATCAGTAAATAATTAATTAAAAATAAAATACTCATCAAAATAACTTAATTATTTTTCCACATTGTTCTCCTCTGTTCACTGAGTAAGAGGGTATTTTTATTTTATTTTTATGATTTTTCTATGCAAAGTTATGGATTTTTCAATTTCTCGGTATTTAAATAAATAGAAAATAACCTATTTATCTACTTATCCAGCGCGGCGCTGACTCAACCTCGGCGGATCCGAAAGCCCACACGGCGCGCTCCCATTCGACTCCTCCATCTGACTCGGATGCCACGCGGCCTGCGGTCTCGTTCCATCCTTCGATCTGGCACAATCTAGACCGTCCATTCGATACAAGCATGAATGGACGACATCCGTTCATCGTCCCCGAGTGCCCCAAACTGAGAACCATCCACACTAAAGTCTTAAGATCTCGAGCTATAGTTAACCAAATCGCATGCGGTTTTCTCCTACATGTTCATCTAGCCTAGAGCTACATATCTATACGGCCAATATGCATCGAAATCGACTTAAATTAAATGATGGATCACTGGAAGCTCGGGCTAAAGTGAAGTTCACATACCTTGGTTCAGGAGTTGAAGCCTCAATTGAATGTGCTCGGCACGTTCATTGGAGCTGGAGGATCCTGGGGATGAAGCCTCTAGCCCTGGCGAATTGTCTAGCTGCAACTTCAACCAAGCCCGATTTCAAAGCTTTGCCGATAGAGAGAATGGCTGGCCTGGTGAGGGGGCTTCCACTGGGGGACTCCTTCTCTTGGTCCTGTGCAGGTGTGGGTGAGTTTAATTTGATTTTGGTGAAGGTTTAAGAGTTGTCCTAGTTTTGGGGCTAAGTTTAAACTCTGAAATTGAGCTCAGCTAGGGGAAATTGGGGCTGGAATTCAGTGGGAACCAAGTGCTCTATGTGTGGAGAAAGGCCTGGAGTGATTTTGGCAGAGTTTTTGTATGGTTTTTTAGTTCATCATTCTTTTGGCCAAGGGTGGTGAGTTTAAATAGAGGTGGCTGGAGGGCTTCCCAGGGGCAATTAGGGCTTGGAATCAGCTGCCTTGGTCAAGGGAAGAACAGCCACAGTGGCCATTAGGCATGGGGCAGCTCAGCAAGGGGGAATTGAATTTTTGAATCAGTTTAGACCTCTTGGCCATGGTGTTTTCCGGCAGCCTGGTGGTTAGCCAGCCAGGGTCAGGTCACCATCTTGACCAGTGGGGTCAGGGTAAGGGTTTGGTGCAATCAATTGGTTGTGGACATGTGTATAGGGCTTGATTTAAAAGGGCATGGGAGAAGGCTCATTTTGGCTTGGTTTGGTTCAACTCATGTATTAGGCTAGGTGCACCTCCCTAAGGCTTGACTTTGGGCTGAGGGAGAATCATTTGGGTCAGCTAGGAAAGGGTGGTGAAGTCCACATCCAAGGTGATGTGGCTAATTTTGGTTGAAGTGTATCATGAATGAGGTTAAAAAGGTTTAATGAAGGATTAGGAAAGTTCCCCCTCTTCTTGTCATTAATGTCTTGGTGAGGTGTCAAAGCCCTCAGGGCTCCATATGGCTTGTAAATGGCTTCATTTGGCTTGGGAAAAGGTTGGCTTATTTCATAGAAAAGAGTTATGGGATTTTTTGATGGGTTTAGGGAAATTGTCATGTGGTTTGATTTAGAAATATTTGATGATAAATTTGAAACTTAGGGATGATATCAATTAAAGGTATTATGAGAAGAAATTATCATGTAGGCTTTAGAGCCAATTTTGGGCTTTTTAAAATTTAATGAAAATGGGCTTTTAAAGACTTCATGGAAGTGGGCTCTTTTTTTTTTAAATTTTAAAACAAATTTTTGGATGAAAAATTTTGTGAAAGTTATGTTAAATAATTGTTGGGTTTATTTTAGGGATGTGTCATGAGTGATTTGGAACAAGTTTGGGGTGATTTTGAGTTGAATTGAGTTTAATTTGGGTCTTTTAGTGATAGGGCCAAAATAGGTCAAAATGGGCTAACTTGGGCTAAGGTTGGGTTAACTTTGGGTTTGATGTAAAATTAATGTTAAGAAATGTTTATGGGGGTGTGACAAAGAGTTTTCAACTTTGGTTGGGCTTTGATTTTGGGATTTGGGCCTATTTGGGTTCATGATGGATTTAGGCCAAATTGGGGATTTTTGGATTGGGTTAGGTTTGGGTGGAGTTTGGTTTCAATTTGGGGCAAATCATGTTAGTTTTTTGTTTGTGGGGATGTTAGGAAGGTTTAGGAAAAGATTTGGGGTTAATTGGAGTTAAGTTGGGTTGGTTTGGGCTAAGTTTAGGTCATGGGCCAAAATTGGGCTTTAAGCTTCAAATTAAAATTGGATCCACATGTTGATAAAATTGGGTTTGGATTTTGTCTAAATTGGTATTGGGGACATTAAATTGAAGCTGAGGATCAAAATTGAGGTCAATTGGAGTGGTTTGGTTGGACATTGGGTTCACTTAGGTTAAAAATAGGTCAAATTGGGGGTCTTGGTAAACGTGAGCTAAATTGACAAAATTGGCTTTCGGTGTAGTTGAACAAAAAAAATTAGGAATATTTGGGATTTTTTGAAATTTTCTGGGAATTTTCTGAATTTTTGGAATTTTTGGGTTAAAAGGGTATTTTGGGTATTTGGAGGGTATTGAGGGGTATTTTTGGAAAATTTTGGTGTATTTGGTCATGGATGATCAATTTGAGTGGGGGGAATGTTTAGGATTAATTTTAAGGAATTTTGGGTAATTTTGGGCAATTTTGCAAATTTTGGGCAATTTCAAGGGCATTTGGTAGGTTTGGTGGGTTTAGAGCCCCGAGGGTTAAAAATTAAAATTTTGGAAAATGAAGATTGATTAAGTGTGAGTTAAATGAAACCATTTGATTAAGCCATGAAGCCAAATTAAGCTCATAAAAGCCATGAGAGGACTCATCTTAGGCACTCAATATGTTGTTTCTAACCCTCTTAACCAGGGGCTTAGGGGTTGAGGACCATCCATATGAATTACCTATATAAGTTAGGAAGTCAAATTGGTTAAAGGCAGTTTTAAGGCTTGGAATGTGTGTGTGGGAGTGAGGTGTGTGCAAGTCAACCCTCACCAGACCAGGCCACTCAGGGTAGTCCTAAGGCCAAAGAGTCCTATAGGGAACTCATCCTTTAAACCTCCACATTTAATCTTAACCCTCCAAGTGGTTTGGGGGTTGTTAATCAGGCATGTGGGGTTTAAAGGGAGTTAAGATGTGTTTGAATTTCTAAATGGTGGGTTCCATCTCTAATCCTCTAGGATAGTCAAAGGGAAAACCTAAAGCTAGATCCTAAGTACAAGGGAGAGAGAAGAGAGAAGACCTCATCAAAAATGAGGTCAACAGTGTTATTATAATCAACTTTAATGTCCCCCTAATAAAATATTAAGACATCTCAATTAAAATATTTCAGCTTCTTTAAACTAAACCTGCCACGACAAGGAGCTTGGAGCATGCATAGTGGGCAGCACGGCCATTTTCAATAGCAAGACTTGTCAATATTAGCAAAACCTTTCCTTAGTCTAAACAACAAGCCATAGGACTTCCAGGTAGCTTACCTAGTGCAGCATGAATCCTTACCTTTTCTGTAGGCCTTTGTACAGTTCTGATGAGCAATATAAGCTCTAATTCATTTTAGGATTCCTAGGTTGTCGTCAGATACGACATAAATCCTCCCATCTTCCAGATTGTTTGCATAATCGGACATCATGCAAATGTAATCGCTATAATTAATTGGTAGGATTGAAACTTAAATAAGTTCATTTCTAAGACTTAAAGCTAAACTATAAGATAGTTTGGGAGGATATCAAGGTTTCCCTTGAATCTGTGTTCTTCTCCTAGCCTTCTCTCCTTTGGATTCTGACAAAATAAAATGTTCCGAAATTTGAGTCATTCACATATTGAATTTCTGACTATCATAATTTCTTAGAAAACCTTATCTTTGGAAGTCATGAATATAAATATTTCCTGATCTATATCAAGAGTTTTCTTAGGTGACTTCGGATATCTAAGATATAATTAACTATAGGGGCTTGCCCTTATAGAAAACTTAAAGACCTCATATTAATATAAACCTTATCTAATTCCTTCATATTAGATAAGGGAAATTATCGGTCTAAATGGTTCGTAGATCAAACAGATGTCATGAATTCTTTAGTTTGTTTGATCAAGCCTCATCTTAAGTCATATGTCTATTCTTCAAGATAGATACATATCTTGTGATGAAGTGCTTGATTATCTAAACTAACATCTATATGAGATCAGTTTAATTTCGTATTTTTCAAAAATTAGAACATTACTTTCAAATATCTATATATGTATATAATAAATTAAATCAAACTTCTATTAAAACATGTTCTTTTTAAATCTTAACCTTATAACATTAATTAATTAATAATTAAAATAATGCCAGCTTGGGAAAAGTTTCTCTCTTCATTAAGACCAGGAAATACTATATTCATATATCGGTAATGTGCTCGTGTCCCTCATGAGCCAAGTTATCATTCTTCCGTTGGCATACTTCACCCATTTCTCTCTTTGGAAAGTGTGAAGAACTCCTCTGGATTTCAGGACCGTCTGTTTGGTCACTCCTAAACAGAAGGGTTCAGGAGTCCCTAGGTTTTCCTTTTGATCTTGTGGGGTCGGACCCCCAATAGATGTGTCAGCGAGCAAATCTCGCTAGGGCAATCTGCGCTGTGAAGGGGACCTCCGATAGGATCCCATACATCACCTCTCTTTTATACCCCTCGGGTTCAATCCTATCTTCAGCAGATTGACCCACCCTTTTTTAAACCTTAAAATTCCTTTTAACCAACATGTGAAAACCTAAAAATGAAATAAAAAGATGATAAAATGAGATGAAATTTTTTCCAGTCTACAGAACAATCTTTTTCTTAGTGTTTTCACTATGATGATAAAATTTTTCGCCCTCACTAACTTTTGGAATGTTTTCTTGGCAGTTGAAGATGTCAGCCCCTACACTGACTTTCTCCTGCAACTTACCTTCCTCCCGCGAAGCCCGTCTTGTAGCACTGATGATTCAATTCGGAACCGGCTTCAACGAGTTTGAAGTCGTGCTTGGAAAAGCTCTGTTTATGGTCGTGAAAGTTGCCACTCCCGAAATTTAAGAGCCATCTGCTGAGTTCGATTTAAACTCCCATGAAGATTTCCCTTCGACTAAGAAGGTGAAGATAACTACTGCTCCTGTCAAGTCAACCATCTCCGTGCCAAGCAGAATTGTCGCCTCTACTGCCACAGGCTTTGCTATTGACCCAACCCACAATAACGCAGTAATTTTTGCTTCCAAAAGATGGCCAAAAACTTGACCCAATTTATAAATAGCGGCTAGTGTATAAAATTAAAATGTTGTAAAATTTTAGAAAATCTTTTACACACTGGGGGTACTATGCAAGTATACGTATCGTTTCAAGTAATATAGGGTTTTCTTTTATAACCCAAGTATCGATCCCACAGAGAAGTGAGGTAAGCAATTCTTTAGGCTAATTCCAGTCTATTTCCATAAGGCCTAAATTTGGAATTTCCATTAAAATGGTTTTTTTTAATAACTAATCCTAGATAAATTTCTTAAATAAAAAGATAACTTATTGATAAATTGGTTTGGAGAATTTTGAGATGTTAAAGACTACCTTTCTCTTGCAGTTACAGAGATAAAGTGTAGGAAAGAAATGCTTAGAATTTTATGTAGTAGTGCCAAATAGAAGCAATCATATTCTTTACCCTTTGGTCCAGGTGTAAAGAACATTGGTTAATGTATAGATTGGTTCAGGATATTTTATTAGTAGAATGGGTTAATCTAGGCTCACACTACTAGATGTCCAAGGGTGGCTATGGTCGGCCCTACCAGTGACCCGTTCCATTTCTATAGACCAAATTATTAGAATTTAGTCTGTCACTCTAAAAATTAATCAACTCTGCGTCCAATAAGCAATACCTCCCTATTTATTTGCACTTCACCATGAATAACCCGCATATAGCCTTCGATTACCTAAGGATTCATGTGATATCTACTAGTTAAGAACTCATCTCTAGATAGGTCTCAGAATTCTTCAACAGGTTTTAACAATACAAGTGATCAATTTGTAAAGTAAATGAAGATCCGATATGAATATCATCACCATAATTTAATAAGAGAATATCTAAGAAAATCTTAATTCCTAAACATGCATCTATTTCATTACAAAATAAAAGTAAATGAAAATAATGGCATAAGAAGTAAAAGGGTTGATAGAATTATGTAATAATTTAAGTGCCAACAAGGAACTTATTTCATTAGTATTAAATTATATTTATGCAACTATCTATCACCTAGATGCATTTAATAGTTAATTCTATAAAAATGATTTTCCTACACATGCCACTATTTCATATTAAAAGAAAGAGTAAAGAAAATCATAATGGCGAGCGGAGTTGCGTCGCTTGGATGTCATCACCGTCAATTCTCATGTCAATGTCATGGAGTCGCCACTCTATTTTGATATTTCCCTAATCTTATTTCTATGAATCCTATAAAGGAATCAAGAAATTTAGGGCTAATATAAACTAGAGAAAAAGAAAATGTTTTGTGAAAATCCTTATAAAGAAGATCCTAGAATGTCATATCCTAGAGTTTCTATATAAAGAATATCGTGAAGTGTCAACCAGAGATTCTGTCATGGGTTCTTTAATTCTATTATAGAAGCAAGATTCTATAGTTAATTACATCTTAGACAATTTTTAATTGTCTAAGAAAACTTCTGATTAATGTTGATCACTAGTTTTCTGGAAAATTTTTTGTTTTTAGGGAAAGATGTACCCACTATCAATCCCAAATGTCGTTGTGTTATGTCGTTTTCATGTCATGTTATTTTGTTTGTTGAAATTTTTAGGTTATGTGGCTAACCTAAAAGTTTTGGTTTTGTCATTATTGTTGATGTCATTGTTTTGTTGAAAGTTTTAGGTTTTGTGGATAACCTAAAAGTTTTGGTTTTGTCATTGTTGTTGATATCGTTGTTTTGTTGAATGTTTTAGGTTTTGTGGCGAATTTGGTTTGAAATGTTGAATTTAATTTTGGTTTGAAATGTCCAATTTATGTCGGTTATATCGATTTTGGTTTAAAATGTCGAATTTATGTCGATTATGTCGATTTTTGTTTGAAATGTCAAATTTATGTTGGTTATGTCAATTTTGGTTTGAAATGTCGAATTTATGTCGGTTATGTCGATTTTGGTTTGATATGTCGAATTTATGTCTTGACTTAAGTTTAAACTTAAATCTTGAGTTCATGTCTATCTGCACTTAAGTTGAATTAACTTGAGTTCATGTATGTTTAAGTTAATAGTTGGATTAGATTAACTTGAGTTCATGTCTGTTTGAACTTAAGTTAATAGTTGGATTAAATTAACTTGAGTTCATGTCTGTTTGAACTTAAGTTAAAAGCTTAAAGTTAGATTCAATATAGATTGAATTAACTTGAGCTCATGTCTGGTTGAACCTAAGTTAATTTCAATATTGATTGAATCTATTTAACTTGAGTTCATGTATGTTTGAACTTAAGTTAAAAGGTTTAAAGTTAGATTAAATATTGATCGAATTAACTTGAGTTCATTTCTGGTTGAACCTAAGTTAAATTCAATGTTGATTGAACCTAATTAACTTGAGTTCATGACTTTTTGAACTTAAGTTAAAAGGTTGAAAGTTAGATTCAATATTGATTTAATTAACTTGGGTTCATGTCTGGTTGAACCTAAGTTGACTTAACTTAAGTTCATGTCTGTCTGAAGTTAAGTTAAAGGTTTGGTTTAATCAGAATAGACCTAGTTAAGTTTTAAGCCTTATTTAAATAGGACTTAAAAGTTCATAAAGTCTAATAAATTAGACTTAATTAGAATTGCAGACCATATAAGTCCTTTTGTAGGTAAGGCTTAAGTTTTAATTAAGTCTATATTGATTTAACCGAGATTTGTTTAGATATTAAGTCTTAGTGAATTAGACTTAATCATGGTTTGTGTTTATTTAAACCTTAGTTGATTAAGGTTTAACAACTAAGGTTTAATGATTAATTAAGTCTAATGTGATAGACTTAATTAAGGTTTATGCGGATTTGGGTTTGATTTAAGTTAGGTTGAACCTATACCTAAGGTTAACTTAGGTTCAATATGGGTTGAACTCAAGTTGAGATTTGAGTTTAGGTTAAGTTAGGTTCAAGTTAGGTTGAACCTAGACTTAAGTTTGACTTAAGTTCAAAGTGGGTTGAACTTAAGTTAAAGTTGAACTTGGATTCATATAGTGTTGAACCTAAGTTGACCTAATTAGGGTTTATGTTTGATTAAACCTTAGTTAGTTAAGGTTTAATGGTTTAACTAGGTCTAATGGGTTGGACCTAATTAGGGTTTAGGTTTGATTAAACCTTAGTTAATTAAGGTTTAATGGTTTAATTAGGTTTAATGGGTTAAACCTAATTAGGGTTTAGGTTTGATTAAACCTTAGTTAGTTAAGGTTTAATGGTTTAATTAGGTCTAATGGGTTAGACCTAATTAGGGTTTAGGTTTCATTAAACCTTAGTTAGTTAAGTTTTAATGGTTTAATTAGGTCTAATGGGTTAGACCAAATTAGGATTTAGGTTTGATTAAACATTAGTTAGTTAAGGTTTAATGGTTTAATTAGGTCTAATGGGTTAGACCTAATTAGAGTTTATATTTGATTAAACCTTTGTTTGTTAAGTTTTAATGGTTTAACTAGGTCTAATGGGTTAGACCTAGTTAGGGTTTAGGTTTGATTAAACCTTAGTTAGTTAAAATTTGATTAAACCTTAGTTAGTTAAGGTTTGATTAAACCTTACTTAGTTAAGGTTTAATGGTTTAATTAGGTCTAATGGGTTAGACCTAATTAGGGTTTATGTTTGTCTTAAACCTAATGTGTAAGAAGGTTAATTAAGTTTAATATTTCCTGAAACTTAATTAAAGGTTTTGTTCTGTATTAAACCTAATTTAGTTAAGATTTAATGGGTTAATTAAGTTTAATATGTCCTTAAACTTAATCAAAGATTTGATCTTGAATTAAACCCTAAGGTTCAATGAGTTAATTAAGTTGAATACGTCCTTAAACATAATTAAGGGTTTGGTTTTGATTAATTAAGTTTAATATGCCATTAAACTTAATTAAAGGTTTGATTTTGGTTAAATAAGTTTAATATGTCCTTAAACTTAATTAAAGGGTTTTGTCTTTGATTAATTAAGTTTAATAAGTCCTTAAACTTAATTAAGGGTTTGATTTTGGTTAATTAAGTTTAATATGTCCTTAAACTTAATTAAAAGGTTTTGTTTTTTATTAATTAAGTTTAATATGTCCTTAAACTTAATTAAAGGTTTTGATTTTTGTTAATTAAGTTTAATATGTCCTTAAACTTAATTAAAAGGTTTGATTTTGATTAATTAAGTTTAATATGTCCTTAAACTTAATTAAAGGTTTGATTTTAATTAATTAAGTCTAATATGTCCTTAAACTTAATTAAAGGTTTTGATCTTGGTTAATTAAGTTTAATGTCCTTAAACATAATTAAAAGGGTTAATTTTAATTAATTAAGTTTAATATGTCCTTAAACTTAATTAAAGGTTTTGATTTTGGTTAATTAAGTTTAATATGTCCTTAAACTTATTTAAAAGGTTTTGTTTTTTTCCTTAAACCCTAAGGTTTAATGGTTTAACTAGGTTTAAGTTGTCTTCAAACCGAATTATTGTTTGATTTGATTTCATTTAAGTTTGGACTCATCACTTGCGTAATCCATGATGAGATGGATTAAATATGTGAGAGGAGGTTTTGAATTATTAATTTTAAAATTAATAAATCTTAACCTTGTTTCAAAATGTCTTTTAAATTGATTTAATGACTTGAGAATTGTTGTTTTAGGATTGTTGTCAGTTATCCTAAGGTTCTCAATCATTTTGCATTTAAACTTTCCAATTTTCCTAATTTTATAATTATTTTTTAAAATAATTACAAAATATCATGGAAATTAGGAAATCACATCCTAGAGAGTTATCCTAGCCTTATAAAAATCAGAAGATGTGTCTAAGGACTTAAAGGTTCTTCCCTAAAAATTTCATATTTTTCTGACTTGTAAATATTTTTTAATAATTAAAATAGTCCAAAGAGTACTTAATTAATTAAAAATTAAATATTGAGAATAAAATTATGATTTTAGTCTCATAATTTTTTTCTCTTCAAGAGCTTTCCATTGGTATTTTTATTTTTTTATGACCTCTAAATCAAAAGATATGGAATGTTGAAGTTTTTAAGGTTTTTCTGAATTAATTTAACCCAGAAAAACCAGGACGCGCCACGCGTCCTCGTACGCGTCGAACGGGCGGGATGATCCTGTGTATGGCGTGGAACAGCAAACATGGCGGGCTTAGATCAGCGCCGTCCGTTACAAAACACGGGAACGGATAGCGGAGATAATTCCCCATTTAATTCGAAAATTTTCGAACCGTTAAACTTCAAAGTTCAATATCTCACTCATTTCTCAACGAAATTGAGTGATTTTTGAACCTATGGAATCATCTGGACATATAGAATGTATCTATACGGTGATGATACGTTTATGGGCTAGTCTATACCTTAGCCACAAGTTTATCGAGCTTGATCAGGCTTGATGGTCAGCTTCTAGGACTCCCAAAGAAGATCCTTGTCACTTCAATTTGGTTTTGTAGCTAGCCTTGGAGAGCAATTTTGGCAAAATGGCTAGTTTGGGGTGATTTTGGATATTGACCAAATTGGCTTGATTGGGCTAACCCTTTGGCTCGGGTTTGGTTGGAATAGGTTGCAGAGGTCCCCATGAAGATTTTTTTGTGTTGGGAGCCAAGGGATTTGGGCAGCCTATAGGTTTCTATGGGATCATTCTCTCCTCTTGGTATTTTCGCCAAGGGGGGTATTTATAGCAATGAATGGCTATGGATTAACCTTGGTTAGCTTGGGTTTGATCATAGTATGGTTAGGGCTGTAGAGTACAACCTCCCCCATGTAAACCAAGCTTCACCTCTTCTTCCTCCATGAGAATTTTGCCACTTAAGCAAGTGCACATTTCATGGCAATTTTGGCTTAAATTTTGTCATGATGGATTTTAACCTCTTTGTTTCCATTCCATTGGCTAAGTGGGAGGTTCATGGTGACTCAAATGGTTGAGATCCTCTCCTTGCAACACCCCATTTATCATTTCATGAGGTGGTGACACATTAGCCCCTCTCTTAATATTTTTTCATGAAATGTTATTGATGAGTTTAACCACGGTGTGAAGGATGGTTAAATCTTTGTCTCCTCACTATTAGGTGGCTAGGGAGGTGGCTAAACTAACCTCACCATGGCAAGACACCTCACACTTTAAATTTCCATGATTTTGCCACCTCATTTTTCATATCATGATGGCCCTTTACCATGGTTAAATGTGAGTTATTCATGGGTTGTTTTCTCTTTAATGGGTCATGTGGGTTGTGTCTAACCCATATGAGGTCATGTGTGATGTCATAAAAGAGTTTTAGAATTTTAAGAAAACCATATGTCATAGGTTTTAAAAATTCCATTTAATGCCCTCTTCAATTTAATTTCCATATTTAATTAATTAAGCCATTAATTAAATATTGGAAATTATTTTATTAATCAATAATTAATTGTAAATAATTCCAAATTAATTATTTGATTAATATCCAAGTCATTAAAATTGATTTTTGTCTCTTTTCATGACTTTTCAATTTAATTTTCACTTTAATTAATTATGTCATTAACTAAAACATGAAAATTAAATTATTGGTCAATTAATTAATTAAAAATAATTTTGGAATTAATTATTTGATTAATTCCATTATTTTTAATCAATTTGTGGATTTTGAGATTTTATGGCTTTTGAATTTAATTTTTTGTTTTAATTAATTATGTCATTAATTAAAATTTAAAAATTAATTCATTAGCCAATTAATTAATCAAAATAATTTTGAGATCAATTATTTGATTAATTTTGTCATTTTATGACTTTTAATTTAATTTTCATTTTAATTAATCATGTCATTTGATTAATTAAAATATTGAAAATTAAATTATTTGTCAATTTAATTAATTAAAATAATTTTTGAAAATAATTTGATTAATTTTTGTCATTGTGAGGTCTTAAACATGTCATTGGTTATTTGGTCAAAAATTGATCATTTTAACCAATATTGACTTTTTAGGTCATGTGTTGACCCATTGAGTCAAAAAGGTTGGTGATTGGATATGGATTAGCCATTTTGACCAAAATTGTCATTTTAGGTCAAAAGGTTGATCTGTGGGGTCAACAGGGTTGGTCATAGGGTCTGGATTGACCATTTTGACCAAAATTATCATTTTTGGTAAAAGGTTGACCTCTGAGGTCAACAGGGTTAGTCATTAGGTCAGGATTGACCATTTTGACCAAAATTGTCATTTTGGATAAAAAGGTTGACCTATGGGGTCAACAAGGTTGGTCATAGGGTCTGGATTGACCATTTTGACCAAAGTTATCACTTTAGGTAAAAGGGTTTACCTGTGGGGTCAACAGGGTTGGTCATTGGGTCTGGATTGACCATTTTGACCAAAATTGTCATTTTAGGTAAAAAGGTTAACCTGTGGGGTCAATAGGGTTGGTCATTGGGTCAGCATTGATCATTTTGACCAAAATTGTCATTTCATGTAAAAAGGTTGACCTGTGGGGTCAACAGGGTTGGTCATTGGGTCTGGATTGATCATTTTGACCAAAATTGTCATTTTAGGTAAAAAGGTTAACCTGTGGGGTCAATAGGGTTGGTCATTGGGTCAGGATTGACCATTTTGACCAAAATTGTCATTTCATGTAAAAAGGTTGTCCTGTGGGGTCAACAGGGTTGCTCATTGGGTCTGGATTGATCATTTTGTCCAAAATTGTCATTTTGGATAAAAAAGTTGACCTGTGGGGTCAACAGGGTTGGTCATTGGGTCTGGACTGACCATTTTGACCAAAGTTGTCATTTTAAGTGAAAATATTGACCTATTGTAAAAATGAGGTCAACAAAAGGGCCCCCAATATGTGTGGAATACTGCATAAGTATTCTGCACATATTGGCGTTGACCGAAGTGGTCTGATGAAATGTTTCATGATAATCAGGAAAAGAGTGGGTGTCATACCGCTCTTAGAGAATGTCAGATGTCTCATATGTCGGTTCTGAGAATGAATGTCCTTTTCGTGTCTGGAAAGGGATTTACTAGGAGAGAAAATGGATGTCATATTCCATTTCTCAAAATGTTAATATCGATATTTGGTTAAATGAAAACTGTGATTTCCGTGTCAGGAAAAGGATTTACATCCAATAACCGGAGAGAAAAAATGGATGTCATATTCCATTTCCTGAAATGTCAATGTCAATATTTAGTTAAAGGAATGCCGTAATTTCCGTGTCAGGAAAGAGCTTACATCCAATAACTGAAAAAATAAAATGGATTTCATATTCCATTTTCTCAAAATGTCAATGTCAATATTTGGTTAGAGGAAAACCATGATTTCCGTGTCAGGAAAGAATTTACATCCAATAACCAGAGAGAAAATGGATGTCATATTCCATTTCTCAAAATTTCAATGTCAAGATTTGGTTAAAGGAAAGCCATGATTTCCGTGTCAGGAAAGGACTTACATCCAATAACCGAAAAGAGAAAATGGATGTCATTTTCCATTTCTCAAAATGTCAATGTCAAGATTTCGTTAAAGGAAAGCTGTGATTTCCATGTCAGGAAAGGACTTACATCCAATAATCGGAAAGATAAAATGGATGTCATTTTCCATTTCTCAAAATGTCAATGTCAAGATTTGCTTAAAGGAAAGCCATGATTTCCGTGTCAAGAAAGGACTTACATCCAATAACTAAAGAGAAAATGGATGTCATAATCCATTTCTAAAAATTTCAATGTCAAGATTTGGTTAAAGGAAAGCCATGATTTACGTGTAAGGAAAGGACTTACATCCAATAACCAGAAAGAGAAAATGGATGTCATTTTCCATTTCTCAAAATGTCAATATCAAGATTTAGTTAAATGAAAGCCATGATTTCCTTGTCAGGAAAGGACTTACATCCAATAAACGGAAAGAAAAAATGGATGTCATTTTTCATTTCTCAAAATGTCAATGTCAAGATTTGGTTAAAGGAAAGCCATGATTTCCATGTCAGGAAAGGACTTACATCCAATAATCGGAAAGAGAAAATGGATGTCATTTTCCATTTCTCAAAATGTCAATGTCAGGATTTAGTTAAAGGAAAGCCATGATTTTCGTGTCAGGAAAGGACTTACATCAAATAACTAGAGAGAAAATGGATGTCATATTTCATTTCTCAAAATGTCAATGTCAAGATTTGGTTAAAGGAAAGCCATGATTTCCGTGTCAGGAAAGGACTTACATCCAATAACTGGAAAGAGAAAATGGATGTCATTTTCCATTTCTCAAAATGTCAATATCAAGATTTGGTTAAAGGAAAGCCATGATTTCCGTGTCAGGAAAATACTTACATCCAATAACTGGAAAGAGAAAATGGATATCATATTCCATTTCTCGAAATGTCAATGTCAATATTTAGTTAAAGGAATGTCGTAATTTCCGTGTCAGGAAAGAGCTTACATCCAATAAATGGAAAGAGAAAATGGATTTCATATTTCATTTTCTCAAAATGTCAATGTCAAGATTTTGTTAGAGGAAAACCATGATTTCTGTGTCAGGAAAGGACTTACATCCAATAACCGGGAGAAAATGGATGTCATTTTTCATTTCTCAAAATGTCAATGTTGAGATTTGGTTAAAGGAAAGTCATGGTTTCTGTGTCAGGAAAGGACTTACATCCAATAACCGGAAAGAGAAAACGGATGTCATTTTCTATTTCTCAAAATATCAATGTCAAGATTTGGTTAAAGGAAAGCCATGATTTCCGTGTCAGGAAAGGACTTACATCCAATATCAGGAAAGAGAGAATGGGTGTCATTTTCCATTTCTCAAAATGTCAATGTCAAGATTTGGTTAAGGGAAAGCCATGATTTCCATGTCAGGAAAGGACTTACATACAATAACCGGAAAGACAAAATGGATGTTATTTTTCATTTCTCAAAATATTAATGTCAAGATTTGGTTAAAGGAAAGCCATGATTTCCATGTCAGGAAAGGACTTACATAAAATAACCTAAAAGAGAAAATGGATGTTATTTTCCATTTCTCAAAATTTTAATGTCAAGATTTGGTTAAGGGAAAGCCATGATTTCCGTGTCAGGAAAGGGCTTACATTTAATAACTAAAGAGAGAAAATGGTTGCCATTTTCCATTTCTCAAAATGTCAATGTCGATTTTAGTTAGAGGAAAGCTACGATTTATGTCAGGAAAGGACTTACATCCAATAACTAGAGAGAGAAAATGGATGTCATTTTTCATTTCTCAAAATGTCAATGTCAATTTTAGTTAGAGGAAAGTCATGATTTCCATGTCAGGAAAGGACTTACATCCAATAACTAGAGACAGAAAATGGATGTCATTTTTCATTTCTCAAAATGTCAATGTCGATTTTAGTTAGAGGAAAGCCATGATTTCCGTGTCAGGAAAGGATTTACATCCAATAACTAGAAAGAGAAAATGGATGTCATTTTTCATTTCTCAAAATGAGAATGTCGATATTTGGTTAAAAGAATGTCGTGATTTCCGTGTCAGGAAAGGGCTTACATCTAATAACCAAAGAGAGTGGCGAACTCACTAAAATATTTGTTGGGGATATCCGCTGGGGATTTGACCTATTTAGGTCAAATGATAATTCTCATTTTAGTTATCACAAGTTATTCATCGTGCCATTTTAGTTCATTTTGGCATTTTTGGACCTGACGATGCATCAGTTTGGAAATATCTCATAAGATTTCATTCCACTTCCAATAATGTACATACATGTCAATAGTTCAGGGTACATGATGTATTACACAACACACGCATACACACTGCAAACTACTATGTCAAGGTTCTCAGATACTGCTAGACCTACCACAAAATGTCTAACACTCTGAGATACTGTTCATAGAATATGTCTTAGGTGTTTAAACCTTCATAGGGTCATGGTAGTTCCAAGGGTTGTAGATCCTCCAGTTCTGTTATTGGTCTATATCCATATGGACATTTTTCAGGACTCATTCTCCTTAGTGTTATCGATATGCGTTGTCGACTCACACTTGGTATGCAGTGTTTTGAGACATCAGCTCCATTGTCTTGTAGGACTAAAACTGATCCCAGTGGTAAGAGAATTTGATAAGATCCACAAAATTCTCCTGGGCCCACAATCTATATTTCTCTTCCAAACAGAATGGAACATCTATTCATAAGGGAGAGAGTGCAAAATGATCTTTCAAAATCCCGACTGTCAATATGAGGTGGTATACAATCACCCTTCTCATATATATTCATAATGCAACTGTCTAGAATACAATCAGCAGGCATTATATTCCACATTGTGAGTCGTCTGATAATTTGAATTATGACTGTTGGTAGTGGATTTACTTGTTTGTGTCGTAGTATCCCTGGGGGATTGTCGTCTTTGTCCACAGCATAATTGTAACAGCATCCGTATTGAATTGTCATGCAACCTTTCCCACGAATCCATCTGTTCGGTTCGGAGTATGTCCTTCTTTTCAGTTGTCCAGCTCGTCCTTGATCACGTGCATCCATCACATGCTCGATGATAGCACCTTGCTCCACTTCGTCAAAAACTTGTGTGAACAATTGAATGCCTTCTAATATATTAATGGTTTGACCATTAATATGTTGAAATTGTTCGAATGTTTGTTTTCTAATAGCTCTGATACATCTTAACTCCTCTCGAGAAGCAATTCATTTTTCATTTACTATTTCGATTGTCGAGAGGTCCAATGCTGGCTCATAGGGAATAGGAGTGAATAATGTCCTTTTAATCCTTTCCTCCTCTTCGATCATTTCTTCCCCTAAGACATAATACGTCTCTTTGGAGATGTCCTCAAGTATTGGAAATTTGAATTCGTCATCTTCTTCCATTTGTTTCATGTCTTTTCTTTCTTTTTCTGCCAGCTTTTTGAGCATTTTATTGCGATTTCTTCTTTAGGCTCTTGTCATTCCAGAAGTTGATTTCTTCGCCCCACTAGTGGATGCCATTCCATTTGACTTCAATTTTCCATTGTCGGTAGGATTTTCTGTTTCATTGACTTGCTGACAAAGCCTAAACTCTAATACGGATGGTCTTCCTTTTGCTTCTTGTTGATTAGCAATGGATAGTAAAGGTAAGTCATAGAGTAATTCAACTTGGAAGAGTTCAAAATCGAAGTGAATTCTAGATCCTTTTTCAACACATCGCCGGTCTAAGGCTAGACAAACACCACTTCAAAATGTGAAAAGAAGTCTTTCGTTAGACCATTTTCCTGAAAATGATAGGATAATGTAACATTTCAGACTTCTATGTTAAGGAAGGATGCTTATAAACATTGGTTTAATAAGCGAAATAGATGTCACGAGACATAGAAGTCAAGATTCATATCACAAAGCTGATTTAAAGAAAGGATTTTTTATTATTATCCCAGTTTATAAACAAGTCATTATTTTTCATGTCGCATAATATTTCTTTAGGAAACGGCCATTGATTGGAGGCAGGATTCATTCTCCTTGATAATCCACCACTTGGTAGGATCCACCAAAATATTTCTTTTCAATTACATATGGGCCCTCCCATATTGGTTCAAATTTGCCACCTATCTTTCGATGAGCTATTATAGGTCTTCGAAGAACTAAAACTAATTCGCTGATTCAAAAGGTTCTGGGATGAACTAATTTGTCATGGGCCCGTATCATTTTTGCTTGATACAGTTCAAGATTTTGCTGATTTTGTAGACGTTTGCCTTCTAAACTCTCAAGTTCTTCAAGTCATAGTCTGGCATTTTCTTCTTTGGTTATCTTATTTGCTATCGCAACTCTGAGAGAAGGGATTTGAACTTCAAGTGGTAAAATAGCATCAGAACCATATACCAAAGCAAACGGTGTAGACAGTGTTGGCGTTCGATATGTAGTTCTATAAGCCCATAAAGCTTATATCAATCGTTCATTCCACTATCTTGAGCTGTTGATTAATGTCTTTTTCAAGATTTGAACCAACATTTTAATGAAAGCTTCAGCTAAACCATTGGCTTTAGGATAATAGAATGTTGAATACCTCCGGTCTATCCCATGCCTTTGGATAAAGTTGTTGATTTTTGCATTTTAAAGGCCAATCCATTGTCTGATATGACCCTTAGAGGAATTCCAAATCTATAGACAATATGTGTCTTAAGGAAATGAAGGACTTGTTCTGCCTTAACTTCTCTAAGTGGTATCGCTTCTGCCCATTTGGAGAAATAGTCAGTGGCTGCCAGAATAAATCGATGTCCCTTGGAGGACGGAGGATCTATAGGGCCCACTATGTCGGTGCCCCAACATTCAAACGGCCAAGATGCAATAGTTGGGTGTAAAACATTTTGAGGCTGGTGTAAAACTACCCCATGCATCTGACATTGATGACATTTCTTTGCAATGTCAAGATAATCAGTCATCATTGTCAGCCAATAATAACCCATCCTTTTTATTTTCATTTTCATTTTAGGTCCAGATTGATGTGCGCCGCATAAACCTGAATGGACCTCCTTAACAATCTCTTGAGCTTCAACTTGGTTTAGGCATCCTAACCACATTTGATCAAAAGATCGTTTATAAAGGACATCAATTATTATAGCATATGATAATGCTCTCTGTTTAATTTGAGTGGCAATAGAAGTGTTTTCGGGTAACCTTCCAGTTTGTAAATATTGAATAATTGGTTGTCGCCAAGCATCCTTTCCTTCATTTATTGTCATTTTCATATTTTCACCAATTTTATGCAGATTATCCATGTCAATTTGAGAATGAACTTGTCGTCCACTTATAGAAATTGGTATGTCGTCTTCTTCTGGACAGGCAAACTCCTTTGCAAGTTTTGCCAGAGCATCCGCTAGAGAATTGTCTCATCTCGGGATTAAGAAGAATGTCACGTCAAGAATTTATTGAAGCAGTTTTAGAGTGTAACGAGAATACTGTTCTATTTGAGGTTTCAAAGTCTTGTATTTACCATCGATTTAATTGATAATCAACTGGGAGTCTCTGTAGATGTTAATATTTTTAATTTCCAATAATATTGTCAATTCTAGATCGATTATGAGAGTTTCATATTTTGCTTCATTATTTGTGCATGGTTCTGTCAAATGATAGGAAAAAGGCATCATTGTTTTGTCTAGAGTGATGAAAATCAATCCTACTCCAGCTTTGCCTGGTATAATTATTCGTTTATCTTTGTCTTTCCATGCGGATGATGCTTCGTCAAAGTAGAGTTCCCATCATTGCACATTGGAATCTTTTATTTTTGATATTTGTTCTTCAGGTAAATCATCATTGAGAGGTGATCCAGTTGGAATTGGGTGTGCTGCTAAGAAAGCTGCCAAGATTTGTCCTTTGACAGCACACAATGGTACAAATGTTATGTCGAATTGGAGTAGGATCATTGCCCATCTTGCTAATCTCCCAGAAAGTGTCGGTCGTGTCCTTAAATATTGTAGTGGGTTAACTCTTGAAATAAGAGTTAGTTTATGAGAAAGCATATAGTGCCTTAGTTTTTTAACAGTGAAAATCAAGGCTAAGCAATGCTTCTCGATTGTCGGGTAGACAACTGCTTAAATAGTATAATGCATTTTCTTCTCCCTCGTCATTTACTTATGCCAATAATGCTCCAAGGGAATTGTCCAACACCGCGGAGTAAAGGATTAGAGGTCTTCCTAATACAGGGGTTGCTGAGACAGGATGGGTTGTCAGGTATTGTTTGATGTTTTCAAAGGCGTGTTGGCATTTTTTGACCCACACAAATTTGGTATCTTTTCTGGTAAGGGCGGTAAGAGGCTGACACCTACCTGACATATTGGAAATGAAACATCGTATATATGCTAACTTTCCTTGAAATGATCTCAATAGAGTTACATTTTTAGGAGGCATATTTAGAATAGCTTCAATTTTGAGAGGATCAATTTCTATCCCAGGATGTCGAACCACAAATCCTAAAAATTTTCCTGAAGTGACACCGAAAGCGCACTTTAAGGGGTTCATTTTAAGATTGTATTGTCACAGTCGTTCTAAGACAATTCTCAAATCGTATATGTGATCATCTTTTTGTTTACTGTTGACAACCAGATTGTCCACATAATATTCGACTTGATTGTGTATTAATTCATCAAAGATCTATGTCATGGCTCTTTGATAGGTTGCACCGGCATTTTTTAGTCTAAATGGCATAACCTTATAATAATATATCCCTATGGGTGTTCGGAAAGCTGAATTCGCTTCGTCCTCCGAAAACATTTTTATTTGATTATATTCTGATGATACATCCATAAAGGAAAATATTGCATGTTTTGATGATATATCAACCATTAATTCAGTGAATTGGTAAAGGGAATTCATCTTTTGGACATGCTTTGTTCGTATCTCTCGAAGTCTATGCGACCCTATCTGACCATTTTTTTTTTAACTGGCACCACATTGGCTAACCATGTCAGATAATTTTTTTCTTGTATGAAGTCAGCTTCTATCAATTTTTTTAACTTCTGCAATGACTTGTTGCTCTATTTCAACACGCATCCTTCTTGGAGCCTGTTTAACAGGGATTGTGATTTGATTTATCCCCAGTTTATGGACTGTGATTTCTAGAGATAAACCAGGCATCTCGTCATAAGTCCAAGTAGAGCAGTCTTTATATTCTGTCAACAATTGAATTATGTATTTTGCTTCCTTATCATTAAGGAATGAACTAATGAAAGTTGATCTATGATTTTCATCAGTTCCAAAATTTATTTCTTTTAGTTTATCGATTGTCGATTTAATTTCTTCTTCCAATTCTGGAGGAGCATCTTCAATTGGAAGATCAGGTATCAGTTCCTCAGTGACGACTAGGCAAAATTCTGTATCATCTAATGGTTCCAAATCCAACACCTTCTTTGGAGTTAGGATTTCATTTATTGTTATTCCACATTTGTTTGATGAAATGTGTTTGTTTCAAAGACCATTGTTTGAGCATTAAACTATTTTGAATAAATTTTGTGCCCAAGGAGAGTACAACTCAAAATGAATTTACATTGATTTTGGAAGATTTTCATCTTCTATTTTTACATCATTTTCAGTACTAGAAAAAGTAGAGCCAAGTCTAAACTTAATTGGCTTTTTGTCATCATTACATACTTATTTGACTATTAAATTCTCAATCTTAGCAGTGGAATTGGAGTCAGAGTCATAGAATGTATATAATGATTGATTTTTTCATACATAGATTCAAATTGTCTTTCTTCATCTTCTTCTAGAGATATTTTGAATTGAGGTTCCTTTAAAACCACGGATGTCATTTCTTCTTCAGAGTCCAGGTGAATTTTGAATTTCAATGGTTTCTTCATTGTGACAATTGGATCGTCTTTCCCTCGTCCTCGTCCTCGGCCTCGGCCTCGAGTTTGAGTCTGACGAGAGTTAGTTCCTTTTATCTTTGTTGAAGAAGAATGATCTTTTTCATTTATTTTCTTTTCTTTGTCTTTTTCCGTCATATCCACCATTGTGTCTTTGGAGAATACTGTTTTCTTTATAGGAGTGTAATATGCTGCATCTTCATGTATACCGATTTCACGGATTGAAAACGGTTGCAAATCTCCTACAATACGACATTCTTGTCCTTTTCATAGATATTTTATGCACCGATGCAACAAAGAAGGAACCATTTTATGTTCATGAAGCCATGGTCTGCCGAGTAATGCATTAAAAGAGGTATCTGAATCAATAATATGGAATTTTTCCGTTGTCATCCAATCGGCTATCTTTAAGAGTAATGTTATTGATCCAAGAGCTCGTTCTCCTTGCTGATTGAATCTCTGTAACATCATTGTGTCTCTTGATAGTTGAGAGGCATCAATATCCAGATATGCAAGAGTTCTCAAATTCATAATGTTAATTGAGGCTCTTGGGTCAATAAGAACCCTTGAAAGTGTCGTGTCATTTATGTTCACTGTGACATACAGTGGACGATTATGTTCAGTTGTTCCGAGCAATAAGTCATTGTCAGAGAAGGTAATCTTCATTGATTCTTCTAATGGACAAGCTTCATTTTGAGTAATACTAGCAAGTTGAGCTAAGCAAATGTCTGGGTCTAGAAGGGCTTTTATCAATGACTCTCTCATTTCTTTGGAGAGCATAAGAGCGTCATAGATGCTGGTAATTTCCTCAAATGGGCTAGTACATTATAGTCCACTTTCTTGTGAAGATCATCCTTATCTCTTTCAGGGAGTTGTGGATGTGTTGAAGGAATGATCTTTTCAAATGTGACTATTTATTTTTTTTTTCTTGTGGAGTCACTCTGGGAGGTATAACCTTTCCACTTCTTAAATTGATTTCAACTATTTCTTCAAATTGGTTATCCGACTCTTTTGTCTCTGAGTCTGAAGATTCCAATTCTATGGAAATCGGAGTTCCTTGTAATTGGAGCATAGCAATGTCATTTTAATCTTTATCGTTGTCAGAATTTTCATCAATGTTTTTGTCATTTTGATTGTCATTAGATTGATCAAAATCATATATGATTTGAGCATTGTCTACGGGATTAGGATTTGAATGATCATTTTCAGAAGCATCACCAAAAATAGACAAAATGTAAGCAAAACTGGAGATATTATTATTCACAGTAGGAGCAAAAAGGAAGTCATACAAAGTCATCATTTCAAGGATTTTTCATCCTTCATCCGATATAAATATCCTAGTAGAAGATGGGGAAACATAAGAACGAGAAGGTACAAGAGGAATTGCAGCCCCTATATCTAAATGACCTCTGGTTCTTTTTGGTTCTTTGTCTTTCTTTCTCTATTCCTTCTTGGGAGGCTTGGTAAACTGATATTTGACCCGACTTTTGTATTTCCAAATACAAGAATTTATTACCACTGCTAGAAAATTTAATTTCTGGTGAAGGCATGAAACACTTGACCTGGAATAACTTGCTATATAAATGTGTACCAAATAAAACTTTTTAAATATTTGTTAATATAGCAAAATATAATTTTAAAAAGAAAATATTTTATATACTTTTTGGGTACTACACAAGTATACGTATCGTTTCAAGTAATATAGGGCTTTGAAACAAAGACCCCAGTATTGATCCCACGGGGAAGAATTATAGTAATAAATTTCTAAATATTATATTTCAAAAATCTTTTTGTATTTTACTATTAATTTACTAGATGCAAATAAAGAAAACAATAATAAGACAATGATTTTATGAAAACTATATAAAATAAACAACTTTCTTCCCTTCAATTAATCTAAGATTTTTAAGATAATTTAATATTTGTTGGAGAATTTGATTTATGGTATTGTGCCAAATAGAAGCATTCTTATTCTTTACCCTTTGATCCAGGCGCAAAGAACATTGGCTAATTTACAGATCAGGTCTGGATGTATTGTTAGTAGAATGGGTTAATCTAGACTCACACTACTAGATGTCCAAGGGTGGCTATGGTCAGCCCTACTAGTGACCCTTTCCTAATCTATAAATCAAATTATAAGAATTTAGTCTATCACTCTAAAAACTTATCAATTCTACACCCTTTAAATCTTATCTTCCTACTTATTTGCACTTCACCTTGAATAGCCCGCACATGGCCTTCGACTACCCAAGGATTCATGTGACACTTACAATTTAAGAGTTTTTCTCCTTCTAGGTCTCAAAACTCTTCAACGAGTTTTAACAATTTAAATGGCCAATTTAAAAAGTAAAGTAAGATCAGGTATTAATGTCATCACAATATTTTGAAAATATTTTGAATTTCAATTCTCCATCGAATCTTTTATTATCTTATTTATTTCTTAATAATTGAAGGAAGAAAGTAAACTAACTACTCAGAACACATTGAATATAAACAGCAAAACATAATAAATAAAATTTGAATCAAATGTAAAATAATTATCTCGAATATTCCTTCTACAGATCTTCTGATTCCTACTGACTCCACAGTGTAATGAACTCCAGATACAATAACTTGAAAATAAACTCACTAAACTAAACAAAAGTGGCCCTAAATTTCTCTCTCTATTTCTCTCTCTAAGGATGAGAGATCCTAAAGTGGATAAGAAAAAGGGGTTACAATGGGGAGCACGTTTTCCTGAAGAAATGGACTCCTATTTATAGGCTTCAAGGGTTGCCTTGAGGAACCTCTTCAAAATATGTCCACATTCAATGAATCTTCTAGAAGGTCTGTCTGGCGCCTAGGCGCCGGAATCTGGCTCCTAGGCGCCGGACACTGCGTCCAGTTCTTCGCACCTCTTCACTTTGGCTCGCACCTCTTTGCGATTAAAAACATTTTGGAGCCTCCAAATGTAATGTATCGCATGTCTTATTATCAAGGAACAACTGCTAGTCTTCTAGAATGTCCAATAACCACTCACTCCATCAAAATAACTGTTCAAACGTTGTCAAAAACTTGACAGTTTCTGTATCGAGTCTGGCGCCCAGGCGCCAGGCCATATTTTTTTATAGTTTTTGTATTTTGCTTCATTTTTTCTCCTTTTTGCTCCTTTTTACTTTTTTTTGCTTTTTGAACCTTTTTACATCACCTACATCCAAAAACACAAAAAATATCTTTCATTAAAGCATAATATCCTTTAAAATTGATACAAATTAAGACATAAAGAAATAGGTATTTTTTATAGATCAATATTCAGTGAGGATCTCCTCAGAAGATTTACTTCGAACAATGTTGTCTTTATTCTTGTTCTTGGATTTGAATTTTTCCACCGAAATAATATTGATTGAACCTTTGTCAGGTTCTTTCAAATATTCTTTCGGAATTACTATATTTCCTTATTTAAAGTTGCGCTCTAACCAGTCTTTGAAGACAAAACATTCTTCAATCTTGTGTCTGAGCATTCTATGATAAGGACAATAATTGGTTTTGTCCTTCATGTCGACTTCTGCTTGCCTTTTAGCTTCTGGTAGCTTAAATTCGGGTATTTTAAGCTAGCTACAGAATATTTTGTCGACGGCTTCCTTTTTAAATGAATATTCTTTATTCATTCTTTCAGCCATTGTTCTTTTGTCTGTTGGTGCTGGGATTGGTTGTTGAAGTTGTAATTGAGGTGATGTCTGTGATGTCGACGGGTTCTGGCATTGTTTATTTTGATCAGGTTGAACCTGCATCACTTGTTTGCCTTTTTCCACAACATTCCCCGGTCTCTTTTCACATGTCTTGACAGTATTTGTCTTTTCTATCTTTTCCGTTACACTCATCTGCTTAGCTTCTTTTTGAAGATTGGCAGCTTTACTGAGAAATTTTCAAAAGTTTTTTATTGTAAATCCTTTAAGCATAAATGCTATAGGACCATGAATATTCTTAAGCAGGATTTCAACAGCATGTTGTTCTTGGAGTTGTGGTTCACATTTCATGCTGAGATTTCTCCAGCATAAAATGTAATTCACTAAGCTTTCGCCTGTTTTTTGTTTTTCCACTACAAGATCACCAACTGTAGTGTGATGTTGAGCTCCAGCAAATCTTTGAATGAAGAGGCTTTCAAGCTCTACAAAAGTTTTAACAGACCCATTAGGAAGTTCCGCATACCAGTCAAAGGCAACTCCTGTGAGACTGTTAACAAATTGTCATAATAGAAGAGCATCACTTCCCCCCGCATTACAGCAACTTGCTCTGAAATGTGCTAGATGTTGTCGAGGATTACCTGTTCCATCAAACATTTTGAAGACAGGATGAACAAAACCTTTAGGGTATTGGACAGAATCAAATTCCTCTGGATATGGTCTACCCTTTGGAATTAGTGATCCAACTTTTACCTGAGCCATCGTTTCTTTTATCTTTTGTTCCACGAGTTAAGTGATATCTTTTTCTGGAATTTCACTATGAGGGGGATCCTTTTTCTTTTGAGTGCTTTCTTCAACATTTATTAGCTCTCCTTTGTCTTCTCAAATGTGGACAGCCTCTGGCCTAACAATTTCAATGGCCGGTGATGGATTTGTTGGTGAATTTTGCAAAGCTACTACCAAGTCTTCCATTCTTTGCTCAAGATGACTGATTTGCTCATCTTGTTGTCGTATAATTGCTCATAATTCATTCATTGTGTCTTATTCATTTAGTTCCTGTACTAAGGAAGTAGATTGTGTTTCTACCACATTAATACTGGCAACGTTTTCATTTGAGCTGTCAGAAGTGTTTTTCTTTACTCGCACCGAGAATTGTTTGATATCATTTTTTAATTTTTTCAATCTTTCTTCAAATGATTTTGCAAGATTTTCTTTACAAGTTCCTTCTTGTAAACTGTCTGCAGGGGTGCCTGTAGCATTTGAATTTCGTTCATACGATCTTCATTTCCATACATTGTCTTTTAGTATGGGATAAGATCCTCTAGGCGGTGTATCATCATATAGATAATCTGCATTTTGTAGCATATAAACCAAATTTGTCATTTTAGTGGATGTATCTTCCACTTCAGACATCAGTTTGTCATATTTGGCCTTGTCATTTGTGATTGTCACACTTTTTACCCTTGGCCCTAGTCGAAACTTCCCAGGCACTCGAGTACATTGATCTTCTGTCGGAGATTAATAACCTGTTTTTCATAAACAGAATCTTCTATTGCTAGAATTCTCCTTTTCATTGTTTTGGAGACTACACATCCCATTTTGTTCAACAATCGGGAAATTGAACATTTATCTTTTCATGCTAGTCTTTTAAACACTGTATGTATAACATGAATTGTGGGAGAACTCTTTGGTTGAAAGAAATTGTCAGTATATTCAACAAGAATCAGGATATACTGATTCCAATTTTCTTCTGAAAAGGAAGGGTTTCCAAAAACACTTTGTTCAAATTCAAGTGTTTCAAAATTATCATTCTCATTTCATTTTTTCTTTCTTTTAAGCAGACGAGCTTTATTTTTGTGAATTCTTTTGGAACATGATCCAACTTCATATGTGGATGGTGGCGGAACATCATTCTCATCATAGATTTTTTTCCTTTGTCATCAATTTTTCTTTTCATTTCTTCAAGAATATAAGGATCTTCAGGTATATACTCAAGTGGATCCTCTATAAAATTCAGAAAGTCTTGATAAGGTTGCAGGTCAAATTCTTCAAAAGATTGCATATCAGTTTGATATGGATTATCTAATGTAAATTATGTTTCATTAAACAATCCATAATCATTCTGATAAAAGGGAAAGTCTTCCTCCATTAGTATATTGAAGTCTTGAAAATAAGGAAAGACTAAATTCGGAGAATCCATTGCAACTTTTCTGAAATTTCAAGAAAGACTAATATTATTGACTTGTTTATAAACTGGGAGTTTGTTTTTTTTTTTTAAGTTTTGTAGTTTTTATTTGTCAAAGAATGAAATGTCAAATGAAAACCAGTGATACCAAAAGATGAGAAGAAAGAATGTCCCTAGCGGAGTCGCCAAACTCTCTTTGATGGCGAGCAGAGTCGGGTCGCTTGGATGTCGTCGCCGTCAATTCTAATGTCAATGTCATGGAGTCGCCACTCTGTTTTGATATTTCCCTAATCTTATTTCTATGAATCCTATAAAGGAATCAAGAAATTTAAGGCTAATATAAAATAGAGAAAAAGAAGATGTTTTGTGATAATCCTTATAAAGAAGATCCTAGAATGTCATATCCTAGTGTTTCTATATAAAGAAGATCGTGAAGTGTCAACCAAAGATTTTTTCATGGGTTCTTTAATTCTCCTATAGAAGCAAGCTTCTATAGTTAATTACATTATAGACAATTTATAATTGTCTAAGAAAACTTCTAATTAATGTTGATCATTAGTTTTCTGAAATTTTTTTTATTTTTAGGGAAAGAAGTACCCACTATAAATCCCAAATGTCGTTGTGTGTCGTTTTCATGTCATGTTATTTTGTTTATCAAAATTTTTAAGTTCTGTGGCTAACCTAAAAGTTTTGGTTTTGTCATTGTTGTTGATATCATTATTTTGTTGAAAGTTTTAGGTTTTGTGGCTAACCTAAAAGTTTTTGTTTTGTCATTGTTGTTGATGTCGTTGTTTTGTTGAATGTTATAGGTTTTGTGGCTAACCTAAAAGCTTTGGTTTTGTCATTGTTGCCAATGTCGTTATTTTGTTGAAAGTTTAGGTTATATGGCTAACCTAAAAGTTTTATTTTGTCATTGTTTGTCCAGAATGTCGTCCTGCAAAATAGAGTTAGCACACCCTATAACATGCAAAGGAAATCTACATGAAATTTGTCTTCATCCTGCAAAGAAAACATTGTTAGAAATAGTGTCACATTCATTATCTCAGAATTTTGTAGGATGTTTTGATATAACATATCCTGAATGTTAGTTAATGTCATTTGAAATATTTGGATTGATATCGGTGTCTGTCAAATTTGTATTTGAAATGCCAATTTTATGTGAAACTTTGTTTGAAATGTCACATTTATGTCAATTATGTCGATTTATGCTTGCAATATCAAATTGATGTCGATTATTTCAAATCTTATTTGAAATGTCAAATTTATGTCGATTATGTTTGAAATGTCAGATTTATGTTGATTTTGTCGATGGAACGTTTGGAATGTCAAATTTATGTCGATTTTGGTTTGAAATGTCAAATTTGATTTTGGTTTGAAATGTCGAATTTATGTAGGTTATGTTGATTTTTTGTTTGAAATGTCGAATTTATGTTGCTTATGTCGATTTTGATTTGAAATGTCGAATTTATGTCGGTTATGTTGATTTTGGTTTGAAATGTCAAATTTATGTCTGTTATGTCGATTTTGGTTTGAAATGTCGAATTTATGTCTTGACTTAAGTTTAAACTTAAATCTTGAGTTCATGTCTGTCTGCACTTAAGTTGAATTAACTTGAGTTCATGTCTGTTTAAGTTAATAGTTGGATTAGATTAACTTGAGTTCATGTCTGTTTGAACTTAAGTTAATAGTTGGATTAGATTAACTTGAGTTCATGTCTGTTTGAACTTAAGTTAAAAGTTTAAAGTTAGATTCAATATAGATTGAATTAACTTGAGTTCATGTCTGGTTGAACCTAAGTTAATTTCAATATTGATTGAATCTATTTAACTTGAGTTCATGTCTATTTGAACTTAAGTTAAAAGGTTTAAAGTTAGATTCAATATTGATCGAATTAACTTGAGTTCATGTCAGGTTGAACCTAAGTTAAATTCAATGTTGATTGAATCTAATTAACTTGAGTTCATGTTTGTTTGAACTTAAGTTAAAAGGTTGAAAGTTAGATTCAATATTGATTGAATTAACTTGGGTTCATGTCTGGTTGAACCTAAGTTAAATTAACTTGTGTTCATGTCTTTCTGAACTTAAGTTAAGGTTTGGTTTAATCAGAATAGACCTAATTAAGTTTTAAGCCTTGTTTAAATAGGACTTAAAGGTTAATTAAGTCTAATAAATTACACTTAATTAGAATTGCAGACCATCTAAGTCCTTTTTAGGTAAGGCTTAAGTTTCAATTCAGTCTAATTTGATTTAACTGAGATTTGTTTAGATATTAAGTCTTAGTGAATTTGACTTAATCAAGGTTTTTGTTTTTTTAAACCTTAGTTGGTTAAGGTTTAATGATTTAATTAAGTCTAATGTGATAGACTTAATTAAGGTTTATGTCAGATTTGGGTTTGAATTAAGTTAGGTTGAACCTAGACTTAAGGTTAACTTAAGTTCAATATGGGTTGAACTCAAGTTAAGATTTGAGTTTAGGTTAAGTTAGGTTCAAGTTAGGTTGAACCTAGACTTAAGGTTGACTTAAGTTCAATGTGGGTTGAACTTAAGTTAAAGTTGAACTTGGATTCATATTGTGTTGAATCTAAGTTGACCTAATTAGGGTTAATGTTTGATTAAACCTTAGTTAGTTAAGGTTTAATGGTTTAACTAGGTCTAATGGGTTAACTTAATTAGGGTTTAGGTTTGATTAAACCTTAGTTAATTAAGGTTTTATTAGTTTAGTTAGGTCTAATAGGCTAAACCTAATTAGGGTTTAGGTTTGATTAAACCTTAGTTTGATAAGGTTTAATGGTTTAATTAGGTCTAATGGGTTAGACCTAATTAGGGTTTAGGTTTGATTAAACCTTAGTTAGTTAAGGTTTAATGGTTTAATTAGGTCTAATAGGTTAGACCTAATTAGGGTTTATGTTTGATTAAACCTTAGTTTGTTAAGGTTTAATGGTTTAACTAGGTCTAATGGGTTAGACCTAATTAGGGTTTAGGTTTGATTAAACCTTAGTTAGTTAAGGTTTAATGCTTTAATTAGGTCTAATGGGTTAGATCTAATTAGGGTTTATGTTTGTCTTAAACCTAATGTGTAAGGAGGTTAATTAAGTTTAATATGTCCTTAAACTTAATTAAAGGATTTATTTTGTATTAAACCTAATTTAGTTAAGGTTTAATGGATTAATTAAGTTTAATATGTCCTTAAACTTAATTAAAGATTTGATTTTGAATTAAACTCTAAGGTTCAATGAGTTAATTAAGTTTAATATGTCCTTAAACTTAATTAAAGGGTTTGGTTTTGATTAATTAAGTTTAATATGTCCTTAAACTTAATTAAAGGTTTGATTTTGGTTAATTAAATTTAATATGTCCTTAAACTTAATTATAGGGTATTGCCTTTGATTAATTAAGTTTAATATGTCCTTAAACTTAATTAAAGGTTTGATTTATGTTAATTAAGTTTAATATGTCCTTAGTCTTAATTAAAATGTTTTATTTTTGATTAATTAAGTTTAATATGTCCTTAAACTTAATTAAAGGTTTTGATTTTGGTTAATTAAGTTTAATATGTCCTTAAACTTAATTAAAAGGTTTGATTTTGATTAATTAAGTTTAATATTTCAAGTTTAATATGTCCTTAAATTTAATTAAAGGTTTGATTTTAATTAATTAAGTCTAACATATCCTTAAACTTAGTTAAAGGTTTTCATTTTAGTTAATTAAGTTTAATATGTCCTTAAACTTAATTAAAATGTTTGATTTTGATTAATTAATTTTAATATGTCCTTAAACTTAATTAAAGATTTTGATTTTGGTTAATTAACTTTAATATGTCCTTAAACTTATTTAAAAGGTTTTGTCTTTTTCCTTAAACCCTAAGGTTTAATGGTTTAACTAGGTTTAAGTTGTCTTTAAACCAAATTATTGTTTGATTTGAGTTCATTTAAGTTTGGATTCATCACTTGCATAATCCATGATGAGATGTATTAAATATGAGAAGAGGAGGTTTTGAATTATTAATTTTAAAATTAATAAATCTTAACCTTGTTTCAAAATGTCTTTTAGATTGATTTGATGACTTAAGAATTGTTGTTTTAGGATTGTTGTCTGTTATCCTGAGGTTCTCAATCATTTTGCATTTAAATTTTCCAATTTTCCTTATTTTATAATTATCTTTGAAAATAATTACAAAATATCATGGAAATTAGGAAATTACATCCTAGAGGGTTATCCTAGCCTTAGAAAAATCAGAAGATGTGCTTAAGGACTTAAAGATTTTTCCCTAAAAATTTCATATTTTTCTGACTTGTAAATAATTTTTATTAATTAAAATACTCTAGAGAGTATTTAATTAATTAAAAATTAAATACTGAGATTAAAATTATGATTTTGGTCTCATAATTTTCTTCTCTTCAAGAGCTTTCCAGAGGTATTTTCATTTTATTTTTATGACCTCTAGATCAAAAGATATGGAATTTTGAAGTTTTTAAGGTTTTTCTGAATTAGTTTAACCCAGAAAAACTAGGACGCGCCACGCGTCCTCGTACGCGTCGAACAGGCGCGATGATCCCGTGTATGGCACGGAACAGCAAACACGGTGAGCTTATATCAACGACGTTTGTTCCAAAACACGGGAACGGACGGCGGAGATAATTCCCCCATTTAATTCAAAAATTTTCGAACTGTTAAACTTCAAAGTTCAATATCTCACTCATTTCTCAACAAAATTGAGTGATTTTTGAACCTATGGAATCATCTGGACGTATAGAATGTATCTATTCTGTGATGATACGTTTCTGGGCTAGTTTAACCCATGAAATTTCAAATATATGAAATATTTTGGAGAAAATAAATCCATAACTTAGCCACAAGTTTGTCGAGCTTGATCAGGCTTGATGGTCAGCTTCTAGGACTCCCAAAGAAGATTCTTGTCACTTCAATATGGTTTTGTAGCTAGCCTTGGAGAGCAATTTTGGCAAAATGACTAGTTTGGGCTGATTTTGGATATTGGTCAAATTTGCTTGATTGGGCTAACCCTATGGTTCGGGTTTTGTTGGAATAGGTTGTTGAGGTCCCCATGAAGATTTTTTGGGTTGGGAGCCAAGGGATTTGGGTAGCCTATTGGTTTCCATGGGATCATTCTCTCCTCTTGGTATTTTCGGCCAAGGGGGGTATTTATAGCCATGAATGGCTATGGATTAACCTTGGTTAGCTTGGATTTGATCATAGTATGATTAGGGCTGTAAAGTACAACCTCCCCCATGTAAACCAAGCTTCACATCTTCTTCCACCATAAGAATTTTGTCACTTAAGCAAGTGCACATTTCATGGCAATTTTGGCTTAAATTTTATCATGATGGATTTTAACCTCTTGTTTCCATTCCATTGGCTAAGTGGGAGGTTCATGGTGACTCAAATAGTTGAGATCCTCTCCTTGCAACACCACATTTATCATTTCATGACTTGGTGACACATTAGCCCCTCTCTTAATATTTTTTCATGAAATGTTATGATGAGTTTAACCATGGTGTGAAGGATGGTTAAAGCTTTGTCTCCTCACTATTGGGTGGCTAGGGAGGTGGCTAAACTAACCTCACCATGGCAAGACACCTAGCACTTTAAATTACCATGGTTTTGCCACCTCATTTTTCATATCATGATGGCTCTTTACCATGGTTAAATGTGAGTGATTTGTGGGTTGTTTTCTCTTTAATGGGTCATGTGGGTTGTATCTAACCCATATGAGGTCATGTGTGATGTCATAAAAGAGTTTTATAATTTTTAGAAAACCATATGTCATAGGTTTTAAAAATTCCATTTAATGCCCTCTTCATTTTAATTTCCATATTTAATTAATTATGTCATTAATTAAATATTATAAATTATTTTATTAATCAATAAATAATTGGAAATAATTCCAAATTAATTATTTGATTAATATCCATGACATTAAAATTGATTTTTGTCTCTTTTCAAGACTTTTCAATTTAATATTCACTTTAATTAATTATGTCATTAATTAAAACATAAAAATTAAATTATTGGTCAATTAATTAATTAAAAATAATTTTGAAATTTATTATTTGATTAATTCCATTATTTTTAATCAATTTGTGGATTTTGAGATTTTATGGCTTTTGAATTTAATTTTTCATTTTAATTAATTGTGTCATTAATTAAAATTTGAAAATTAATTCATTAGCCAATTAATTAATCAAATAATTTTGAGATCAATTATTTGATTAATTTTGTCATTTTATGACTTTTAATTTACTTTTCATTTTAATTTATCATGTCATTTGATTAATTAAAATATTGAAAATTAAATTATTAGTCAATTTAATTAATCAAAGTAATTTTTGAAATTAATTTGATTAATTTTTGTCATTGTGAGGTCTTAATCATGTCATTGGTTATTTTAGATCATTTTAACCAAAATTAACTTTTTAGGTCATGTGTTGACACATTGGGTCAATAAAGTTGGTGATTGGATCTGGATTGGCCATTTTGACAAAAATTGCCATTTTATGTCAAAAGGTTGACCTGTGGGGTCAACAAGGTTGGTCATAGGGTCTGGATTGACCATTTTGACCAAACTTATCATTTTGGGTAAAATGGTTGACCTGTGGGGTCAACAGGGTTGGTCATTGGGTCAGGATCAACCATTTTCACAAAAATTATCATTTTGGATAAAAAGGTTGACCTATGGGGTCAACAGGGTTGGTCATAGAGTCTGGAATGACCATTTTGACTAAAGTTGTTTTTTTTGGTAAAAGGGTTGACATGTTGGGTCGACAGGTTTGGTCATTAGTTCTGGATTGACCATTTTGACCAAAATTGTCATTTTAGGTAAAAAGGTTGACCTGTAGGGTCAACAGGGTTGGTCATTGGGTCAGGAATGACCATTTTGACCAAAATTGTCATTTCAGGTAAAAAGGTTGACCTGTGGGGTCAACAGGGTTGGTCATTGGGTCTGGATTGACCATTTTGACCAAAATTGTCATTTTGGATAAAAAGGTTGACCTGTGGGGTCAATAGGGTTGGTCATTGGGTCTGGATTGACCATTTTGACCAAAGTTGTCATTTTAAGTGAAAATATTGACCTATTGTAAAAATGAGGTCAACAAATCACTTAGGAAGCATGGATAAATCAAGATAGAAAACTCGATTTAAAACAAAGAAAATCCATTAGAAAGTGTTTACAACAATTACAAGAGAATGAAGAACACAATACTTAGCTTTTTCTCTCTGAATGAAAGAAGAAGATCTCTCCACCAAAGTCTTCCACCAATCCATGCGCCGCTCGTACATCCCTTACATAAATATCTCAAAATCCCTCACCAATCTCTCCATAAGATGTAGAAATCTACACCTTCATGACTCTAAAATAACTAAAATGACTAAGGGGAAGAAAGAGAGGGGGAGAGAGAGAGAGGCCCTTTTTCCTGTAGAAGTATCTCCTATTTATAGAGCTCTAGAAATGGCAAAGGGTTGCTTAAGGCACCTCTTCAAAAGTAGTCCACATTCATTGAATCTTCTAGAAACCGACTCTGGCGCCTAGGCACCAGGATCTGGCACCTAGGCGCCAGACTCCTGTGACCAAGTCTTTGCACCCCTTCACTTTGGGTCACACCTCTTCGCGATTAAAACCGTTCCAATGTGTCCAGATACATTGTATCACATGTCCTATATATTAGGAGTAACTTCCAGTCTTCTAGAAGGTCTAGAAACAACTTAACACCGTCAAAATAACTCCCAAAGTTGTCAAAAATCCATCCAATAACCGTTTTTTGATGATTCTAGCGCCTAGGCCTTGATTCTGGCGCCTAGGCGCCCTTTTCTCGTCCTCACTGGCGCCTAGGCACTGGGTTTGGCGCTTAGGCGCTACCCTGTGCGCAGCTCCACTATTTTGCTCCTTTTCGACCCATTTCAGTTGTGTTACGTTCCTAACATCTTCACCTACAAGATAGACATAAAAATAACCTTTCTCAAAAGTATAATTTCATTCTAAAACATGTGAGAAATATAAAAGATATTAAGCATATAAAGACATATCAATATGTGCTAAGTTAGGATTTTCTTCCTTGCTTATTGACCCACTTTTAATATGTTTGCAAATTAAGTTTATAGTAACGGTACCAAAAACTTGATCCCGTTTTAATATATATATATATATAATTTTATGATGGAATGTATAATGTGGATTCTACGCAAGTATACGTATCGTATCAAGTAATACAGGGCTCTAGTGGAGTCCTGGTTATCGATCCCACAGGGAAGTTTTTAACAGATTTGTATCAGCTAAATTTAAAAGAATTACTTACTAATAAAGTAAACAGAAATTTAAAGTAACTAAAGCAAACTAAAGTAAATTAATGCTTGAAATAAAGTTGATTTAAATAATTCAGAAAAAGTATCCTTCTCCTTGTTTTTTTAGAAAATTAAGTGAATGATGAATTTAAATAGAATTTTTGAATTGTATTGTGACAAATAGGAGCATTCCTATTCTTTACCCTTTGGTCCAGGTGCAAAGAACATTGACTAATCCTATGTTTGATTACTGAATCTGCGGCTAGGCTGGGAGGATACCGGCTGCCACTTCAGAGCTCCCACGTTCCCCTCACCTGAGGGCTAACATCTACACTTCAGCTCTCAAACAGTAGGACCAAATTGAATATTTTAGTCTGTCACACTAAAATGTCCAATTCTACGTCCGATAATTAATATTTCCCTATTTATTTGCACCCTCCTTCCAAGGTTTTTGACTTCCCTGAATATTGGATGTAATTTTTACTATAGTTGATAATTCAACATATTTTAACAACTCAATTGGCCAGATTGAAAGTAAATTAAGTTTTAAGTAAAAATTATCACAATTTATTTTAATATATTAGGTACTTCTATTTAATTTCATCAATTTGCATAATTTTCATAAACAAGGAGAAAGACTAAGAAAACTACTCAGAATGCATCGGAATAAAATAAAGCATGGATTTCATTTAAAGTTAACAACAACAATAAACAAAGATACTTATCTTAATTTCCTCCCCAAGTAGACTCCTTGAAGTTCCTTCGACTTTTTCTTCTAGTAAAGCGAACTTCTAATTTACTAATTAGCACTCAAACAGACTCAAGAAACTCACTAATGACACACAACAGACACACACCAGACACACACCAGACACACAAAAGACTAAAATTCATCCTCTATTTATAGAGGTAGGCAAAGGTCCAACTGATGCTTAAACACCTCTTCAAAAAGCGTTCAGGTTCAATGTATTTGCATTTTGAACTGTCTCGCCTTCGGCGGGAAACGACCTCGCCGTCAGCGGGGCTTCTAGAAGGTCATCAAACCGTGTGATCTCGCTGTCGGCGAGGTAGTTATAATTCCTTCAGAAATTCTCCTCATGATCTCGTCGGTGGCGGCCTCGATCTCACCATCGGCGACTTAGTTCAATTTGCATGAATTTCTTCCTTTTTTATCCAAATTCGCTCCATTTCATGCTTTTTGCTTCCATCACTTATAAATCTTCATTCCTGCAGTAAAATAAAGAAAATATCTTTCTTTAAAGTGCAATTTCATCAAAAATAGATATAAATTTCTTAATGTATTTTTACGTGATCAAAATCCCCCAAACTTAATTATTACTTGTCCTCAAGTAATTTTACTACTAAATAAAAATAATGATTTCTGTAATAGAATTTTTCAATTCAGATAATATGAATTAAATTTAAATATCATTATAGTAAAGTTGAATAGAAATATTTCTAAGTAATTAAATTAACTTTATAGATATAAGATTATTTAGTTATCAGGTCTAAGATTTCTAGCTTTCTATTTATTTCAGGAATGACTACATTTAAAAAAAGTAAATTACTTAAGATATTTAGATGATAGGAAATTCAAGAAAATATTATTTAGTAAAATACTAATTCATAAATATAAGTTTAGAAATATAGTTAAGTTTTACCCTTTAGGTTGATTCCATTGAAGCCAATTTTTGATAAGGCATCTCCTCAAGCTTCTCCTCACTTATGTTTTTCTTTTCTTTTCTTTTCTTTTTGGATTGATTTTCAATCTTTCTCTTTTTTTTTTCAAGTGAGGATTACTGTATCTGGATAGCCTGTTAATAATTTTGAACTTCAATTTCTCTTCCTAAAATTGAAACTTAAAATATTTCCTTGCTTTATATATATTTCATAGCTTTTTCTTCATTAAGTTTCAATCCTTTCTTTTTCACTTAAATACTTAAGAATTTTCAATTTTTAGAATATAGTTTTCCTTACTTTAAATAGTTTAATATATTCTTATTCCTTTTAACCAAATATCTTATTCCATTTAATTAATTAAATTACTAGAAACATTTATTTAACTTTCTATAATAATTAAATAAAGTAATTCATATTTATTGAATTGAAAAACTACTATAGAAAATCATTTGATAATAATTTTTAAAAATAGAAATTGAGAACAATTTAATAATTAAATTTGTATTTTTACCTTCCCCCAAACTTAAATTTTTCTATCTATACTAAATAGTGAAAAGGGAAAGTATATAGTAAAATTCATCATACCTTTGAGCTTTAGGTATTTCTTTTCTTTGAAATTTTTGCAGGCTTTTTCATTACTTAAAGAACCTGTACTGTTAGTATTCTTCTACATATAGTATTTAAAAGAAAGTGCAGGGATGAAATTTTAAAATAAGTATCAAACATAACAAATGAAAACTTAATCTATTACTACACATATAATCAACTAATCGACTTTAAAACATATTAAAACAACCTAAACAATGTTAACATTCATAACTTATAAAAACTTAAACTAACATCCTATATATACAAAAAAAAATTGCAAACTAATTTAACACACATAAGAAGTCTAATATCATAGCATAAGCAAATATACCAACATCCACAGTCTATAGAAAGTACAGAATAATTACATCCAAAATAATAAAGTTTCCAAAACAAAAAATCTAAACAAACTAAACAAACCAAACAAAGGCTCTAATCTTCTCCATCAAAATCCCAAGCTATGTCATCTCCTTGATCTCCAGGCTGAGAAGGCTGAGCAGGCTGGTACTGTGAATAGCGGGTGCACTCAGGAAAGACAACATCTAAATCACCACTCCTATATCGACGTTCAGCCTCATAGTATGCAATTTTGTATTTTGAATGTCGCTGGAGATATTCGCTATCATAATCGTGTCTTCTTTCCAAGCCTCCAATCCTTTGGTCTATATGCTCAAATCTTCTTTCCATATTTTCTCCAAATTGCTCAAAACTTTTTCTACTCAGAGTCAGCTCATTCATCAGATCTTGAAGGGTAGGAGTGGTGTACCGGGGTGGATCATAACTAGTAGAGGGTATATCTCTACTTGTAGAAGGTACATAATCCCTTGTCCCAGATCTCCATCCTTCATGGGATTCATATTTCTTTATATTAGCCTCAGTAAGGGGTTTCATAGGTTCAACTCATTCCTCATTATCTCTTGCCTCTACCCCAGATAATTGGCAGAGTGCATAGATAAGACCAGGATGTCCTATTCCTCCTCCACTTTCATTTCTAGCGGTGGCTAATATATTCTTATAAATAACATTTCCCACATTAATACTCTTTTGGTTCTGAATACAGAAATTCAGAACTGCTCTATCTCTTGTTACCTCACTATGGTGGTAGGTAGGTAACAAAGTAGAACAAATGAAATAATGTCAGGCTTTAGATGTTGCATTTAACATAGAAAGAGGGAAGTTTACCCGTTCCTGCTGCTTTATCTTCCAGACTCCTTTCCCATCAGTGAGAAAGTCGATCACCTCTTCCAGTGGTCCTTCCATAGTTCCAAAAGTTTCATACTCGCTGGTGTAGGTGTCTTGTACTTCAGAATAAGCGTTTATTCTAGCAGTGTTGAATTCTACAAAAAATCCTCTAACCTTAACTGGTGCATCTTCGACTTCGTGTTAAATTTGCATAAAATTCCTTTACTACTTCTACAAATGCTTCCGTTGGTCACGAAACAGAAATTTTCCCATCCTCGCTCCCTAATGATTCACTCAACTTCTCCTCCTGGATTCTTGAAAATTCGATCTTGAATGCATTTTCTTGATTGGATATAGTGGAAATATCTGGATTGTGCCCTTGCATTCACAAAACGAGTTTCATCGTAATCCAATCGTCGCTTCTGTATTGGAGCCATTTCTCGATCTGTGAAATTTGCAAAAATCTTAACTAAACTCCAAAATATTACTAAAAAGGCTTCCTACAACATCTAAAATTAATTTAAATCAATTTCCATGAAATTCTTCCAAGTATTTCCTCCACGTTTCAGATTTTTTCAAAATTCCCCAATGTAGAAGAAATTCATAGTGAAAATAAAAAATTTTTATATAGGAGTGAAGCTCTTACCAAGGGAAGATGAAATCCGGTGTCAAAAAGTGTTGAAATCGCCTCAAATCCGAGATCTCTCAAGCCCTAGGTCGGTTTTTTCAAAGTTTTGAGGAAGTGGATGATGAATAGTGTCGGTTGACCGGTCAAATATAGGTCTTTTCGCGATCTCGCTGTCGGCGAGATTTTTCTCGCCGTCAGCGAGATAATTAATTTGATAAGGCAAAAGTTTCAGGAAAAATCTGCCGTCAGCGAGCTCGTTCTCACTGTCAGCGGGTTTTCTCACTGTCGGCTAGATCCCAAAAAATTTGAATTTTTGATATTCGTCAATCATTTTCAACCTTGATTTTCTCTTAATAAATCTTCTGATCACTTAATTTTAATAATAGTATGAAAATTAGATACTTCTACTCACAAAAAGTTCACACAACACAAACAATATAACTTTATATATGAAATCCATGAGACTTACAAACTCCACACTAACAACTTAACAACATACTTAACTTAAATGTTCAAATCCATAATACTCAGCATCGCAATCCACACCACAACACTCTAAATGTTGAGACATAACAATTACATAAAATCTCATCAATTCTGAGATGATCAAATCAAAGTTAGACTCATAATAAAACCTAAATCCAAATCAACACATATATACACAAATATATGAAATAAACATAGAAATCTTTCCTACTCTTCAGTGTCTGAACTATCATCTTCTCTGATATCTCGATGCGACGCAGGTGTACAAATAAATTGTAGAAAGGCCTGAAAGAGAATTTTGCAGTAGATTCTTCATTAATCCATCCTTTCTGTCTTAGTAAATGAATAAAACTGGCCTCCATATGTCCAGTATGATCAAAGTGCTCATTTATCCTCCAGTCAATGTGATCAAACATATCAGAGATATTGTCGATGGAATTCATCACATTTTGCAATTCTTTCTCCAATCCTTTAATCTTCTTCAGAATGAAATTAGTTTTATCAGTAAGGGGCCTTGTTAAAGGATTGTTCTGTGATGCTCTGTCAGAAATAATGGTAATCTCATCATTGTTAACATATCCCTAGGATCGAGTGGTTTCCATGGCAAAAGTACCTTTTCCCAAGCCTCATAAGAAACTTGGTACTGACTGCATAAAGCAAATATAGTCGATGGGTGTCCAAGTCTATGCACTGATCCATGCACAATCAATCCCAATGCAGACTTTACTATTATTGATCCAACATCGATAGGTAGTCCAATTTGAATACAGTAGTTTAATATAGCTCATTCCTTTGAAACCTTATTTACCCTCATAGTAGGTAATATTTTTGATGATATAAATAAATGCCAATGTTTCGAGACAGGGTTAAGAAGTGATGCAGAAAAACTTACATACCCGTCTTCGCGTAACTCCCAATCATCAGGTTCGTCGATCAGGTATCTATAGATCTAGTTCATATTGTATCTTGAAGACACAAAGTTGGAATAATGACAAACAGAGGTATTCTCTATAGAAAATAATTCATTTACCCTTGAAGGAGTAAATGTTACCCATCTTCCTCTGACGTAGACATTTCCATTGTTGATCGCATGTAAATTAGAGTAAAACTCTTTAACTACTAGAATAACTACAGCGGACGTCGTATAACAAAATACCTCCCAATACCGCTGTGCAATCATTTATTCGATTTTTGTGGTGGAATTCTCTACTCCTCTGTTGACAAATCATCTTTCTTTAATAAGTCTTTTCTTCATCAAGCCTTTGTTGAAGATACCCTGCGTCTCCGAAATGACGAATTTTCTTCGGTTAAAAACTTCAGTTTTTGTGGTTTCTAAGAGTTTGGTGGCCATTTCGGATTGAAAGGATTGGTCTCTAGTCGTTTCTAAGGAAGAAAATAGGGTAAAATTGGATTTAGGATAATTTCCTACGAATAAATGGCTTAGATCCGTCCAAAACCACATGAAAATTCTTAAGAAACTAAAATTTCAACTGCCTCGTTGTCGGCAAGCTAGTTATAAAACTGACTTAAGTCATGGCACACGATCTCGCTGTCAGCGGGCTCGGGCTCGCTGTCGGCGAGATTCGTAAAAATCGCTCAATTTTGCTCTGGTCCAAATATTTTCTGATCTCATCATATAGGTTCGAATTTCTGATGATTCTAATTAAAAATTTGAGTAGTAAGATTAGTTTTAATAATATAGACTCACTAATTTGTAGATAATCTAAAATAAAAGACAACTATGGGTTGCCTCCCATAAAGCGCTTGGTTTAACGTCGTCAACCCGACCTAATTTCAGTTAGTAATCAGGTTGACTAAGTATTAAAACCTCTTTAAAATTTGGTCTTCTACCTTCGAAATATGGTTTTAATCTATGTCCGTTTACCTTAAATCTATGTCCTGTTTTTGGATCTTCAATTTCTATAGTTCCATATGAAAATATTTGAGTTATGGTGAAAGGTCCTAACCATCGAGATTTCAATTTTCCAGGAAATAATTTCAATCTAGTATTATATAGTAGAACTTCTTGTCCTGGTTCAAAATTTCTCTGATTAATCTTCCGATCATGCCATAATTTCATCCTTTCTTTATAAATCCTATCATTATTATATGATTCATTTCTTAATTCTTCCAATTCATTTAATTGCAATAATCTCTTCTCACCGGCTTCTTTCATATTATAATTAAATTCTTTAATCGCCCAATATGCTTTATGTTCTAATTCAACTGGTATGTGGCAAGTTTTTCATATATAATCCTATAAGGAGTCATTTCAATCGGAGTTTTATAAGCAGTCCTGTATGCCCATAATGCTATGTCTAGTCTTATAGACCAGTCTAATCTATTAGGGTTTACAGATTTTTCTAATATACGCTTAATCTCTCGATTAGAAACTTCGACTTAATCCACTAGTTTCGTGGATGATAAGCAGATTGATATTTTATGCATAATATTATATTTTTCTACTAGTTTGTGAATATATTTGTTTCTAAAATGAGTTCCTCCGTCAGTGATAATCACTCTCGGCATTCGAAATCTAGTAAAAATATTTTTCATTAAAAATTTTGAAACACTTTTAGCATCACACCTAGGTAAAGCTTGTGCTTCGATCCATTTGGAAACATAATCAACAGCTACTAATATATATGAGTTTCCAAATGAAGGAATAAAAGGTCCCATGAAATCTAATCCCCAAACATCAAAAATTTCAACTTCTAATATAAAATTTAGAGGCATTTCATTTTTTCTCGATATGTTTCCTACTCTTTGGCATTTATCGCAAGTTTTTATATATCTATATACATCTCCAAATAGAGTAGGCCAGTAGAATCCAGATTGTAGAATTTTATACGCAGTTTTACCAGTCCCAAAATGTCCTCCAAAATCAGAGTCAAGACATTTTTGAATGATTGGTTCAGTTTCTTCATAAGGCACGCATCTTCTAATAATTAGATCCTTACATTGCTTATATAAGTAAGGTTCATCCCAAAAGTATGTTTTAGTATCATGAATGAATTTTTTTTGTTGTTGCAAAGTTAACATAGGTGGTAAAATATCACTTACTATATAATTTACTATATCAGCATACCAAGATATTTTCCACTCATTTATATTATAAAGTTGTTCATTAGAAAAACTGCCTAAAATTTCTTTATCAATATCAGATAATTCATGATTTTCTAATCTTGATAAATGATCAGCAATTTGATTATCAGTTCCCTTTTTGTTAATGATCTCAAAATCAAATTCTTGCATTAATAATATCCATCTAATTAATCTTGGTTTAGAATCTTTCTTTTGCATTAAATATTTTATAGCAGAATGATCAATATGTACAATACATTTTGTTCCTATTAGATAATGCCGAAATTTATTAAAAGCATATACAACTGCTAATAATTCTCTTTCGATAATCGTATAATTTATTTCGACGATCATTTAGAGTTTTACTAAGCATAGTATATAACTTTGAAAATCTTATCATATCTTCGCCCAAGAACTGCTCCTATAAGCATAATCACTAGCATCACACATAAGCTCAAATGGTTTCTCCCAATTAGGTGAAACTATTATAGGTGTTGTAATTAATTTATCTTTTAATAATTCGAAAACATTCGAGCATTCGATTGTAAATTCAAATTTCTTGTCCTTTTCTAGAAGTTGGCATAGAGGTTTAGTAATTTTTGAAAAATCTTTAATACAACGTCTGTAGAATCCAGCATGTCCAAGAAAACTTCTTACCCCTTTTACCGTAGTTGGAGGTGCTAACTTAGCTATAACTTGAATTTTTGCAGGGTCTACTTCCATGCCTTTTTCTGAAATTTTATGCCCTAATACGATGCCGCCTGTAACCATAAATTAACATTTCTCCCAATTAAGAACCAAATTAGTTTTCTCACAAACTTCAAATACTTTTTCAAGATGATTTAAGCATGTGTCAAATGTTGTTCCAAATATAGAGAAATCATCCATAAATACTTCTATTCCATTATCAATTAATTTACTAAATATAGACATCATACATCTCTGGAATGTTGCAGGTGCATTACATAATCCAAAAGGCATCCTTCGAAAAGCGAAAGTTCCATAAGGACTAGTAAATGTAGTTTTCTCTTGATCCTCAGGAGCAATTTGTATTTGATGATAACCGGTATATCCATCTAAGAAACAAAAATATTTATGTCCGGCTAATTTATCTAACATCTGGTCTAGAAATGGTAAAGGGAAGTGATCTTTCCTGGTGGCTGTGTTTAATTTTCTATAATCAATACATATTCGTCATCCAGTAACTTGTCTTATAGGGATAATATCATTATTTTCATTAGCTTTGACGGTCACTCCTCCTTTCTTAGGTACACAGTGGATTGGGCTTACCCAAGCACTGTCAGAAATAGGATATATAATACCATTATCTAACCATTTTAAAATTTCCTTTTTAACTACTTCTTTCATTATTGGATTTAATCTCCTTTGCGGATCTGCTTTAGGCTTATGTTCATTATCTAAAATAATTCTGTGCATACAGATTGAAGGACTAATGCCTTTAATATCTACTAAAGTCCAACCAAAAAATTTCTTATATTTTTTAAAGTACCTAAAAGTTTTTGTTCTTGAGATTCATTTAATTTAGATGAAATAATAACTGGTAGAGTTGAAGAATTACCTAAGTAAGCATATTTTAAATGATTAAGTAACATTTTTAATTCAAGTTCAGGAGGTTTAATAATAGATGGAACTATATTTTTTTCAGTGTTTTCTGTGTTATCTAAAACTTCAAATTTTTCTTGAATATAATCTAGTTCTTCATTTATATCGGCTTTTTCGATTAATTCAGTATTTTATTTTTATAATTTTTCTTCATAATATTCCTTAAAATGTTCTTTTTGTAAATGATCAAGTACTTCCATTCGAAAACACTCATCTTTTTCTAGTGCAGGATATTTTATTGATTTAGCAATATTAAAAGTAACTTTTTGGTCATTTACTCTCATAGTTAATTCTCCTTTCCAAACATCAATCATAGCTTTTCCAGTGGCTAAAAATGGTTTTCCTAAAATGATAGGAATTTCTTTATCTTCTTCCATATCTAAGACAATAAAATCTACAGGGAAGATAAATTTGTCCACTTTTACTAATACATCTTCAATAATTCCCTTAGGATATGTAACAGAACGATCAGCTAACTGAAGAGTTACTGAAGTAGGTGAAATTTCTCTCAATTGTAATCTTTTAAAAATTGATAGAGGCATTAGATTGGTGCTTGCTCCTAAGTCACACAAAGCTTTTCCATAGAATTTTTCTCCATTAGCGCAGGGTATAGTGAAACTACCAGGATCTTTTAATTTTTCAGGAAGTTTTTTCTGAATAATAGCACTACACTCTTCAATAAGTGCCACCATTTCATTATCGGTAAATTTTCTTTTTTTATTTAGAATAACTTTCATGAATTTTACATAGTTTGGCATCTGTTCTAAAGCTTCTACGAAAGGAATATTTATCGTTAATTTCTTCAAAATTTCAAGAAATTTAGCAAATTGTTTATCTTTTTTATGTTGAATTAGTCGTTAAGGAAATGGTGGTGGAGGTTTTTCCACAGAAATTTTCATTGGTATTAAAGGATTTTCTAAATTTGAATCTTGTTGATTCTTTTACTTTTCAATTTCCACTTCCTCTTTTTAACTTTCAAGTTCTTTTGTAATTTGAGGTTCTAATTCTTTTCCACTTTGTAATTGTATTGCTTTAATTTGTTCATTTCCTTTATTTTTTGGATTTATTTCCACATTACTAGGAAATGTTCCAGGTATTCTATTATTAAGTGTGGTAGCTATATGTCCAAGTTGAGTTTCAATATTTTTAATAGCTGTTCCTTGATTTTGTAATTGGTTACCTTGTATTTGTAATTAATTTCCTTGATTTTGTAAATGTTGACCCATATTTAATATTAATTCTTCTATTGATAATTTCTTATCTTTAAATTGTGGGTTATTATTATTAAATCCAGGTGGAAAATTAGGTTTATAATTAGAATTTCCTTGATTAGATGGAATTCCTAATGGTTGTGTTATGTTATTCATCCATGGTTGATTAGTTGTGTTATTATTCCAATTAAAATTAGGATGATTTTTCCATCCAGGATTATAATAATTCGCATACGGATTATTGGGTCTGTTATTAATTGCATTTATAGTTTCATATTGAGATTGGGATTCTATAAGTTGTCCAGATGAATTTCTTCTAATATAGTTGGAGAGTAATTCATTCCAAAATGATCTAATTTTTTAGATACAACAGTGATTTGCGAAGCTAACATAGATATTGCATCATTTTCATGAATACTAGCTATCTTTTTCGGATTCATTCTATCAGCAGGCCTTTGAAAATTATTGGTTGTCATTTCTTCGATTAGTGCATAGGCGTCATCAAATGGTTTTGACATTAATGATCCTCCAGCAATGACGATCGATGATTAATGTTAAAGATCCTACTAATCCATTATAGAAAGTTTAAATAATTAACCAATCTGGTAACGCATGATGTGAGCATTTCCTAAGAAGTTCTTTAAATCTCTCCCAAGCTTCATATATTGATTCTTCATCAAACTGACTAAAAGAAGTTATATCATTTCTAAGCTTAGCAGTTTTAGATGGTGGAAAATATTTGGATAGAAATTTTTGTGATAACTCTCCCCAAGTTTTAATAGATCCAGGTGCTAACGAATTTAACCACATTTTACCCTTATCCCTTAAAGAAAAAGGAAAAAGTCTAAGTCTAATAGCATCGTTAGATACTCCTTCATATTTGAAAGTAGCACAGAGTTCTAAAAAACTAGCTAGATGTAAATTAGGATCTTCAGTAGGTGAACCACTAAATTGATTGTTTTGTACCATTTGGATAATTGCAGGTTTAAGTTCAAATGAATTAGCGACTACATCAGGGTTTTGAATAGTTAAATGAATTTCATCAAATAAAGGGTTGGCATAATCTCGTAATGGTCTTGGTTGATTGATATTTTCATTTTCAGGAATATTTGTCATTTGTGTTAAATTTATAATTTCTCTTTTTTGTTTTCTAATTCTTTTAATTGTACGCTCTAATTCTGAATCGTATGGTATTAAATTTTTGTTTCCAAATTTTCACATACAATTTTATAAAACAAAATAGTCTCTTACTCTAGTAAATAATTTCTTTACTTACCCGGCAACGGCGCCAAAAACTTGACACACTTTTAATATGTTTGCAAATTAAGTTTATAGTAACGGTACCAAAAACTTGATCCCGCTTTAATATATATATATATATATATATATATATATATAATTTATGATGGAATGTATAATGTGGATTCTACGCAAGTATACGTATCGTATCAAGTAATACGGGGCTCTAGTGGAGTCCGGGTTATCGATCCCACGGGGAAGTTTTTAACGATTTGTATCGACTAAATTTAAAGGAATTACTCACTAATAAAGTAAACAGAAATTTAAAGTAACTAAAGCAAACTAAAGTAAACTAATGCTTGAAATAAAGTTGATTTAAATAATTCAGAAAAAGTATCCTTCTCCTTGTTTTTTTAAAAAATTAAGTGAATGACGAATTTAAATAGAATTTTTGCATTGTATTGTGACAAATAGGAGCATTCCTATTCTTTACCCTTTGGTCCAGGTGCAAAGAACATTTACTAATCCTATGTTTGATTACTGAATCTGCGGCTAGGGCCGGGAGGATATCGGCTGCCACTTCGTAGCTCCCACGTTCCCCTCACCCGAGGGCTAACATCTACACTTCAGCTCTCGAACAATAGGACCAAATTGAATATTTCGATCTGTCACACTAAAATGTCCGATTCTACGTCCGATAATTAATATTTCCTATTTATTTGCACCCTCCTTCCAAGGTTTTTGACTTCCCCGAATATTGGATGTAATTTTTACTATAGTTGACAATTCAACATATTTTAACAACTCAATTGGCCGGATTGAAAGTAAATTAAGTTTTAAGTAAAAATTATCACAATTTATTTTAATATATTAGGTACTTCTATTTAATTTCATCAATTCGCATAATTTTCATAAACAAGGAGAAAGACTAAGAAAACTACTCGGAATGCATGGGAATAAAACAAAGCATGGATTTCATTTAAAGTTAACAACAACAATAAACAAAGATACTTATCTTAATTTCCTCCCTGACGTACTCCTCGAAGTTCCTTTAACTTTTCCTTCTAGTACAACAAACTTCTAATTTACTAATTAGCACTCAAACAGACTCAAGAAACTCACTAATGACACACAACAGACACACACCAGACACACAAAAGACTAAAATTCATCCTCTATTTATAAAGGTAGGCAAAGGTCCAAGGGATGCTTAAACACCTCTTCAAAAAGCGTCCAGGTTCAATGTATTTGCATTTTGAACTATCTCGCCGTCGGCGGGAAACTACCTCGCCGTCAGCGGAGCTTCTAGAATGTCTTCAAACCGCGCGATCTCGTTGTCGGCGGGCTCGGGCTCGCTGTCGGCGAGGTAGTTATAATTCCTTCAGAAATTCTCCTCATGATCTCGCCGTCGGCGGCCTCGATCTCGCCGTCGGCGACTTAGTTCAATTTGCATGAATTTCTTCCTTTTTGATCCTAATTCGCTCCATTTCATGCTTTTTGCTTCCATCACATATAAATCTTCATTCCTGCAGTAAAATAAAGAAAATACCTTTCTTTAAAGTGCAATTTCATCAAAAATAGATATGAATTTCTTAATGTATTTTTCTGTGATCACTTATTTTGGCTCAAAATTGCATAGTTTTTGTTTGATTTTCTCTAAAATCATATTTTTATACTTGAAGACAAAAAAATGCAAAATTTCTTCCTTTAAAGTGTAATATCTTTAAAAATATGCATAAATTTAGCATGAAATCTACACTAAAAATAGGTAATTTTTAAAGTGGATCGAATTCCCCCAAACTTAAACGTTACTTGTCCTCAAGTAACATTATAATCAAGTAAAACCACATAAGCAAATCATGTGTATGAGTTTCTTTAGGAGTTTCTAAAATTTTGTTCTAGAAATGTAGTAGTCCAATTTAGAAAAAACGTTAGTAAATGAGACATTTTTGAAGTTTAGAAATCTCTTAGATGAAAGAGTATGAAAATATGTGTTGCTATCTAATTCAGAAATACTTGTAAATTTTTCAAAATATAGGGGTTAGGCATTTTATTTTTTTTACTTAAAAACCTTTATTAAAAATAATTAAACTAACTATATTATATTTTTAAGCTTAAAATTTTCTCAAATCTTATACTTTAAAAGCTCAGGTGAGAAACCAATTTTTGATTAGGCTCTTTAATCCTCAAGCTTCTCCTTCCTTTTTCACATACTATACTTTTCTTTTCTTTTCTTTTCTTTTCTTTTCTTTTCTTTTCTTTTTCTTTTTCTTTTTCTTTTTTTTTCTTCTTTTTTTTGTAGGCAAGGATTAGTATATCTGGATAGGCCTTTAATAATTTTGAATTTCACCCTTCCTTTCCTAAAGCATAAGGTAGATATATATCTTTTACTTAGAAATATAATATCAGATTTGAAATTTATTTTTCAATAAAAGAATTTTAAATATTGAAAACAAAAGTTTAATCCTTCTATTTTTCTAAAAATACAACTTTTCTTACTAAAGATGGTTACACAATATTTATCATTTCTTCACTAAGAAAATTTTAACTTTAAATTTTAACTAAATTTTCTTACTCATTTCTATATTCAAAATTTTATTTCCCTAATATAACTTCATACACATAATTATTTTTCATTTAAAAATCAAATTTATTTATAGCATTTTTTAGGACAAATAAAATTTAAGTTTTTGAAAATTGTTTTTCATTCCCCCCCAAACTTGAATTTTAAAATATTTTGCAATTAATTCCATAAAATGTAGGAGGAAGAAAAATAAAAGATAAATCTACTAACTACTACAACATCCTATCAAATTTATATACATGCATAATCAGGATAGAATGATTGCAGAAGAAAGTAAATCTAGCCTAAAACATGTTTGTTATAATATTAAACTTAAAGGAAGTATACTAACTTTAAAATATATTTTTCTTCCTACATTCAAACTTGAATTTGAACATGTAGCGCCCCGTCATCCTACCGTGAATTTTCTGAATTTTCCTACTTAAACCAGTTAGCGCCCCATCATCCTACCACGGATCGAAATCCCACGCGTCGCGCTCCCATTCGGCACCGCCATCTGACTCGGCAGCCACGCAGCCCGCGGTTCATGTCCAATTGATTCGTCTGGCACGATCCTAGCCATCCATCTGATACACGCGTGATCTGACGGCTGCTGGTCATCGTCTACAACTGGTGCGTCCAGTGAACCATCCACCTTCCAACCCTAGGATCTCGCTCGATACTCAACCAAATTACATGTTCTTATGCTCTATGGATTCGTCTCGATAAGACCAACACATCCATACTGTTTTCATGCATTGAAATCAAGCCAAACAAAATGGAGAATTCATAGAAGCACGGGAGGGAGGAGAGGTTAATAGCTTGGCTCTGAGAAGTGAAGCTTCAATCAGAGAGTTGTGGCACCTTCGATTGAGCCCAAGAAAGCTCCAAATGAAGTCTCTGGCTCTGGGGAATTGCCTAGGTAGGACTTCGACCTGGGCTGATTTCAGACTTTCATGGCTAAAGAGATTGGGTGGTCTAGAGAGGGAGCTTTCACTGGGGAACTCCTTCTCTACCTCTGGTGAAGGTGTGAGAGGAGTTAATTTGACTTCTGTGAAAATTTGGGGATTGTCCTATTCTGGCCTGAGAATTGAGCTCTAAAATTGAGCTCAATCAGTGGGAATTAGGGCAGGAGGATAGTGGGGCTCTTCTTCTCTAGGCTGGGAGAAGGTCTGGGAGCAATTTGGGAGAGTTTGGTGGAAGAATTTTCAGCACCTTTGGTGAGGCCAAAAGGTGAGGATTTTATAGCCATGGATGGAGAGGGGAGCTCAGGGCCAGGCAATGAGTGGTTTAGGCCGCTTAGGGCGAGGGCTGAGCAGGCAGGGTCGCTGGTGAAAGGATTGCCCACTGCCAAGGTTCAATTTTGAATTTTCAAGGACAAAGGGGTGCTCGAGCGTGACTTTTCAGGCGGCTGGGGTGGCTGGCAAGGACAGTCAGGCGGCTGGGCAGGCTGAGGAGGAGTGGAGGAGGAGTTTAGCTCAATTAATTGAGGCAGGGAGGTTGCTTAAGGAGAGTTGGAGGATGGGACTTAGCCTTAGCCATGTGGCTTAGTCCATTGGTCCAAAGTGGTGAACCATTGGTCCATGGCTCATGGGGCATGGGTTTGGTTAGGTCAAACCCACACTAGGAGGCCTAGGGTCAGCAGCCAAGAAGTTGGTTTCGTCAAATTTGGATTGGTTTGGTTCAATTTGGTTCATGTGTACACATGGGTTCACTTGGGTTTGAGTTGGGCTAGCATGAGTTTGGGTTTAAATTGGATCAAATTGATTAATCAACATTGTGTAGATGATTGTAAGGGAGACTTTTCATGAAGACATGAAGTGGATTTGAGTTCATTTAGGGTTTCAATTTAGAGGATTTTGGGGTCTTGGTCAATTTTGGGCACCATTGGTTAGGTTGGGCTTAGGTTTGGCTAGAGTTTGGTTCAAGGCTAATTTATGGTTCAAAATGTTTAAAAAGATTGTTAGGAAGGGTTTAGGATAGAAATTGGGTGGAAATTTTGGGTTTAAGGGATTCAATTTGGAGATTTAGGGGTAGGTGACAACTTTAGGGCAAGTTTGGGGGTTTTGATTTCAAAAGATTTTGAGTTGGGTTTGGGTTCAAATTGAGGGACAATTGATGTTATATTTGGTGTAGGGATGTATTAGGAAGAATTTGGAATTGAAATTAAGGAAAATTGAGTTGAATTAGGTTGGATTTGGGTAGGTTTGGGTCATAGGTTAAAATTGGAGTTTTGGTTTCAAGTTGAAATTGAATTCAAGTGTGAATCAAATTGGGCTTGGATTTGGTTTAGATTGGTATTGAGGATGGTTGAATTTAAGTTTAAAATTGAAATTGGGCTAGATTGGGGTCAATTGGATCAATTTGGTTTGACATTGGGTCCATTTAGGTTAAAAATGGGTCAAATTGGGGATTTTGATAAAAGTGGGTTATTTTGGCAAAATTAGCTTATGGTGTAGTTGAACAAAATTAAATTGGGAATATTTGGGATTTTCTGAATTTTTTGGGAATTTTTGAAATTTTTAGATTTTTTGGCTAAAAAGGGGTATTTAGGGTATTGAGAGGTTATATGGAGAGTATTGGGGTATTATGGTGGATTTAAGAGGTGAGGATTGTTTAAAAATGATTTTTTAGAATTTTAAGAATTTTGGGTAATTTTTGGGAATTTTTGGATGATTTGGTAGTTGTAGGGGCAATTTAGATAATCTTAGGTAGGTTTAAGGACCCAATGTCAAAACCAGGAATTTTGGCAAAATGGAATTCGATTATGGTTGGGATGTTTGGAATAGCTTAGAGTGAGCCATGGACCAAGAAAGTGTTCATTTTTTGAACATCTCATAGGTTGTTCCTAACCCTCTTAGCCAAGGGCTAGGGCTTTTGACTTAGCCACATGAGTGTTCCAATGAACCAGGAGTCAAGATTATGTAGAGATGGTTCAGGGTTTACGATGGGTGTGAGAGTGCAATGTGTACAAGTCAGACCTCACCAAGACTAGGCCACCTAGGGTAGTCCTTAAGGCTTGAACAACCTTATAGGAGCTCACTATTGGTTCTCCATATGGTGGTCTTAACCTTCTAAGGTGATTTAGAAGTTTGTAACCATCCAAGTGGGGTCCCAATAGGAGTCAAGAAGTAGTTGAATTGCTAAAGGGTGGGTCCCAATTCTAGTCCTCTAGGATAGTCAAGGAGAAGTCCTATGGCTAGATCCTAAGAACTAAGAGAAAGGAAAAGACCTCACCAAAAATGAGGTCAACAGTAACCTTTATGGGAATCGGGATGTACGAGTTCTACGTTATTTTGGGATTTTTATGTTAGATTTATGTGGGTGTAGGACTTCATATTATTTGTTTTAGTATTATTGGACTTACCTATTTCTATTTTCTTTTTAAAATTGATGCTTGCCATTATATCTTTCAGTATTGTTAGACCTACCATTTTCTTGTTTCTTATTTAACTTGTTACTTGCTAATACATAATTTTTATTTATATGTGTTAGCTAAAACAACAATGCATAAAATGGAAAGAGAAAGAAGCAAAAGAAAAATTAGAGTTGTATTATGCTTAATATATGAGTATTACAACCCATATATTGTTGTACTTCTTGCATGACATCCATGTACATTGGCAAAAAATAGGTTGGGGAGTTGCTTGGGAGTCATCCAACGAGATTTAGTAATATGTTATGAATAACACAAGCTATATTTACTGATCTATTAGAAGAACTTCATAGAAATCATAGACTCCATGGCTCATCTAGAATGACTTCAAGAGAGGTGTTAGCTATATCTTCATTAAGAACAAATAAAATGGCTCCACTCATAGATAATTAATTCTACAATCAGGTGGATCAGTAAATATCTAAACTCATCTGCATACATTGGCAAAAAGTAGGTTGGCTAAAACCTTCTACTCATCCATGTATATAGGCAAAAAATGGGTTGGGGAACTGCTTGTGGATCATCCAGCGAGATTTAGTAAAATGTTCCAAATGACAGGTTATATTTACTAAACTATTAGAAGAACTTCACAGAAATCATGGACTCCATGGCTTATCTATATTTACCACAAAATGAGTCTATGACAGGAGCCATGGAGAGATTCCAACACTCATCAGAAACAATTAGTAGATATTTTTTAGTTGTTTTGGATGCTTTGACCAGCTTATCTTCAAAAATCATCAGACCTAAAGAACCTACATTCCAAATCACTCATGTGGAGATTTCACGTGATCAATTTTATATGTCATATTTTAAGGTAGATTTATTTGTTAAATAATTCCATATCTTAAAATTTACTTAAGTGTGGTAACCCTAATATCTTACATAAATGATCTAGGACTATATTGAAGTAATTTATGGAACACATGTGGGTGCACATGTGCCCAAAAATGCAAAATTGCATATATTGGACGTGGTGGGGCACCAACATAACATTATGGCTACCAACACAACATTATGGTTATATGTGATTTCAATATGTGCTTCACCTTTTTGATTGTCGGATGTGAAGGAAGCACACACATTAGTTGTATACTCAAATATGCCACACGAACTCATAAATATAATTTTCGAAAGCAGCCTCTAGGTTTGCTTGAAAGATGGATAAATAAAATATTTATTGCATTTTAGTACTGATGAATAGAGTTACAAATAGAAAATATTATTTAGTTGATGTTGGATATTGATTACAAAGAGGGTATCTAATGCCCTTCTCTGATAGAAATGTTATATTCCAAATTTTGAAAGAGCCAACAATGTAGCACAGGGCAGAAAGGGGAAGTTTAATAAGAGGCATTGATCTTGATATAGAGCTATTCAAAAGATATTCGGGGTTTGAAACTGTTGACCTCATTTTTGATGAGGTCTTCTCTTCTTCTTTTTAGTACTTAGGATCTAGCCTTAGGCTTTTCCTTTGACTATCTTAGAGGACTAGAATTGGGATCCACCATCTAGAATTTCAAACCACTTCTTAACTCCCTACAAACTCCACAAACTTGACTGTAGACCCCTAATCACCTAGAGGGTTGAAATCAAATGTGGAAGTTTAAAGGATGAGTTCCTATAGGACTCTTTGGCCTTAGGACTGCCTGCAGGTGGCTCGGTGCAGTGAAGGGGCCGACTTACACACACACTACACTTATACACTACACTTTCACACACCTCCTAAAACCACACCCATACCTAACTCGACCTCCCGACTCATGTAGGTGATTCACATGGATGGTCCTTAACCCCTAAGCCCTTAGCTAAGAGGGTTAGGAACAACATAGTGAATGCCTCAAATGAGTCCCTTCATGGCTCATGTGGGCTTGATGTGGCTTCATGGCTCATGTGGGCTTGATTTCATTCCACTCAAATTTACCCAATCTTCAATTTTCCAAATTTTCAATTTTCCAAATTTTCAATTTTCCAAATTTTCAATTTTCCAAATTTTCAATTTTCCAAATTTTCAATTTTTGACCCCGGGACCCTACACCTACCTAACCTACCCAAAGCCTCGAAATTACCCAAATTTTTCAAAATTTCCAAATCACCCAAAATTCCCCAAAATCATTCCTAAACATTTCTCTCCACTCAAGTTGATCATCCATACCCAAAAATACCAAAAATTCCAAAAATACCCCCCAATACCCTCCAAATACCCAAAATACCCCTCTTGACCCAAAAAAATCCAAAAATTCAGAAAATTCCCAAAAAATTTCAGAAAATTCCAAATATTCCCAATTTCATTTTGTTCAACTACACCATGGGCCAATTTGGTCAATTTACCCTACTTTTGTCAAAACCCCCAATTTGACCCATTTTAACCCTATGTGAACCCAATGTCAAACCAAACCTACCCAATTGACCCAAATTCTGGTCCAATTCAATTCTAAACTTTAATTCAACATTCCCAACACCAATCTAGATCAAATCCAAGTCCAATTTGATTGACATTTGGATCCAATTTCACTTTTAGCCTTAAAGCCCAATTTGGACCCATGACCCAAACCTAACCCAAACTCACCCAATTCAACTCCAATTAAACCCAAATCTTTTCTAAATATTCCTTAGCATCCCCACAAGAAAAACACTAACATGATTTGTGCAAAATTTAGACCCAAACCCCACTCAAATTCAACCCAAAGCTAAAAGGCCCAATTTTGACCTAAACCCAAACCTAACCCAAATGAGCCCAAACCCCAAAATCAAAGCCCAACCAAAGTCAAAACCTCTTTGAAACACTCCCATAAACATTTCTCAACATTAATTTTACATCAATTTCAACCCTAGCCCAACATTGGCCCAACTTGGCCCACTTTGACCTATATTGGCCCATTCACCAAAAGAGCCCAAATTCAACCCAATTCAAACCCAAATCACCCCCAATTTGCTTCAAGTCACTCATGACACATCCATGAGCTAAACCCAACAATTATTTGGCCCAACCTCTTTACAAAATTCCCATCCATAAATTCATTTTTAAACTTAAAGGCACATTCCTTAAACCATTTTAAAAGCCCATCTTTCACCACATCCAAAGGCCCAAAATTGGTCCCAAAGCCCATATGACATTTCCCCTCATCATACTTTCAATTAAACTCAATACCTAAGTCCTAAATTCATCATCAAATCATCCCAAATCAAGCCCCATACAAATTCCCATCAAAATACCAAAATCTTTCTTAAATCCATTTCCATGAAATTGACTTAACTTTCCCAGGGCCAAAGGTGAGCCATGAAGCCATGCATGAGCCACATGTGAGCCATGAGAGCCTTGGACACTCCACCATGCCATATTGGGTAAGAAGAGGGAGGGCTTTCCTTAATCCCTAAAGCTCATTAGCCTTAATCATGATTCACCTAAACTTAAATTTAATCCAAATATATTTGGATGGAGACTTCTCCATGCCAAACCAAGTGATCCCTTTGATCCCCCACAGCATCCAAATCCACCTTGAAGGGTGCACCAAGCCCAAATGGGTGGATTGACCCATTTAGACTCAAAACTAGCCATGCCCCATTCTACTTTGGATCAAAGCCTTTACACATGGCAATTGCCGATTGCTTGCACCAAGTCCGACCACGACCCACCTGACCTTGAGGGTGACCAATGCACGGCCGGCCAGCCACCGTGTCGCCGGAAAACACCATGGCCGAGAGCTCACATGTGAGCCAACTTTGGAATTCTCCCTTGTTGAGCTGCCCCATCCCCAGTGGCCATTGTAGCTGTTCTTCTCTTGCCAAGAGCAGGTCGATCCCAAGCCCTAACTCTCCCTGGGAGGCCCTCCACCCTCTCCTATTAAAACACCACCCCTTCTCGGCCATGAGTGGTGCTGAAACAAACCTTAAGGAAACTCTGCCAAAATTATTCCAGACTACTCCCCATACATAGAGCATTTGATCCCCACTGAAATCCCCTACCATTTCCTCTCTGTGAGCTCAATTTCAGAGTTGAAATCCAAGCCCAAAACCAGGACACTTCTCCACGGTGAGCCAATCCCCAAATTGATTGGTCCTACACCTTCACCGGACCAAGAGAAGGTGTCCACCAGACAAAAGCCCCATCTCCGGGCCACCCGGTTGCTCCGGCCTCCAAGCTTTGTGATCGGCCGTGGTCGAAATCCTACCTGTGCGATTCACCGGACCGGGAGACTTCATGCTGGAGCTTCGTGGGATCCAATCGAAGGTGAAACAACCCTCAGATCGAAGCCACACTTCTCTGAGCAAAGGTATGGCCTCACTCTTCTTCCCGAGCTTCTGAACATTCTCCATTTTTATTGCGTAAATTTCATCCCACATAAATCATATGGATGTGTTCGTCTTCTCGAGACGAATCCATAGAGCATAAGAACGTTAAATTTGGTCAAGTATCGAGTGAGATCTTGGGCCTAGAAGATGGACGGTTCTCGGGTTAGGAGGCTTGGGGACGATGAACGGATGCCGTTCATTCAATACACGCGCGGACGGACGGCTCAGATGGCGTCGGACCAGGAGATGGTACGTGAACCTCGGGACCCGGGCTGCTGACTCAAGCGGCGGCGTCGAATGAGAGCGTGCCGCGTGGCCGTTCGGAGATGCCGAGGATGACGCGACGCCGACTCGGATAAATAGAAAATTAGGGATTTTTCTATTTATTTAATTCCCTGAACTTGGAAAATTCATAACTTTGTGTAGGAAAATCATAAAAATAAAATAAAAATACCCTCTTGCTCGAGTGAACGGAGGAGAATAATGTGGAAAAGAAATCATTTAATTTCATCAAGTATTTTATTTTTAATAATTTATTTACTTGTTTGCATTCTTTTAATTCTCCATGCATATAGGAAATTAACCATGGCATGAGACCATAGGGCTTTTGAAGCCTCCGAATTTGGGAACATTCCACAGAATTTTCCAAAGTCGAGAGGCCATCCCTATGAGAAGTTATTAATTTTTCAAATTCATGTTACTCGTTTTGAGTACTTTAATTCCAATAATTAGCATGTTGTGAAATAAATTCTAGGAAAATTTGGTGATGTCCCTTATGACCAGAGGACCCTAGGAAAAATAGGTTTTGAGTTAGTTCATTTAAAATAACCTTAATTGGCTTAAACACCCAAAATAGATCCCTAATTAATTAGAGCTAACCATACATCAAATTGACTTGAAATCAATTCTCCATTGACCTTTAGGATCAGAGGAACCCACCATAAAAATTTGAGCTCAATTGGACTTGGTTAGCCCTACTAAATGGGTTGATTAAGCCATTTAGTCAATTTGAACTTTAAAAATTCATAACTTTCAAAAATATCTTTCAAAAATTCACCAAATTGGTTTTGGAGCCTCTCTGATATTAGGGAAATTTAAGAAAATTAAAATTTCAATTTTCTAAAAAAGTTGATTTTTAATATTATTTTAATATTTTTAATAATTAAAAAATAATAAAAATCACAAAAATAATAAATTCACCAAAATGTCACATTTTGAATTTTAATCACTTAGGAACAAACCCCATATTTTTCTTAGGTCTATTTAATGAGATATTAAATTTTAAAGCTCTAGGGTAATTTTAAAATTAAAAAAATGTATTTTCTAGCATTTTCACCAAAATAATTATAATAAATCATAGAAAAATTAGAAAATTGCAAAAATTGATTCTCTGATTTTCTTGATATTAGAGAGATTTTTGAAAAATATAAAGTTCATTTTTCAACCTTTATTTTATTTTTAAATTAATTAACACTCCAAAACTTAAAATAATTATAATAAAAATAATATAATTCAAAAAATCACCAAAATTGGTCCAAGTGGTCCTCTAGTCATTAGGAATGTCCCCTAATTTTCTTAAGGATAGAAACTTTCCCTTGGTCATGTTATTAAATTTTCCTTGGAAATCTCTATTTTCTACCAAAAATAATTATATAAATAAATTAAACATAAAAAAATCACATTTTCTCCTCTCATGTCTTTATTGACATATGAGTGAAGTCACATAAAAATTTCAAGTTCATTTGAGCTCAATTTAGTGAGTTATGAAATTATTAAGCTTAAAGGGTAAAGTGGTAATTAAAATTTTAACCCTTAATTAAAACTTTAGGTTTAATAAAATTAACAAGTAAAATATTTGATCTTAATCTGATTTGGATGATTGAAATTTAAATAATTAAAGGGTAGAAACCCATTAAACAATTTAAAATAATTGAAATAAACCTTAATTAAATAATTGATTAAATTTGGGAAGAATAATAAAATTGGAATTATTAAAATAGGGATATTGTTAGGAAGAGATTTATTCTTTAATTTAAAAATCCCTAAATTAATCATCTCATTAATATTTAATTCTTAATTAAAATGATAACTCAAATTTAAAATATTAAAAGACTTAATCATTAAACTAAAGTTAAATTATTAAACTCTTTTAAAATTTCAATTAAAATTAAAAATAAAATTAAAATTAAAAATAAAATTAAATTAAAAATTAAATTAAATTAAATAAATCAAATTGAATTAAATTAACTTAAATCAAATTAAATTAAATTAAGGATTAATTAAATTAAATTAAATTAAATTAATAAATTAAATTAAATCAAATTTAAATTAAATTAAATTAAAACAAATTAAATTAAATTAAATTAAATTAAATCGAATTAAATTAAAATTAAATCAAGTTAAAATTAAATTAAAGGAAATTAAATCAAATTAAACTAAATTAATTTAACATCAAATCAAACTAAATTGAATTAAATTAAATTAAATTAAATTAAATTTAAAATTAAATTAAATTAAATAACATCACCTAAAACAGAAAGAAATTAAATATAAAGCAACTTGAACACTATTCCAAATTTAAAACCATTAATTGAAATTAAACTAAATCACAAACCATTTGAACACCAATTTACCCTAGAAAGTTTTAGTTGTCATAACTCCTAAACAGAATATTAAATGAAATGTTACTTCACTTATAGGACATTCAAACATCTTAGTTCACTGAGTAAGATAATAACGAAACTTAAGTAAACCTCGGACGATTAATTCATTTGTGTAATTGAATTCATTTGGACTTCAAACAATCCTAGAAATACTGAAAAGATGTTTAAGATTTGCCTTAAGCACTTCCTCGATATGATAGGATGTTCATAAGAACAATTGAACTTAATTGTTCTTTGATGAAGAAAATCGTCTTCAAACCAAAACACAAAGAACCTAGACGTCATAGGAAATGACTAGACTATAGGATTAGGAATTTGGTAGAAAACCATAACCCTTCCCTTAGCTTTACCTAGGAACTTGCGTAAATATTCTAATTGTGTTTAAGTGCAGCTTGGGATGACGGGAAGACCCTCCAGGTACGCTTTTATTTTATTGCAATTTACTTTCTTGTAATTTACATTATTGCAATTTATTTAACCGCATTGCACTTACTTTTCTTGCATGATAAACAATACGTTGCATGAAAACCCACACCTTTAGGATAGTCACTGAACCGAAACCAAAACTAAACTAAAAATCATTGTAAGATAAAATTCACCGCCACAACATTTCAAAATATAAAACAACTCAAAATTTAATCACAAACAGAACACAAAACTACAATTACAACTAAATTAAACGTCCTGTTGGATGATCGGGAATACCTCGGATGATGTAACCTACGTGTTGCTAAAGGGATTTCCCGCGGTGCTAAATGAAAGTGTGGAACTCATTCGGTTGAGTTTAGCAAATTCATACGGACTAAGTGAATCCGATAAAAATAACGATGCCGGAAGGATGGAACCGTGGGATCTTAACCGGTGTTGTTATAATCAACTTTAAGATTTGTTTTAATTAAAATATTGAAAACACTTGGAAATTAAGATTTTCTCTAAACCAAAACACTTTTCTCATCTCCTGATTTATGACTTCTAAAACTAAACCTCTGCAACAACAAGGAGCTCGGAGCATGGTGGGCGGCACGGCCATCGTCATCGGCAGAAACTCGAATCTACATCAGCAAAAGCCGTCTCGAATTAAGCAAAAAAGCCATAGGACTTCGAGGTAGTTTTCCTAGTGCAACATAAATCCTCAACTCTTCGTTAGGCATTTGCATTGCAAATTAAGCCCTAACTGGTCTTAGGATTCCGAGGTAGTCGTCTGACACGACATAAACCCTCACATCTTCGAGGCTATTTGTATGATTCTATCATATAAATATAAGCCCTAATTAATTAAAATTGACAAAATCAAAACATTAAATAGACATTAGGACTTTCCTAAATTCAAGCCAAACAATAGGATAGTCGGAAAATCACCGAAGTTCATTTCGAATCTGTGATTTCTCCTACTTTTCTTCCTTTGAATTCCCAAAACAAAATGTTCCAAATTTGATCCACTCCCTATTGAAATTCCAAAATTCAATCCCTTGAAAATTTAAACTTTGAAATTCTTGAGAGCAGAATTATTGATTATTATCGAGAGTTTTCTTAGGTGATTCCTGTCACTTAAGATGTAATTAACTATAGGGGTTTGCCCTTATAGGGAATTTTAAAGAACCCGAGTAATATAAACCCTGTTTAATGCTTTCATATTAAGCGAGGGAATTTGTCGGCTTATAAAATTGGTTCGCGGACCAAACGGATGTCACAAATCTTCTAGTTTATTTAATCGAGCCCCACCATCAAGCAGTGTGTCTATCCTTAGGGATAGATACACGGTTTGTGGTGTGGTGTTCGTTTATATAAACTATTTGGGATGTGAGATCAGTTTGATTTCATATCTTAAAATTTTTTAAACTTAAAATTATTTTCAAAATCAAATACTACTTTTCAAATTATTTATTTAAACTAAATTAAAAATACGATGACAACTTCTGTTAGGCGACCCCTTTTCAAAATAAAACACACAACCTAAAAATATGCCGACAGAAACAAATGGGTTCTTTTGCGAGATATGCCCACCTATCCTTTCAAAAAATAATTAAACATTATAGTCACTTCGACGGCTCTCCAAAATTATCTCTTAGGCCAATCAATCAATATCACAAGTTGAATCTGATTTACATGACTTCCATATACAAGATAGAGAAGCTGCTGGGAGATTATAGATTTGAGAGAGTAAATTATAACTGCAATAATTAGTGGGTGATGGAATTTTGTATGTTACCATTTTTTTATATGTGCAATGTGTTGCAAAAATAATTATTGCTTATTGTAATTACACTATATGCAATGATGTTCATGTGGAATTTCGATTTAGTGCAAATAACTTTTTGTTCTTCTCCAACATGGATGACCTCAAGGTAATCATAGGTTCAATAGCCCGCCAAAACTCAATGCAAGTGCACACATCAAGTAGTATGCGGACTAAGAGTCACCATATTAATCTCATGAGAAAAAGTATAAGAACTATTCCTGTACAAAAATTTCTAATTTGCTAATTTGGTGAACTTAGGTTGGCATGATCGCAAAAGAGGTTTATGTCCTAAAATTCTAACAAAAACATAGTAGATTACAAACAACAGAAAATAGAAAAAGCGGCAAAAATCTCAGAAGTTCCTTCAAAAGTGATGAGGCTCGTGATTCAGGGCTCGTGGTGCTTGTGGTGTTCATAAATGTTTCTCTATGTGATTATTGTCAACTGGGGATAAGTTCTCTCTTATGTTTATGTCTAGATCAAAAGAGGGGTAGAATCCATGGAGTTGAGGTTCCCTCAATCCCCATGGCATTCTGAATTAGTGTTCTGATCCCCTGATAAAAGCCTCATTAATCCCACTATAATATGTCTATCCTCTCAGGAATCTATGGTCAACCCTTTCATTTCGACTATGCAACAATTAGATGTCATAGCTTCCCAAAAGATTTTAACTTCCTAGTTAGTCAAGCAATCAGTAAATGAAATTCAGTGGTTAACTAACAAAATAGACATTAAAAGAATGGTCAAAACTACAGGAAAACATCCTATAAAACCATGATAAAAACCACTACCCCTACATCACTGAGACGCAAAGAAGAATTTAGTCACACATCGTCTGGAAAATCATAACAAAAATAACTATAAATAATTTCATTACAAAAAAAAGACAAGTTATGTTTACAATAAACTTATCTCCCCTGCAACATTAGAAACTCTCCCTTTCATACAAAACTCTCTCACAACTCTCAAGACACAAAGGTAGAAATCACCCATTAAGGTATCAATGCAAAGGAGAAAGAAATCCTCTATGGAAGCACTCAAAAATCTCTCTATTGTCTGCCTCCACCTGTCTCCGATATCCTCCTTCTCAAAGGAAGCCCTAAGAATCTTTCTTATAGCAAACTCTATAAATTTTCCAAGAAATTTTCCTTTTAAAAGTGAATTCTTGTTCGTCGGTGTGGTCACGCTGAAATCTATCGTTGTCACACCGGGTTTCTAAAGTAAGCGGCGTAGTCATGCCCAACCCCAATGTGGTCACACCGTAGGTCTATAAGTATGGCATGGTCACACTGGATTATTGCGTGGCCACACCGTTGCTCTCAATAGGTGATGTGGTCACATTACATCCAGACGTGGTCATGTTGCTACTCTCGATCAGGTGGTGTGGTCCTGCTGCTTCCAGACGTGGCCATGCTACTTTAGGCTGCTTTTTCTTTAATTTTATTCATCCCAAAATGTTTATATTCCTTACCTGCAGTCTACACAACATCAATAAAAACATTTCTCAAGTGTAAATCTATGATTAATCAGTAAAAGTAACAAGTAAAATGCAAGTTAAATCATGTAAAATTGACGCATGTCATTTAATACAGATTTTTTTTTTAATTCAATGGTTTTTTGTTTAATTTCTTATTTTGAGATCTATGATGATATAAATGACCTTAGGGGTTCTTCTGGATAGTCTTTGTGGTGATATTGTTATGTTACACATAGCAAGGACCCCTTATTTTTCAATTAAATGATTGTTGGCATTTTCTTATGGTCTTTTATGGTGATATGTTTCTATGACACATTCATAGTTTTATGTGGTTTAAAGGAAACCAAGATCTCATTTTTCTCTGGTCATATGACTGGTAGGATTTCTCTGGATGGCTTTTCTTTGACACATATGAGGGTTTAAATGCAACCAAGAATGTTTTTTAAAGGTCTATTATCTTCTTATAATGACAAATCATTCATCGGATTATACTTTGTGCATCATAAGTTTATAAAACTTCAATTGTGTATTTTTATTATTCTTTTTACTAATGTTGCATCTAATGGTCAATGTTTTGTGGTTTTAAAACTTCAGAAAAGATGAGCGCAAAGACTTCCAATGCATCTACTGTATGCCTGTGGACTGGAGTGTTTTCTGCTTGCTTTGTGACTATAGCATTGCTATGGGATAAAATTTTATAGGTGTCCAAGGAATAGATCAGAGAACTGTGACTTGTTCGGGTGGGTGTATCAATTCGATGATTTCATCTTTGATAATGATCATTTGTGGAGAGTTTCATTGGAGCAAATATTATCTCATGAAATTAATTGTCTACATTTTAAATTCGACATCATGATAATATTAATTATTATTTTAATAGTTTATTTTTTTTTTAATTTTGATTGTAGTGTTATTGTTTAGTGATATCTAACTTTTTATTATGTAATGTTCAAACTGTATATTTGTTTTCATGTATGAAATGTGCAAACATGATTTGTTATGTCATAAACAATACAATAGTACAGGAGCAGAAAAGTGTTTTATCGTAAACAGCAACAGCACAACTATTGTAACACTACAGAAAACAAACAGATACACAGCTTCCCCGCAGCAGCTTTCTACATAGCTGCTACACAACAGCTTCTTAATAAGCTGCAGCTACCAAAACAGACCTGAAGTGGGGTTAAGGGGGAGTTTTAGGTGGAACAGAGGTTAAAGTGAGGTAAACGGCTTAGATTAAGGAGGGAGTTATGGGAAGTGAACGGAGGGTGGAGAACATGAGGTAGAGAAGAAAGAAGGGAGTTGGTGTGTGTGGATGAGGTGGACCAATGAGATGGAAGATATTGGATCAAGGAAAGGGCTGAGTAGGATGAAGGAGGATACAAGAGGAGTGTATGACTAGGATTAAGGGACAATAAAAGAATTTTTGAAAATGAGAGGTGCTTTTTGGTAATTTAGCTAAGGTAGTTGGGAAAGTTATGGAAAAATAAAAGTTTTGATCACTTTGAGAAGGAAGAAAGCAAAGAATCTAATGGTTTAAGCCATTTCAAAAAATGAGGTCTCTAACAAAGGATATAAGTGCTTAAAGTAGCTAGGAGGTTAAGAGGTGGTTACAAGGTTGGGAGTTGGTTATCGTCAAAAATTTGACTTGAGGTCATTTGACCAAGAAAAATATAAGAAATTCAATGGTCTAAGTGATTTTGGCTAATTAAACTTCATGTGCAGATACAATCAGTCAAAGTGGTCCCAAACCCTTATGAAAGAGGAAATGGCAAATTTTTTGAGTTAAAATTTTAAGTGATTTTAATGATCCAAACTTTGTATTTTCTAATTTAAAATAACTTTAATTGAATTATCAGGTTGATTTGAACTCATTTTGAGGTGTTTATGGTCAAATTATCATAATTTTATTATCGAAAATATCATTTATCTCTCATGATTATCGTTGGCTCAGTAGGCCTTAAAATAGAGTCAGATGTATGCACAAAGGGACTCAATTGAAAATTTTTTATGAATACGGATGCAATGGCCAAGTCCATTTTAAAAAATTATGACTTGTTGAGAAATTTTTTAGCGGGATCACTTTTCATACATAGAAACACTAAACATATAATTTTAAGCAAAAAACAGTGTACGATGACCATCAAAGTGGTTTTCATGATTTTCATATGTGATTTTGAAGACCATGCAACTTGCACAATATAATTTAAATCATGGGAATGACCTGTGGAAAAAAAAGACAATTTGAGGGTTTATGATGACAATCTTCATGCATAAAATTAATTTCAAGTGATTGTTTAACTTGTTTGCATGGTATTTTTAAGTGATAATAAACTTTATGAAACTTTCAAAATGAAGACTTGAGTCCAATGATCTTGGGAGAGAAAAAGATAATCTCAGGATTTCACTGATTAAGGCTATTTTTGGGGTTTTCTTTAGGAATTGGTTTAAATTGATTATAATTGATAATTTTTTTTATTTAATTTTGATTTTTATTAACTTAAATTTTAATTTTCTTAAATTAGGGGTTGGGCAAGTCAAATTCAGTTATGTTTAAGCTAGAAAATAGAGTTAGACCAAAAATGAGGCCATCAAATACTTTTTTATGTATCAATCAAACTCACTTTCAAATTATTATAAATATAATAGATGATTCCAACATTAAGAAACATCATAACCTCAGCACTTATCGCCTCCATTTAGTTAGAATTTAGTTTCATTTGATGTTCTGATAAGGGTTTAAAGTCCTCCATAACAATGTTATGTATGTAGATGGATAGGCTAATGCCTTCATATCTACAATAAGCCACCCATATCAATCTTGTCTTCCCCAACATATCAAACAATTTATGATCTTACTACTTATCCAATTTCTAAGAAATAAAAATATGAAGGGTGGATGATTCTCCAAGGAAAGCATGTCTCGTGTGATCATGATGATAGTTGAACTAAAGAATATAAGGATTTTCAATAGATTATAATTTACGAGCTTGCTTTACTAAGATTACTTAATTGCATTTTTCACGAATATTAGACTAGTCTCTTTCAAACTCTTGGTACGCAATCACTTACAATCATTAGCCTGTGAAACCAGCATCAGGGCTCTGGTTCAACACATAGGCACTCATTTTCCTCTTTTGCTCCTTTGAACTAGCTCCACGTCCGTTTCCTGCAAAAAAAAACAAATACATCTTTCATAAACATAAAATTAGCATATATAGAAAATAAAACACAACTTCTTACACTAACTTTTTTAGTTCACATCAAATTCCTTCAAACGTACATATTACCAAACCTCAAGTAATTCAATATTAAAAACTTAAATTTATGTAATGGTTTTTAAAAGCACACCCCCTAAAGGTTCTTTGGTCATGAACAACATCATAAAGTTAATATAAGTGTTATTAATAGGGGATTGAACTCTTATTAATTGAAAATAATGTAACACTATTTGAATTAATTCACCTGTTAGCACAAAGGATCTTAACTCACACAATGTACTTTGACTAAAACAAATTCATTTATCAAAGATATGTTTAAATCACTTCATTTATCATATAAAACAATCATAATTTCATATATTTTTTAATATAACATTTGAGAACTCAATTAAGAAAGCTTTTAAATATGTAATAGAATTGGGACACAACTTTTAATTTCATGCTTAACCTGAATTTGTTTCTCAAAAGACTGAAAATTTCTTTTCTTTTATTCATAGTCTAATCTTTTTTTTCTTTTTCTTTTTTTTGGTCTTTATCAATCATTCATAATTATTGTGGTTAAGTTTATTTTTATTTTAAATTTTCATTCTCTATTATATAATTTTTAATCACCTCTTATTCTTTATTAAAACATTATTATAATTCATTTAAAATTTAAATTTCAATTGGATCATTTAGAATTGATAAAGAGTAACTTAACTATATTTGATTAATTAATTATATTTATAGTCTATCTCTTTTAAGAACTCTTATGCAAAGAAAGAATTAATTTAAATGTGATATTAGATATTATTAAATTAACATAAATTCAATCTTTTTGTAATATTTACTTCACTCTTAAGTCTTCTTTGTGTATTATCACATGACAAGGAGTCCAGGTTGTTGTATTACATAATTGTGAAGTCTAAATTTTAAACATTTTAATTACTATGGGCTAGTAGACTTCACAAAACACCCCCCAAAACTTGTGTTATATCCTATGCATGACATGTAAGAACATGAAAGAAACATGTCTAAAAAGTATAGTAGAGTATTACGTGTAGATAAAAACTATAGATTACAAATCACATAACAGAAAAACATAAATATCGAGGCAACATGAATGATGAAAGTAGCACATTACATAACTATTAAAATCAATAAATATAATAGCAGCCCACCACATCACATACATATATCAGAATAGTAACATCCATAGAATAATATAACACAGCAAAAATAGAAAGTGTACAAATCAGCAACTCAACAAAGTAGAAATAGAACTAACAACCCAGTGATAGAGTTAGAAAGAACTATAAAGTCACTCCTACTCTCCATCATCATCCTAATCATCCTCAATAGGTTGTGGAGTCCTCGTAAAGCTCAAACGATGGGGCAATAGGAAATTCCACTGGATTACGCTCCATATTCCATTAGTCATGTCGATACATATCCTGTTAGGACCAATGTTGTTCAATATGATGACTTGAAAGCTCAATTAGGTCGTGCAACTCCCATTGCATAATCCCCACATCTATGAAAATGGTATCAAAGAGCTCAGAAATGGTCGCTATGGGTTGAGAAGAAGAAGGTCGAGTAGAACCCTCACCTCTTTAAAAAACGATTCTTGCTATAGGACCCAATAATCTTCTTTGAGATAGGTTAGAGGGAATTAAGTTGTTCTTCCCAACTCTTAAAACTCACACCCTCCTTTAAACATAGCGCAAAAACTATAGAAGAAAGTCCTAGCTCAACTGTAGTCCCTCCCTTAAAAATATTGTAGATCGTGAAGTTGATTACATTTCCTACATCTTTGAAATTCTGTTGCTATATGCAAAAATTCAAAAGAGCTCCATCTCTCATAGCATCACTCACATTAGTGGAAGAAAAGAGTTTCATCAAAATGAAATAATGTCAAGCATTGGATTCAGCATTTAAGGCAGTGAGAGGGAAATTAATCTTCTGATTACCATGTACCAGCCATGTACGACGAACATCAGTCAAATACTCAATGATTCACCAAGATCAACATCAAAATGAATAAAACCTAATTAAGAACAAAATATTAGGTAGAACAAAAAGTGAGTTAATTTTGGTGGAGCTAAAATCTACCTACGCCCCTTCCACAAAAATTTTATTCTTATTATGTTCCTTGAGATTAACATAGAATTCCAACATTATAGCATCATGGAAACTCTTATTTCATAATAAAATATTTCCTACTTTGTCCGCATGACTACTTCCCCTACCCTACCTCCTGACCTAATAAATCCTCTCAGGTATGAAATTCTTCGACACAAATAAGTTGTATTGTTATGCATCTTCAACACTAACAAACTTTCAGTGTCAAAGGAGGTATGCATCTTCCCTCCTTTATTCTTAAGGAACATGAAAGCTAAGAAAATTTAAGCTATGAAAATAAGGAGAAAGAGAATAAAACTATAAATGATTCAAAGAAAGTGAAATGATTCAAAGAGAGTGAAAGGAATGCAAAGAAAATCTCATCTCTATATTAGAAAACCCTAGGTGCTGCTCTTCCTCCTCCTTTAGCTTTCCTACGAGCTGTTAGGTCAAGAGTTCGCTCGAGAGATGTAAATGAGGGTTAACATTAACATATAAAGATTGATTTATAAAAATAACACACCAAACAGATCACACGAAATATTTCACGAGTCAGGGTGTTGGACCTAGTGTCAGGTGCTGCCAAGGTCCAAGGGCCTAGACGCTATGGTGTGGCACTTGGGCATGTACCAATGATCAACTTCTAGGCGCAAAGCATTGGCGAGCTAGTGCCAACCATTCTGGGTGAAGAGCTGAGGTGACAGGCTTGGGTTCGGGGTTTCTGGGTGCTGAAATCACAATTAACATTGTTCTACAACCCTAAGATAGCCCAATCAAACTTTTAAATATATTAACAATAATGACACGAAGAAATTAAGCCCTCAAAACATCACAAAAAAGCAACTAAAGCTAACTACAAAGCAAATAAACAATACATATAATAAACAACACCTCAATTGCCTTCTAAATATCGATAGTTTAATATATACAGCCAAACAATAACAGATCTACTACTTAGGATGATCCAAAGGCAAGATCTCGCTAAGACTATTCTATCACTCTCTAAACACTATTTTAACCTCTATCCATTAAACTTCAATATTTAGATAGTTTATCAATCCTTAATTTTGATAGCTCCAAATGGGCAGAATGTCTCGACAGTGAACGAACCTGACCGCCATGATTTATGTTTTCATGAGATAACCTTGATTGTGAATTGTATAGTAAAACCTCTTGTACAAGCCTAAAATCTTTCCTAATAAGCTTCTGATCATATCCTTTTTTTATGTTTTTCTTATAAAAGCTTGCATTCTCATAAAATTTTGCCTTAATTTTTCAGTTAATTCAACTGTAATAATCTTTTCTCCGTTAAATCCTTTAGATTATGATTAAGTCCTCAAGTGTCGATAGATTTTATGCTCTAATTCAATAGATATGTGGCAAGTCCTTCCAAAAACTAACTTATAAGAGGGCATTCCTATAGAGGTCTTATAAGTTGTCATATATTCTCATAAAGCATCATCAAGCCTCATAGACCAATCTTTTCTACTATGATTATTAAATGTATAAAAATTCTTATAATTTCTTTACTAGATACCTCTACTAATTCACCAAGAGGAGGGGGGAGGCAGTAAAAATCTTATGCTTAATTCAATGTTTCACTACAAATGTATCTATCATCTTGTTACTAGGGGCTTCCTCCATCACTAATAATCACCATAGGTGTCTCAAATCTACTACAAATATATTTCGGCAAAAACTTTTGAATACTCTGAGAATCATGCTTAGGTAAATTCACTGCTTCAATCCATTTAGGTATATAGTCAACTTTTATTAAAATATAAAGATTTTATAATCAAGGCACAAATGGTCTCATAAAATCAATTCCCCAAACATAAAAAATTTCCAACTCCAAAATAAAATTTAAGTGTATCTCATCACTTTTGGAAGTATTCTTCCCCCTGACATTTATCACATCTTATATAATCATTTTTACATCCTTTAATAAGGAAGGCTAGTAAATCTTGATTTGCAAGTTCTTAGAAGCAGTTCCAGAAACTTTGAAATGCTATCCAAATTTCAAATTGTGGCATTATTTTATGATTTCATCAACCTTTTCTAAATGGACACACCACCTAGTTGTTAGATATTTGTACTTCCTAACGAGATAGAGTACATCCCAACTTTAAAACCTGATATCAAAAATAAACTTTCTCCTTCGGTATGTCAGATTGTATAGATCATACCATTAACAACGAAATTGATATCTGCATACCAAAGAATTTTCTCACTAGATATTACAAGGAGCTGTTCGTCAAAAAAAATTATTATTTTCAACAGGTGAATCCTCAAAATTTTCCTGCTCATGCCTGGACAAGTGATCGGCCACCTGATTTTCAGTACATTTCTTATCTATTATCTCAATATCAAATTTTTGAAGCAAAGGACCCATATGATCAAACGGGATTTGGTATCCTTCTTAGTCACATGATATTGATAGTAGAGTGGTTAGTACAAACATGGATTCTGATATCAATTAAATAAGACCTAAATTTATCAAATGTATATAATATAGCCAATAGTCTTTTTTAAGTGGTGGTATAGTTTACTTGGGCCTCATTAAGATCTATATTAGTATAATATATAGCATGAACCTCAGGTTTAATACCATGCCAACTACAATATACTCACCAGCATTACACAAGTTCAAAAAAGATCCCAATTAGGTGCAACAATCATAGGTACGGTGACATTTCTTTTCAAAATTTCAAAGGTCGCAATGCATTTTTCATCAAAATCAAAGGACACATTTTTTATCTAATAAATGACACAAATGTTTGGATATTTTAGAGAAGTCTTTAATATATCTACGAAAAAATCCAGCATGCTTTAGAAAACTCATAATTTTTTTAGCAGATTTGGGTGGAGGCAATTATTATATAACTTGGATTTTAGCCTGATATACCTCCATTCCTTTCTCAGACAACTTATGTCCTAAAACTATCCCTTCGATTACCATGAATTATCACTTATACTAATTTAGCACCAAATTAGTCTCTTCATTTCTTTGCAAAACTTTTGAAAGATGATCAAGACATGAATTAAAGGAAATGTTAAATATAGAAATATCATCCATAAATATCTCAATCCCCTTTTCAAGCAAGTATAGCAAAATCAACATTATACATATCTAAAACTTGGTTGGAGCATTTCAAAGTTCAAAGGGCGTCCTCTTAAAGGCAAGGGTTCCATATGGGTTAATAAAAATTGTATTATCCTATTATTCTGGTTCTATAATAATTTTGTGGTAACATAAATAACCACTTAGGAAGCAAAAGTAACGATGTTTATCATTATATCAAGCATTTGGTCAATAAAATAAAATAAATTTTCTTAGTATCTTTATTCAATTTCATATAATCTATATAAATTCTCCATCTTATGAAACTCTTAGTAGATATCAATTCATTCTTTTCATTTTGCACTACAATTATATGTTTCATTTTGGGTACACAATGTACAGGGCTAAGCCAAGTACATTGAAAATCAAGTAAGTACATCAAAAATCAAGTAAATAATTTCTACATCTAACCACTTCATAATCACTTTCTTCACTGTTTATTTCATCACTAGGCTTAGCCTCCTTTGGAGATGATATTTGGATTTATGATCTTCCTTCATTAATATTCTATGCATGCATAAAGAAGAGCTTATACCACTAATATTTGTTATGCTCCACCCAAAATCATTCTTAGAATCCCTCAATACTTGATGTAACTTTGTCTATTGCACTTCAATCAATTCAAAAAAAAAAAAGATTCTCCTAAGAATGTATACTTTAAATGTTTAGGAAAAACCTTAAGTTCTATGGTAGGGGTCCTCAACTATAGAAAGTACTAATGATTTAGCAATAGTCGTGGTGTCTAGAATCTCAAATTTATCTCTAATCACTTTAGGGATTGCTTATAAAAGAAGAGCATACATATTCTTCCTTAGATATCTTTACTATTATCCTCAATTAAAATCTTGATCTATTGTATCCATCTCAATAGTCCTTATCACCCAATCCACAAAGTCTAACCTAAAACATGAATCGTCCCTAAATTCAGTAGGGAACTTAATCGATTTCAAACACTAAGTCACTTACTGATCATTAACCCTCATAATTAGCCCCCCTTCTCTACATCAATCATAGGCTTTCCTGTAGCTAGATTGATACAATAGGATTTGTTAAGATATCATTCCTAAGTCTAATCTCAAAATCATAAACTTAGGATATCATTCCTAAGTTTAGCAATTTTTTAAAGTGAAAACTATTTTGCTAGGAATTTTTTAACAATGTTAGTCCAAATAGCGATAGATCATGTGGCTAAGGAATTCAACCAAATCTTAGCTCTATCACTAAGAGAGAATAGAAACAACCTAAGTCTAATAATGTCGTCTGAGACAACATTATATATAAAGATCATGCATAATTCTAAAAAACTAGCTAAATTGATATTACGATCTTCTACAGGTGAGCCTCCAAATTGGATGTTTTGGACATTCTGAATGATAGCAGGTTTAAGTCCAAATGTGTTAGCTTGAATGAAAGGGTTAGTAATACTCCTCTAAATTTCATCTACCATTGGGTTGACAATTTCGTTCGAGTTTTTAATTTTTTCTCTGATGACGGTGTCAAAAACTTGTTATCCAAAATACTATGAATAGCACAACAACCATGCAAGTATACATATTGCTCAAATAATATATAGATTTAAGTCCATGAATCGATCGCATAGGAAACTTGTACATTGGTTCTAGTTTATTAGTTCTATGTTTAGCTTGAAAGGTCTCAGCTTTGTGAATTTTTTAAAGTGATTAAACCCTTTTTTTTTTTTGCAACGAGTTTAAACCTACAGACTAGTTTTAGGGTTTTTACCAAGTAAGAAGACCTATCTTGAATTAGACTTAGAAAAACTAGTCATATTCACACGATTCAAACTAGTTGTTGACAATCAGAAATAATAATACTCCTTGGCCTCTTCTAAGGTTATAAGAAGCCTTGGGGTTTCATAATACAATAAAGGTTCACTTAACTAAGCAAAAATCTTTGTATTTTCATATTTCCTACTTGATTGTACTACTCTAGTAATAATATTCATATTCTCTTAAAGAAGTGTATGTTAGACTAATCATTCCCCTAGCCTACTTCCCCAGTACTAGATCATAACTTATTTTAACATCCTAATTGGCTAGATTATGAGTAAATTACTAGCAAAATGTTAACATATCAATATTCTACAATTATTAAATCAATCACAGTACATGGATAGTTCATGCATTGTTTTCATCAACTCAAGAGAGTGAGAAATTAAGATTTTCTAATTGGAGACGAATACAAAGAGAAATTAATTCCACAATCAAAGCAAATATAGTTTAGAACAGTCTCACCATGATGATCCACTGAAATACAAGTGATTAAAATGACTTTACTTCATTTATACCACTCCAAGTATACAATATGCTTGATCTCACTCTCCTCGCTCATTCTCACTCAGAAGAACACTCGATCTCACTCAAAACTTTCTTGTGGACTTCTTTGAAGTGTTATAACTACTCTCGAACGATCTCTGGTGACACCTTCACTTGTCTCTATATTTCTCTGTGTTCTGTGACTGCCTTTACATTGGGTATCCCTCGATTTTTTTTATTAGATGAATTTAATCCATCCATTGCAAAACGACGTGAATAAAACATCTTGAACTATAATCGTGTGCATATGGCACCTGCGCGTTAGCCTGGAGCACTGGGTTCCTGCTTGTTCATTTGTTTCAAACGCATAGGCGTCCAAAACTAGCGCATAGGCGCCTATTGCTCTGGCTTCAGTTACCTATACACCCAGAACTGGAGCTTGGGCCCCTGTTCCTCCAACTTCAAGTGCCTAGGCACCTAGAACTAGCATTTTGGCTCTGGTTCAACACATAGGCACTTATTTTGGCTCTTTTGCTCCCTAAGCTAGCTCCACACCTATTTCCTGTAAGACAATAAATTCACCTTCCACAAGCATAAAACTAGAATAAATAGCAAATAGAACACAATTTATATGTCATTACACAACATTTTCACTTCACGTCATCACTGCTTACTAATGAGACTTATACTTTGCTCATCTTTGCAAACTAAGTTTAGGTATCCATTGTTGGTCGAATAGTACAATTAGCTTGTATAAGACTAACTAAAGAAAATTCATTGTACAAGTTAACTCTTTCATTGGGGGCTTTTGAGCAATGTAAGATCACTTGTATATGTGACCATAGAAATTTAATAAAACAAAATATTTCTTATTAATCTAAGTTGTAATTATTCATTATTTTTTTAACTACTGAGCTGATCACGATTATTGAGTGAAATATTATAGAAGTGAAGTCAATTTTTATGCATATTTATCTAAGTTGCACTATATAGAGATTACACTTGTGCAGTACAAGAATACAATTGTCGAATGTAGAATAAAATCAGACAAATATTGGCTACTATTATTGATTTGATTGTCATAGGTCAATTGTAGAAACAAGATGTCAAGTACAAAAAATATGGTAAAATTATCTCCGTGCTCGGATTGTAGAGCTTTCATGGGCAATTTAATCTATGGCAGCAATCATTCTCATTCTATAATGGGTTAGCTCATTCAGTTAAGCTAGAGTACATGTTGGCTTGAATTGTCATATCGTTCATTTAAGTCATACTCGGGGCCAGTACCCTTGTTGCTTGCCTACTCCTAAAAATCTTTGTTATGGGTATGGAATGCTCCCTTGGGGGCAGTTTATCATTTAGATTTGCTAAAGAGTAAACTCGTTCTCTACTTCTTGTGAATCTTGCCGCAAAAGAGAAGTTAAATTCTTGGCTAGGATACATCCAAGTGGCACAAATCGAGTTAGCAACTTCGATGCTTTGAGTTTGATATTGAATCCATTGTGCGAATAATATTAATATTGAATCAATTGTGCGAATAATATTTGTGAAATTAGTATGGTCCTTCATTCTATTTGTTACGGGAGGGTCCCCCTAGTTGCAAATAGGACAAATTCCCCAATTGCCACTACTGAACTTATTCCATGGGACAAGTAGTGTTGCATTACTTTAAAAAAAAAAAAATAGAAGGATGAAAAGAGATTCCGTGTCTTTATTTTTAAGATATATGAATGCCATATTGAATTTTAGATCTGCTGAGCAGACCGACTAGATCTGATAGTGTCGGCAGATCATTTCTCGTTAGATCTTTATTGGGCAAGATCTCCTAAAATAAGATTTTTTCCTAGTAAGATATATGTTGTCCCCTAACAGATCTAAATGCATATGTTCATATTTGAAGCATATTTCTACACTTTCACCGCACCAAAAACAAATGTTGCTTTTAGATTAATCTGTGGATTATTCTAAATCTTATATGCACTGAAAAAAAGAGAGATGTGGAAAGAGATTGAATGCAAAGCAAAATCATCTATTAAGTATATCAAATCCAAAAGTTCAGCCATAAAGATGATCTCCCATAACAAGAAAAAAAAAAGAGTCGAAATCATGAACGAGAGGGGAGGAGGAGATAGAAAAAAGAAATCAATTAGAAAAGAACAAAAAAAAGAGACGATCTCAAAGGAAACTCCTGAAAGAACTAATAAGTCCTATTAATTCTCCCTAATACCTCATATTTATAGGAGGATTTGGGATATCGAACATTACAGAAAATACTACAAAATAAGCAATGCAGAGATAATAAAATACATGGCTAGAAATATATAGCCCAAATATGTATAGACAAATGTTTAATAACGTGAATCTTAATTCATGTTAGCAAAAGATCAGATCAGCCATGGATTCATTTTACTCGTATTTAAAGGTCAATCTAAAAAATCAGGAAGAAGGTTGGTCAACTCAGGCATCCAGATTATAGAACCAATCAATTTGTCAACTCATGCTCAGCAGCCAGTTGATTTGGAAGCCTGCCAATTAATTCAGTACCTCATACTTGCAGCACGTCAAGTCGACAGCTTTTCATTTCGGCAGCTCATACTTGCAATTCGTCACTCTCTACTCGGTAGTTAATAGTTCGCTCTGAAGTTATATAAATAGAATAACCTAAAAAGTAAGTTTTACAAAAAATTCTGCTATAATCTAATGTACCATGAATAGTGTTCTTTATGCAAAATTTTGCTCTCCGTAGATTGTGATCACACTCAATTCCAAATCAAAATATCTCTCCACACTTAACTAATTGATCTAGTAATATCTCAATTAATTTGCTAACATTCCAAACCTCCGTGATCTAGAAGTTTTCTCCCTTCCAAGAAAATAAAAATCAAAATAAGACGAGTAATCCTCTACTACTCTATCATTCAAAAAACTGTTATCAACCCAAACTATTGGGAAGTGACAATCCATATTCCTGATTTGGAGGGAATTTATTTCCTTCTCTCAGAATATATCTCACTAATTGTTTTCATTTTATTAGATATTTCCTATTTTCAGTGTTTCATATTTAGCAGGATTCCTCATTTGTTTCCTTCCTTCATATATATATATATATATATATATATATATATATATATATATATATATCTGCCAAAGCTTTTAGGTATCCTTACCTCTGGATGGAATCTGATTCTCTTCAACTGATTAATATCATGACAGGTTCCTTAGCTGTACCTTGGAAGCTAATATATCTTCACAAGAGCTTACTTTCTCTCATCCAGAATACTACCATCTACTGGAGCCATATAAATAGGGAGGGAAATCAGCCAGCCAACTGGCTGGCAAAAACTTCTGCTACTTCTGCACTTTTAAAATTTTTCAAATTTCCTTTTGGGCATTTAAAGCATTTACTTTTTGGGGATTTACTTACACTCCCTTATATCAGATGTAATTAAAACTATCTTTTATTTAATGCATCTTTTATTTTGTTAATATATATATATATATATATATATATATATATATATATATATATATATATGTGTGTGTGTGTGTGTGTGTGTGTGTGTGTGTGTGTGTGTGTGTGTGTGTGTGTGTGTGTGTGTGTGTTTTGTAAAGTGCAATGCATTGAAGTAGCTAAAAAAATAATAATTTTGACAGATTACTACATGGTATCAGAGTCGCCAACCAAATTCCTTCGCCTTTGCAGCCACTGCCCTATTATGCTCGTCTCTATCGTCCCTTGAATTGAGTGCCTAAACGTTTTCTAAGTCTTGACTGCTCCCAACCAACCTCATCACCCTCAACAACAACAATTTTCCTCTCTGTTCTTGTGAGTCGCAGATGGCTCTCTTCTACTCGGTTCGAACATATCGCAATATAGTGATCCGGATCCTGTGATCAAATTCTACATATTGTTCAAGCATCTGTTTGATTTTTTGGAAATCTTTTCTTCCTTCTATCGCTAAAGCAACAATCTGCGATCAATTGTGGCATTTAGCTCCTCTAACTGCTTAATCACGAGTAGGCCGTTTACAAACCCTCTTGTCAAACTTGTAAAAATCAAAACTCATGCATCTTACTCTAGTTCATGTTTGTGAGCAGCCGAACTAAGAGTCCTCATCTCTCTAGTCCTTGTTCTCCAGTCAAGTCGAGCAATCAAACTTAGGGTCCTTTTGCTATTAGTCGTGCAACAGTTTTTCATGATTTAGGCTTAACGATTTTATCATGATCAAACGCAACACGAACAATCCTCTTCCTCAGAAGTCGCCTTTAGAGTTGAACCCACATTTTGTTCATATCGTACTCCACTCATCCAGTCACAAACAATAAACTACATGGTCAAAATTTTATTTAATCATCACAACCCGTCTTCATGTGTATTTGTGGCAGAGGAAAAGATAGACATCTCATAGACAAAATTTATGCTCCATAAATGACAGATTCTAAATATCAAGTCTGGAAAAGTCATTGTTAATAAATTCCATGATCATAAAAATTGGAGAAAATTTTTAACTTATAGAACAACCAGAGAGATGTGGAAAGGTGCACCAAAACCTATTCCAGTACAAAAAACTTCACAAAATTATTTGAGACTGAGACTAGGCTACATGGTCTATGACTAGGATGATTGAGTTACTAATATTTTAACACTCACATGCTATTGGCTGCTACTGGAAATGTTTTGAGGTTTATTCCTAGAAATGTCCTAAATAACTCTACATTGTATAGCAGAATTACTGAAAGAAAAAATAACCATCAAATTCCTCATTGGCCTCAACAAATGTGGATGAAGTTAGGAGGAAAATTATGAGAAATAAACCATTCTCTACCATTCAGGAGGCCTTTGTAGAAGTTTGAGGGAAGAAAGCAGAAAGAAATTGATGATGACAGACAATCATTCCACATCATCTACTGAAGGATCAGCCTTGCACTCAAAATACGTCTCAGAATAATAGGTCCAAGATAGGACTGACATGGTGTGATCATTGCAAGTAATTTGGTCATGTGAAGAAAAAATGTGGAAAATTACACGGTAAACCTACAAATTAGAAATCATCTAATGGAAGATATGATAGGAAGGATTGTGCAAATGTTGTAGTTATAATAAAAAAAAATTCAAAATTCGGATTGTTCACCAAAGAGCAAATTGACACTGCAGAAAATATTTATTTAGAAATAGTTCTAAATTTGGACAAGTATCACAATTCTCTACCGAGGAATCCATCATCATGTTAGCACACCAAAGTATCTTTTCTCGTGCTTTTAGTGTCCAAAATAATAATAATAAAACTGAGATAGTTGAATTCAAAGCCTTAGATCATATGATGGGTCTTCAAAAATTAGAACCCATGTACCTGTCAGCTACAGTTTAAATAGGTAATGGTTCATTCTCGCCATAAGCAGGAACTAGATCAATCGAATTAATAAGGGATCTTACTCTTTACTATGTTTTTTATGTTCCAAAATTAAATTGTGATTTAGTCTCAATCAACAAATGTATTTGTGATCTAAAATATATAATTAAATTTTATTCAAATTGTTGTGAATTTCATATTATGAATTCAAGGAAAGTATTTTTCAAATTATGACCTTGTCTTTCACAATTATTTGTCAACTGTCAAGTTGTATTTATGAATCTTGTTCGGATTTTGTCAATTTGGTTTCAATTAAAATTCAACTCATATTGAGTCATTGTCATCTTGGTCATCCAAATTTTGAAATATATTAAAAAAAGGATATTTCCACATATATTTATCACTAAAAGGTCCAATCTTCATAAATGTGAAACTTCTAAATTTGCAAAAATATTAGACATTTATACTCTAAATAGTAATACATGCATTTACATCAGTTTTCTATAATTCATAATGATATTTTGGGACCCTCATAAGTAAAGATAAATAAGACACTTTGTTTTATATCATTAATAGATGATCACACAAGAATAACACACTCTTTATGATAGAAAAATCTAAAATAGTCAACATATTTCAATATTTGCATTCCTCAATTCTAACTTAATTTCAAAATAAAACTTAAATTCTTAAAACTGATAATATTAAGGAATATTTTGGTTTCATCTTTAGTTATTATATTTTCAAATAAGGTATTGTTCATATAAATTCCTGTGTGGATACTTCTAAACAAATAGAGTCGTTAAAAGAAAAAAAGATTGTTACGACCAGGTCCAGAGCTTATAATAACTAAAGCAAGACTACAATCAGAAGGTATTAACATCTAACTATCCACATTTTCAAAACTTCTAATACATATCACTAATCCTCAAGTACAATAAAATTTAAATCACTCATCAACAATAGCAACCACAAACATCTCAATCTAAAACTAAAACAGTAAATCAACATCTCAAAGAAATAATAAAAAGAAACTATCATAACAATACCTAGCAGCAGTGGTCCTCCTCCTGTAAACCAAGTTTCTATTATCAGACATATCAATCTATAAATTTTCTTTTCTTGAAAGAAATCATTAATTGCAATAATAAATATAACTTAGTGAGTATTTATAATCTAATATGCATTGAATTTTCATGTTGTATTATGCATAAATGGTCTAAAGAAAATGCAGTGAATTTTATTAAAACTTTAAATTTATCATTTCCCGTTCCACTTTAAGTATTTACTATTTTTAACTTTTTTAAAAGTCATCACAGGATTAACTTCATATCCAAAGATGTTCTCAAAAATGTGCTCGAATGTGTCCTAAAAATGTGTGAAGGCGGTGTCCAAAGACACCCTCAAATTGCACCCGAACGCACAGTTTTACCAGTTCCTTTCACGTGCACAGGTACATTGCATCATCTGTTAGTAACATCTGGGAGTAATCATGTATGACTTAAAACATTTAATTTTCATTTTATTTCATTTAAACTATATCCTTTTAAAGAAATTCTTTTCATTCTTAAGCTACAACATGCATATAAATATAAAATAATTGTCTAAGGCATTAAAGAAATTCTTTATTTAATAAAGTTTAAATTTAATACATATAAGAAAATACTCACCTTAGCCTGATCTCTAAGGTAATTTAACTTCACTTCTCTTATTAGCTCCTAAAACCATTAAATGTGCATATAACTACAAGGATTACATCTTAAAGAAAATCTTATTTAAATATAAAATAATTATTAAAACGCTTACCTCTTTTAGCTTTAGGATTCTTGTCTTCCTCAAATTAATATAAATTAAGTTATTAATTCGATTAGTAATATAAGGTTTAACATTTACCTTGCAAGCTTTCAAGTCGATCTCTTCCCCTTGCTTGTTTCATAAACCTCTCCTTCAAAGCTGAAATCTCTATATTTAGAGCTATGCTTCATAAAACTTCGCATTAATTATTTAAAGATGCCCTCACACATAAATAATAGAATTATTAACTAATTTAATAAAAATCTAATGAATCTTAAAATCTTTCGTGTACCCGACAATCTTCCTTTAAATTTAGAAATTAAATAACTTCCATCCTGATTCAAATAACTTTATATTAGCACCTATTTAATTAAACTCATCATCCCTTACACACATATAAAATAATATATTCATTAATCTTTTTTTAAAAATATAACTTTACCTATCTTCGGCTCTGCCCAAACCCACGCTCGATTACATGAGGCTTTACTCCCCCTTCTTCCTTCGATCTCGTCTCAACAAAGGCTCCCTTTTGTCTATTACGCGAGCATAGTGCTGAAAGTCGAACTCCTCCCTCTGCTTCTTCCCCTTCAACCTCTTCTTCTACGGCATGCGAGCACGGCGTCGCCCGTCCTCTTCTTCGGTCCCATCTCATCCCAACAGAGCAAGCGAGCTTCGATAAGCTTCCTCCTCTCCTCCTTCCCAATACTCGACAACAGAGCAGTGCACGAAGAGGCATCGACTCTCCTTCTTTCTCTTCCTCTGCGCATGACAACGATGTCGAAGTCACTCAACTAGGCTCAATTCAGCTTAGCACATGAGCACAACGATAAAATCGCGCCTCCTCCCTCCTACACAACTTCGGTCGTCTAGGGCTTGAGGTAGACACACGCATGCACAATTTATCCTCTTCCTCTACATGCAAGCCACACGATCTTCTTACTCCTTCGACTAGTGTTCAACGTCAAAACAGGTAAGAGACAATCTCTACTCCCTCTTCTCTCCTACTCTTAATCTCTCTCACTGCCTCTCGCTTGATCATTTGCTAGTATCAAATGAGAAGACGTTAGAAGGGATAAACAATATGTTTAGACGAGGGGATGCGTCTCCTCAAAACGCTTGCATCTTTTTACTTTTTTTTGTCATCGCATGGATACTTGAAGTGACTCATCTTAGTATATAGTTTAATTATGTGCCTAAATATTTTTGGGGCAAGTCATTCTCACAGTCATGTATCTTATCAATAGGATGCCTAGTCAAGTTCTAAAAATTTAATATTTCCTCCTAAAAAAACTAATAGAATCCTACCCAAACATTCGTTAGGGTTTTGGGTTTTGGGTTTTGGATTTGTAAGGTTTAGGGTTTAGGGGACAGAGTTTAGGGTTATTTAGGGTTTAGGGGTTTAGGGTTCAGGTTCTGATCTTAGTTTTCAACTCGTTTATTATTTGGGTCAAGTTCGGGTTGACCCCATTCGAGTCGGGTCATTTTCAGGTCAGTCCCGAGCCCAATTTGCTGACCCGAATCGACAGCCTTACTTCACACGATCATATGAGATTAATTGTTAGAAAATTATGCACCTGAATCGACACCCCTACTTCACACGATCATATGAGACCATAGGAGCTACTCTCTCTTGCAGTAAACCAAAAGTGACTTTTATACCAACTTGTTGTCAAAGATACCAACTTGAATGGTGACCTTGATAACATGAATATACCTCCAGGCTTGGAGAATAGGTTGAATAATAGGTTAATTTGCAAGTTGAAGTACTTCTTACATGCATTAAAGCAATTTCCTCGTACTTGGTTTGACAGATTTATTAAAATAACGACTACAGATGGTTATCATCAGTGTCAAACTACTCATACATTATTTGTTAAATCCAATTCTAAAGGTAAATTTGATATTCATAGTATATGTAGATGATATTATTCTGACAAGTGAAGATTCATAGAAAATTAACAAACTAAAAAGAATGCTTGCAATATTTGAGATCAGAGACTCATAAGTCTCTAATGTTTTCTAGGAATAGATGTGGCTTGATCAAAAAGAGAGTTGTCGTATCCCAAAGAAAGTAAACCTTAGACCTATTAAGCGAAACTGTAATATTTGGGTGTAAACATGCTGACACATCCATGGATTTCAACAAAAGGATAAACAAAAGTGAAGATAGTACAATTGATAAAGCAAAATACTCCATTTATCACACAAGACCTGATATTGTATCCTCAGACATTATAGTAAATTAGTATATGTATAATCCAAATAAGGATCAGAAGTGAACAGGATCTTGAACTACTTGAAGATGACCCATGGATATGATTTGCTCTTCAAAATATCTAACCGTGAAATTGAGGTATACACATATACTAGCTGGACAAAAGAGATAACTAATAGAAATCAATCACTGGATATTTTTCTCGTGTCTGGGGCAATCTGATCATGAGGAGAAGCAAAGAGTAAGTTGGTTTCTCTCGGAGTAGTGCAAAATCTAAATATTGTGCTCTTGTACTAGAAATATGTGAGAAAATGTGGATTCAATGGCTATTAAGAGAACTTAAAGTTGAAACAAAAGGCAAAACTAAGATGTTCAGTGATGGCCCAACATCTATTAGTATAGCCAAAATCTTATGCATCATGATAGAACAAAATAAATCAAAATTGACCCACACTTCCTCTTAGAAAAGGTCAACAAGGAATTGTTCAGCAAAGCTATCTTCCAACATGACTTCAAATTGTTGATATTCTCACCAAAGCACTACAAAAGGTCAGTTGTGATGAATTGAAATCCAAGCTTGTTTTGTACAGTATATATAATCCAGCTTTAGGAGTGTTGGAAAGTGCCAATCCATATCCCCGATTATGGGAGAATTTATTTCCTTCTATTAAATATATTTCACTAATTGTGTTTCCTTTTATTAGATATTTTCTATTTTATGTTTTTTCCCATTTGGTGAGATTCTTATTTTTTTACTTTCTTTATTATATACATGTTTAAGGTGTAATGCATTGAGATGTGAGAAATAAAATTATTTGGCATATTACTACACAAACTCCTTCCAACATTTTCCCACCATCTATTGATCAATCATCAATAGATTTTCTTCATTCTAAACCATGGTAACAAATTGCACTATCTTCCAACTGTTTGGACTAGGAACTCAATGCACCATTTTCTACTACAAATAATTTTTTGCAGCTTGGCAGATATTCTATGTAAAAAATTTGTGTTCAAAAACCCTATGATAAGTGTGAAAATGCACTCTTCCGTGGTTTATGAGAAGTTCTTCGGGCACACAATAGTTGTAAGATCCTGGAATTACTTTATTGCAGGGTATTTGTGTAGCTTTATCTTAAAAATATAATTATAATCAATCAGATTTAGAAAAAACAAACAGTTAAAAAACATTGCACAACCGGCCCAATGCAATAGATGTAATATTAGTTCCTATGACAACGAAAGCACAAATATTCATCATTTGCTCGAATTACACTATTCACACTCAAATCTTGTTCTTTTTCCTTCATATCCTAGTCCCGCTTGTAATAGGAACTCGTTGTCTCAAACATAGAGAACAATAAAATGCAGCAGTTTGATAAGATCATACTTCATTTCTGTAGACTTCCTTCAAGTCTCTCTATTGCAGCGCCAACTGCACTAGTATTTGTCTCCACAGTACTATCAGACTGTAGGATCTGTTCATTTGCCTTCTCGACAAGCTTAATATGAAGCCATCCTGGAGAATGTAACCCTTTAGTTAAACAGTTGCTATATCTGAGAAAACATAAAATACAAAATAAATGACTGTAAAAATGAAAATATAATTTCCATAAAATTAGCTAATCGTGTAATAGAGGTGCAGAAAAGCATTCATTTTATTAGACATGAGATCTAAACACATTAGCAAATTCAACATGGAAAGAAATTGGCGTCGAGTGGAATTTTATGATGTGCAAAACCAGTCTTAAATGTTCCTTTATGCTGGATAAACAAGCCCTGCACTTTCCTAGGAGAGTATTAGAGGGAAGACTGAGAACAATGATTAGATTAATTCCACTATAATTCCAAGGTGCCATGAAAATCTAGAGAAGAAACTACCAACCCTCATCACACTAGTCATAGCCATAGAACGTTAAAAGATGGGTAGTTGCATCACCGACTGGCTCAAGCAAAATTTGTAGTGACGTTATTCTTCAATTAACATGGCCAAATTGCATCTGTCAAGGGAATAACAATGTCCGAATTAAAAATACTACTTCATGGCGGCTAAAGTGTATGGCATCATTTGGTTGAATTTTACTCGGATTGTTTTTATTACGTCTTTGGAAATTTTATTCCAATAAATAAGAACATCTAGTTGAGCCAAAACAGAGAGAGAGAGAGAGAGAGAGAGAGAGAGAGAGAGAGAGAGAGAGAGAGAGATGCATTCACGAATTACCAAGAGGATAACATATTCCAGCTCCAAGTGCAGAGCCAAGCAAGACATTTCTAGCACGCCACTTCACTGAGCCCGGTACTGCATCAATAAATAGCAGGATTTTAAATTAAACATGATTTTGACTCATAACTAGTAATGGCTAATAATAATTAAAAACTGAGTTGACAAAAAAAATAGAAAAATAACTTCTTCCTTGAATGAAACTGTAAGGCTAGCAGTAATAAAATATAAGCGTTTGAGATGAATCCTAAATTAGAGACCTCTAAGAAGATAAAAAAAGAGAACAACATAAGCTGAAGCCAGATCCAAACGTTACGAGTTGAGTCATTTAAGGAAGAAGGTACAATGAACGAGGACTTTTAGTAAACAAAATGTCAAAAAATCACAGAACAAGACCAACAATAGAAAGACAGCAGGAAACTACATATTATCTTTTCAATTTCAAAAAGCAATGTGAGGGGGTGGTATTTTGTCTTCCTATTTGATGTATAAATTGGAATCTGCATGAATTAAAATGGAAATCAAACATTTGCTGAGAAAAGAGAAGAAATAATTCTATTTCATAAAAACGTAATATCGCTACACGATAAGGGTTGCTTAATGAAACCATTCTGATGCGAATTTGTATTGGGATATTCTGTTACAAAAATTTCCCATTTAGATGGCAATCGACTAATCAATTACTACACTAATGAAGATGAATAGAATTAGAATTTTGATAGATCATAAAAAAGAACTAATATGAAGACATCATAAAACTGAAGTAATATCCATGTGTGGAAATTAGTAGCACATGCACAACAAACACAAAAAAAAACTCTAAAATCAAAAAGAAAAAAAAAACTAGTTTACTCACATATTAGGCCAAACATAGCAGCTGTAGCTGACCCAGCTCCAGCAAAATTGAGTGCATCATGAACTCCACGCCTATCAGTAAGAAGGTTTAGCAAACCATAGAATGTTGCAGTAAACATGCCAAGGCGAACGCCACCAATTATAGAACCGCGAGCCACTTGAATGAACCTCTTCTCCATTGCATCTCTCATCAACTGGTACTGCTCACGCTTATCAGTTGTACTCCCAAGCTTTAACATGACTTCTGCATCCTTGCTCTGAGAGAAAAAAATAAGATTTTTTATAGACAAGGAAAAAAATCATATATGAAAACTATGACATGTCACATTTCTCAAGCCAAGTCAATTTCTATGGAGCGCATCATTATGTTTTCAAAAACTTTTCCATGTACTTGCAATGAGGCTGATGAAGTCGAGAAGACAGGATGATTTTCTCTATATATAGAAAAATGCAGAACAAAAATAAAATTTTGTTTTATTTAGGTTTTTAGCTGTTTTATTTAATTATGATTCTAGATTTACTTTATTTATTTTACTGGATAAATTATCATTTTAGGTAATCTTTACGTTTGAACTTGAAATAGAATTTGAAGAGATTTCTATCATATCATTCTAACCCTGTTTATATAAATAGAGATTACTAGAATGTAGTTAAAAGAATTCATGAATGGGTTAAATTAGAATTCATCCCCGTTTAAGTTCAGTCTTCTTTTTCTCCAAAAGATCCGGCTTCTTCTCTCTCGATATTGCTCTATTTAACTTGATAATGAAACCGAATCTAACTCCATTCACTAGGGACCTAGCAATATTGTGTAACATCAGGTGTTCACCATTCTGTGCCCTCAATGAAGCCTTTACTGCATTTGTACTATCTTTTTACCTCAGTGCATTGCAACTCAACTTGAGTCCACTGATGCTTGCTAGAGCTGCTCAATGTTGCATGGTTGCATCTAAGCTTTTTGCTCCCACATTCTTAGCTCTCTATTGAGCATTATCAATAGAAAATCACTTCTTGAATTCCATATTCCTTAATGATAAAAGTTTCCAATTTCATCCTTAAGTTTGAAGAAATTCTTCTTCGTTATTGTCACATCGACGCAACAAAGAAAATTGGTTGTTCAATATGAATTGCTTATACGTGGAACATATATGGCAGACACAAAAGCATGACTATAGAATTCTAAAATTCTCTATATTCTCTACGGGCTCAACATTAAATATTTCATCATTGGTCATAACCATCTCCATGATAAAGATATTTTGAATAGAATCTAGATCTAGCTAGGGATGTATGGATATACCTTATTGCTTGAAAGTTTTAAATGCCAAGTTTAAAAAAACCTTCAATTATCAGTACAAATCACATATAAACCAATTTCTATAACTGCAAGGGTTCAAAAAGAAGTGCCAATTTTAGAATTTTAAACATCTCAATCACATCCATAAGATCAAAAAATCTAACCCGTATTCTGTGTTAATCTATGCTGATTTTTATTGTGAAGATCTGTTATTTGTTCTAAAATGAACGTGATGATAATTTTGAGCCATCATAAGTAGTTGACCTCTTTCTAAATAGCTTTCATTTCAGATAATTTCAAAATGTAATTTGAAGATTAAGTCAAAGCATGCAATTGAGATATCCTCAATTGAGTCAAAGACACAAGATGATCGACATATCATTATCCTTAGAGGATTCTTCTCTAGAACTGTACTTTGATCCATATATTTCAAAATAACTTTTTGTTACCTCATCAACAACACAAATTGAGTTCCCTTTAATCAATTCTACCCCCTTCATGAGACTCATATTTTATATAAGATTGTTTAAAGAAAGATGGATGATGCATTGGACCATCCAAAGCTAACACCTCAAGATTCTTCTATATGTCTGGCCTGTGCACATGACATATTCAAGAAACTAAAACAAAGATAGTAATGATGGTTAAACAGAAGGTCCCTGCTTGAAAGTAGATGTCCAGCAAGATAGCCTTCTGAATCCAGCTAAACGCAGGAGTATTGGTAGCAACAAAAAGAAATTCAAACTCTTAGCTGAAATATAGAAGAAACTTGGACGAAAACATAGAAAACTTGAATTGAATCAACTTAACTCATGCAAAGCTGAGAAAATGAGTTACAAAATTATGTCAGCTCGTAGAAACAAGAATATCTACAAGAAGAAAAAGACTGCTCCCAAGCAACAGAAGAAAACCCTTTAAGCTCATAATAGAACATGTACCTCCTATGGGGCTCAATCCAGTTAAACTGGGCCTACATTATGAAGAGCTCACAAACCCCAAGCCGGAATCATGTATAACAATCCATCCAATAAACTTTCAATGAGGCGGTAAAAGTAAGAAGTTAAAGAAGTCTTGAGAAACAGAGACCGATAGCTCATATTTATCTTCCTCAATCCTAATGAAAAGAATATTGAGTAAAGCTATCCATTCATCAGCAACCACTAAATAAGGCTTAAAGGAGAAATTATAAGACCAGAGACCAGAATACGGTTGATCCCATGAGCTAATGAGATTCATTATAAGGAATCCAATGCATCTTAAAATGAAAGACGCAAACTTCCGTATAGTATCTATAACTTCAAATAAAAAGAAAAGTAGAACACCAACTGCAGTATCTGTAAATATCATGAAGCAGAAAACAGAAATTCATTAAACTACAATGAATTTTCCAAATCAATTACAGCAAGGAAAAAAATTCCCATGAAGTAAACGACAAATCTTCTGAACAAGAGCCAAACTTCCAGCTAGTTAACCGATTCTCCAAGAAGAATTAGCAAGTTAATTATAGTCACTGTAAAGCAAAGGGAGAGAATTATAATAACTTATAAAGTACTTTGATGTGATGAGGAATATCGACTTTAAATTTGAACTTGTTACTATTTGATAGTCCAAATAATATTCTGAGAAAGAGAATCAACAGAATTAATAGAATTTCTAAGGATTATTCCTTTCAATCCAAATATGCCTGAATAGCAAGCAAACAAAATCTCTTGATCACATTGTTGTCAAAAATATCTGCATGAAAAAGAGCTTCCAAATGTTGCCACCAACATTGAAAAAACTCTCGTTAGGAACACATATTCTCAAAAGAGCTTGTGAGTGAGGACATTCGAAAAATAAGTGTGCGAGTCTCACAAGTAAGATGCAGAAAACACAACTGTAAAAAACAGGAATGCCATTAGAAAAAAAAATATCGCTAGTTTTAGGCCCATGATGGATTATTTCCTGAATGTAAAAGCAGATTTGAGAGAAAAATCCTTTGAGCCAAAAGTAATTGCTCCAATTAACCTTGAAAATTTTATTATAAAAAAAAAAGTGATAAACCCTTCTATACTCATAATACTCATAACCCTGCCATAGATATGCTTTAGCATTTAACAGAATAGGTGTATTCTGAATAAGTTGTAAACAACTAACAGGAACAAAGTTACTAGACTCTAAGGCCCAATGACAACTGAGAATGACTTCACAAAGCTTTAGTATGCATGAGATAGCAAAATCAAGTAAAAACTGGGTCAAAATTTTCAAAAAGAGAACAACCTTTCTGCAATGGGTCAAAAAGAAGAAAAGATTCTATTGAAATTAATATGAATTAATACGAAATGATAAGCAATCTCTCAATCTCATAGTCACTCTTAGCAAGTCTTTCCAAAATGTGGAAACTTTAGTGAACTTCTTGTGTCGTAAAGAACAATAATGTCGAGAACACCAACTGAAAAGATAGGAGTTTGAATTGTAATGCCACCAGATAATTTTTGCCTTACACATCACATTAAAGTTGTCCAAGTTGGGGATGTCGAGGTCACCATATTCCTTAAGAAGTGTTCTAGTATTCTAAGCAATGGTATGTAATTTCATTCCTTGAGAATTGTGATGTAGAAAACTATTACAACAACAACAACAAAACCTTTGTCCCACTATGTGGGGTCGGCTACATGAATCATTTTTCTCCATTGCGTCCTATTTAGTGTCATATTTTCATTTAGTTCTAATAAATTAAGATCATTTTTTATACAGTAAGCCCTAGTCTTCCTAGGTCTACCTCTGCCTTTCTTAACATAAGCCGGATCTAAAACATCTACTCTCATAATCGGATCATCAGATGGTTGACGTTTAATGTGACCAAACCATCTAAGACGACTCTCACTAATTTTGTCCATCACAGAAGCTACACCAACCCTATCACGGATATATTCATTTTGTATCTTGTCTCTAAGTGTAAAGCCACTCATCCACCTAATCATTCTCATCTTAGCAACACTTAACTTAGTATTATGCTTCTCTTTTAAAGGCCAGCATTCAGCACCATAGAGCATTACAGATCTCACCACCATCTTATAAAAGTTTCCTTTCAGTCTAAGCGGTACTTTCCTATCACACAAAAGGCCCAAGGCATTCCTCCACTTCAACCATCCAGCTTGAATTCTACTATTAACATCCCCATCTATATCACCATCGCTTTGAATAACAGATCCGAGATATCTAAATCGTTCACACATTTTAATAATTTGATCACCCAAAGTTACACTTTTGTCACTAATGCTACTACCACTAAAATTACATTCCATGTATTCAGTTTTAGTTCTACTCAAATGAAGGCCATTAGACTCCAATGTAGACCTCCATAAATCAAGTTTTTCCTGAGCTTTTTCTCTAGTCTTATCCACGAGAAGGATATCATCAGCAAAAAGCATACCACCAAGGTACATCCTCCTGTAAATGTCCAGTAAGATCATCCATAACTAAAGCAAAAAGATATTGGTTAAAGCTGATCCCTGATGTAATCCAACAAAAATAGGAAAATATTTGGTCAATCCTCCTTTAGTTCGAACACAAGTAACAGCTCTAGTATACATATCTTTAATGACTTGAATATAAGTCATATCAACACCTTTCTTCTCAAGAACTCTCCAAAGGATATCTCCCGGAACCTTATCATAAGCTTTTTCTAAATCAATAAAAATCAATGTAGATCCTCCTTATTATCTCAGAACTTCTCCATCAAACCTCTCAATAAATGTATAGCTTTCATAGTAGACCTGCCTGGCATAAATCCAAATTGATGATGAGAAATCTTTGTAATGCATCTTAACCTATTTTCAATTACCTTCTCCCATAATTTTAAAGTATGACACATCAACTAAATACCTCTATAATTAGCACACTCTTGTGCATCGCCTTTAGTTTTAAAAATGGAGACCAAAATACTCTTCCTCCACTCCTCAGGCATCTTTTTAATTTTTAAAATAATATTAAAGAGTTTAGTAAGCTAAAAACTCCCAAATCTCCTAAATATTTCCACACTTCAATTGGGATATCATCGAGTCCTACAGACTTTCCACCATTGGTCTTCTTTAAAGCCTCCCCAACTTCTTTTTTACTAATGCGACGGTAAAAATGAAACGTTTTATTATTATTAATAATATTAAGATCACTAAAGTCGATTGTGTTTTCGGAAACTTCATTAAAAAGTTTATCAAAATAACTCACCCACCTATGTTGAATATATTTTTCTAAGAAAAACACTTTTTGATTTTCATCTTTAATACACTTTACTTGAGTTAAATAATTACTTTTCTTTTCTCTTTATTTGGCTAATTTATACATATATTTTTCACTCACTTTAATATCTAACCTATTATAGAGATCACTAAAAGCAGAATTTTTAGCGTCACATATTGATCTTTTAGACTTCACTGTAGGCCGTTTGATATTTTTTCCAGTTCTCAAAGTTTTTACATTTAAACCAATTTTTATAATATAATTTCTTATTTTTATCTTTTCTTGCACATTATTATTCCACCACCAACTATTTTTATTTATAGAAATTTTATATTTTGATTTTCTAAGTACATCTTTTGCTACATGTTTAATAATATTTATTCTTTGTCATAAAGCATTTATTTCATCATGAACATCCTAAATTTTGGAATCTTGAATTTTACTCATAAAAATAAATTTATTTATCTTTTATGTTCCCCCCATCTAATTCTATGATGATAACTCACCCACCTATGTTGAATATATTTTTCTAAGAAAAGCACTTTTTGATTTTCATCTTTAATACACTTTACTTTAGTTAAATATTTACTTTTCTTTTCTCTTTATTTGGCTAATTTATACATATATTTTTCACTCACTTTAATATCTAACCTATTATAGAGATCACTAAAAGCAGAATTTTTAGCGTCACATATTGATCTTTTAGACTCCCTGCGGGCCGTTTGATATTTTTTCCAGTTCTCTAAGTTTTTACATTTAAACCAATTTTTATAACATAATTTCTTATTTTTATCTTTTCTTGCACATTATTATTCCACCACCAATTATTTTTATTTATATAAATTTTATATTTTGATTTTCTAAGTACATCTTTTGCTACATGTTTAATAATATTTGTTACTTTGTCCCACATAGCATTTATTTCATCATGAACATCCTAAATTTTGGAATCTTGAATTTTACTCATAAAAATAAATTTATTTATCTTTTATGTTCCCCCCATCTAATTCTACGATGATGAGTCCTAATATTCTTTATTTTACAAGTCTTCATGTTAAAAGCTAGAACTAATAATCGATGTTGGGTACTTAAAACCTCACTTAGAATGACCTTAAAATCTTTATAATCTCGACGATCTCTTATTCTCATAAGAAAATAATCAATTTGTGTTTTATTAGATCTATTCTTATAAGTAAAAAGATGTTCATCTATTTACTTGAATAAAGCATTAGTAATAACAAAATCATACACTAAAGCAAAATCTAAAATGGCACTACCTTCTTCATTAGTCACTCCAAAATCGTAGCCACCATGAATGTTTCTGAAATACTCAACCACTCTGACGACATATCCATTTAAATCTCCTCCAATAAAAATTCTTTCTTCAAGAGGTATTATTTGTATTAAGTCTTCCAAGTCATTCCAGAATTTATCTTTAGACCATATATCTAAACCTACTTGAGGAGCATAAACACTTATAATATTAAAAATTTTGGTATCAATAATAATTTTAAGGGTTATAAGTCTATCTTCAATTCTATTATTACAGGATTATCTTTCAAACCCTTATCTATAATTACACCTACATCATTTCTAGTGCGACACTTACTAGAAAACCAAAGTTTGTAAATTAGTTATCAATCTCCTTAGCCTTCTCTCCAACCCATTTAGTTTCTTGAATACATAAGATGTTAATCTTTCTATGAATCATAATATCAACTAATTCAATTAATTTACCATTGAGAGTACTTATATTCGAAGATCATATCCTAATATTAGTTTCATGGACTAACTTCTTTACCTGCATCCGTCCGTAATGTGGAAACCCTTGCTTATTTGACACTACACCAGGGCGCCGATGTAGCAGCCCTTGCACACTTTTAACTGTATTCAAGTCATACAGTGCGTCGCTTCCAGGGGACTCCCTAACACTTACAAAATGATCAAAAGGATTCATGTCATGATTTTTCGATAAGTTTTATGCTAGTTGTCGACTACCTAACGCAACCCTCCACTTTTCACATCCGGCTAGGGATCGGCAATGGCAGTGTTGATGTAAAGAATTATTACATGAAGAAAAAATCTTTCTTCTCAAACTGTTAGGAAAACTAGTAGATCTGAACCAATAGTATAAATAGCTCCAAATAGAAGTTTTATTAACACATAGTCTGTCAGCCGTAGAAAGTATTTTATGTTTCCATCCGAGAAGATAAACAGTAACTCTATCTATAACTTCATGGCAGTATAAAGCAGTCAGCTTGCTACCTTTAATGAAAACCCAAATAATCCCAAAGGTAGAACTTATGCTGAAAACAGCTACCAGCACAAATTTGTTGTTAAAGATTGCACCTGACTAATTTAGAGAAAAAAATGCCAGATTTAGAGGCATTAACACAGATCAGTGATCCTATCAAAGATATTGAGCATATTGAGACAGAGTTAATGGACAGTAAACTAGCATTTCCAAAAACCAGCAAGACATCAGCATAAATGAAATGAAAGAAAGCTTGATGACAAGAAGAATTTATAATACCATTAAAGTGTTCCAATAGAGATGAGAAAGCATCCATAACTGAAGCAAAAAAGTATGGGGGTAAAGGGCAGCTGTGTCTTAATCCTAAATTGGATGAAAAGTAGCCTTTAATCTCTTTGTTAAGGATAACAGGCAAAATGTATATCATCAGTACATGCTTGTATCGAATTAATAAAAATCATAGGAAAGCCCAACTTCTCCATCCGGTTATGAGGAAATGTCTATTGACTTGGTAAAAATCTACCCATAAATCGAATTTAGAGCAAAATCTTTTTGAAATATTGGATGCATTAAAACCATAAATAAATTCATTAGCTGAGATAAAGTTGTCTGCTATACCTCTCCCAGCAACAAAAATAGCTTGGTATTTCTGAATGATGCTAAGGAGAATAAGCGTGAGTCTATCAGCCAATAATTTTGTGATAACTTTGTAGATAGCATTAAAAAGAAAAATTGGTCGAAAATCATTAAGAATTTGAGCATGCAGCTAATTAGGGATAAAGATTATGGCAGATAGTTTATCTCATCTATGAAGCCTAAAAGTTTTAAAAAAGATTATTTTATAGTCTCAATGCAATCCTTCACTAGAATATCCCAAGTGTTTTTTATGAAATTTGAAAGTAAAACCGTCCAGTCCCAAAGCTTTAATGGATCCTATTGAAAAAAAAAAAAAAAAAAAATCTTTTTTAATATCCAAATCAGAGAGATAGCAATAAGCTTAGAAATTTTATATTGAAGAACAGGAAAAGTGTTATCTTCATAAAGCCCATGATTGGAACTATTCAGTCAGAAAAATAAGAGATAGCATGTGCATCAATACCATAGTGAGAATTAAGAGACTGGTTATAACAACTAGTTCTTTGATAGTGCAAGAATTATTCCTAACTTTGATTCTTTTATAAAAATATTAAAGTCGTCCTCTCCTTTAGAAAGCCATAAATATTTGGCTCTTTGTTTGATCACTTGTATTGACAAGGAAAAGAGTCAGCCAAATCTTGTTGAATGGAAGAAGCTTGAACAATAAGATCTTTATTGATAGGATCATTCTCCAACTAAGCAAAAATATGAGTTTGTTTCAACTTAAGGTCTTTAATCACGGAGGAAATAGTACTTGAAGACTTTCATTTCCACTTTCAAAAAGCATATTTAACATTTTTTAATTTATTGTATAGAGTAAACATATGACCGCCCTTCACAGTTTTGTTCGAGATGGAAGAAATTATAAGAAGAAAGTTCAAACAATGACTAAGTTTTTATAAAGAAATTTGCACGTAGATTTAGTATCATGCCCAAAATGAATAGAAATAAGCGAATGATCCGAAGTGAGAGGCTCCATCACATTATAGTAAGAAAAGGGAAAATGTTCCATCCACATATTATTACAGAAAAGCCCTTGCTAAAAGTCAATGAATAGGGTTGTAAACTTATTGTTTGAACCAACTAAACGAATGACCAAACATTTTGAAGCTCAACGAGTCCAAAGATAAAGATGCATTCTGTAAAATAAAAGAGTTTACTCGGGATAGGAAGAGTCCACTCGGGATAGGAAGAGTCCCTCCAAATTTCTCATACAGGCGTCTTATACAATTGAAATCCTCCACAAGATAATCCATGGCCCATTAACAGAATTTGTCATAGTCAAAATAGCATTCCAGATATATTTACGCTTCGTAGCATAATTTTCTGCATATACAAAAGTGATATAGAAAGAAATGTCAGCTGAATAGCTAATGAAGACATGCATATACTGAGCATGAGTATGCAAAAGTTCTAAGGAAATTACAGAAGGATTCCATTTCATCCAAATACATCCATTCCCAGATATATTAAAATTATCCAGACTATCCTCAGCAGAAAAGGGCTTGAGGTGAGAGAGGGGTGAATTAAAGAGAGAGGAGGAAGAAGCAAGCAAATCATATCAATATGATTCTCCTTAACAAGATTTATGCAATCTGAAATACAAATATCAATGCATATTGAACAAAAATTCCAAACAATAATGTTTGGAAAAATATAATGAAATTAAGAATGAGAAAAATGACATTTGCCTCTTCCTTTCTCACCTTTGGATGAGGAAGAAAGAGAGGAATAGAGAGCAACAAAGATGAGAAGAAAGGTTTGTATTATTAGGCAGTGAGGTATGGGGAAGCAGAGAAGATGTAGTAGCTTGGAATATATCATTATTATTGATAAGAGCTTTACAAACATGTAAAATAGGGTCCTTTGATCATCAATAGGGGCTTCAGCCGACGATTCCACACTACAAGTAGGGGAGGAATGTGGGTTATTTAGATCTGGAGCAAGGTTTCCAGAAGGAACAATTTGAATAGGTTGTGCTGAGGAAGAAAGAGGGGGTAAATTTCCATTTATAGCAGGGGCATTACTTTTACTGCAAGAAAACCTTTGAATAGATCGGGACCTACTAAGATTCTTTTCACTTACAGAAGCAAGGGGAGCAAAGGACTTGTAGTTTGGGGAATTCAAGCATGAGGTAAGGGTCATGACTGAAGCTAGTACATATTTTGTAAGGACTAGGCTTCCATTTGTAAACCGCAGGGATGTTAATATATTGATCCTTGAAAGAAACAGTAACAAAACCCGGAAAAACAGAATCCACATTAACGTGAATATTACCTCTATAATAATTTTAAACGGGTTCCTTTGGCAGTGAGCAGGTGAACAGCCAATGGAACACCTATCATACTAGTCACATTTGAAATAACCTTTCTTCCAACCAGCAAAATAAAGGAACGTTAAGAAATTTAACCAATACAGGAACCTCACGAAAGTCCTCTCTCATTGGCATGAAGTCGTTGGTCCATATTTTTTTAAAAATGAAAGGCCTTCCACTAATGTACATCCACCCCCCCCCTCCCGAGCAAACCAAAATTAAAAAGAAATCTCAGTCTTCAACATAACTAAACTTGGAACAGAGAAAATACCACTGACAGAGAATTAAGTTCGATATTACTTCTTATTTTCTAGATCCTTTCAACGGCTTGCAAGAGATTGCCATAAATAGGCCTTTTCTCCAATACGTAACCCACCAGAGCAAGCCTCCATTGCCTTGAACCTTCTTCAACTTCTTCATTCGAGAAGGAGATCTTTTCACCAGAAGGACGAATAGAAGAAATGGACAAACGTTAAACTAGAAAAATCTTGTCTCATCTCAGATTCCTAATCCTACTAGTTTATCCATTTCTTTTATTTCTCCTTTTGGTGAAAAGGTCTCCTTTAACGCCAGTCACAAAGAATAAAGAGATCATAAGAGGGATGAGGGGTGGAAATATGAGCGATCCATGGAAAAAAAAAAGGTACAAAGCCCCTATCCTACAAAATCAGATCAGAATAGAAGATAACAAAAATGAGGTGGCTAGGGTTTTCAATGTCGGTCATTGGCGCAACTATTCAAAGGAAATTTATGTAGTATTTCCTCCAACTCCATCATAGCCACTAGACTCCCATAAAAGGGCATTTATGTAACTATTCATGAGAAGAATTTTATAGAGCTCAAAAGAATTGAAATAGAGCAAGAATAAGTAGGCTTAGGCTATCTCTATCCCCCCACCCCTGTGTGTATGCCTGTGTGTAACAATGGATTCCAACATCTTATCCCCAATTGCTATTGTCTCAAAAAAATCTTAACCGAACAAAGGCAAAACAGAGAAGAGGGTAGATTAAGTAAAACGCATCACTAAGTGAAAAACTTTCAATCGTAACAAATGCCAAACAGTCATCATAATGTAAACAACACAGACTAGCAAACAAGTTCTTCATAGTTGCAAGCTTAGAAACCCGAACATCGGATAACAAAATAATAAAATAACAGATAAAAGAAAAAGCTTAGGAACAGAACCATATGTAATCTGAGCATTTCTAAATAGAAGAAAATAGACGAATGTTTTGATGAAAGAGGATGAAGCTGCTGAACCAAGAAAAAAACAAAAAATTGGAAACCCTATAAGATTTAATATATGTGTCTTACTGTCACAAGTATTCCTTTCATTTCTAGATGCTCCAGAGATCAACACTGCTTGTTTGAAAGGAAAAAAAAATGGAAAAGGAAAACATGCAATTAGGGCTGTCAAAAAAGCTCGTTGTTCGAGAAAAAGTTCGTCTTCGATTCGTTCGATAAGCAAACGAGACGAACACGAACAATTTTTTTCGTTCGGTTTGTTAAACGAACCAAACACGAATAGTGATGTGTTCGTTCGTGTTCGGTTCGTTATTGTTCGAAATATAAAATGATTTAAAATAATATATATAAAAAATTTATGATATTTTTAAAATAATTATATATTATAAAAATTTATCATATTTTAAATAATTAAACTTACATAAATTATAATATATGATAAATTATTAATAACAATAATAATATTATAGTATTAATTATATTAATATAAATATTATAATATTATAATTAATATACTTATACTTATATATTAAAATAAAACACTAATCAAAACCACTAAAACGCGCTTATTCGGATTGCTTCATTTTGAGGAAGTATGGGTTACACCAGTGTGTACGGAATACGATCGATTTGCTTCATTTTGAGGAAGTATCCTATCAAAGCTAGGGCTCTCCAAAAGCTCGTTGTTCGCGAACGGTTCGTGTTCGATTCGCCGGGAAGTTCGTGTTCGTTCGATAAGCAAACGAACCAAACACGAACAGTGATGTGTTCGAACATTTCAAACACGAACACTAGCTCTGTTCGTTCGTGTTCGGTTCGTTTACACCCCTGCATGCAATGTCCTCTTACTGACTTCAATTCAAACATGAGATTGTTAATGCGTCAAAGAATAACGGAAATACCTTCATAATTAATTTCTTACTAAATGATGAAACATGACAAAAAATAATTGTACAAAACAAACAAAAGAAACATGTTACTATAAATAGATAAAGCACTAATATAAAACATCTAAGAATGAATAAGAACTAATTCAATGATATTAAAGCAAACAAGAGAAAAAAACTTTGGTAGAGTAAGCCTACTACTAGGTTTAAAATAAAAATAGAGCACATTTTGCATTCATTATGAATCCTGCTGATTCTGTTAATATTTCAATCAAAACTGCTCCAAATAACTAGCCTTCATGAAAGAATGTGGTACATGCCATCCTTTTCAATCATTGAAGTAACATGGAGTGCAACATTGATTTGAAAACTCTTTAAAAGAAAATTTTTCATATAATTCTCTGTTAATCAACTAGTTATCAGTGTGCAAGGAATAGAGCTTGAAGCCTGAAGACAAACGGAAGAAGGAATAAAAGATATTAATTGCCTGCAGATGAGCAAAGCAACAACTTACAACAGATGAAGCAGCCTCCTTGCTTCCTCCATAAAGTATGCCAGCTAGTACACCCATGACAGTTGCTGTACCCCAATTTCCAGTTCCTAAAAGTCTTGGAATAGAATGTTCCTGAAAGAGAATTACAGGGCAATAAAAAATTAGCTAACTTGTTCACCTGAACAAAGAAGATAGCACAAAATTAAACTTTACAATCCAAGATAAGGGGATACGCAGAAAATGAGTTTTCTTTAAATCAGTGGCAATGAACTACTACTTATTTGATAGTTTTCGTCGCATCACAGAGAAAGCTGCTTCAAAAACGAACAAAAATTCTTTTTAAAAAGTAGCCTGAACACTTGAAAATATAAAAGCGCACAGGAATATGTATCAAAGACGATTAGAATCATTGTTAAACTCAAAATAGATGAATTGCTTAGTTCATGAAGTAATTAATGTCATAAATAAATTAGAGCCAAAATAATTACTCTAGAGTCGCGTTTGAGACTCAAGAAGCATTTACCCTTTCATCCTGTCCCTGGCTGAAATTATCTGTATCACCCATGTGTAGCAATTTGCACGGATAAATCAAAATAATATCCCTCCTGGAGAGAAACACGGGATAAGAAAATTTACGAAATTCATAAATCAGGTTACAGATATAATAACTGAGTCATTAATGGAAGATGATAAATGGAAAACAAAATTTTGAAACCAAAATCATTGCAGTGGAGCTAAAATTGATATGTGAGATCCTTTAAACAAAATGAAAGTTTAGGTCTCGATTTTAGAATTGATAGCTTAGTAAAAGAAACCAGAAATTCAAAATACCAGTAATATGAATAAGGAAGAAGGTGAAGAGAGCTAAGCAAACCTGGTCGAGAATTGGAAACAATTTTTTACACCCTTGATAGATCACAACCTAAGTAAATGGAGAAATATTTAGGTACGGAGTACGCACTCAGTTCTACATGCGTACTCCGGTTATTCTGAGAATTTTGGAGAGTTATGTGGGTGTTATTAGGGTTAATACCCCCAATAAACTCACAATAACCCCCAAACATGAGCGCATAACCGTGAAAGGTATTGGTAGGTGTATTGGTAGGTTATTCGGGGGTTATTGAGAGGTTATTGAAATTAATACCCCCAATAACCTTTCAATAACCCCCAATAAATGGGTTATTGGGAGGTTATTCGATGGAGTAAGCACGCAGAACTGTGTGCGTACTCTGTACCTAAATATTTCTAAAGTAAATGGTCAAGAAGACGAGCTTACTAGGTCGGATTCAATAGGGCAGCCCCTAGGCAACTCCATATGTATTTGACCCACAAGAATCGATAGAGGATTTTTGTCATATGTGCACAAAAAATGAGTTCACCAAACCAGACTTACCCTCCTGCTGATAGGCAGACTTGGGCTCCTTCGCAAAAGCTTTTAAATAGCATTTTTACAATTCATTTGGATGTAATATGTAAATCACTTTTAGCAAAACTCCATCTTCTCACCATTTCCAATTGTGATTTGCTCCTGGCTTTCAACTGTTTTAGGGTGGAAGAAGTCCAATTTAAAACAACTACCGCACGATCTCCACCACAAAAATTTCCATCCCCAGATCCCTCCACCTTCACCTCCATATCAATCAAACTAGAGCGGCAAGGCATTGGCAAGTTGCAAGTGCTTTTCTCCTACAATCCCCCATGACATCATCAGTTTCTTCAAGTAAAATTGATTCCAATTGTCCCAACTTTCAAGCAGATGTCTGAGGAGTGGATGAAGAGTGTTTTGGTCCTCATTTTTAAGAATAAAGGGAATGCACAAGAGTGAGCAAATTATCGAAGAATTAAGTTGAAGTGTCATACTTTAAAATTATGGGAGAAGGTAAATGAATATAGGTTAAGACATGATACAAAAATTTCTCATTCTCAGTTTGAATTTATGTCGAGCAAGGCTACTATGAAAGTTAAACATTTATTGAGAGATTTGATGAGAAGTACAGAAAAAAATATCTATATATGCTTTTTATTGATTTATGAAAAGCTTACAGTAAGGTTCTAAGAGAAGTTCTTTGGAAAGTTTTTGAGAAGAAAGGTTTTGATATGACTTATATTCAAGTCATTAAAGATATGCATACTAGAGTTGTTACTTGTATTCAAACAGAAGGAGAATTGAACAAGTATTTCCTATTTTAGTTTGATTACATCAGGGATCTACTTTAAGCACATATCTTTTTGCTTTAGTTATGGATGTTCTTATTAGACATTTACAGGAGGATGTACCTTTGGTGTATGTTTTCACTGATGATATCCTTCTTGTGGATAAAAATAGAGAAAGAGTTTAGGAAAAACTTGAATCATAGAGGTCTACATTGGAGTCTAAAGGCCTTCATTTGAGTAGACCTAAAACTAAATACATGGAATGTAATTTTAGTAGTAGTAGCTCTAGTGGCGGAGTTATAATTATGGGTGATCAAATCATTAAAAGGTGTGAATATTTTAGATATCTCGGGTCTATTATGCAAAGTGACAGTGATATATATGAAGATGTTATTAGTAGAATTCAAGTTAGTTGGTTGAAATGGAGGAATGCATCAAGCATGTTGTGTGATAGAAAAGTACTGCTTAGTCTTAAAGAAAAATTTTATAAGTTAGTGGGACCTGCAATACTCTAAGGTGCAGAATGTTGGCCTTTAAAAGAGTAGTATAAAGCAAAGTGTTGCTGAGATGAGAATGTTAAGGTGGATGAGTGGTTTGACACTAAGAGACAAAATAAGAAATGAATATATCAGTGATAGGGTTGGTGTAGCTCCAGTGGCGAATAAGATTAGAGAGAGTCGTCTTAGATGATTTGGTCAGATTAAATGTTGACAATCTGATGATCCGATTAAGAGAGTAGATGTTTTATATTCAACTTTATGTTAATAAAGGCAGAGGTAGACCTAAAAATACTTGGGCTTATTGTATAAAAATGACCTTATTCTATTAGAATTAAATGAAAATATGACGCTCAATAGGATGTAACGGAGAAAAGAGATTCATGTAGCCAACCCAACTTAGTGGGATAAAGGCATTTTGTTGTTGTTTCACAAAAGACTAGATCCTTACCCGCAATGTATTCTCAATAGTGTGTAACAGGTGCAGAGCAGCGCATGTGTCAAGAGGGTGGATTTTGGCAAGTGTTTTATCTTGTAAGATAAAGAGAAAAGATCGTGAATTATGTAAATTCCAGTGGTGTAGAGAGTGAATCTAAATGGTGTAGTTTTATCTTATTCTCTTTTCATAATAGTGAAGTTTTGGTGTGGTGTAGCTCCGTGATTTGTTTTCATTCTCGGCTTTTTCCACGTTAAATATTTGTGTGCCTTTTTTTGGATTTATTTGTTTTGCGCTTCAGTTTAATTTATTGTTTCGGATCTCTCGAATTGGTTTGTTTTTTCATGGTGTGATTTGGGTTATGAATTAATCAAATCCCAAGTTTCCATCCCCACAGCTAGTTTCAATGATTTTTTAACCTCACTACCTGCAACAGTGGTCACCACATTAAGGAGCCTCACCAACTCCAATCCTCAAGAAAGTGAAATTCTCGTTGGTGATCTCCTTTTGGTTGTGAAAGTCGCCCTTAGCAATGACACCGGAAGTAAACAGCAACTCCGCAATTAAAAAAAAATCCTAGAAACACTATGATCTCGTCCTTCTCTACCAACTTCAACACAGAACATCACAATGTCAAAAAAAAAGAGCAAATCAGTCCCTGAATCCAAGTTTAATTACCGACTCAGACTTAATCACAAATTTCTTGAAGCATGTAGTTGTCTGTATAGATTATCTCAATGAAACCATTCTTAAGGTCACCTAGCTTGTCAGCACGACCACTTTCACCCTCTTCATCGTTTAGAGACCAGCCATAGCTCCCATTTTCTTCCTCTATCCTCGATAGTTATCTTCCAAATCGCTAGCATCATGGTCATAAGCACATCATTGGAAATGTCGAAATCTTATGTGTTCATGATTCACTGTTTAAAGAATACGAGTGAACACGAAAGGAAGAGCACACACCAAAAAAACTCTCACAGAAGGATTAAAATTTTATATGAGAGGGATCCTCACTAACATGAATAAAATGACAAATGCGTCAAATTCTATGAAAAGTGTATATTAACTCCTCTTAAATATACCTACTCTTCCCAAGAACAATAGATTCAAGATATAGCACTAACAAGATTTTAAGGTCAATTATTGTTTGAGCAGAGATTGAGGACCAATTCCAATGCAATGATGATGAGGTGTGAACTCAAACCGAAAGTGTTGATAGCTCTCTTATCATATTTTTCTTCTCACAGCTATCATTCGAAGAGAGAAGAAAATATGAGAACTAACAGTGCACCCCTAATACCGATTAGCCTAACTAAACGACAAAGAGGACGAGCTCTCGAGACTAGATTTAGCATTGCACCCCTAGACAACTTCATACAGATTCAACCACAAGAATAGATAGAGACTTTCCGCCAAATGATCCCAAAATATGAGTTCGCCTAACCACAATCAATGTTTTTACTACCCAACGATGGAGTAGATCAAAGCACACCCAAAAAAAAACAATGATATGGACTCAAGGATGACTTCATCTCCATCCAAATTAGTTTTCATAAGCCAATCAAGCCAGATCAGCCTAAAATGATCATTGATGCCAATACTCCTAAATTGGGAATATAGCTGCGTGCATAATTTAGAATTCCTAGCCACGATCTCATACCTTGTTTTTCCTTGAGTTTTTCATTCGGGAAGTCCGCAATCTTTCTAATGATATGTTGTTGTAGTTTAATCTTTCTCTTGCCTATGACGGCTCCCAGGTATTCTATTTCAGGGACCGCTATCTTCATTTTGGTTGAAGAAAGTATCAGGCCTTCTAGCTCCACTATTTTTAAAAACCTCTCAAGGTGGCGTTTATGCTCATTTTCATTCCTGCTGAAGATTATTATATCGTAATATATACGGTAAGAAGTACGAACATCCTTCAAAACATATATCCATTTTTCTTTGAAAAATGGAGGGAGCATTTTTGAGACCGAACGGCATTACCAGCCACTCGTACAAACCTGTAGGTACCGAGAAGGCAGTCCATTCGATGGACTCCGGGTGCATGGCGACTTGATGAAAGCCGCTTTTTAAGTCAAATTTTGAATAAATTTGACTGTTCCCAATCCTCTTTAGGAGTGTATTAATTCCCGGAAGAGAATATTGATCCTTATGTGTGTTGTCATTTAAGGACCTGTAGTTGAACACAGTACCTCTCCTTTCCCTTATCTCCGCTTTTGTTGTTGGATCGATGGAAGTTCTACGATTGGACTATGATAGCCATAGCTACGTAGTCCGCTCGCATCTTCGCCTTATTACTTTAAGTGCGAGTAGTGTCTCGATGTGCTTACAGAATTGGTTACTGCATCATTTGGTGTGACGTCTTTAATGGCTTATCTTGTATAGTGATATCGGGATTAATTATATCGATTTTACAAATCAGCTTTATTTTTCGCCAGGTGTTGTTGAGGATTTTCGCCGATGTATCCATTTGTCCAGATGTCATTGGAAAACGAATCTGAATTTTTGGATAAATGGGTTTTCGTGAAAATAGTATTCGAAAATACTTTTTACAGGGGTTAGAGTGCTAGATAGAAGTTGTGATCAATCTCGAGATTCACTGCAGTATGCGTTGCGTTAGTCTCTACGTCGATTCTTTGTGGATATGTTAGTAATATCTTTATAAAAGGTGACGGTTGTCCATTGACTCTCGTTCACATGTGAGCTTAGCATGAAATTGCATCCATTAGCATTTGAATCCATCGTTATATCTATTTCCATACGATAAATTAGTGGGATTTTGAAATAATGCTTCGTCGATGTATATTTTTAAACTTGTCGTTTTACGACGGGAATTTGTTTTAGAATTTCTTCCGTTGAAGTTAACTTGATAATTTAGGATCTCGAATGCGCTCGAGTGGTATCTTGTTTATGTACGCACGGCATGTAGAGGCTCAGGTGTCGATAATCGCCTTTAATTTGAAGCGTTCTACTCCTGTGATTTCGAATAGGATGTTAATATTATAAAGTTTGTTTACTGCTCGCTTAGGGACTTTTCTTCTTGCTCTTTAGCAAATTCATTAAGCACCACTGCTACTTTACGGCCTTCAGGTGATGAATTGGGCGATATCATCTTCTTACTTCCTCTTACGCTGCTTGGAGTTCTTTTCCTTTATCGTGTAGTGCCAGGTTCTCCAAGTCTTGTGCGAGGTGCGCTTCCACGTTGTATTGGAGTTTCTCCTTCAGTCTTTTGCTTTCTTCAATCAGGTGCTCCGTATATTTGATAAGCTCTTGAATGAGGTTATCTTTTGATTGGAATTGAAGAAGGGATAATTCATCTACACTTGTATTATTGATAAGTAAAAACTTGCACATAATGGACGTACGGTTAAGCTTACGTTGAGGGCGATGAATCACTCGTTTTAATGTACATTGCTTAGTGAACGAAGGAGCATACGGAATGATGCCGGTAATTGGCTATGTACTGCTCCCATCTGATGAGAGCGAAGCTTCATAACTTTTTGTCAGGTTGTACTTTGTATCGCCATCCAGGATTTTCCTTCATCATGTACCCAGATTCGTCGATTGGGTAATTCTACTAATCTTTGTTTTCACATGGTGTATGGTGCTCGTTCCTCCTCCTTCGGATATTGAACATATTGCATACGAGGAAGCTTCGTTTAAGTCTGCAGATGGAACGTCGGAATCATCGGGTAAGTCGAGGTTATTGAGGATAGCGGCTCTTGCCATGTTTCGCTTGCTTTCTCTGCATTCTCTTGCAAAATGTCCTTCCTCACTGAAATGTAACATCTACGTTTTGAGGATTTTGGCTTTTTTTATTTTTAACCACACGAATGTGAGAATCGTGAGGTTTCTCTTTATAGTTCTTGGATTCCTAGCACGTATTTCTTTTGGCTATTGTAAAGCCAGGGAGCAGGGATTCTTTTGCGGATGGAGAGGTGCTTTGCTTCATAACATGCTGTGCGCTCGTTTACGTAAATCGGAAAGATGCGATATGTAAACGCTTATGCGAGCATTCTCACGATAGTGTTGCCGGATGTCTCTTTTTAAATGCCTCTTATCTCATTGCTCTATGATTGGCGGCGATTTTCGGAAGAATTTTATCGAGAGTTCATCATCGATATACATTAAAAATGCAGATGATGAGATAATGTATATCGATGATTAACTCTCGATAAAATTAGCTTCGAAAAATGCACGCAATCATCAAGCGATGAGATAGAAGAGCGTTTAAAGAGACATCCGGCAACTATATTGAGATGCCTCGCATAAGATTTACATATCGATATCTTTCGATTTATGTAAGCGACGACGATACAAAGAGTGTTAAACATCTCATCTGCAAAATCCGATTTCTGGGTTTTGATAGCTTGAAAATATGAGGCTAGCAAGAACTATAAGAGAACCTCAGCGATCTCACATTCAGTGATGATTAAAAATAAAAAGCCGAAATCTCGAAATGTAGATGTACGTTTATGGGAGGAAGGACGTTCTGAGAATAGCGATAACGGAGCATGGCAAGATCTGCTATCTCATAACCTCGACTTACTGATGATACGATGTTCATCGGTGGAACTGAGCCTTGCCGAATGCAGTCGATATCGAAGGAGAACGAGCGCATACGCCATGTGAAAGCGACGGTAGAGCTGATGGTGTAGATCCATGATGAAGAAATGCAGGATGCGATACAAGTACAAGCTGCAATAGCGGGAAAGCTGCTCTCGTCGATGGGACGAAGATAATCGATGCCGGCATCGTTCCGAGATGCTTACTGCTCATTATAGCGGACGATTAAAATGAGTTCGATACGCCAGATGTAAGTTAGCTGCATGTCCATTATGTGCAGTTTTACTTTATTAATAACGATGCGGAAGAATTATCCTCCGCTGATTCAATCGAAAGATAGCCTCGATTGAAGACTGTCAATATACGCGAGCACTGATGAAAAGCAAAGCTGAAGGAGAAACTCCGATACAACGTGGGCACCTACGACTGGAAGCACTACACAAGGAAAGAACTCCGAGCAGCGAAGAAGAAGAAGATGATATCAGCCGATTGATCAGCTGAAGAAGACGAAATAGCAGAAGTCTTTAAAGCGAAAGAAAAATCAAGTCGAGTAGTAAACAACTTATCAATATTAACGTCATTTGAAATCAGCGGACGAATTAAAGGCGATTAAGTTGATAGCTGGAAGCCTCTACATCTTGTGCGGACATAATGGCATAGCACTGAAGCGTTCGAAGATCACTAAATTGCTCAGAGCTTACGCAACGGAAAATTCAAAACAAACTTACAGTCAGAAAATGAAGGAAGGAAAAATATACATTGGTGACATTATTTCGAATCACTAATTGCAGTATGAAATAGATATAGTCGATGGGATTGAAATGCTTAGTTGAATTGATTTCATAAAATTGCAGCGGGAATGAGAGTGAAGGACAACTGTCACCTTATAAAGATATTACTAACATATCGCACGGCAATTGATGTAGAGACTAACGCATGCGCTGTAGAAGCTAGATTGATTACAACTACATCTAGAACTCAACCCCCGAAAAAGTATTTTCGAATACTATTTTCATGGAAAACCCATTTATCCAAAAATTCAGATCTGTTAGTTGCTAAGACTTTATAGTCATTCTTCCGGATTTCGCTGTAAAGTCTTAGCAGCGAAATCCGGAAGAATGTATATCGGGGGGGGGGGCCACCCAACCCGAGCATGCATCAAGCCAACAAGCCCCATATACTTCTAATTCATCCATTAGTTGATCTCATTACTTCTCTTACCCAATTTTTCTTGGCCTTTAGACCTCACTCTGAATCACTCCCGAGCATGCATCAAGCCAACAAGCCCCATATACTACTAATTCATCCATTAGTTGATCTCATTACTTCTCTTACTCAATTTTTCTTGGCCTTTATACCTTACTCTGAATCACTCTCGCTTAGGTGTGGCCCACGGATAGTTTGAGATTTAACAAATTTGTTAGCGGAAGAATGTATCGACACTCGACAAATGACGTGGAAAGGCCAAGATAATTTTGATTGAGAAGGTCAAAAAATTTATTAAGGATTGTTTGGTACTTTATTTTAAGAAGTTAAGTCAAAAAACAAGAGAACCTAGCAATAGAAATCCTTCAAATAGTGAAGCAAAAATCAAGAGGTTTTGGAGATAGTAAATCCTCCAAACAGTGAAACAAACATCAAGAGACTTTAGTGCTAGAAGATTAAAATGTGATCATTGCAATCGATAAATAAAGCAATGATAAATCTTACGAACGAGAATACAAGTGAAGTTATATCCACATAACAATGGATGAATCTCTAAAAATTTTAAAAAAATGTCAGATTTCCCAAACAACTACTTAAATCAAGAAAATTTCAATGATGTTAACTATATTGGAATAAGAATTGAAATGATCTAATCAAATAAATCTAAACAGCTACAATCCCAAAAATGGAAATTACATACCTTAAAAAACGAAGTTCTATGCACATAACAATGGATTAATCTTTAAATGGTAGATTTTCCAAAACGACTACTTCAATCAAGAAAATTTCAATGATATTAAAAATTATGGAATAAAAATAGAAATGATCTAACCAAATAAACATAAACAGCGATAATCCCATAAATGGAAATTACAATCAATATCTACGCACAGTGATTTTATCAATAGATAATTTTTAAGAAAGAATATCAATTAAGATACACTAACGTAAATCAAAGGATGAATCTTCAAATAAAGATCACAATGAAAATATCAAGAATAAATTAATATTATAAATGATTATTAGAATTAAGAGAGTTTCAATAATGAATAAGTACAGATAGAAACAACAATCGTATGGATCAATGCAGAGACGCTCACTAATCATAATTCTTAAAAAAGAATCATCATGAAGAGAATCCTGATGATATCAAACTATGAAGTCCACCATTAAAGATCAAAACTGATCACACATAAAACAGCTAATCTGAAGCACACTTAAAGCAAACAAAAGTTCCCAATAATAATCTGAATACATTAATCATGGAATGATTTTCTTGAGACTATAGTAATTTTGTGGGCAAAACACTAGGGAATCAAATTATGAAGCATTCCAATGCACGTATGAACAATCATCATGATAACAATTAAAGCATACTTAAAGTTAATCAAAAACTTACATGAAAAGAAATAATAAATGAAAGCATTGAAATAAGCATCTAAAAATGAAGTCAAAGAACTTTCTAGCAATCAAGCAATCTCACAAAAAAACATTGATCCCACCAGAATCAACGATAAGCTACTTAAGATTACCATTCAAAGCAATACAATCAAGTTATAAGAACTTGAGAATCAAAAAGAAATATCTAGACCTCTGCTGATTCGTATCAGAATAGAAGACGTAGACATGAGAAAATGCTAGTTTCTTAAGACAGCATGGCAAAGATTTCTTTGGACGATAGAGATCAAATTGGGTTTTTTTTCTTGGAGAAAGATTGGTGGCAAGCAGAAGGAATTGTAGTAAATGAGAGCTAAGTGGCTGACAAACTGAAGATATGTAGACGGTCACCATAATTGATGGCCACAGGCTTTTAATTCTTGTAGTTAAAGCGGCTAGAGCCTAAGGTCGGCAGCTCATTTGCTGCATGAAAAGGATTCGGCTAGGACTGAGGCCGACGACTCTTTTGCTACTACGGTTGAGACCAGTGGTTGGGAGTTTTTTTTGTTAGATAGGTGAAGGGTTGGCAGCTAGAACTTACGTGGGAAAGCAAATTCAAGCTACCATTTCCTCTGGCGCCGATCGAGAACTGTGATGAACCTGGCTATTCCTGTAATGTCCATTCGGATATTGAGTACTCCCAGTGTCGAGTGGTTCTTTAGGAGAGAAAGTTAGAGCGTGGGATTTCATCTAAGAAATTAGTAGGTGACCCATATCTAAATATATTAATTGCATAAATTGTGAAAAAGTCTAATCTGATTCTTCTAAAATTAGGATTTGCTTGCATGTGAGAAGTGACATAGCAGAAAGTTTTAGGATTTAGATCTGAGTATATATTTTATAATTTAAATTGAAGAAGAAGAAAATTTTAAGAGGAAGAAACATCAATACAAGATAAACAGTGATGATCATGAAGATGTATAACAAAGTACTAACATGTGACAATGTTAAAAAGGCGGCTAATCAGTAGATTTGTAACATATTTTCATTAATATATTTAATTTTTAAGTGCGTTTAGCATTTTTCTTTGAAACAGGAAATATAGTATACTCTCTTTTTTTTGTAAGAATCATTTGACTTGGACTCCTTTTTTAAAGAACATGTTCATTCGACGTTACCGGTATGGATTAATTTTATTTAAGAATGACTAAATGCTAAATTTTAAAAATTACTAGTTGTACAATATATACGAGTATAATACACATATTTTGTAGAATGAGTACACGTATTCGTTGTATATCTTGAACTATATATTATGAGGATTATCTTGAGGTATTTTATGAATTTTGAGAAATATTGTATTCCTTGAGGACAACATGGTTGTACGCCATAGTTGCGATCTTCGACTGGGAGAGCAAGCTAACCCAAACTCTTCCCACTCCACATCAGAAAATGCACAAATTGGAAAACCCCAACAAAAGCATCTTCCGCAATGGACTCAACCGAGCCATGTTGCCCAAACTCCAATGATCAACTCTCAATAATCAACATATCCTCTTTTTAGGCTGGAATATTCGCTTCTTGAATGGCAAAGTAGATTCACAAGCTTCCTTCACAAATATTGTCTCACCAACAACACAAAATACATAGAGCCCATTCATGATAGTGACATGTTGAAAAATAGAAGGGATATGATCCCTCGATTGAAGAAAAAGAATTTATTGCGGGTGATGCAATACCACGGTAAAAAAAATGAGAAAAATATCATTTCGGATGTAGTAGTTTATTCGATACAAATTGCTAGAAGTATTGGATAAGAACAACCAGCCAACCACGTTGACAATAAATCTACAAAAATGATTGACAGAGGTAACCCTACCTACTTTTGAAGGATCCAACAATTTCTCTCTATCACGACCATCTAAATAAGGCAAAAAGAGTTTATACCTCAAGAATCTAAGTCATTCCTTCCCCTCTAACCTAATCAAATAGATCCCACTCTTGGAGTCCAACAATCGACTCATGACAAAATCCGCATTGAGATATGTGTAACTGTACTCCTTAAAAGTCTAAATGGCTACCTCCACAAAGAGTGGACTTTAGACAAACAAAAAATACAACAATATTTATTTCATTACAAAAAATTACCATGTTTACAAAGAATGGCCAACTAGACCCCAAAAAAGTGTGCATGAGAGAGAGAGAGAGGGGGGATAGGAAATAAGTAGTTTGGAGAAGCTCCCTTCATCGGATTACCCTCTCTATTCATATTCCTCACTAATCAACTCCTCTACCGCAACTACCTAGTAGAATTCATCTAGATAACACAACAACGAGGAAATAAGACCATTCAATGTGCAAAACCAATCGATCAAGGCCAAACATAAGGCCAGCCTCTCGAAAACAAGCCAAGTCTTGGATGGAAGATAGATTCTAATTCGGTGAGGTCTTTAGCTCAACATGGACCTAAACTTGGAAGTATCCAATGTGAGGGATGCTTTATTTGTTTAAATCTGCTGCATCAACTTAGCTTTAGGCCTCATTGTTTCCGCCCACTCTTCATCCCAAGAAGATGCCTCAAGCTCCAATTTCTTGAGGCTATCCTATTTTGCTGCGAGATCTTGACCGACTCATCCTACAATATCAATTTGGAGTAACCAAATGCATTTTTAGCTGATAATCATGGTCCTCATGGTCTCAAAAGGATGGTCTCATTTCCTCACATAAGCAACTACACGTTTCCAAGAAGATTATGGGGCATAGCTCCAATATCACAAAGAGACTAAGAGATGTGTAAGAATTCACAGAGAAATCAATGGTACCTTCGTCAGGTTAAAAGTGAACACCTGCTTGAATGTGCAAACCTCACTCACTTCAACTTCCTTCCCCTTTTCTTGAGGATCCAAAAGTTTCCTCTTATGTGATTCACGGGTGGCCTTGGTAATAGCGCTCTCCTCATTTTTCCTTATCCATGCATGCCGCTTAGCATATCAACCTTTAAATTGACTCGCCTCTTAAGCTCAACACCACTTGGTCTTGAAGGCCGCCTCTACCGGCTGTTCACTTGGACTTGCCCTTATCGTCACTTCCTGCACTCCCCATCCTTTAAGAGCACACCCTCATTCTAGCTCCCTCCTCTATGAATGCCAGGATCTCATGGTCATCCATGAACAGATAGGCACTGGGGTCAACTATAAAAAAGAATTGAACAAAAATATAAAAATAAATAACTGAAATAACGCAAGACAAGAAACTATAATTATTAACTCGCCTTTCAAGGCCACTTATATTTTAAGAATAATCTAAATATCTCCTATATCCAACTTCAAGGTTCTTAAGCCGACCAAATTCACTTTATTGGTGACATTAAGCCAAAAAGGGTGGGATTTGAGGGCTATCTAGACTCATGTGAACTGAGGAGTGAGCCAAAAAGTTGAAAATTTTTAAAACATCCCTTTTCCAATTCTTTATCTTAATCACCAAGCCTGTCATTTCCAAACAACTCTATTGTGAAGAGATGGCAAAAAAATGTAGGCTCCAATCTAGTTTCCCGTCTCAAATGGAGGATCAATATCATAATGTTGACCATAAAGTTTAGCAAAATTTGGGCAAGCATTATTTAGTAGCACTTCAATATCTTCACCGATTTTTAGCATATCAAGAAACTCAAATTAGATCAGAATTTATCTTCAAAGAGATAGACTTCATCATTAAAATATGAGTAGGGGAACTTGTCCCCATTCAGCATTTGCTATAAGTGTGTGATATCATAGATGAAAATCATGACATATCCTTTTGCACTTCAAGAGGAAACCTACGATGGCTTAAAATTAAACTTCTTTCATCATTCTATAGTCATCTGAATAGTCATGATGTCACGAACGTTGGAGAAGAGGGGTTGTCATTCAATGAAGGAAAAGACCTAAAGGGAGAAGCTCTGGGAATTCTAGAGAGAAATGAAGGAAAAAATAATTGTAGAAGGTAAGGGCATGGATATTCATAATGCTAACTTCTACCTTTGGCACCATGCCTACTTATGAGGCAATTGCATACATTCTTATTCGAAGTTGTAGCATGAAACGCCTAAGGAACACTATAATTACAATTGATTATTTGACGTAACTGAGGCTAAAATGATTAATAATTAATATTCCTAAAGGGCTCACTAATTGTATGCTTGAGAAGAGGGATTATCTTCCTAATGCAACACCAATTTCCCCAAACTCGCTATACGAATCAATTATTTATTTATTATCTCTTCCCCACTCAATTTGTTAAATTACAAACATCCCCCCCCCACACCAAGAGACAACACAACATTCATTATGATTCATGAACATAACAAATAAATTACATCCTGAATGCATAAAAATATCATTAACAACTAAACCTAGAGCCGACTTAGTCCCTCACCATAGCGTCGCCTATTACAACACTGGAGAAAAGGGTAAACTACCAATGTTGTTAGTGAAGTAGCTAATGACAAAGTTACCAACAACCAAAATTAGTTGAAATTGAGCAAATCTAGAGTATGATGTGCCAAAACACCTTAGCCTTCAAACGCATGGGTTCCTCGCCTGAGCAAGTTGCTCCATCAACAACTCAATCGTCTGTGTTGACATGTCCCCAACACTGGCTAACTTTGTAACATCGACCAAGTCTTCGGGAGGCAACTATTCAGAAACCAGTGGGTGATCAACCTCTAGCCCAATAATCAAGGGCAACAAGCATATTGATAACTCAAAGCCTATATCCTCGGCACGCGATGCTAGTGTTAGTGTTATGGATCCTGATACACAACAACAACACATAGGAACTAGTGCCCCAATAGGGGGAAACAAGGCGCCCAAGGGTGGGCATATAGGCACCTAAAGGAGGGTGCCCCTACGCCCCAATGTGGCGCCTAGCCACCCAATGCAAGGGGCCTGCACCCATTTTGGGCATCCCTACGTCTACGTCCAAAGGGGGTGGCGCCACAGCACCCAGTTAAGCTGCAACAGTACCACGGTTTTGTGACTTCAACCGGCGGAAAGGCAGCGCTCGGGAATGACGCTACGGCGTCAAAAGTAGTTTGTACATATTTTGAGATTTGATCACTTGTTTCATGAAGGACTACATCCTTTCTCGTGGTGTATTATTGATAGTGTTTCACAGGTGTGAAGCGACGTCTGTGTTGAGAGGATGGATTTTGGAGAGTGCTTTCTCTTTTGAGACCAAGAGAGAAAGGATTGTGAATTCATATGTAACTTTCCATTCTTCTGGAACAAACTTCTCGACATCATAGTTGATGTAGACGTGTTGGAATATACTATGGCAATCAGTATCCATCGACGGCCTCAGTGTTTGCATTCACAAACTACATGAAGACATCCTCAAGCATGTACTCTGAAAACTCGTACCCCTGGGCAGAGGCGGAAGCAGCTTTCCTTTTCAAGGGCAAATTTATTATGTGGCGTTAAACTTTTTAGTGTTATGCATGTGATTATAAAAGTTAAGGTGTTGAATATGTTAATTCAAAAAATTATGTGGTATGCATGTAAATGCTCCATTATCTTTCTGATTATCTCAAATCAATATTCTTAATTCAAAAAATAAACATGCAAATCTTGTACGAATGTTTTATCAATCATTCTAAATGCAAAGTTTGAAAATTTTGGTCTAGTATTCTAATTTCATCATTTGTTTTGATGATGTAGAGAGAAATGAAATCAATGTAGGCAAATACAACAACAACAACAAAGCCTTAATCCCACTAAGTGGGGTCGGCTACATGAATCATTTTTCTCCATTGTGTCCTATTTAGTGTCAAATTTTCGTTTAATTCTAATAAATTAAGATCATTTTTTATGCAATAAGCCCAAGTTTTCCTAGGTCTACCTCTGCCTTTCTTAACATAAGTTGTATTGATCAAAAGGATTCATGTCATGATTTTTTTTTGATAAGTTTTACGATGGTTGTCGACTACCTAACGCAACCCTCCACTTTTCACATCCGGGCTTGAGACCGGCAACGGCAGTGTTAAAATAAGTATAGTCAAAAAAACAATTATATCATATTGACATCATAAAATATATGCATAAATTACAGTTAAAATAAGTAAAAAGAAAAGAAAGCTATAAAAAAAGATTTACAAGTGAAATTTGTGCAAGGGTTGAGATTGAAGCATTCACATAGAAAACCAAAGCAAACAAGACATAATAAATGAAAAATAAAGTAAATGTTAAATACCAAAGTAGAAAACAATATACTAGAAACAAAAAATGGCTTGGAACGTATGACATCCCAAAATAGAAGTTAATAAGAAAAGTTGAAACTATCTTGCAACAAGTTATATAGAGAAAACTGCTCAGCACATCTTCTGAATTAACTCCTATCACAAGAATTGGATTCAAGAAGACTGCACATTCTCAATGAGACAACGACAATAATTACAAAAACGATAACTTTAAATCTATTTTGCAATAATTAATAATATTGCATAATAGATTCATTAGGAATTGAAGTCAAATACTTATTTCTCAATATATGGTTTAAGATAATCATCGAGTCAATCATCATTCATTCGACTACGTAATCGATGTTTGATAATCTTCATTGCAGAAAGAGCTCTGTCAAGTGTAGCAATAACAACAGATAAAGTTAATAACAACGTAACAAGTCTGTAAACAAGAGGATACACACAATCCTTATTAGCTTTAACAAGTTGTTTTGCAAAATCTACAATGCCTCTTAAAAATAAGAACCCATCACCAGAGTGCATTTCAAGAATATAAGTAGATAATAGATAATCGAGAGCTATAAGCTTAACTGTAGAAAATTCATTAGGATATAACTTTACAAAATGAATTAGTCTAAACTTATCAAAGCTAAGAATGAATCACTTTGATTTAGACAAGCTGTACAAATAAGCAACTCGGTACTTGCTTCGAAGAAACGACTATTCAACTTTTGAAGTTGCATGTCAATCACACTGTAGAACCACTCAACACGATAATGATGCAAATTTGTAATTTATTCGCCTCTTCTTATTGAACTTCTAGCCTTAAAAGATGCATTCATATTTGGAACATCAATTTTAAAAACATTACAAAAGTGGTACACTTCTAATAAAAAATCTCATCCATTCTCCTGCATCATGTGCAATTGTTGTTTTGATACTTGCATTAATTTTATTGGATTCATAATATCTTGATCTTTTTCTTGTAAATATTGTGGCAATTCATATGTAACCACTAAAACATCAATCATTATATGTATCATGAAGATAAAGTCAAAATTTCTCATTGCATCGCCTAAAACACCGGCTTCAGCAGATTGTTAATGATGCACTTCATCCTCTTTTATAATCTCAAGTACTTCAAGTACAGATACATACATTTTCATGAGACAAGTTAAAGTATATAAATGTGAGCTCTCAAGGGTGTCTCCACCTCGTTGTAAAGTAGTTTCTTGATTCAAACCAAGACCGCTAAGTAAATTTTCCTCTCTAAAATGCAAAAGAAATTTCTCATATTGAATGGTTTTAAGATCATCACTCCTCTTACAATAAGTTCCAACGGTATTTAGGATTCATGAAATGAACTCAAAAAGATGTTTAACTTGCCAATATTTTTTGCTACAGCTACCAACCATAACTGAAGCTGGTGAGTGAAGTAGTGAACATAGAATGCTTAAGGATTATCATTAAGAATGAGTGTTTTCAAACCATTAAACTCGTCTCGCATATTGGATGTCCCGTCATAACCTTGGCCATGTATCCTATGTATACATAATAATGTTTTGCAAGAGCTATCTTAATTGCAACTGAAGTTGTTGAGAAAATATGTTTAACGTCAATAATTCTTTAAATAACTTGACCCTCTTTATCAACACATCTCAATGTGACAGCCAACTATTCCTTTGCTAACACTTCACAAGATTCATCAACTAGAGACGTAAGAATCACCTATATCTTTCATAATACAAGCTAAAATCTCAACTGTTGCAGCTTGACAAAGTTCCTTTTGAACCTTTGGTGAAGTTAGTTGTAATTTTGTGCTAGCATTTTAAAATTTAACTTTTTAGATGCCTTCGTTATGATTCGCAAGAAAATAAAATAGCTCCAAACAATTACCTTGATTAGTTGATTCAGATGATTCAACATGCCCACGAAATGACAACCCTTGTCGTAGAAGAAATAGAACACAATCAACAGCTACAGTCAACATAGTCCTATATGCTTTCTTATTCCTCTCATCCTTACTCAACCACAGGGTAGAAACACTTTGTACTCGAGGCTTAATTAGGTCTTCACATTTTTTGTCACGTCTTATTATGAGCACCGTTATGATCTCCAACATAAGCTAAAAGTTTTTCTTTTTTCTTATAATTTTAAAATCTTTCATTAACAAAAGAATATCAACCTCCTTGACTTGTATTAATCAGTTCATAAGGCTTATATAGATAATAATAGAGGCAATATGTTGCATCTTTTTGAATGTTATACTCTAAGTTAGATGATCCTCAGACCATTTCGAACTATATCTCCAAGCAATGTTACCAAACAGTTTGAGGAAAATATGAGCATTTGGCTAATGTTATCCCTTAAGCAAATAAGCTCTTTGTCTCTATCTCTATTGTTAACATCATATCTCCAGATAGAAGGATCAAGTTCAGGATCACCCCGTAGATTCTCTATATCAATTTTCACCCGTTTTTTTCTTTTTAAGTAACGATCCATTTGTTAAACCTTTAAATTAAAAAAATATGTAATATCATTATATAATTGAAATTTTATAATTAGATATCTTTAACATGAATATTAAACTAATATAAGCTAAACAAGCGAATCAATCAAAACCTAATGATTCATTGGCCATCCTTGAAATTCATCAAGGTGATTACTCGATTATTGAGGTTCCTTGAAATTGATCAAATTAAGTATTGAGTATTAGTTTAGTTGGAGGGTTGATTTGAAATTTCTGGTAGAATGGTGAGGTCTATTAAGGATTGTGGTGGAGGGAAATTCAAAATTAGCTTGATTTGGGTTAGTTTGCGCAAATTAGGTTTAGCTATTTAAGAGGCGGTTTAATAAAGGCTAAATGGATGGAATGGATGCGAAGGATTGCTTTAGGATAGGAAGCTATGATTCAAAGTAGATTGCCTTTTATGCAGTAGGCTAATGATGGATTAAGAGGTTTGGTACTGTTGTTGGGTGTCAAACAAGGGTGGCAAGAATCAAACCTGGTGTGGAGTTGTAGTTGAAATAGAGAGAGCAGAAGTTTAGGAAGGCTAATAAAAAAACAGTTATGACGAAGAAAACTAAAGGTGAAATGTCAAAACTGGATGGGAAGGAAGTTCTTGCATAAAAGAAGACAACTATCTGCACGAAATAAGACATACCCAATGCACCACTTCAAAGAGAAGGGCGCAATATTCCAACCTCAGAGAAAACATAAAATTTATTCTCAGATTTTATTCAACCTCTAAACCCAAAAGAATCACTCTCATAACTTTCCTTCTGCCATGATCACAGAGATTGCAATGGGAATTGGAGGAGCCAGGGGCAAGATAATCAACTCAAATCCAACTTCTTATTAAATATATCAATTTCACAAACACAACCATGGTTAGCTAAAATAATATCCCCAGTAGGCAAGATGATGAATAAACTAGCAATTATTGTAGTATATGACGCATTTAAAGACTTTAACTCTTTTGTCATGATTTGAATAATTGGCAATTGAATCTCCAAAGACTTAAACAGTTCATCAATTTTTTGAAATAATTTTGCTCACGACTTCCTAAGATAAATCAGTTAGCACATAGCTAATAAAATTTTTATGCGTGTAGCTGAGTTTACTCATGCTTAACACTAAAAGAACAGAACAAAAGGGAAAAAAATTATGCATCTATATAGATAATTTCTGCAGAAATTAATTAGCTTCCAATGAAAACAAATAAGATCCTGAAAAAAAAAAAGAAAAAAAAAAAACTTAAGCATCATTGCGTCAATTAGTTCTTCCGTCGACGAGGGTTACCTTGGATTTCGTTAGGAGAGAAATTTGAGGAATTCAGAGGTCTTTGTATACTGAGTCGCTCATCACGTCGATCCTTCCCAAATCCCAATTAGCTTTTCTGTCGTCAACTCGCGTGAGAAATGAGTCGTGCCCTAGAAGGGGGAAGGCGGGCGGAAGGCGGGCGGAAGGCGGGAAATAGTCACATAGACGAGGTTTACCTTAGTTATGTGATAAAGTAGGGGATCTCGGAGATCTTTGTACACCGATCACGTCGATCCTTTCAAAATTCGAAATGATGATGTCGGCTTGCGGTCGTTGCCGAGAGAGCTACAGAGGAGCTGTGGAGGGAATGTAGTCTCGTCACCCCCTCCCAATGAATAAAACTTAACAAAAAAAAAATTATTTTAATGTGTGCTTTTTTTTTGAGTAATTTAAGTGTTATTAAAAAATATTAATATTATAATTTTTATATTTATATCACTCAAGTCTTATATTATTAAAAATACAGTACATACATACTACTCAATTCTTATATTATATTAAAAATACCATTGTTTTAATTTTTACTTACATACCATACAATTCTTTTATTAAATAAAAAATATATTTACATAAATATATCATCATTTTAATTTTTTCATACGTAACACCCAATTCTTTTATCACATAAAAAAAAATATTTACATATATATCATCTAACTCTTGTATCACATAAAAAATATCATCATTTTAATTTTTACATGCATACTACACAATCTTTTATCACATAAAATATAGATATACATACATACCACCTAATTCTTGTATCACATAAAAAATACAATCATTTTAATTTTTGCATATTACCACATAATTCTTTTATCGCATAAAAAATATATTTACATACATATCACCCAATTCTTGTATCACATAAAAAATACAAGCATTTTAATTTGATATAATAGCTTGGCAGTTTTGCATCAATAACCTCTGCAGAATCACTATAATAGTTATGTAATAACCTCTCAATAAACCTCCAATAACTCGATTGTTCGGCGTTAATATCCCCCGCAAAACCACTATAGTAACGCAGCAATAACCCCCAATAACCCGTCAATAACCTCCTCGCAATAACCTCATAAATAACTACCAAATAATGTCGCAATAACCCCCTAAATAACTCCCCTGTAACTACATGATTCTGCGTCAATAACCCCCGCAAAACTACTACAATAACACCTCAATAATCCCCTAGTAAACCCTCAATAACCCTCCAATAATGCCACAGTAACTCTCGCAATAACCCCCTCCCCAACCCCCCCCCCCCATAGCATTTTATGTCATTGGTCGCACCGCAAACCGCAACTCCGTTTCCAGAGCTATGACACCTCATTTCCTAGCTCAAGCTTATAGAACTGTCCTACATGACAACACCTGGACATACTCAAGTTTGTATCTTGACATTTAGGTCCATGTAGTCAATGTTCCACCTTGAGCAATGCAGCAAATATTATACACTTCATCGATCATTCAAGTTTGATTTCCATCATAACATAGGTGTCCTCTGTCTTTTATGAACAAGGTGAACTCATATGTTATTCCCTAAGTTGTTTGTACATCCTTTGCATGGACGGTGATCCTATCATAGACCACATTTTTAGATGATTTTAATTGTTGCGAACAAATAGATCCCCAAGACATTGATTAGGGGGCTTTAGATTTTTATCATGAACTATTAGTACACTCTTTCATAAGAATTGTGGTTCTACATGTTTGATTGATGAATAGAATGTACATCACCCATGTTGTTGTCAACGTGACTGAATGTAATTTCCTTTTCTTCTCTTGCAGACTACCTACATGTAGGATAGCATTTTAGTCTTATCACTAATTAGATTTAACAGCATTAGGTTGGCATAACTCACTTCATGTCCAAGAGATCAAGGGAGCTGACACCTGAGTGTAGCCTACCGGCCTTTTCTTTTCAAACTTTAGAGCTCACTCTTTATCATCATTTTTATGACATGGTAGCAACCTCCCATTGATGACAGATGTATGCATGCATTGATATATATGTGTGTGTGTGTGTGTGTGTGTGTGTGTGTGAATATAAGTATGTATATATGTATGTATGTATGTATGTATGTATGTATGTATGTATGTATGTATATCTATATATATATATATATATATAACTGTGTGTATGTGTGCGCGCGCGTGTGCCTGCAATTGCATTTGTGCCAATTAGTTATTTGTGTCATTTTCATGGCATGTTTTGACTTTTAGAGGGTACATTTGGGGTTTAGTTATCGAGGCCCTTCAATTGAGGATTTTGTATGTATCTTTTTTATTTTCCTCCCGTGTAGAGTTTTGACCTAAATCAGTATCTTTGGCGTTTAATGCCTGAGGGGCATTCATTTTGTATGTCTATGCATCCTTGCTTTGTGTTCATACATCTAAGGAGGATCTTGCCCCTGTAAACAAGACCCTTTAACTTGTTAGACCATTAAGTTCAAGTTCTAACGAGTTAACAACCTTGTGACATTACTTAAATGACCTTTAGTTTAACCTGTGATGATAACTGGGAAATAAACATCGCTCATTATCTTATTTTGATGAGTAATGTGAGTATCCTATTATTATCAAATCTCGTGGAATCATTCCTAGTAGAGATTTAAGTCAAAAATTTTCGCATAGAGCGACATGTGTTAACTTACTCAGTTGTTATAGGAGGGACCAGCTTGGTGGGCCCACCTATATTCTACAAGTACACTCTTTAGCATTGCACTGCATATCTTACACGTAGATGCCATTAAGACAATAGCTTGTAGTTTCTAATTATAATTAGGCTAAGGTGTAGTTATGAATTTTGATACAAAACTATTCTTTATTTGATTTGTGTTAGTTGTACACTTTACGTACCTTTGCGTGCTTTACTTGGTGTGAGATTTACACACTAACATATTAGGGTGACCTTTCTTGTAAGGCACTGTATACGACAGAGCGGAGCTTAATAATGACTTAGACTAACATATTTTTTGTAGGTGCAAGCTAGTTCTCCCCTATTGGATATGACCTTTTATATGTTGCACGAAATAACACGAAGTGACCCTTTTCTGTGTCAAGTCTTTTAAATTTTTTTTCTATGTACTTTTAGATTCTAGAAGTATGTACTGAAAATAAATCAAGAGCACAAGTTCTGAAGTTTAAAGTAGGAACCATATAGACATGACTGGGAGCTACTACTCATGCCACATACATTAATTATAAATTAAACATTTATAGTACAGATTTAGGATCGAATTTGTATATGTGAAGCGTGTTGGTTTTTATTTTGTTAAATGAAAATAATTTAGTTCAAAATATATATATATATATATATATATATATATATATATATATATATATAATTCTAATTTTTAATAAGTATTTTTTAAAATTTTGAAAAATCTGAATAGATCTTATATGTTTATGATTTAAATAATCAAACACGATATTACAAGTAATGTTTTATCTCGAAAGAATAAAATATCACTCGATAATAATCTCAATTATTCAAAACAATAAATTTATAATATTTATTTAGTCTGCAAAATTTCCAAGAGATCATTTTCCTGTTTAATATAATGATTAGATAGAGTTTAGATTATATTGGTTACTAATTCTCTTATAGGTGCAAGCCCTTATAGTTAATTACATCTAAAGCGATCAGAGTCACTAAAGAAAAATCTCGATTAAGATCAGGATTTCGTCTTCAAGAATTCTAAGCTTAATTTTCATGATTGTTCATAGAAAAATCAAGTAGGAATGACTTAATATGGAACAGTTATTTTAGAAGCCAAAGAAGCGAAAGTTAGGGGATGTCATAGATTCTGAGGGGAACCACAATGACTTGAAGATAGGAGGAATTGCACCGCATTGAATGAACAACCTCAAGATCCGAAAAACAGTTCAGACTTATATCACACAACGTACTGTCATGTGAAAGCCTAAAAAATAGTGTAAGGATTTACGCCGCTCTAGACAAGCAACCTCGAAGTCCTAACAATTTATAATGATTAAGATAATGGAAAGTTTAGTTGAGAATTGTCTTTCGCTTAATATTTTGGCCTTGATCATCGCCCGAAGGTTGACCACTCTAGATTGCGTCGTTGCCTCGTTCTGTGAAAAGATAAGGGAAGAGAGAAATCATGCCTCGAGCGGCCTAACCTTGGTTCTTTGTTTTATTGTTATGATTCATTTAAATGAATTTTTGTTACGAGGTTTTAAGAATTAATGAAAGTTTTTTCAATTGAGTGTGTTCACATAGGGTTTTAACCTAAGCATATGTCCTACATCTTCTACCCTAGAGTACCATTAAATACGCTAAATAAAAGAATGATAACATTGTCCATTTTAACATAGCAATATAATCAAGTACAGTAAATGAGAAAGCAATATAACGTACCTACCACCTCTGATGCTATTTTGAAAAAGGAAATTGATATTATGTGTTAAACGTGCAAATATACGAGAATTAAGGAAACGTCGAATATTTTGAAACTTAGATGTGAAGTATATTAAAACATAAGCATGCATTATATGGAGTTACGCGGCAGATATATGAAAATCAGAATTGGATATAAGTCTTTATGAGTTAGGGATAAGCTCAGCTTTAGGTCTTCAGCTATAATAACCCATTATGAGGGGTTTCCATAAGCAATCAGAGCGTCAATGTGCATAAACCAATCTGAATAGGTGCTAGCTGCAATACAATTAAGGGAGGGCAACTCCAAAGCCAAAAAATGATTGACAAGTTGACATATAAAAAGAAACATCTAAAATTCTCAATCATCATGCATGTAATTAAACCTTTGATTAGAGCCACCAGCAGCTCAAGTTAAATGACAAATAAGCCACCCAAATTACACACCACAAAAACAATTTCCAACCAAATAGTCCATAAATCCTTCAGATTTTAGGCTAAAGTCACCAGCTCCCCAAGAATGAAATGACAACTTTAAACCGGTAATTAGTGAATATTAGCCTTAAACCTTCATAAAAGCATCACGTTAAGAGGCATAATACCACATTATTAGCACAAATTTAGTAGAATATGCTTTACATCATCATTCGTATTACTAACCTTCCCAACTTAGAAACCAGTTCGATGATCAATATAAAAGCACAACAATCTGAATATTTCTAATCACCAAAAGAAATCCGATGGCACTAACTATTTTCATAGCACCAACCGAAAATCAAAGGAAGATTTACATGCATACCATTCAATTTCTATGTTTTTGCATACTAATATCTAAACTTTTACATATATGTTAACTTACCTATGCATGTAAATATTATTGACATGATATGAAATCCTTGGGTTGTATATACACAAAAAGCGAAGAGTTACATATGAAATACATAGGTGTCAGATGACATGAATGTAAATGCCACTAAAAAAATATTTTAAAATGAGAATTATCTCGATGCATTAGTAATGAATATCAGTTCATTAACGGATAAATTTCTCAATTCACAATTCAAATCTCATAAATGCAAATTTCTAAATCAGTCCTCATCCAAGTCAGAAAAATATGAAATTACTGTATCAGATTAATAGAAAATGAAAGATTTACATACATACCACTCAATTTCTATGTTTTTATAGCATATCTAACACCTAGAGTCAAACTTTACATACGTGTCACCTTACCTATGCATGAAAATGTGCATTGCATTTTTAAAAGTTAAAATGACAATGCTTTTTTTTAATGCAATTTGAAAGATTTAGGTGGTATAAATGTAAAGAAGTAAACTTTAAGAGTTAGATATGTGAATAACCAGGAATTAGGTTGTATTTAAATGCCTAAAAAATTTATCTTTTACTTAAAAGCATTATGAAATTCAAAATGAATAACACAAGTGGGGACAGTGCATGAGTGAGAAAGGTTTTGCAACCATAATAAAACAAGCAGGTTCAAGTAAAGAGCAAGCTAAAGCAACAGTTAAAGATGTCAGTTTACTTGAAGACAGTAATGTGTATATTGAAGGGATTGCAACATGAATTGTGCTAACCCAATTTCTTTGAATTTAGAGATCTACCACCTAAATTTTACTTCTTACAGTTATAACAGCCAGATAATTAATATCACATAAAAAAGTATCATTATTTTTTTAAAATAAAGAGTGAAACACAATTTTTCATGCATATGTAAAATGACATGGATGTAACAACTGAAATTTAGGTTAGTTGCGTAAATACATAAGAATTGAGAGGTATGTAAGCATTCATAAGGGATACCAAAACCTACACAAGAATACATATGTTTCAATGACAAAGAAGCCATCGAAGCTTACTAGTTTCTCACAAATCGACTAAACCCAAGCGATAAACGTTTCAGATTTTTAAACACTAAGGCACTGCGCACTTCATAATTTCCCAAAAAGAATTTTTTTTCTTCAAAACTCATAAAATAAAAACTCCACATTTCATATTTTATAAAGAGTGAAATACATGAATTTCAGATTTTCACATGCAAAGCCGACATGCATTTCATATTTAAAAAAAAAAAAAGATTCCAGTTCTATTAAATGAAAGCCAAAATCCATCTTTTTTAACACAAAGCCTCTTTTGAAGTTCACAAACTATCACAAAACAATCCGCAATAATTTCTTATTTCCTAAAATAAATTCGGTAAAGTATTCGATTCTCATAAATGAAGGCTGCAAAGTCACCACTTTTAAAAAAAATAAAATCTTTTTTTGTTCCTAGACCTTTTTCAAAACAAGCTACAGCGATTTCAATTTTTTTCAAAATACATTTACAAAACCAAACCACAATAATTTTATTTTTTTTAATCAATAGTTGGAAAGTTTCAAAATTTTTTTAAACCCGAACTGTAACGATTCCATTATTTTTCAAATCAAACATTTTGAAGTTCCTTATTTCCTACAAAACAAAATTACAACAATTTCACGTTTCCCAAAACAACACTTTGAAAGTTTTATGGATTTCACTAAAAAAAAGCAATAACAGTTTCAAATTAACTGAATGACAAAAGAAAAACATGTGACATTAGTTTATTATGACCCAGATCAGGAACAGTTCCACTTATTTCATCCAACATGTAAAACAAATGCTACAATAAAGCACTAGTTAACCAAATGCTAGGCAATATCAGCAAGATAGTCGAAATTATATTTGTCACTGAGGGTTAAAAATGCTCATTTCCAAGATTTAAAAAAAAGGAAGTTGTGGGCATCAAATCTTGTATATTAGGCAAACTATAAACAACTCTATAAAATGCTTTGAACAATTCATAAGATAAATTTCAAATAAATAGAATGATATGCTGATGGAAGAGACCACACACACACCACACACATACTATTTTACATATGCCAAAAAGAGGTATATTTCATATTATAAAAACTGAAATAACAGTATTTTAACTGAGATATGAAGGATTTGATTGATATAAAAAAAGGTAAAGTTGAGATCTTAGATTGTCGGTTGCCAGATTTAAAAAAATTGTTGTGGGCTGCCAGAATGAGAATCCCATCGGTAGTTTTGAAAATATAATATAATATTATATATATATATATATATATATATCTATATATATATCTATATATACCTTTGAAAAATAACATTTTAATTTTGAATATATGAGACAAAACTTACCTCATATATTTAATAACTTAAATAATCGAGCACAACACTAAAAATAATGCATTTATCCCGAGGAGTAGACACACTACTCAATAACAAGACTAAATTAAAGTATTTATGACATCCGTTTTGGTCTGTGAGCCTTCATGTTGACCGACAAGTTCCTCTATTTTATATAGAAGATTAGATAAGGTTTATATTAAGATGAGTTCCAAAGTTCCCTATAGATGTAACCTCCTATAGTTAATTACATCTTAAGTGACCGAAGCCGCTTAAGAATACACTTGATTCAAATTAGCAGTTTTGCTTTCAAGAATTTTAAAGTTTAAGTTTTCAAGTTCAGACAAAGGAATATCAAATGGGAAAAATCAAATATAAACCGTTATTTTCAGAATCCAAAGGGGAGAAATCTTGGGGATGTCACGGATCCTGAGGAGAACCTTGGTGACTTCCTTGATTATCCTATGGTTTGGCTTAAATTTCAAAGATTATTAAATGTTCCATCTTGCCAATCTTAATTATTTAGGGCTTACACTTCAATGACATAGTGTTGACTTGGTTGAGATTTATTCTCTCTTTAGAATAGCCTAGGGTCTAGCCATAGGACTCTCTTAGTAACTTTCTTAGAAGGCTAGCCTTGGAACCCTCCCCCTTAGAAATTAAAACCTTTCTCACTTCACTGGGAGTTCCATAAGCTTAAGGACTAACCTCCAGCTTTTAGAAGGAATAGATCAAGCATAAGGAAGCCCAGGAGAAGTCTCCTATAGGTGGTCAGACCTCATGATTTACCCTGGGAAGTTTGGAGCTTACACAATACACACACTTTACACTCACAACCCTAAACAAAGCACATCTCACCTTAATCACCTACTCTTTTGGAAACTCATGTGGGTGGTTTCCCCAAGCTCTTGGCCCCAAGCTAAGGTTTGGTTAATACCAACACATAGAGGACCAAATACGAGTTCCCCTTGCCCCATGGCTCAATCTAAACAATCACATACTACTCACCTCTAATCAACCTCAATTTTCTCAAAATTTTAATTTTTGACCCATTGCCCCTAAATCTATCCAAAATACCCATAAACCTTAATTTTACCCAAAATTATCCAAATTACCTATTTTTCTCCAAACATTATTTGAAAGTATTCCCCACCACTCAAATTGACCAAAATTTCCAAAATAGCCCCACAATTTACAAAATTACCAAAAATACCCCTCCTAACCCAAAAATAAAAAAATTCCAAAAAATTCCAAAAAATTCCCAAAAACCTTCTAAATATTCCCAATTTCAATTTTCTCAACTACCACATGACCCAATTTAACCTATTTGACCCAATTTTTCCAAATACCCCAAAAATACCCTAAGGATAACCTGAATTCCAAAAATTCCCAAAAATTCCCAAAACCCTTCAAATATTATCCATTTCAATTTAAATCACTTTATTTGAGCCAATTTGACCAAATTTGCCCAATTTAACCAAAAGCTCCAAATTTTTTTTTATGGCCCAAAATGCCCAAATCACCTCCAATGTCCATTTAATTAACCCCAATTTTGCTCAATTTTAATTCCAAACCAAAATTCAACATCCCTAGCCTCAATCTAAACCAAATCCAAACCCAATTTGACCCACATATGGACCTAATTTCAACCCAAACTCAAAATCCCCAATTTTGACCAAGTGACCCATTTCACCTAAACTGGACCCAATGTCAATCAATTTCTCCTCAATTTGAATTCCAAACTACTCATGACACTCCCCTAGACCAAATGCAACATTTAATTGCCTCCAATTCGAGCCCAAGTTTCACCCAAACCCAACTTAAACCAAAACCCCAATTTTGACCCAAATTGAGCATGTGTCCAAATTCCATCAAATTTAATGCCCAATCCCAAAATTGCCACCCAATTTATGTTGGGAACTCTTCACCACATCCCATAGAACTTTTTGAACAATCAATTAGGCTTCAACCCCACTCTAGCCCAACTTAGGCTCAAGCTAGCCCAACTTGCCCCAAATTGACCAAAATCTCAAATTAAGCCAAATTGAAACCCCAAATCATTTCAAAACCACTCCAATCTCCAATATTTTTCCAAATACTTCATGACAATCATCCACACAATATTGCTCAATTATTTGGACCTAACCCAAGCTCAAACCCAACTTATCCTAAGCTCAACCCAAAAACCCCTAATTTGAACCCATGACCGAATGTGACCAAATCTAGCCAAATTGACCAAACCAAGCTAACCACAGCCAACATTGGAACCCCGAGGACTGGTCTAAACTCACTAGACCCAAGAAAATTGAGGCATGGACCAAAGGACCTTCACTTAAGTTAACTCTCCCTCACCTTTTGGCATAACCCATTACTCCAAGCAAGCCACGCACATGACATCTAATTAACCTCAATAACTCTTCCCTAGCATCCCCTTGCCCTGCCAGCCACCTTCCCTAACCTTGCCAGACGACCTAGACACCAAAAATGACTAAACCCAAGTGTCACCCTACCTCTTTCATCTCAAAATTGAAGCAATCCTCTGTGGTAATCCCTCATTAAATGATTATGCCTCTCAGACCTCCACACAAGCAAGCTCTGGCACCCCACTTGAACCCTTGAGCTTCCTCTTCTGGCCATGACTATAAAACCCGCCCTTCATGACCAAATTGAAGTGTGCTAAAAAACTAAAGGAAACTCTGTCAAAATCTCACCAGAGCCTCCTTAAGACCTTATGAGTGCCATCCCATCATCCTCCAAACCTAATTCCCACTCCATTGAGCTAATTTTCCCTATGAAATTACAGCCAAACCAGGACATATTCAATAGGCACTCCCCACTGCACAAAAACACTAAACCAACCCGCTCTACACCATCACTAGAGTGAAAGAAGAAGTTCCCCCATAAAAGCCCCATCACAAAGAGCCTCTACCCCATACTTTGTTCAACACGTGAAATCGGCCTTGGTCGAATTTAGGTCTAAACATTTCACTAGGGCAAAAGACTTCATCTGGACGTTCGCTGGGACCAATCAAAGCTGCTACAACCAACTAATTGAGGCTTCCCCTCTCAGACAAAGGTATTGAACTTCACCTTCTTTCCGAGCCATTTTTGATCCTCCATGCATGTTGGATTGATTTTAGACTAGGTTAGCAGTACAGATAGGTTCGTCTAGGTTAGACGAGTCCATATAAATAAACCCCAAGTAATTTTGGTGGGGTCTAGCTCGAGATCTTAAGGTTTTAGTGTGGATGGTTTACAGGCTAGATTACTTAGGGACGATGACCAGGAGCCGTCGGATCGCGCGTGTATTCGGTGGACGGTTGGGATTGTGCCGGATGGACTCTTGTTACATAAAGCGTGTGATGACTCGGATGGCGGCACCGAATCAGAGAGCGATGCATGAGCTTTAGCAGCTGTCAAGGTTGAGTTGGCGCCACGTGGATAAGTAGAAAAATATGGAATTTTTGAATTATTTAAATCAGTCCAACTTCAAAAATCTATAACTTGGTGTAGAAAAATTAAAAAAATAAAAAAAGTTACTCTAGAACTTAGTGAATAGAGGAGAATAATATGGAAATGGTTTGAAATTTATTTGATGGATGTTTGATTTTTAATGAATTAAATACAATATGTAGACTTTGATTCTTCATGTACATGCATATTTCACCATAGCTTAATATTTTGGTATGTTGTTGCCTCTGTCTTATGGGATCTTCCCTGATTTTTCCAAAGGCAGAGGAGATCTCTAGACAGAGATCTCTATTTTTTAAATTATCATGTCTCTTTTGGTGTAAAATTTTAATTAGTAAAATAATGATCAGAAAAATACAAAATAAATCTTGGTATGTTACTTATGACCAGTGGACCCTAGGAAAAATGGAAACTTGGTTTAACTCATTAAACATAACCCTAATGGTAATTAAGACCTAAAACTCAAATTCAAATAAATTGAATTAAATATAAATGTAAATAACATAAAAAAAAACTCTCCACTATAATTTAAGGCTAGAAGAACTCCTAGAAATATTTTCAAGTAAATTGAAGTTGATTTGGTCACTCAGATGAATTTTCTAAGCTAAATGGTATTTTGGACACTAAAATGGTTTTTAATAATTAAAATATAATTCAAATTCTTTGAAATTGGTTTTGGGAGTTCCTGGTGCCTAGAGGAATTTTCTAAAAAATAAAATTATGATAAAAATAAAATTTTTATTTTTAAGCATTACTTTATATTTAAATAATTAAAAATTCACAAAATTAATAAAATTTTTAGAAATGTTTTAAATTGTCTCCTAATCATTTAGGAACAATTAGAATAATTTTTCTATCTCTATAAATAAAAATATTAAAGTTTAAAGGGTTAAAAATTATTTTAAAGGGCTAAAAATGGAAATTCCCCAATTTCTCACTAAAATAATTCTGATAATTCAAAGAAAAATAAAAAAGTATGAAATTTGTTTCTCTGGGTTCCTTGACCTTAGAGAGATTTATGAAAAATATAAAAATTAAATTTCAACTTAAATAATATTTTATATTTAATTAATAATTTTAAATTTTAAATAATTATAATAATTAAATTAAAATAAAAAAATCTTGAAATTTTGTCCAAGCGGTCCTCTAGTCTATGTGAACCTTCAAGAATTTTCTCAAGGATAAAAACTTTGTTTTGATTAAGTTATTGAATTTCCCTTGAAAATCTTATTTTTGCATTAAAATAATTTTTTAAATTAAATTAAACTTCAAAAAATCATATTTTTTCCTTCAATATTTTAATTGACCCATGTGTGCAGTAATATAAAAATTTTAAAGTCATTTGAGTTAAACTTAATGAATTATGAAGTGATAAGACCTTTAGGGGTAAAAGTTTAATTTTGAAGAATTTAGCCTTAATCAATATTTAGGCTTAATTAAAGTGAGAAATGGGTAATATATAATCTTAATTATCATGTTTGAATTATTGACACACAAGGGAAAAGTGGTAGAAACCAATCTAACTTCTGTCACATTAAAGAATAAATTAATAATTTTCTTAATTATTTTAATTTGGAAGATAATTAAAATTAAATGATCCTTAAGGTTAGGGGTTGATTTTTGGAAAGTTGATATTCCACTAATTAAATACTCCTTTTTTAATGCTTAAATGATAATTTATTAATTTGATAAGAATCATAATTATATAACTTAACTTTTCTAAGATCACGAAATATACCCACTAAAACCTTAAGAGCTTAGTAGTGAGCTAGGCTTAATTGAAAATTGACTAATGAGGATTAGAAAAGGAAACACAATTAATTTTAACACTTTTGAAACACTACAAGCCCATCAAAATTCATTAAATTCTCTCATAAATTAAATTATCTCTAAAGGCCTCACTTAATAATTCCTAAGTGAAATATCAAGTGATATTTACCCCACCTTTATTAGAGTAATTAAAATATTAGTTCACTAAGCATAAAGGTATAAAATAGATGAGTTATTTAATAATCATGCTAAGTAAAAAATGAACTCAAGTAAGCTTAGAAAGATTGTGAAATGTCTAGGTATCTCCTAGGCCCTTCTCACAAATCTTGTAGACACATTGTAGAATGACTGAACCTATCATATTTATTAAATGAAGAGATCTCTTAAATAGATGAATATGACCCACCAAGTTATGACATTAAGTTTGATAGGCTTATGACGACTCAATCTATAGAATTTACTTTCCTACAAATTATAAATAATTACTGCAAAAGATACTAAAGTTTCAGGTGAAGGAACGAGAAGTCAACATATACACTTTTACAAGTTCACATTATCTTATTTTCAGTACTTCCTTTACTTAAATGTTCTTGCTTACGAGCTTGCATGTTAAATATCAATGTCACCCTGCATTAAAACTAAAACTTTTTGGATAGTCACAAAACCAAACAAAACTAAATTAAAACAAAACAAGATAAAATTCTTCGCCACAACAGTCAAAATATAAGACAACTCAAAATTTAATCACAAACAAAACAAAAATTACAACTGCAACTAAATTAAAACGTCTTTACTGGGGCATTCCCCTGTCGTTGGGTGATCAATTATGGCATGGTAAATTCCTTAAACTTTTTAGATTTGATCAGCTTCTTAGTAAGGCTCAGAGATTTAAACACACTTTAATATGCTACCCTTGTTCCTTGATAGACACAATATCTCTTTGGGTCTTGTGCATATCCTTCAATTTCATCTGAGCAGGCATCCATAATTTTTTTGTTTGATGGCTTCCACCACATATGCCACCAAGAGTCTCAACATAATTGATTGAGGCATCTCATGAGTGAGAGGAGGAGGCCTCTCAAGGTAATGGTTTGCTTGCCAGTCAAGGTTTTGAGCTATATTTGGGTGAGTTATCCTTTTGGATACGCATACCCATTGGGAAGGGTGAGGAGAAAGATCTTCAAACTGGTGTCTAATTAGTGGTCATGGAGGATGATTTAGCCAACACTCGCTCTCGTAAGAGCTCCTTTTTATGAGTGTGGGTAGGGTTGCTTTGTCATCTCTGGGATCAAAGGTGAGCTATATTTTTTTTCTATTAATATATGATTGTTTGCAAGTTCTAATAACTCAACCAACATCTTCACATGCTACATACCCAACATGTATTAGAAAGGACATTCTCGTAGCCCCTCGTCGAGAACTGTATGGGCGAATGTGGGCTCTAAATCTAATACTTTAGCATCTTCTTCTGGAAATATGTTATGAAGGCATGTAGAGACTCTCCATGTCCCTGTCATAATTTTAATAGCAATTGAAAATTATTATGAGGCTTTTGACCACTAACATACTACACTACAAAAATTTGTCTATTAATTTTTCAAGGATGTAATTACTTTTAGTAGCAGACTATTAAACCATCGAATGACTACTTCAGAGTTATAAAGAAAAGTCGACACTTTAGCATGTTTATTCTAAACAAACACATTATTAATTTGAAAGAAGCGATCTTGAAGCATTCGGGCCCTTCTTGTTAGAAATTTTTTTGGAGAAAGCAATCTCTGGTTTAGCGGGCTCCATCACATTTGTGTGCCCTTATCCGTCACAAATCAGAGGTGCTGGTCTCGTGATGTCCAAGTAGTACGTGTCATCGCTTGGACTCAGGGCTGACGAGCGGGCCCTTCTGGCATGACACTAGGCTCTCTTCCTTGGTGTGGATGGGCCACCTGTTGAAGTGGTGAAGTCATTCCTTAAGCTAGCATCCATTTAATCACTTCCATCATGCACTCTTTGAGCTCACCAATCTAATGAGCTACAAATTACCTAGTGCATTCTATTTTGTCCATGATTTCACTGTGACTCAGTTCTTTTTCTTAAGTGGTTTCTCTTTATATTTGTACCATGATCCATGCTCACCACACCTTTTGTAGGGTGTTGAATTTGAAGTTATCCTTGAATCACACTAAAAAAATAGAGCATGAACAATAAGAGAGAAAAAGAGGTTGATTCAGGGAATAAGGTGCTAGATGAGGATGAGTGAAAAGGGATATATGAATAGGAAGTAGACTATCCGATTGAGAATCCCAAAAAGTTCCCTGCATATGTTTAATTGCCTCTATTTATAGCGGTTTGGCCCTTATGAAATGACATATTTGAACTTATATTTCTTTTGGTCTCTAGGTGATTCTAACAACCCTGCCGCTATTATGTTGATGGTCCTTGGGGATGTAAACTTCTGGCTGAGCTGTTGAGGCATGAGACTAGAGTACTTGACCTTCAAATATCTACTCTAATTGATCGTCTGCCAATGTTTCGATACCGGTGCTCAACCACTGCACTCGACGTGTGGCGCTTAGTCTTGGTTGCTCGACCTTGATCGCTTGGCCTTTGATGTCCAGTCTATTGTCTGCAGCTGCATACATTTGTCGACTACCCAATTAATGTTGTGGTGCTCGGTCTTGTTTGCTTAGCCTTTGGTGCTCGGTCTCAATTGCTCAGCCTTCGATGCCTTGTATGATGTCTGCAACCTCGTAGAACCGCTCATCATCCCGATTTTATGTCACTTTAATTTATCTAGAGCTGCCATTGTTGATGGATGGGACCTGAGCCACCCAATTTATGATGATCTAGATAATCACCTTTTAGTTGTAAAATAATCTATGTATAATTCTCTTCCTGAAAGAATTTTGAAACTCTTGAATTATGCATCTTTTAAAGCTAATTTTGTTAAATTTTTTTCACGAGCTACCTAATAAAATAAATATTTAAGGAAATATTAGAATAATTAGTGCATTACAAAAAAAAATATAAATTCTAATTTATCTCTTTATTTTATTATACTGAGTAAATTTTAATATAATTAATTAAAACAATAATTAATGCGCCTGACTTAGGTCCGTTCGAGCGGTTGTGCGTTTTTGGATAATCGACCTTATCTCGAAATGCGATCATGGGTTGACCATGATTGTCGACCCGCTAGCTCGCATTTAGTGTAAAAAAACTCAAACACGACAGAAAACGTTATTAAAAACGCGCGAACCAAACGGTTAAACGGCGTTTTTAAAAACACCACCGCAATTATAAACTTCCCCAAACAGACCCTTAATTCACATTACAAAAGCAACCACGAGAACCACGAGGCCAGCAAAGAGGGTGTCTCCTTTTTTGACTGACCCATTTCAATACAAATTCTAGCCACTAATTTTTAATTTGATCAACCCCAAATTAGCACCCACACATCCTCCGCTTTCGCAGGATGTTCACCCCTCCGAAAAAGAAAACAGTCCCCCGGGCCGCACGAATTGAAGCAGCTAATTGCGGTCCAACGTTCTGCCATTAGCCTGCCGCGGTTTTCTTGCGCCTCAAAACGAGGGACGTTAACTTTCCCTCACCTATTTAAATTCTTCCCCCACCCACAACCCCCCACTCTTCGTCCCTCTGCAAACCACAAAAGAAAAAACCGTACAATTCTTTCCCTAACCTTCATCCCTTCTTCAGTTTTCTCCATGGAAACCAAATTCGGATCGGTTGACGCGCCGATGATGCCGGCAAACGGAGCTGTTGGGAGCATTCCTGCGGCTTCCTGCCACACCGTGATACCGTCTGCGCCGGCAGGGGAAGCCACAATGGGCCGCCACCTTGCCCGTCGGCTCGTCCAAATCGGCATCCGCGACATCTTCTCCGTCCCCGGGGACTTCAATCTTACCCTTCTTGACCATCTTATCGCCGAGCCTGGCCTCACCAATATCGGATGCTGCAACGAGCTTAACGCAGGGTACGCTGCCGATGGCTACGCCCGCGCCAAAGGCGTTGGCGCATGCGTCGTCACCTTCACCGTTGGCGGCCTCAGCATTCTTAACGCCATCGCCGGAGCCTATAGTGAGAATCTCCCCGTCATCTGCATCGCCGGTGGCCCAAATTCGAATGACTATGGCACCAATCGAATTCTTCATCACACCATCGGCCTCCCGGATTTCTCCCAAGAGCTTCGGTGTTTTCAGACTGTCACCTGCTTTCAGGTATTATTCTTTTCTGAATACTGTATATATTTCATTTTCATTTTTTCCTTTTCTGATTGCTGTAAATATTGTAGGCGGTCGTGAATAATTTGGACGACGCACACGAGCTGATCGACACAGCCATCTCAACTGCTCTCAAGAAAAGCAAGCCAGTTTATATCAGCATCGCCTGCAATCTTCCGGCCATCCCCCATCCAACCTTCTGCCGCGAGCCAGTCCCTTTCTTCCTTACTCCCAGGTTTGGAATTCTTTCATCTCTACTTGGGTTTGTTGGGATTCTCTTTGAAGATTTTGTAATGCATTACCCCACAAAAATTAGTTCTTTAATCGCATATTTTATTTTTTAAAGAATCGAAATCTTTAGATTAGGTATTTATATTTTTAATATTTTAATATCATGAACATATGCATTATAATATTATAATATAGTACTATTCGGAGGTTTATGAATTGATCTGTTGTGGACTTCAATTTTAATACGACAGCCGTTGTATTGTGGATCTTATATCATGCTGTAGCCTTCATATAATTCCAAAATTTAATTTTAATACGTCTCTGCTCTTATAATTCCAAAATTTAATTTTAATATAAAATATATGACAACGGCTTTTAAACAATTATGCGCAGACTGAGCAATCGAATGGGTCTGGAATGCGCGTTGGAGGCGACCGCAGAGTTCTTGGACAAGGCGGTGAAACCAGTGCTGGTGGGCGGCCCAAAACTGCGGGTGGCGAAGGCCGGAAAAGCCTTCGTCGAACTTGCCGATAAATGTGGCTACCCCGTCGCCGTGATGCCATCTGCAAAGGGACTGGTTCCGCAGCACCTCCCAGCATTCATTGGCACCTATTGGGGCGCCGTGAGCACCACCTTCTGCGCAGAGATTGTCGAGTCCGCCGACGCCTATCTCTTCGTCGGACCAATCTTCAACGACTACAGCTCCGTCGGCTACTCACTCCTCCTCAAAAAGGAGAAGGCCATAATCGTCCAGCCAGACCGTGTGGTGATCGCCAATGGCCCAACTTTCGGGTGCATCCTTATGAAGGATTTCCTTCTAGCTCTCTCCAAGAGGTTGAAACGAAACACAACTGCTTACGAGAATTACAGCCGCATCTTTGTGCCGAATGGGCATCTTCTGGAATGCCAGCCAAGGGAACCTCTGCGTGTAAATGTGCTGTTCAATCACATACAGAAGCTGCTTTCGGGAAACACTGCGGTGATCGCTGAGACAGGGGACTCCTGGTTCAACTGCCAGAAGCTCAAGTTGCCCGAAGGTTGCGGCTATGAGTTCCAAATGCAGTATGGTTCCATTGGCTGGTCGGTTGGAGCAACGCTTGGCTACGCTCAGGCTGCCAAGGATAAGCGTGTCATCGCCTTCATTGGTGATGGGAGCTTCCAGGTAACTGTGATATATGAATTTAAAAAGAAATAGAGCATAAGTTAAAACTGATCTAAGGGATTTTATTTGTTCAGGTGACAGCGCAGGACGTGTCAACGATGATTAGGTGCGGGCAGAACAGCATCATCTTCCTCATCAACAATGGAGGTTACACCATTGAGGTAGAAATCCACGACGGGCCTTACAATGTGATAAAAAACTGGAACTACACTGCATTGGTGGATGCTATTCATAATGGGGAGGGGAAATGCTGGACTACAAAGGTGCAGTGCGAGGAGAAGCTTGTTGAGGCGATCGAAACTGCTACCAAAGAAAAGGAGGACTGCCTATGCTTTATTGAGGTTGTCGTGCATAAAGATGACACCAGTAAAGAGCTTTTGGAGTGGGGTTCTAGGGTTTCCGCAGCTAACGGCAGGCCACCAAATCCACAGTAAATGCAGACTTGTTTGGAGTGTAGTCTTACATGATTTCCATATTTTATATTATATTAGTTAGTCGTTTAATATTATTATTTATTGATATTAATAGATATCAATATCGAATAGCCGTCAATCAATTGTTTGCATTTTTAGGAGTGGTTTTCATCTAATTATCTCCCTAAGTTGAGATACCTTTCATTTTCACTAGTCTGTTTTTTTTTTCAGCTCTTTTATTGTAATTTCATCTTTTGCTGTAGAAGATATACTGGACATGGAATTTCTGTTTTGTTTTGATTACAGTGTTTCATTCATATACCATTTGGGAAATTTTACATGCATAACCTTCTATTTATTTACATATCTAACTCTTAAATTTTGATATTTACATTTATGACATTTTGTTGCCCACATTCAGTGTGCTTTAAACTCACCTTCTAATAAACTATAATAAAATAAACTTATATGAAAAGGGGTAATTCATTTTTAACAATTTAGTAATAGTGGTAATTGATGCAATATTAAAGATTTGAGAGTTATATAAATAAATATGAAAGTTTAGGTGTTTGATTTGTAAATACGTAAGAATTGTGTGTATGCATGTAAAATGCCTCTAACTAATCAGGAACAAGACAGAGCGATTGATTATTTATGAGAATTTTCACACGGTTCATTATCAATAAGATGCTCGAGGAGAAAATTTTTGTCAATTAAAGAATCTTTTACGGCCAATCAAAGCCAGTAGATTTAAGAAACGGTTAGAAAGTGTGAGAAACTGGTCCATGGCCGCACCCAATTTTAGGCGAAGCGGTAAGTAAAACGAAAGAAAATAAGATCAGGAAGAAAAAACAAACACGGATAAGCTAAAGCTTAGCGTTCATATTTTCTACTATTAAAGCTACAGTGTGTGTATTGTTAGGTATGACTTATATATTAAATAAAGGACCAAGGTTAGAGCGGAGCAAGCTGTCAAATTGGGGAAGTTACGTTATGCGGGTTGAGAGTGCGGGGGCACGCCTCCGCGTTACATTACACTGGTAATTTGGTAATTATATATTGTACATATAGGGTTATATATATATATATATATATATATATATATATATATATGTTTGTTTGTTTGTAACCCTAAGGCTCATTGTATCTTCGCAATCTTTTTGAAAGTGAAAGGAAAGCTCGCCGTTCTCGCTCCAAAAGACGTAGCATCTTTCTTCGAACCTCGTTAAATCTCTCTCGTGTTTTCTGGATTTGCGTTGATTTTTGTTTTCTTGCCTCTAAATTTCTCAACATAAATAAATAAACAAATATATATATATATATATATATATATATATATATATATATATATATATATATATATATATATATATATTGTCGAATCCCAATTTGCCCAGTGAATCACGGCGAAATATTACAACAGATGAATGTAGGTCCGTCTATTGTTGCGATGAGTTCAAAAAATAATAATAATAAAAATTCCTGAACACCTCTCTATATATCACGGTCATTGAACGTAGATACGTTAACTTACTAAATATTTGCTCGTGAATTACAACCCAGCGTAATGCAGGAGGGAGGGAGGGAGAGCTCAACAATGAATAGTAGAATTAATAAGAGAGTTATGAAAATTTTTATTTATGAAATGACTCGCTATTTATATGTCACAGGAAAATGTACATGTATGCCCCGACTTGAGTAGGCACCCTGCATCATTTATTGCTCTTAGGTTAGACCAAATGGGCTCGGTAGAACTTCATCGGGCTTTAACGGAGGTTGTATTTAATAGGCTTTTGTCGGTGGGCCATGCTGCAAAGTCTTGATGGATGAGTAGCTGAGGATGGAATGACTTTGCATTCTTGTATTATGCTGTCTCGGTCTGTCGGTAGTGTCAACACATTTTTCTTCATAAAAGCATTTACCGAGTCTCCCGCTCCTTAATTAATCACTCGCTAAGGTCCCTAAGCAAGTTGAGGACAAGTGGGCAGCCACCTTAGAGAGAGCAGAGGAATTTGAGGCTGGTGGGGGGCTCAGGAAAGAAATGTGTTCGAAGGGAATGAGGCAACCGACAGCTGGAAGGAAATAATGGCGGCCTTTGAGAAGGAGAATAAAGAGATGGAGGTGGCCATTACTCATTTGAAAACTAAGAGGAAGTATGTGCTGGAATGGTTGCTCAGTTTCACGCCAACATATCCCTGACAGTCAACACTTTTGTAAATTACGAGTTGGTGGACTCTGAATGGGCTGATTTGAAGAAATTTGCCACTCTCCACTCTGATCTTGAGGAGAACGAGGATGAAGGTGATGGTGATTTGGTCGAGAAGGGATGCGAGGAAGAAAGTGACGGAGGATATGCTGATGCCTGACTTGTAAAAAGAGAAGATTATATTTTATTTTCTCATGAAAAAAGATCCATGGACTTGTAAGGAAATATTTCTAAATTTTTTATAAAATGGAATGAATTTTTTGGTCAGCATATACCTTCCTCGATCATTTTACCTCTTGGATTTTTTCTTCTGCTTTAGCACCAACTGTAGGAAGTGATGAGCTTTAGAGAGCAAGTTGAGGGTGACAACACGTCTAACACATGATCCAACCATTTTTTGTTTCTACACTTAAAAATAATTTTGTTTGTATACAATGGAAAAATGATTGTCAAGTAAATGAAGAGAAAGTTATTGTAAGTAATTGGCTAAATGAAATGAAGTAGGAACTTGGCCAATTTTTTACCATTGCTTTGCTTTTACCTTTTCTGCACTTTCCTATCTACTGCTTATGGTGTATAAAAGACGATCGATTGCTCATCCTTTAGGAGAGCCTTTTTAGTCAGTTTTTTGATGTATTTTTTTCACGACTCAAGTCTCATTCTAGTCCCATTTTATTTGCTCGGTCGAGTTATTCCCTCAAACATACTAACCATTGTGGTTTACTTTCGAGATGATTTACTCAGTACTCTTCGCAGAGCTTGTCGCTACCGAGTAGTGAATCACCTCCATAACTTCACTTAGTCCGAGTTTAAGATTGATTTTTGGATGCTTGAGTGTTGAGAGTCAATTATTATTTTTGAGTATAGATTGAATGTCTTTCATCACTATTAGTCATTTTAAGTGTTCTATACCGGTTAGACGGCTTGTTTCATTGTAATCTTTCTACATTATTGCCTGACTCGTGCCTTACACTCATTTATTCTCAATCCCTTGGTCAGATCTTCACCTCAGACAAACTAACCCATGTGTTAAGCTTATCAAGCAGCTCTTGTCATTCTTTTGTAGGTGTACACTTGACTATAGGGTGATTTTCTTGGTACCCTTCACAGGCTTGTCACTACTGGATAAGAAATCACCTCTGGAGTCATATCCAACCAAGTTTGGAGGCAGTTCTATGACACATGAGATTTGTAGGTTGTTTTGTTTCATGTTCGGTCGATAGGACCTCTAGACACATTTGTCGGCTTTACTGCTCGGGGTCCCGAGTGTTGGCCAAGAATTGGGTCATGCGAATTCTTCTGGTTCCCCGAGTGTTCTTCAAACCTAGGGTTACACATTTAATTAGCCAACTCACATTTTTAATGTTTCTTAAGGGGAAAAAAATTATAAGTTCATTGGAATGAAACTAAATTTTTAATTATTTTTTATATGATGATACAAAAAATTTCTAATGAAATAATTGCGTGAGACAATCTCTGCTCCACATTCAAGGAAATCCTTTGCTAGTGTAGGTCTTTATCTTGTATTCTCTAGGGGCAACTCTTTGATTGATAATGAACAGTTTGGTCCACGTTTGGTTCAGTTTGCCAATCGACCACCTAAGAGCTTCTGAATTAGTCTTCTTAGGTACAAAAACCCAAATATGTTTGTTGTACGCTCATGTCTACTTCCTTTCAAACAGCTGAATCCATCAACCTTTCTTCTATTAGGACAAGCATGAGCATTGTCTCTTCACCAATAGCTTCCTGTCAGTCAACTGGGTTTTTCTCATCATAAGCCAAAGTTGTTATTACCCGCTGGCTATGGTGGTTGTACTCGAGTCACATCATCGCCTCCGTTCTATGAAACGACATGAACGTAGTCTGCCCAGTCATAGTTGGCAGTGTCATTTAGGTCGACTGGAGGAATGATGAGAGGATTTATGCCCGATTTTACTTTACTTCTTCGACCTTCTTTTCTCAGTAGATTCAACATTATCTTTTTGGTGGCTTCTGCTTGACCATTAGTCTAATGGTGAGGTACTGATGTGAATTTTAAGCTAATCCTCGGACTCTGGTAGAAATCTTTTAATCCTTGGTTTGTAAATTGGGTCCCATTATCAGTGAAAAAGAAGAGGGATAATCCATATCGATAGACTAGGTCAGTCCAAATAAAATTTTGGATGTCGTCCGCTATTTTCTGGGCAAGTAACTTCATTTCAACCCACTTTGTGAAGTAATCCAAGGTGAACCAAAAAAACTTGGATTGACCCTTCAATGATTGGAATGTCTCAGTGATGTTAAGCCCTCATACGGTGAAAGGTCAGATACTGACAATTAGCTGTAACTTGTGGGTTGACTGGAGATTTAGTGGTACATACTTTTAGCATTGCTCACATCTCTTAGAGAACTTGTCTGCATCTTTCAGGACCAGAAGTAGCCTTATTATTGAATCTTATGGGCCAAGAACTCTATAGAATAACTATTGCACTCCCCGGAGTGTTACTATCTAGTGTCTCTTTCTTCTCAACACATCTTAGATAGAGCAATACAATTAATTTTCTAAAGAGCTTCCCTTTGATCAAAAGGTATTGGGCTTCTTTGCACTTGAACATCTAGGGTTGATGACTTCCTCAACAATCTTAATACTCCATGAAATGAATGTAAGGACCCATCAAGCTTCTACCCTTCTCAATATTCATTACCATCAACTCAAGTTCTTCTACTTTTGGCTGAATTAATCTTTGAGGCGTTCCATTGCCCAAGATAATGCACTTAGATAGGAGATTGACCACTTGATTTTCCTTCCCGACGATATGCTCAAATTTGAAGTCAACAAGCTTTAGATCTCCATTTTAACTTTACTAAAATACTTGACTATCATCTCATCTAACGCTTCATACTCTCAGTTCACTTGTCATTTTGATTTCGGATCCCCAAGCCTTGCCCTAATCTAACATGCTCATTAGCTCATTCCCATCCAAAAAATGTATAAAATAAGGGATTTTATTTCACTTAGGATGAATTCCATTGGTCCTTGTGGAGGTGGGCAGCTAAGAAGAGATCCCATTGAGCCATTTTCAATCATGCCATACCAAATTCCAGCTCAATTGGTAATGTGTAGGGCCATGTCAACAATTTTGGTTAGGCTGCATGGAGTCTGGGGTGAGTGTACTAGGCATCTAACATAGGTGCTCCAGTCTCTTAGTATGAGTGCACCATTTAACTGCCTCCCTTAAGGGTGCATGAGATCCCTAGTGTGGGTGCGCCAAGCAATTTCATGCCTTAAAACAGGCGTGCCACACCTTGGGGTGCTGGTGCACCCAGTCTTGCATGGGTGTGTGTGAGACCCAACATGGAGGCACTAATTTAAGCTCGGGTGCTGCATTTTTTCTTTTCTGGGATATGTTGCCGATCTAGAAGCACCCGACCTATATATTCATTGCACGTGACTTGTTTCTTTATATTGTTCTGTGTGCTTTCTAGTTACTCGTTCTTTGTTTGTGGCTTATCTGGGCTAATTGCTGATATAATTTAGGCTATCTAAGAACCTAAAACTATAATTTTTTTTAATCCTAATAAATGATTAAGACTTAATCCTAATAAATGATTAAGACTAATCATAATTTAGGATTAAAATATTACAAATTTTTAAAAACGTCTTTTACTTTCTTGCATGGTCTCTAGGCCATATTTAAAATAATTTGCATACCATGGACATCACCCAAGTAATACTAATAGGACCTCCACATTAGGACTTGTTAGCTTACTGCATCATATTTACCTGTTTCGAGGATATATCTCTACATTTCTTCATCCCTCTTGGCCAAGCATAAGATTTATACTTATGTGTTGTTAGAGGCTTCCCCAACCTAGATGGGGAGTAAATATTTTATGAGAGAGTCTCGACTTCATTAGCAACTTTGGATTTTTTTCACTCGAACGGCTTCCTCTCCACTTTGGCAGGTATAAGTTTCACCTCTGTTTTTTACCAATAGAGGGTCATAGAATTTAAAGTTTCATTCTCTTAATGTTAGGAACCCATGTTCCCTTGTATGATGCAATTCAAGGATTATGGACATCAGGACTCTAGTCATGTTAGGCGGACTACCTTTACAACCAGGTAGATTTATTGTCCTAAAAGCTTGAGATGGCTGATCCATGTATCATGACCTGGCTATCTCTAGCTGATTAGGATTTCTCTACCCTTTCTTTGCTTACCCACATTAAGTTTTTTATTTTCACTCCTTTGACAATTTGTTGATATTTTATTGTAGATCCTGATTGCAGACATGCCACTGCCTGTTTGGGATACAATGATTAATCCTCTGCTCTCATGGTCCAGTTAGGCCTGAATGCATAATGCAAATCCTACTAGAAGACCCAGTTTTCATAGGCCTTTTTTGGCATCAATTTTTGATGTCTTTTGTCTATGATGTTTTTTTTTGTTCTACGTAACTATATCCCAGTGATACATATTCTCTTGTTACGCAAACCATCAACAAAAATACTTCGCACGTGAAAGAGGCTTAAATTGGCATATTTGTTGGTGAATTTGTCCAGAATCATATGACGAAATAAGCCACGCGAGTATGTTCAAAAAGTTAATTTTTCCTAGGAAGTAAACCCAAAATACTTGGTTTCCATGCTTGAGCAGGCAACATGTGAATCAGGCTCTCTACTGCTCGCAACACCTCCCCGCCGGCGATGCTCACTTCTGGCTCGCATCCACCTCAGCCGACGTCCTCCCTTCCTCCACACACCAATAATAATTTGTCTTCCAAAACTTAAGCACGTGATGCCTTAGCAGCATCCTTCCCCTTCTCGTGCTCACTTCCTTCCTGGTGAGGTCCCCACCGGTGAGCCTCCTTTAGCGATCAGATTTCTCCATAGAAACTGCGTCTCTCTCCCTCGGCAAAGCATCTCACAACCTTCCCTAAATCTTGTAAAAGTAGAGGTCCTTTCTCCCTCTTGGTCTGAACTTCCCTCACTGCTCTTCTTTGCCTGCGAACTTCAGCTCAACAAAAAATTTACCAGGAAAGCCCTCCTACGGCGACCCGAAACTTAACTCTTCTCTACTACGACATTGCTTCTACTTAAAATCACAAAGGTAGATTGAGGAAGGAAGTTAAGATCTATTGTCACAATCAGTAAAGGTCAGATCTATGAAATCAACAACTTTATTTTGTCCAAATTAATCGTTCAACAAGATTTTGGTCAAATCTAGAATAACAGGTGTAGATCTTTTAGGATGTGTAAACAACTGTGGAACGTATGTGATTCCTCTAATATGCAAAAATTTGGTTATATAAAAGTGAGCTCTTTGCATCGAATCCTAACGCAAAATCTTCGTGGTACCTTGCAAGGTAGATTTGGTCATGCCTCGATCTGAACATCCCCTCTCATGAATGTATGTACCGATCGTGTTCTTCATATGTGATGATCTTTTATTACGGGTATTTGTATTCCTTTCAGCCTCACTCGTTTATTTGCTTTGTTGTTTGATCCATGTAGCACAAGTCCAAAAAACATGTCATCAACCACCGCATCGGTGAGATTCCTTAATATCTTGCATTTTTTTTCTAAAGTCCTCTTGGTCTTGATGTTAGAGGGGTTAGTTTAGGATTTTTGTGTGCTAGAGGAAATCTTCATAGGTTAGGTGCTTTATGATTTCTCCTACGAATCAAAGAGTGAAACCTACCCTTTTCTTTTTAGCCCAAAATATAAAAGCCAGGATTGCAACAATCTCGTAGTTGCTTCAGTGGTTTCACTCTTATGATGCAAAGAATGAAACCCACTCCTTGGGTCTATAGAATGGAAGGTCTCATGATCTTGATGTTCCCTAAAACGTGAAAGTTTTCTCCAATGAAAATCTTTCACGGTAGATAAATGAAGGTGGGTTGCCCGTCACCCAACGTGATGAGTGGTTGGTACACCTCATTACCATCCTACCGTAAGATCTAGTGAGGTAGCTAGGATGAGTCCAATTCATCATCAAACTTTATTCAGTCTTACTTTATGCATGTATTTTCATTCATATGGCTTGCCTTGCATGATTTTTCAAAGTTGCATAAAAAATATATATTTTTTGCATGCATCGACAGGTCACACATCATGCCTGGTTCGATCGTCTATTTGCGTTGACTCGATTGACCAATCTCCACCGAACCGATTGACTTGATCAACACTTTTTGTCAGTTCGACCGATCAAACACCCCACAAGTCTGATCGGTTCACCCGACCATTTCTGTCGACTCGATTAATTAGCCTCCACTTGCTTGATCGTATGTCAAATCAACTTAAATGTCATGTGATTGTATCTTTATTTCATATTGCTTGCATGAACACATTCATTTATGCACCCCTTGGTGCACTTGTGAGCATATGCCCCCGTATGCTCGTGGTGGGTATTTCTACTCTAACTGGGCACAACATTTTATGCCCTGTGTTGTCATGCGCCATGCCCTCACCTGTTGGCACTTGCACTTGGGCACCTTTGAATATTTTCTTGCATAGCATGTTGTATATTCGCATTTCATATTTTCTTGGTTTGCACTCGATTCACTGCTCTTGAACACTTCATCCTCCGACACTCTTGTGTCCTCCTTGGGGACGGCTTGCACACCAAACCTACCCTTTATGTGCTTCTCCCCTAACCAGAATTGCATAACTTCACCTCCTATGATATCACCTCGGTCTGTCATAGGTACTTTCTATTTCTTCACTCCTCGAACACTCACTCCAGAGTCATTGCCTCCTCAACACACACACCATTGAGTCACTGCTCCTTGTGCACTCACCCTTCTGAGACACCACTCCTTGCACACTCACCGTTTTGAGTCACTGCTTCTCACACACTCTTTCACATCATACTAAACCGCTTTAGACTATCCTGGGCATCTTTTCAGGTACATAACTCTCATCGATCTCGGGTCAGTCTCCTCAGCCTCTGAACCTGTCTAACACATGATTAATGTTGACCACTTTCCTCGTGATAGTACCTCACATTGTCACAAATACATTCCTTGCATGAGGCATGTGTTTTCTTGTGTGGTGCACCATACCTTGCATATGTTTGTCATTTGCATGTGTGTTTGGTCGCTATTGGGGCAAAGAAACGACCAACCATAATATCGTTTGTGTTGTGTGCCCTACATGTGTATCTTTGCACTTTCAGCGTATTCGTCACTAATAAATGCCACCGTATACTTGTGGTGAATATTTTCTATCTCATGGTCCTTCCTACTCTGATCGAGTGGTCACATCACACTGAATCACTTTGCATCTGCATGTGCATTCTCGATTGTGTCGAAGATGAAGCTGGCTCGTTAGCTTAGTGGCTCTGCACTGGTCATAATTCATTAACACGTATTGGTTACGAGAATTTTCGGTGTGCAATACTAGCTAACGCTCCATGACTAGCACACATATGTTGTGCTAGGGTTCCAAGGGTCTAATTGGTGCAACTAGGCTTTTACTTTCTTAGAACATATTTTAAAGTATACAAATTTATATTTTTATTACTTATATGCATCATGTTTTCAAAATCTAATTTGAAATTAGTTGTATCCTTAGCTTGGATCGTACATAAGGTCAGCCTTTTAAAGCTTAAGTTTTCATAAAACTTGCATCTAGTGTCACTCTTTAGAATCCTTGGATCCTTATGATAGGCTCTAGGATGGTGACCCCATCAAACATAGATCAGCCATTTTGCCTAACCCTGTACTCACTTAGATGTTGTGATAGGACACTAAACTAGATGGTATGTTAGGCTAGCTCTAGAATGCTAGGAAGTCCTTTTCAATATCCTAGCTATACTTCTCTCCTGGTTTGGTTGCCCTAGTTAGACATCACTTCTATGTTGCTTTGTGTGTTTTTATGTGTGTGAGACTGTGCTCTAGTATATTAGGGGCAGTCTTCTTATAGAGAGCCATGCTTAAAAGACACACACACGTGTAATAGGGAGGAGAAAGTAATGATTTGAATGATTGACTCTTTTCTGCAGGTGCTGCTAAGCCCCTCTCGCTAGACATGACTCATATGTGTTTCTTGTAGATAACTCGCTAACCTTGTTTTTCATACAGGTTGAGACTTTTTTTTTACTTTACTTATGTACTTTTTAGAGTCCTTATGAGAGCTTTACATTAGAAATAAAGTATGCACACAAATTTCGAGGTGAAAGATGGGCATAACCACATGACGGAGACCAGAAGCTGTTCGCTCGTATCTCGTACATTGTTTTTAAGTTCCATCGATATATATATAATTAGGACCAGGTATATACTTATGCGGTGCGTGGCCTCCTTTTTCTATTTTCGGGATATTTTGCCGACCCAGCGACACACAAACTTTTATTATTTTGTATTTAGCTTGCTTTACTTTAATGCTCCTTACATGTGATTGCCAATTCCGCCCTTTTTATATTGTTGATTTGTCTAGAATCGTGCAAATCACATAGGATCATTTATGACCTAAATTTATAAAAAATTTTCTCCAAAAGCCTAATAAGACTTTAAGTCAAATTAAAATTTAAGATTAAAACATTCAGGATTTTAAAAATATGCATTTTACTTTTTTGCATGGCCTTCTGGCTAGACTTTAAATGGTTTGTATGCATGACCTTCAGTGCAGTCATAATTAATAGCCTTCATGCTTATCGATAGATAACTTCATCATTCTATATGTCTCAAGGAGAGGTCCTTATGTTTTTCCAACCCGACTGGCAAAGCATAAATTTTTACTTAGGAGGCTGTCTAGTATAACAAGGGTATTAGAGGCATCCTCAATTCGGAGGGGGTATAAGTCCTTTGTGCGGAGAGTTTTCAGCATTGTAGTTGAACATCTTTTATCTTCTTTCCAGTGGCATCCTTGCCACTTTGGCAGGTACTAGTACCATCTAACCCAACCCACAATAACGCAGTAATTTTTACTTCCAAAAGATGGCAAAAAACTTGACCCAATTTTTAAAATAGTGGCTAGTGTATAAAATCAAAATGTTGTAAAATTTTAGAAAATATTTTACCCACTAGGGGTACTACACAAGTATATGTATCGTTTCAAGTAATATAGGGTTTTCTTTTATAACCCCAATATCGATCCCACAGAGAAGAGAGGTAAGCAATCCTTTAGGCTAATTCCAGTCTATTTCTATAAGGCCTAAATTTGGAATTTTGATTAAAAAGTTTTTTTTAATAACTAATCCTAAATAAAGTTCTTAAATAAAAAGATAACTTATGGATAAATTGGTTTGGAGAATTTTGAGATGTTAAAGACTACATTTCTCTTGCAATTACATAGAAAATGTGTGGGAAAGAAATGCTTAGAATTTTATGTAGTAGTGCCAAATAGAAGCAATCCTATTCTTTACCCTTTGGTCAAGGTGTAAAGAACATTGGCTAATCTATAGATCGGTTCAGGATGTTTTTATTAGTAAAATGGGTTAATCTATGCTCACACTACTAGATGTCCAAGGGTGGCTATGGTCGGTCCTACCAGTGACCCGTTCCCTTTTTATAGACCAAATTATTAGAATTTAGTCTGTCACTCTAAAAACTAATCAATTCTGCGCCCAATAAATAATATCTTCCTATTTATTTGCACTTCACCTTGAATAACCTGCATAAAGCCTTCGATTACCCAAGGATTGATGTGATATCTACTAGTTAAGAACTCATCTATGGTTAGGTCTCAAAATTCTTCAACAGGTTTTAACAATACTAGTGATCAATTTGTAAAGTAAATGAAGATCATGTATGAATATCATCGCCATAATTTAATAAGAGAATATCTAAGCAAATCTTAATTCTTAAACATGCATCTATTTCATTACAAAATAAAAGTAAATGAAAATAATGTCATAAGAAGTAAAAGCCTTGAAAGAATTGTGTAATAAAATAAGTGCCAACAAGAAACTTATTTCATTGGTATTCTATTATATTTATGCAACTATCTGTCACCTAGAAGCATTTAATAGATAATTCCATCATAAAAATAATTTTCCTACACATGCCACTACTTCATATTAAAAGAAAGAGTAAATAAAATCACTTACAAAGCATGGATAAATTACGATAGAAAACTGGGTTTAAAATAAATAAAATCTACTAGAAAGTATTTACAACAATTACAAGAGAATGAAGAACACAATACTTAGCTTTTTCCCTCTGAAGGAAAGAAGAAGATCTCCACCAAAGTCTCCCACCGATCCATGCGCTGCTCGTACATCCCATACATAAATATCTCAAAATCCCTCACCAATCTCTCCATAAGATGTAGAAATCTACATCTTCATGATTCTAAAATGACTAAAATGACTTGGGGGGAAGAAAGTGAGGGGGGAGAGAGAGAGAGACAAGAGAGAGAGAGAGGGAAGAGAGAGAGAGAGAGGCAAGAGAGAGAGAGAGAGAGGTAAGAGAGGCCCAAAGAAGAGACACCCCCTTGCTGTAGAATTGGTCCCTATTTATAGAGCTTTGAAAATGACTAAGGGTTGCTTTAGGCACCTCTTCAAAATTCGGTCTAGATACATTGAATCTTCTAGAAACAATTCTAGCGCCTAGGCGCTAGACTCCGTGCCCAAAACAGTCACACCCCTTCACTTTGGTTCGCACCTCTTCGTAATTTAAACCGCTCAAATGTGTCTAGATTCATTGTATCACATGTCTTATATATTAGGAATAACTTCCAGTCTTCTAGAAGGTATTGAAACTACTTAACACCGTCAAAATAACTCCCAAAGTCGTCAAAAATCCGTCCAATAACCGTTTCTGGATGATTCTGGCGCCTAGGCGCCGCTTTCTCATCGTCACTAGCGCCTCGGCGCCGGGTTTGGCGCCTAGGCGCCACCCTGTGCGCAGCTCCACTGTTTTGCTACGTTTGGCTCCGTTTCAACTTCGTTTTGACCCATTTCAGTTGCGTTGCGTTCCTAACATCTTCACCTACAAGATAGATATAAAAACAACCTTTCTCAAAAATATAATTTCATTCAAAAACATGTGAGAAATATAAAATATATTAAGCATAGAAAGACATATTGATATGTGCCAAGTCAAAATTTTCTTCCTTGCTCATTTTGGCTCAAAATTTTATAGTTTTTGCTTCATTTTCTCTAAAATCATATTTTTATACTTGAAAACAAAAATATGCAAAATACATTCCTTTAAAATGTAATATCTTTAAAAATGTGCATAAAGTTAGCATTAAATCTACACTAAATATATGTAATTTTAAAGTGGATCACCATCTCTTATCTTCTTACTTATATAAGGTCATAGGATTAGAGTTTTCTTGTCTTAACCTTAGGGCTACCAAGATCCCCTTAGACTACGCTTTTATCCATTGATTGTTGATAGGGGGTCTCCAATTGTGTTGAGTCAATACCTTCACAACCAGGTAAATTTAGGGTCATAAAAGTTTGCGATGAAGGATCTATGGTATCCTGACTCGGTTATCACTAACTGATTAGGATCACTCTAACCTTCCTTTGTTACCTCTTTTGATTATTGTTGCTCATTTTGACACTTTTTTGATGTTGTCTTTTAGGCCCTGATTATGGATATACCACCGACCATTTGGGATACGGTGATTCACCCTCTGCCTTTATGGTCCGGGTTAACTTTAGAAGCATAGTGTAGACCCTATGAGTCCACCAAGTTACTATACGAGCCTTGTGTGCTGATGAGTTGCTATCCATTTGGGATGTAAGAGACTCACTCTACATCATGCGCGAGAGCTTTGAAAGTCATGAGATGTTCCTATGATGTAATCCTCTTTTTTGACACTGTAGTAGTCATCATTTTAATGTAAATAGAATCTCTTTGTCGAGAATATTTTTGGGCACCCCCTAAGATGTAATTAACTAAAGAGATACGTCCCTTTGAGAGTTACTTTTGACCCCATAACAAGCACACACACTTGAATTACTCGTTATAGGTTGCTTTCGTAAGGTACTCTTCACGGATATGTTTTCATCTCTTTGCCACCATTGTCTTATTTTGCATTCTCAGAAAAATTCGATGCCTCTTCAATTATTTTGCATCTCTTTGCACTTATGTTTTATTTCCCATTCGCAACATGATATTTTGCAAGGTTTTGGATGCTTGTGAGTTTTGTAGGTATAATTTCTCGATCACCTTTAAAATTTGCTATTCTCATAATTGTAATCATTGATAATGTAATTATAAACTTTTGCTCTATAAAGTGCAACATGTGTGGAAGATGTTGGTCACAATCAATCATCTTCCTTCAGTAACACTGTGTTCAATACCCAAGAAATGGTAAGCAAATCTTTGTCACTGTCATAAATCACCATATCCTCATCTAAATTGTCCAAAACATCCCGTGCTTTAATTTTTTAAGTGTTAATTTGACCAAGGTTATCAAATGTTGATTGCCATAGTCAATGGCAATGAGCAGAAACATTTGCCATTTGAAATAATTCTACTTAGGTTTGAAAGATGAGTAATTGCTTATTTTTTTCGTTGTTGAAATTTGTTTTTATTGTTTAGGACTCTACTTCAATTTTGCTGCCCTAAATATCCCCAAAATAAAATTGGGTTTCTAGTCGCTCAAATTGAACTTGGCTCATGCCAGCGTATGTGAGGGACCTTTATCACCATTAAGACAATACATTTTCTCAACTATCATGAATATTTTAGCATTTAACCCCTTTATTATTTCATTTAATTTTTTATTTTTTTTATGTTTTTGATTGATTTGAAATATATTAAAACACATATGGATATAAAAATTTGAATTTTTTTATTTTTGATCTTGGTTGTTTATCCGTTATTTAATTTTTTTTAAATAAAAATATTATAATATAGCATATGAATATGTAAAATAATATATTTCATTTAATATATTAGAAATCTTATAAAAATTTATGCTTTTTTTGTTAATACTTTACTATTAGGATTTAATCATATAAGTGTTTAACAATATATACTATTTTAAATATCAAATTTTAAATCCTGTAATAAAATATTATATAATATATAATATTTTATTCTTATTTTAAATATTAAAGTGATTGAAACTTAAAATAGGACTTCTTATTAAGTGATTTAATTTAAATTTCTTGTCTCAAAAGTTGCCACTCATGAAAAAAAAAAAATCTATTTTCAATAGTTTACAAAAAAACTCAAAATTTGCCATCTTCTTAATCTTAAAAAAGTGTTCAGCAAAATCTTAATAAACTGAACAAATATTGTATCAGGACACCTGATGTGCGGACATGAATGACGGGCGACACGTGGAAAATGGGCCCGCCACCATACACTGCGATTGGTTGGTGTATGGAGTGGTGGGGCCCACTATCCACATGGCGCCCCGCCATTCGCGTCCGCATGCATCAGGTGTCCTGATGCAATATTTTTTCTAATAAACTACACATACGACATTATCAAACATATTTTACTACTACCCTTCAACTATATATATATATATATATTACTAAATTTTCAATTTATTTTCCTAAATCTATAAAAATAAACATAAATATTATCATATGACCTTATTAATTGCATTACTCTAGATAAAAAGCCAAAAGAAAAGTGAAATTTACAGTCATTGCTAATGTATTTACATATACATCCAACACTTAAGATTTGATATTTACCCTTATAACATCTTGAAGTCATAAAATTGTGTTTGAGATGACATTCAATTTTTAAAAAGATAGTAACTATTATATTTCTTACTGATTTTAAAACTTTTAAGCGGTATGCATTAAAGTTTCACTAGAATTTATTCTATTAGATTTCACACTTAAATTCACGAGAATTGTGACTTATGCATGTAAATGCCCCAATAAAATCCTGCCACATAAATGAAAATTTTTTCTATCAGGACATTAGACGTAAATTTTACATTCGTAGTCCAGTTAGCACGTGCCACGTGACATGTGACTCAACTTTTCTAAATAATCTACCCAATCAGTATATTACAATAAGATCACTTACTACATGAAAAATATTTACTAAATTCCAGACACAAATTTATGGAATAAGCACTCACAGAAACAATCCATTGATCCTGCCCACAAATTCTAAGAAGTTGCGGCCGCCGAATAATGCTTTTAATCGCGTAAAACTGCTGACAAAAACTCAAAGCAGACGCACAAAAGTTTCCAGCATATTCCAAGTTGTGTTTCCTTGACCAGAGTCTTCCACGCGTCAGTTGACATATTTAACACCCGGCCCTTCACGGCCAGCTTTCCCAAACAAACAGAAGATATCTGGATGCTTCCTTTGTTATTACCACCCATTATCTATACCTCTCCTTCCAATTTATACAGTCCGAACACTCACTCTAACACGTTATTCATACCTAACCCATTTCCTAATCCAAGATCATTCCCTATGTATATATATATGTATCATTACTTGTGGTGAGCCAAGGCGATAGACGAAGATAATTAATTATCGCAGCTACCTCTTCCAGTTTCATAACTACATATAAAACATGAAGAAAATTGGAAGTAATTTTGCTGGGAAATTGGAAGATGTGTTCCGCTGCTTCGATGAGGACGGTGACGGTAAGATATCGCCTGCAGAGCTACGTTCCTGCATGAGAATAATCGGTGATGAGATGACTTGGGACGAAGCTGAAGCTTTGGTCTTGTCATTGGATTCGGATGGTGATGGGTTGCTGTCAGTGGAGGAGTTCTTCAAGTTGTTAGAAGTTGAAGGAGGTGAAGAGGAGGAGAAGGAGCTGAGGGAAGCATTCGCGATGTATGAGATGGATGGACAAGGATGCATCACTCCGAAGAGCCTGAAGCGAATGCTGAGCAGGCTAGGTGCCTCGAGAGATATCAATACTTGTGAGGTTATGATTCAAAGGTTCGACATTAATGGTGATGGAGTGCTTTGTTTTGAGGAGTTCAAGGTCATGATGGCGGCCTAAGAATTTGGGACTTAAACTTTGCTTGTGGTTGCTTTATAAATTCTGGCATTGATTTTATCTTGGGTGTATTTTATTTATTGTTTTTCTTTTATATATGACTGTACTCTATACATTTTGCATGGAATGGAATTGTTTATTTGAATGTTTTTTTATTTCGTACAACTTAATTATTTTGAAGAGGAACTTCTACAACAATCATGTTATACACTCGATTTTGTCGAGTTTCAGGCATCTTCACTTTTTAGATAATAAAATAATATTTTATATATTTGACAAATGTCAAATTTTAATTAAAGTCTGGACTTAAGTCTGGACTCTAGGTCCGGACTCCGGACGTAATATTTTCTCTATTCAAATCCAATATTTTTTCAAAAAATTAAGGCCTTTGTACAGTGAGAAATAACTTGTTTTAGTTGAGTACTTTTATTATTTATAAGTGTTAGAAATAAATTTGTTGGGTTAAAAAAGAATTTATTTTAAATAATTAAGCTTGTTGAAAAATTAATATGTTAAAAAATCAATGTTTGGTAAATGTCGTCATGGCTAAAACGTGTGATGCATGTGTGCGTGGAAGATATTATAGGTGAATAATGAGGGTTGAAATTAGTTTCGCTGGTGAATAATGTGTGGTGTTGATTACTTTAAATTTGTATAAATATACCATATTTTTATGAGTTATGAATCAAGTCTAAAAAAAAATGTGAGCTTTAGAATATAATTTGTGTGAGTTTGAAGATATATTTTGAAATTTCGAATTTATCATTGCATATAATTAGCTAATTATTAGTCAGATTTTGCGTTAGAAATTTTTAGATGCAAATTTTAGCATCGTATTTGCGTCCATCTAGCGTCATTAAGAGTTAGGGACGTTTAGTGTGTCGAATAAATTTGATGCATAATTTTAGCGATGACTTCAGCTTCATCTATAGATTATCACAAATAATTTGTCAACTTTAGCGTTAGAACGTTGTTAAAATAAGGTTCCACTTAAAAGCGTCGAACTATCCAATGTTAATTCTACTGTTAATTTATCAGCGCTAGAGTAGTTCGACACAAATCTGATGCACATCCCCTAAAATTCTAATCCCACACCCCATGACCTCATTTATGCCCTCTTCCCCGTTTGAAGGTATCTTCGACGATACTCTTCGAAGCGTCAGCGATATTTCTCTGGCAAAATTGGTCTTCGGCACCTCCTCGTCCACTTGAAGTTTAAGGTAAACTTCTCCTCTCATTTTTTGATTTTATCATTCATTTTTTTCCTAGAGATTGCTTAGGAGTGAAAGTTTACATATCTCGAGCTACTGTTCAAAGTGATGGTGATATGGATTTGAATGTAATTAGTAGAATTTAAGTTTGATGGCTGAAATGGAGGAATGCATCAGATCTATTGAGTGTGATAGAAAAATACTATTAGAATTACAAGAAAATTATATAAGATGGTGGTGATACCTGCAATGCTTTATTGTGTAGAATGTTGGCCTACAAATAAGAAGTCTAAAACTAAGTTAAGTGTTATTGAGGTGAAAATGCTTCGGTGGATGAGTGCCTTTACACTTAGAAACTAAATGCAATGCAACTATATCCATGAAAGGGTTGGTGTTGCTTCCGTGGTAAACACGATTAGAGAGAGTCGTCTTAGAGGGTCTGATCACATTAAATGTCCACCATCTAAATATGACTTCTTTGGGAGACTAGATGTTTAAGATTCGAACTACGTTAAGAATGATAGAGGTATACCAAAAAAGATTTTGACATATTGTATACAATGATCTTAAAATTAAATGAGAATATGACAATGAAATAAAAAAACAAGGAAACAAAACTAAATTTTCATGCTTAGTTTATATATCAAACTCAAAAAAAATATTTGTGTTTGACTCGCTTGCTTAACAAATGAATTGAACATAAGCTACCTAATGAGTTGAACACGAGGTGTTTGCAAATGACCAACTTTTTTTTGATAGCCCTAGTATGAACCACAACGAGGGAGGTATAACATAGATCAATAAGAAGGCTACTTGTGCAATAAAAAAGAGCAATAAAACAACAAAGAGCCAACCTAACTATAAAGGAATAAACATGGGTAACAGATATACCAATTCATATAACCAAACCAAGCACATGAGAGATAAGCCAGTGATGATTCATATGTATAAATCAAAGTTTAGGGGTTGAATGTGTAATAAATAAGAATTGTATCATTTGATTTTAAATTTAAAGTTTAAGTATTACATATGTAATGCATAAGAATTGTGTATGGTTTGTATGTCAACATTGAAGATTTTGGTGTTAGATATCTAATGCATACGAAATGTACATACATTTCGTATGCATTAGATATCTAAATGTATTAATCTATAAATTTATATATATGTTGCAGATGGATAATGGAAATTGGATATCATGGATATATAGTAGATCTTATCAGAAAGAAAAGGGCTGACTGATGAGTTTTTGAATGATGTCGAGGAATTTGTATAAGCGGAATCACACCTATTCATTTATCTTTCAGAAGGTAAGTTTTTATGACTTAGAATGAAGCATAAAATCAAGTGTACCTATCACCCCAAGAAGTCAAGTTGGATTTATATCACAGGAGATTTAAACTAAATTATTGGTATTGAACTACACATGTTGAGTATGAACTAGACGTTCAGTACATCATGGTGTCTGATGCATAAAAAATATATACTGTTTTTACTATATAATTTTACCCATTTTTGGTGATATTGCACTTTAAAGAGAGGTAGTTTTCATGGTTTGTTACATGTATGATGATTTTAGGTGATTAGAGCGAAAATAAGCAAAAAGGAGCGAATTCAGATCAAAAAGGAGCAAAAAGGAGAAAAACAGATTCTGGCACCGCCGGCGCCATTTTCCTGAGAGCCCCAAAATTTATTCGGGCGATAGAGCGCCGCCGGCGCCCTATCGGGCGCCACCGGGGTCCAATGGCGGTGCAATTCAAATTTGAAGAGTTTTGGTAACTTTTTGAAGGGATGCTTAAGGAAACTCTTGAGAATTCATTTCTAACTTATAAGTAACTATTTTTGGACAAAAATGGAGTGGTTTTTAGTGTGTGTTCTGGAGTTCTAGAGTGGTTTGTAGAGTGGTTCTAGAGAGGGAGAGTGTGTGTTGAGTGTTAGGGTTTAGAAGAGTGAGTGTAGAAGTGAGAATTTGAGAGGGATTCTTCTTTTAGGAGTGAAGGAGAAGGAGTAAAGTGAGTGATTGCTTCTTCCTTTCCATTCTAAAGAGGGAATTGAGTGTTGCAAAGAAGATAAAAAAGGATTCAAAAGAACTTCAAGGGATTTGCATTGGGGAATAGAAAGAGATAAGTTGTATTTCCTTTTGTGGTTTGTATGACTTTTTTTTATATATAAAATTCATGTTTTATTGTGTCTTCTCCATGAATTCCAAGTAGTCTCCTTTATCTTTCTTCTTGCATAGAGATGTGATGATGTGGATTTGAAGTACTTTTAAAGTATTGAAGAAATTGTGATGGTTTTTCATTTCAAACATAATTTACTTTTCAATCGCCAATTGAATTATTAAAATATGTTGTTGAACATTAACTCTGAAAGGATTTAGTGTCCTACAACAATAATGAAGAATACATTCAATGTCCATGGATGAATTGCGTAGTTCATGGGAATTGAGTGCAAATAAATAGGGAAATGTGTTTTGATGAACTTCAAATTGGAGGTTTCAGGGTGGCAGGTGGAGATCCCCAATTTAGTCCTAAGATTAGTAACTAAACTCGAATGTTAGCCTTCAGGTGAAGGGTAAATGGGAGCTCCATAGTGAGAGCTGATATCCTCACAGCCTAGCCTTAGATTTAGTGACTAAACTTAGGGTATATCAATGTTCTTTTCATACTTGGAAGAGTGGGTACTCCTTTGAGGGTAAAGAAACATTTATGCTCCTATTTGGCACAATAAAATAAAAAATCATTCTACATCATTCACACATCATATACTCGTTGCAAGAGGAAAGATACTTTTCATATATATCAAAACCTGTCAAATATCAAGCTTAGTGTGCGTGTTAGTTAATTCAGTTTTAAAGATATTAGAAGTAATTCTAGTTTACTTAACTGTTACTATTTTCTGCACCTTATTAGTAGAAGTAAACATTAAACTTTAATTGCAAATTGAGTATTGGATTTCAGTACTACGTTATCTATTGTAAGAATCGTACTTTCCATGTGGGATCGATAACCAGGACTCCATCAGAGCCCTGTATTACTTGATATGATAAATATACTTGCGTTGAATGTTTGGACTTTATAAAATCATTATTAAATATATAAATTTGAGTTCATACGTTCTTGTAATATATAAATTCCCACTATCAAGTTTTTGGCACCGTTGCCAGGGAAGGTATTAACGATATCTATTGATAATATAGTAACTAAAAACCTTTACTTTGTAGTGTGTAATTGTGTGTTTGTTTATTTTTTATTGTATTTGTGTGATTTTATATGCGTAGTAGTGGATCTATAGGTTTAGTACCGTATGATTCAGAGTTAGAGCGTACTATTAGAAAAATTAGAAAAAAAAACTGAAAATCCTTGCGAAATGGCGAATAATTAAGATAATCAGAGAAATGATATTAAAAATTTGCCAAGACCTTTAAGAGATTATGCTAACCCAATAGCAGATGAAATTTATGTGACTATTTAAAATCCTGATGTTGCTGCTAATTCATTTAAACTTAAACCTGCTATTATCCAAATGGTACAAAATAATCAATTTGGAGGAACACCTAATGAGGATCCAAATTTACATCTCACTAGTTTTCTAGAACTGTGTGCTACTTTTAAATATGACGGAGTGTCGAATGATGCTGTCAGACTTAAATTTTTTTCTTTTTCGTTAAGGGATAAAGCTAAGGCGTGGTTAAATTCTTTAGCACCTGGATCTAATAGAACTTGGGGAGAACTTTCTCAAAAGTTTCTATTAAAATATTTCCCTCCATCGAAGACTGTTAAGCTAAGAAATGATATCACATCTTTTGGTCAGTTTGAAGGGGAATCAATATATGAAGCTTGGGAAAGATTTAAAGATCTTCTTATGAAGTGCCCACATCATGCGTACCAGATTGGTTAATAATTCAAACATTTTACAATAGATTAGTAGGATCATTGAGATCTATTATAGATGCTGCTGCTGGTAGATCTTTAATGTCAAAACCTTTTGATGAAGCATACGCATTAATAGAAGAATTGACTACTAATAATTTTCAATGGCCCTCTTAATGGGTAAATCCTAAGAGAGTAGTTAGTGTTCATGATTCAGATATGATGATTATTGACCCACTTTTAATATGTATGCAATTTATGTTTATAGCAACGACACCAAAAACTTGATCCCGCTTTAAATATAGATATATGATTTAATGTATAATGTGGATTCTACACAAGTATACGTATCGTATCAAGTAATACGGGGCTCTAGTGGAGTCTCGGTTATTGATCCCACGGGAAGTTTTTAACAATTTGTTATCGGCTAAATTAAAAGGAATTACTTACTAATATAGTAAACGGAAACTAAAAGTAACTATCGCAAACTAAAGTAAACTAATGCTTGAAATAAGTTGATTTAAATAATTCAGAAAAAGTATCATTCTCCTTATTTTTAGAAAATTAAGTGAATGATGAATTTAAATAGAATTTTTAAATTGTATTGTGACAAATAGGAGCATTCCTATTCTTTACCCTTTGGTCCAGGTGCAAAGAACATTGACTAATCCTATGTTTGATTACTGAATCTGCGGTCAGTTCGGGAGGATACTTGTTGCCACTTCGAGCTCCCATGTTCCCCTCACCCGAGGGCTAACATCTACACTTCGACTCTCAAATAGTAGGACCGAATTGAATATTTTAGTACGTCACACTAAAATGTCCAATTCTACGTCCGATAATTAATGTTTCCCTATTTATTTGCACCCGCCTTCCAAGGCTTTTGATTTCCCTGAATATTGGATGTAATTTTTACTATATTTGATAATTCAACATATTTTAACAACTCAATTGACCAGATTGAAAGTAAATTAAGTTTTAAGTAAAAATTATCACAATTTATTTTAATATATTAGGTGCGTCTATTTAATTTTATCAATCCGCATAATTTTCATAAACAAGGAGAAAGACTAAGAAAACTACTCAGAATGCATGGAAATAAAACAAAGCATGGATTTCATTTAAAGTTAACAACAATAAACAAAGATACTTATCTTAATTTCCTTCCCAATCAGACTCCTTGAAGTTCCTTTAATTTTTCCTTCTAGTACAGCAAACTTCTAAATATCACTCAAATAAACTAAAGAAACTCACTAAACACACTCAGACTTACTAAAATAGACACATAAAAGACTCTAGAGAAACTTTTTGAAGACTCAAAAGACACACTCAGACTTACTAAAATAGACACATAAAAGACTCTAGAGAAACTTTTTGAAGACTCAAAAGACACACTAAGACACTATAATTCGGCCTCTATTTATAGAGTTAAGCAAGGGTCCAAGGGGTGCTTAAACACCTCTTTAAAAAGTGTCCAGGTTCAATGTATTTGCATTTTGAACTGGCTCGCCGTCGGCGGGAAACGACCTCGCTGTCAACGGGGTTTTTAGAAGGTCTTCAAACCGCTATCTCGCTGTCAGCGGGCTCGGGCTCGCTGCGGAGAGGTAGTTATAATTCCTTCAGAAATTCTCTTCACGATCTCGCCGTCAGCGGCCTCGATCTCGCCGTCGGCGAAGTAGTTATATTCTCTTGAATTTCCTCCTTTTTGATCCAAATTCGCTCCATTTCATGCTTTTTGCTTCCATCACTTATAAATCTTCATTCCTGCAATAAAATAAAGAAAATACCTTTCTTTAAAGTGCAATTTTTATCAAAAATAGATATGAATTTCTTAATAAATTTTTTTGTGATCAAAATCCCCCAAACTTAATTATTACTTATCCTCAAGTAATTTTTATGCTAAATAAAAATAATGATTTCTAAAATAGAATTTTTCAATTCAGATAATACGAATTAAATTTAAATAATATTATAATAAAGTAAAATATAAATATTTCGAGTGATTAAATTAACTTTATAGATATAAGATTATTTAGTTATCAGGTCTAAGATTTCTAGCTTTTTATTTATTTCAAGAATGACTATATTTAAAATAGTAAATTACTTTAGATATTTAGATGATAGGAAGTTCAAGAAAACACTATTTAGTAAAGTACCAATCCATAAATATAAGTTTAGAAATATAATTAAGTTTTACTCTTTAGGTTGATTCCATTGAAGCCAATTTTTGATGAGGCATCTCCTCAAGCTTCTCCTCACTTATATTTTTCTTTTCTTTTCTTTCTTCTTTTCTTTTCTTTTCTTTTCTCTTTTTTTTCTTTTTCAAGTGAGGATTACTGTATATGGATAGCCTATTAATAATTTTGAACTTCAATTTCTCTTCCTAAATTTGAAACTTAAAATATTTCTTTGCTTATATATATTTCATAGCCTTTACTTCATTGAGTTTCTTTCCTTTCTTTTTCACTTAAATACTTAAGAATTTTCAATTTTTAGAATATAGTTTCCCTTACTTTAAATAGTTTACTATATTTTTATTCATTTTAACCAAATATCTTATTCCATTAATTAATTGAATTACTAGAAATATTTTCTTTAACTTTATATAATAATTAAATATTGTAACTCATGTTTATTGAATTGAAAAACTAATATAGAAAATCATTTAATAATAATTTTTGAAAGTAGAAATTGAGAACAATTTTAATAATTAAATTCGTATTTTTACCCTCCCCCAAACTTAAATTTTTTTATCTATACTTATATAGTGAAAAAGGGAAAGTATATAATAAAATTCATCATACCTTTGAGCTTTAGGTATTTCTTTTCTTTGAAATTTTTTGTAGGCTTTTTCATTACTTAAAGAACCTGTACTGTTAGTATTCTTCCACATATAATATTTAAAAGAAAGTGCAGGGATGGAAATTTTAAAATAAGTATTAAACATAACAATTGAAAACTTAATCTATTACTACATATACATTTAACTAATCTATTTTAAAACATATTAAAACATCGTAAACAATGTTTAACATTTATAACTTATAAAAACTTTAAATTAACATCCTAAAAAAATTGCAAACTAATTTAACACACATAAGAAATCTAATACACAGCTCAAGCAAACAAACAAACATACTAAGTCCAAAGTCCACAGAAAGTACTAAAATATTACACACAGAATAATAAAGTTTACAAAACAATAAATCTAAATAAACTAAATAAACTGAACAAAGATTCTAATCTTCTGCATCAAAATCCCAAGCTATGTCATCTCCCGATCTTCGAGTGAGAGAAGGCCGAGCTAAGTCATCGTGAATATCCGAGGCACTCAGGAAAGACAACATCTAAATCACCACTCCTATATCAACATTCAGCTTCATAGTATGCAATTTCGTACTCTGAATGTCGCTGGAGATATTCGTTATCATAATTGTGTCTTCTTTCCAAGCCTCCGATCCTTTGGTCTATATGCTCAAATCTTCTTTCCATATTTTCTCCAAATAATTCAAAACTCTTTCTACTCAGGGTTAATTCATTCATCAGATCTTGAAGGGTAGGAGTGGTATTTTTAGGGGGTTGATCATAACTAGTAGAGGGTATATCTCTACTTGAAGAAGGTACATAATCCCTTGTTCCAGATCTCCATCCTTCATGGGATTCATATTTCTTTATATTAGCCTGAGTAAGGGGTTTCATAGGTTCAATCCGTTCTTCATCATCTCTTGCCTCTACCCCAGATAATTGGCAAAGTGCATAGATAAGACCAGGATGCCCTAGTCCTCCTCCACTTTCATTTCTAGCTGTGGCTAATATATTTTTATAAATAACATTTCCCACATTAATACTCTTCGCGCTCGAATACGAAATTCGAGATCGCTTCTATCTCTTGTTACCTCATTATGGTGGTAGGTAGGTAACAAAGTAGAACAAATAAAATAATGCCGGGCTTTAGATGTTGCATTTAGCATAGAAAGAGGGAAGTTTACCCGTTCCCGCTTGCTTTATCTTCCGGACTCCTTTCCCATCGGTGAGAAAGTCGATCACCTCTTCCGAGTGGTCCTTCCATAGTTCCAAAAGTTTCATACTCGGCTGGTGTAGGTGTCTCGTACTTCATAATAAGCGTTTATTCTAGCAGTATTGAAATCTACGAAAAATCTTCTAACCTTAACCGGTGCATCTTCAGCCTGTGTTAAATTTGTATAAAATTCCTTCACCACTTCCACAGCGGCTCTGTTGGTTACGTAACAGAAGTTTTCCCATCCTCGCTCCTTTATAACTCGCTCCACTTCTCCTCCAGGATTTTTGAAAACTCGATCTTGTATGCACTTTCTTGCTCGATCGTTTTGAAAATATCGAGTTTGTGCTCTTGCATTAATGAATCGGGTTTCGTCATAATCTATTCGTCGCTTTTGTCGTGGAGCCATTTCTCGATCTGTGAAATTTGCAAAAATTTTAACTAAACTCCAAAATATTACTAAGAAGGCTTCCTACAACATCTAAAATCCATTTAAATCAACTTCCATGAAATTCTTCCAAGTATTTTCTCCACATTTCGGATTTTTTTCAAAATTCCCCAATGTAGAAGAAATCCATGGTGAAAATAAAAAATTTTTGCATAGGAGTGAAGCTCTTACCAAGGGAAGATGAAATCCGGTGTCAAAAAGTGTTGAAATCGCCTCAAATCCGAGATCTCTCAAGCCCTATGTCGGTTTTTTCGAAGTTTTGAGGAAGGGGATGATGAATAGTGTCGGTTGACTGGTCAAATATAGGTCTTTTCGCGATCTCGCTGTCGGCCAGATTTTTCTCGCCGTCGGCGAGCTAATTAATTTCATAAGGCAAAAGTTTCCGGAAAAATCCGCCGTCGGCGAGCTCGGTCTCGCGGTCCGCGAGATAATTCTCGCCGTCGGCGAGGTTCCAAAAATTTTAAATTTTTGAAATTCGTCAATCATTTTCAACCTCGAATTGCCTTTAATCAATCTTCCGATCACTTAATTTAATTATAATACAAAGATTAGATACTTATACTCACAAAAAGTCACACAACACAAACAATATAAATTTATATATGAAATCCATGAAACTTACAATTTTCACACTAACAACTTTAACACATACTTAACTTAAATGTTCAAATCCATAATACTCAGCATCGTAATCCACACCACAACACTCTAAATGCTGAGACATAACAATTTACATAAAATCTCATCAAATCTGAGATGATCAAATCAAACTTCGACTCATAATAAAATCTAATTCCAAAACACACACATATATATAAAAATATAACATAAATATAGAAATCTTTCCTACTCTTCAGTGTCTGTACTAACATCTTCTCTGATATTTCCGATGCGACGCAGGTGCACAAATAAATTGTAGAAAGGCCTGAAAGGGAATTCTGCAGTAGATTCTTCATTAATCCATCCTTTCTGTCTTAGTAGATGAATAAAACTGGCCTCCAGATGTCCAGTATGATCAAAGTGCTCCCTCATTCTCCAATCAATATGATCAAACATATTAATGATATTGTCAATGGAATTCATCACATTTTGCAATTCTTTCTCCAATCTTTTAATCTTCTTCAGAATGAATTTAGTCTTATCAGTAAAGGGCCTTGCTAAAGGATTGTTCTATGATGCTCTATCAGAAATAATGGTAATTTCATTATTGTTATCCAAAGTGGGAAACATATCAGTAGGATCCAGTGGTTTCCATGGTAAAAGTACTTTTCCCAAGCCTCATAAGAAACTTGGTACTGACTGCATAAAGCAAATATAGTAGATGGGTGTCCAAGTCCATGCACTGACGCATGCACAATTAATCCCAACGCAAACTTTACTATTATTGATCCAACATCGATAGGTAATCCAATTTGAATACAATAGTTTAAAATAGCGCATTCCTTTGAAACTTTATTTACTCTCATGGTAGGTAATAATTTTGATGATATAAAGAAATTCCAGTGCTTCGAGACAGGGTTTAGAAGTGATGCAGAAAAACTGACATACCCGTCTTCTCGTAACTCCCAATCATCTGGTTCGTCGGTCAGGTATCTGTAGATCTCGTTCATATTGTATCTTGAAGGCATAAAGTTGGAATAATGACAAATAAAGGTATTCTCTATAGAAAACAATTTATTTACCCTTGAAGGAGTAAATGTTACCCATCTTCCTCTGACGTACACATTTCCATTGTTGATCGCATGTAAATTAGAGTAAAACTCTTTAACTACTGGAATAACTACAGCGGATGTTGCATAACAAAATACCTCCCAATGCCGCTGTGCGATCATTTCTTCGATTTTTGTAGTTGAATTCTCTACTCCCCTGTTGACAAATCCTCTTTCTTTAATAAATCTTTTCTTCATCAAGCCTTTGTTGAAGATACGCTGCGCCTCCGAATTGACGAATTTTCTTCGGTTGAAAACTTCAGTTTTTGTGGTTTCTAAGAATTTGGTGGCCATTTTGGATGGAAAGGATTGGTCTCTAGTGGTTCCTAAGGAAGAAAATGGTGTAAAATCGGATTTGGAATAATTTCTTACGAAGGAATGGCTTAGATCCATAAAAAACCGCACGAAAAATCTTTAAGAAACCGTCGTTGGCGGGAAGTTCCTCGCCGTCTGTGACTTAGTTATAAAACTGACTCAGGTCATGGCACACGATCTCGCTGTCAGCGGACTCGGGCTCACTGTTTGCGAGATTCGTAAAAATTGCCCAATTTCAGTCTGTCTGAATTATTTCTGATCTCATCATATAAGTTCAACTTTGTGATGATTCTAATAAAAAAATTGAGTAGTAAGATTTGTTTTAATAATATAGACTCACTAATTTGTAGATAATTAAAATAAAAGACTATTATGGGTTGCCTCCCACAAAGAGCTTGGTTTAACATCGCCAGCCCGACCTAATTTAGTTAGTGTTCAGGTTGACTAAGCATTAAAACCTCTTTAAAATTTGGTCTTCTACCTTCGAAATATGGTTTTAATCTACATCCGTTTACTTTAAATCTATGTCATGTTTTTGGATCTTCAATTTATATAGTTCCATATGAAAATATTTGAGTTATGGTGAAAGGTCCTAACCATCGAGATTTCAATTTCCCAGGAAATAATATCAATCTAGTATTATAAAGCAAAACTTCTTGTCCTAGTTCAAAATTTCTCTGATTAATCTTCCGATCATGCCATAATTTCATTCTTTCTTTATAAATCCTATTATTATCATATGATTCGTTTCTTAATTCTTCCAATTCATTTAATTGGAACAATCTCTTTTCACCAGCTTCTTTCATATTATAATTAAATTCTTTAATTGCCCAATATGCTTTATGTTCTAATTCAACTGGTAAGTGACAAGTTTTTCCATATATAAGCCTGTAAGGAGTCATTCCAATTGGAGTTTTATAAGCAGTCCTGTATGCCCATAATGCAGCATCTAGTCTTATAGTCCAGTCTAATCTATTAGGGTTTACAGATTTTTCTAATATACGCTTAATCTCTCGATTAAAAACTTCAGCTAATCCACTAGTTTGTGGATGATAAGCAGTTGATATCTTATGCATAATATTATATTTTTCTACTAGTTTGTGAATATATTTGTTTCTAAAATGAGTTCCTCCGTCAGTGATAATCACTCTCGGCATTCCGAATCTAGTAAAAATATTTTTCATTAAAATTTTCGAAACACTTTTAGCATCACACCTAGGTAAAGCTTGTGCTTCAATCCATTTGGAAACATAATCAACAACTACTAATATATATGAGTTTCCAAATGAAGGAATAAAAGGTCTCATGAAATCTAATCCCCAAACATGAAAAATTTCTACTTCTAATATAAAATTCAGAGGCATTTCATTTTTCCTTGATATGTTTCCTACTCTTTGGCATTTATCGTAGGTTTTTATATATCTATATACATCTCTAATCAGAGTAGGCCAGTAGAATCCAGATTGTAGAATTTTATATGCAGTTTTATCTGTCCCAAAATGTCCTCCAAAATCAGAATCATGACATTTTTGAATAATTGGTTCAGTTTCTTCATAAGACACACATCTTCTAATGATTAGATCCTTACAACTCTTATATAAGTATGGTTCATCACAAAAGTATGTTTTAGTATCATGAATGAATTTTTTCTGTTGTTGCAAAGTTAACATAGGTGGTATAATGTCACTTACAATATAATTTACTATATCAGCATACCAAGGTATTTTCAACTCATTAATATTATAAAGTTGTTCATCAGAAAAGCTGTCTAAAATTTCATTATCAATATTAGATGATTCATGATTTTCTAATCTTGATAAATGATCAGCAATTTGATTATCAGTTCCTCTTTTGTTAATGATCTCAAAATCAAATTCTTGCATTAATAATATCCATCTGATTAATCTTGGTTTAGAATCTTTCTTTTGCATTAAATATTTAATAGCGAGAATGATCGATATGTACAATACATTTAGTTCCTATTAGATAATGTCGAAATTTATTAAAAGCATATACCATCTGCTAATAATTCTCTTTCGATAATCGTATAATTTATTTCAGGCATCATTTAGAGTTTTACTAGCATAGTATATAACTTTGAAAATCTTATAATATTTTTGCCCAAGAATCGCTCCTATAGCATAATCACTAGCATCACACATAAGCTCAAATGGTTTCTCCCAATTAGGTGAAACTATTATAGATGCTTGTAATTAATTTATCTTTTAATAATTCGAAAGCATTCAAACATTCAGTTGTAAATTCAAATTTCTTGTCCTTTTCAAGAAGTTGGCATAGAGGTTTAGTAATTTTTGAAAAATTTTTAATATAACGTCGGTAGAATCCAACATGTCCAAGAAAACTTCTTACCCCTTTCACCGTAGTTGGAGGTGGTAATTTAGCTATAACTTGAATTTTTGCAGGGTCTACTTCCATGCCATTTTCCGAAATTTTATGCCCTAATACAATGCCGCCTGTAACCATAAATTGACTTTTCTCCCAATTAAGAACTAAATTAGTTTTCTCACATACTTCAAATACTTTTTCAAGATGATTTAAGCATGTGTTGAATGTTGGTCCAAATACAGAGAAATCATCCATAAATACTTCTATTCCATTATCAATTAATTTACTAAATAGAGACATCATACATCTCTGGAATGTTGCAGGTGCATTACATAATCCAAAAGGCATTCTTCGAAAAGCGAAAGTTCCATAAGGACTAGTAAATATAGTTTTATCTTGATCCTCAGGAGCAATTTGTATTTGATGATAACCTAGGTATATCCATCTAAGAAACAAAAATACTTATGTCCGGCTAATCTATCTAACATCCGGTCTAGAAATGGTAAAGGGAAGTGATCTTTTACGGTAGCTGTGTTTAATTTTCTATAATCAATACATATTCGCCATCCAGTAACTTGTCTTATAGGGATAATATCATTTTTTTCATTAGCTTTGACAATCACCCCTCCTTTTTTAGGTACACAGTGAATTGGGCTTACCCAAGCACTGTCAGAAATAGGATATATAATACCATTATCTAACCATTTTAAAATTTCTTTCTTGACTACTTCTCTCATTATTGGATTCAATCTCTTTTGTGGATCTGCTTTAGGTTTATGTTCATTATCTAAAATAATTCTTTGCATACAAATTGAAGGACTAATTCCTTTAATATCTGCTAAAGTCCAACCAAAATTTTAATAATATTTTTTTAATATATCTAAGAGTTTTTGTTCTTGAGATTCATTTAATTCAGATGAAATAATAACTGGTAGAGTTGAAGAATTACCTAAGTAAGCATACTTTAAATGATTAGGTAACATTTTTAACTCAAGTTCAGGAGGTTTAATAATTGATGGAACTATATATTTTTTTATTATTTTCTATGTTATCCAAAAATTCAAATTTCTCTTGAATATAATCTAGTTCTTCATTTATTTCAGATTTTTCAATTAATTCAATATTTTCTTTTTCTAATTTTTCTTCATAATATTCCTTAAAATGTTCTTTTTGTAAATGATCGAGTACTTCCATTCGAAAACACTTATCATCTTTTTCTAGCGCAGGATATTTCATTGATTTAGCAATATTAAAAGTAACTTTTTGGTCATTTACTCTCCTAGTTAATTCTCCTTTCTGAACATCAATCATAGCTTTTCCCGTGGCTAAAAATGGTCTTCCTAAAATGATAGGAATTTCTTTATCTTCTTCCATATCTAGAGCAATAAAATCTACAGGGAAGATAAATTTGTCCACTTTTACCAATACATCTTCAATAACTCCCTTAGGATATGTAACGAACGATCGACTAACCGAAGAGTTATCGAAGTATGTGAAATTTCTCCCAATCCTAATCTTTTAAAAATTGATAGAGGCATTAGATTGATGCTTGCTCCTAAGTCACACAAAGCTTTTCCATAGAATTTTTCTCCAATAGCGCAGGGTATAGTGAAACTACCAGTATCTTTTAATTTTTCGAGAAGTTTTTTCCGAATAATAACACTACACTCTTCACTAAGTGCGACCATTTCATTATCGGTAAATTTTTTTTATTTAGAATATTTTTCATGAATTTTACATAGTTTGACATCTGTTCTGAAGCTTCTACGAAGGGAATATTTATTGTTAATTTATTTAAAATTTCAAGGAATTTAGCAAATTATTTATCTTTTTTATGTTGAATTAGTCGTTGAGGAAATGGTGGTGGAGGTTTTTCAACAGAAATTTTCATAGGTATTGAAGGATTTTCTAAGTTTGGATCTTGTTGATTCTTTTCCTTTTCAATTTCCACTTCCTTTTTCGACTTTTAAGTTCTTTACGAATTCGAGGTTCTAATTCTTTTCCACTTCGTAATTGTATCGCTTTAATTTGTTCATTTCCCTTGTCTCTGGGATTTATTTCTACATTACTAGGAAATGTTCCAGGTATTCTATTATTAAGTGCAGTAGCGATATGTCCAAGTTGAGTTTCAATATTTTTGATAGCTGTTCCTTGATTTTGTAATTAGTTTCCTTGTATTTGTAATTGATTTCCTTGATTTTGTAAATGTTGACCCATATTTAATATTAATTCTTCTATAGATAATTTCTTATCTTTAAATTGTGGGTTATTAAATCCAGGTGGATAATTAGATTTATAATTAGGATTTCCTTGATTAGATGGATTTTCTAATGGTTGTGTCATATTATTCATCCATGGTTGATTAGTTGTGTTATTATTCCAATTAAAATTAGGATGATTTTTCCATCCAGGATTATACTAATTTGCATAAGTTTTATTGGGTCTGTTGTTAATTGCATTAATAGTTTTATATTGAGATTGGGATTCTATAAGTTGTCCAGATGAATTTTCTTCTGATATAGTTGGAGAGTAATTCATTCCAAAATGATCTATTTTTTTAGATACAGCAGCAATTTGTGAGGCTAACATAGATATTGCATCATTGTCATGAATACTAGCTATTTTTTTCGGATTCATCCTATCAGCAGGCCATTGAAAATTATTGGTTGCCATTTCTTCGATTAGTGCATAGGCTTCATCAAATGGTTTTGACATTAATGATCCTCCAACAGCAGCATCGATGATTGATCTTAAAGATCCTACTAATCCATTATAGAAAGTTTGGATAATTAACCAATCTGGTAACGCATGATGTGGGCATTTCTTAAGAAGTTCTTTAAATCTCTCCCAAGATTCATATATTGACTCTCCATCAAACTGACTAAAAGAAGTTATATCATTTCTAAGCTTAGCAGTTTTCGATGGTGGAAAATATTTGGATAGAAATATTTGTGATAATTCTCCCCAAGTTTTAATAGATCCAGGTGCTAATGAATTTAACCACATTTTAGCCTTATCCCTTAATGAAAAAGGAAAAAGTCTAAGTCTAATAGCATCATTAGATACTCCTTCATATTTGAAAGTAGCACATAGTTCTATAAAACTAGCAAGATGTAAATTAGGATCTTCAGTAGGTGAACCACTAAATTGATTATTTTGTACCATTTGGATAATTGCGAGTTTAAGTTCGAATGAATTAACGAGCTACATCAGGGTTTTGAATAGTTAAATGAATTTCATCTAATGTAGGGTTGGCATAATCTCGTAATGGTCTTGGTTGATTGATATTTTTATTTTCAGGAATATTTGCCATTTGTGTTAAATTTATAATTTCTCTTTTTTGTTTTCCAATTCTTTTAATTGTACATTCTAATTCTGAATCGTAAGGTATTAAATTTTCCTTTCCAAATTTTTGCATACAATTTTATAAAATAGTCCGTTACTCTAGTAAATACTTTTTTTACTTCTCCGGTAACGGTGCCAAAAACTTGACCCACTTTTAATATGTATGCAATTTATGTTTATAGCAACGGCACCAAAAACTTGATCTCGCTTTAAATATAGATATATGATTTAATGTATAATGTGGATTCTACGCAAGTATACGTATCATATCAAGTAATACGAGGCTCTCAGTGGAGTCCCGGTTATTGATCCCACAGGGAAGTTTTTAACGTATTTGTTATCAACTAAATTAAAAGGAATTACTTACTAATATAGTAAACAGAAATTAAAAGTAACTATCGCAAACTAAAGTAAACTAATGCTTGAAATAAGTTGATTTAAATAATTCAGAAAAAGTATCCTTCTCCTTGTTTTTAGAAAATTAAGTGAATGATGAATTTAAATAGAATTTTTTAAATTGTATTGTGACAAATAGGAGCATTCCTATTCTTTACCCTTTAGTCCAGGTGTAAAGAACATTGACTAATCCTATGTTTGATTACCGAATCTGCGGCTAGCTCGGGAGGATACCGGTCGCCACTTCGGAGCTCCCACGTTCCCCTCACTCGAGGGCTAACATCTACACTTCGACTCTCGAACAGGTAGGACCGAATTGAATATTTTAGTCCGTCACACTAAAATGTCCAATTCTACGTCCAATAATTAATATTTCCCAATTTATTTGCACCCGCCTTCCAAGGCTTTTGACTTCTGAATATTGGATGTAATTTTTACTATAGTTGATAATTCAACATATTTTAACAACTCAATTGGCCGGATTGAAAGTAAATTAAGTTTTAAGTAAAAATTATCACAATTTATTTTAATATAGTAGGTGCTTCTATTTTATTTCATCAATCCGCATAATTTTCATGAACAAGGAGAAAGACTAAGAAAACTACTCAAAATGCATGGGAATAAAATAAAGCATGGATTTCATTTAAAGTTAACAACAATAAACAAAGATACTTATCTTAATTTCCTTCCCAAGTAGACTCCTTGAAGTTCCTTTGACTTTTCCTTCTAGTACATCAAACTTCTAAATAGCACTCAAATAAACTAAAGAAACTCACTAAACACACTCAGACTTACTAAAATAGACACATAAAAGACTCTAGAGAAACTTTTTGAAAACTCAAAAGACACTCTCAGACTTACTAAAATAGACACATAAAAGACTCTAGAGAAACTTTTTGAAGACTCAAAAGACACACTAAGACACTATAATTCGGCCTCTATTTATAGAGTTAAGCAAGGGTCCAAGGGGTGCTTAAACACCTCTTTAAAAGGTGTCCAGGTTCAATGTATTTGCATTTTGAACTGGCTCGTCGTCGGCGGGAAACGACCTTGCCGTCAGCGGGGCTTCTAGAAGGTCTTCAAACCGCACGATCTCGCTGTCAGCGTGCTCGGGCTCGCTGTCGGCGAGGTAGTTATAATTCCTTCAGAAATTCTCTTCACGATCTCGCCGTCAGCGGCCTCGATCTCGCCGTCGGTGAAGTAGTTATATTTGCATGAATTTCCTCCTTTTTGATCCATATTCGCTCCATTTCATGCTTTTTGCTTCCATCACTTATAAATCTTCATTCCTGCAATAAAATAAAGAAAATACCTTTCTTTAAAGTGCAATTTTTATCAAAAATAGATATGAATTTCTTAATGAATTTTTCTGTGATCAACTATGATAGTTTCTCAAATTGCAACGCTTTCTAAGAAAATAGATCAATATGGAATGAATTATTCTCAACCGCCCCAAGTGTTAGAGGAAAATTCTTTTGGACATATAGCAAAATCTCAAACACCTTATGAGACCTTGAATGCTATTAATAGTGCTAACAATTCTTATTCAAATTATTATAATCCAGGCATGAAGAATCACCCAAATTTCAACTAGAATAATAACAATTCCAATGTTAACCCACAATGGGGGAACAGTTCTATAAATCCAGTTGGAAATTTGAACAATCAAGGAAATACCAATTTTAGACCCTCTTGTCCTCCTGGATTCAATAGTAACCCACAATTTAAGGATAAAAAGTTGTCTACTGAAGAAATGATTCTGAATATGGGAAATCAATTACGAGCTCAAGGTGTTGAGATGAAAAATATTGAAAATCAATTGGGTCATATTTTCATTGCACTTAATAATAGACCTTCTGGAACACTTCTAAGCAATGTTGAGATCAATCCAAAAGATCAAAACAAGGAAAAACTTAAGGCTATTCAATTAAGGGGTGGAAAGGAATTGGAGACAAGAGTACAAAAAAAGTTGAAATAGAAAAGGAGAAGGTGGATATTGCAAAAGGTTCAAACAAGATTTATCCACACTTGGAATATCCTCTTGAACCAATGAAAATTACTGTTCAAAAACCACCGCCTCCATTTCCTCAAAGATTGAAGAAACAAAACAGGGATAATAAATTTGGAAAATTTTTGGAGATCCTTAAGAAATTAATGATAAATATTCATTTTATTGAAGCATTAGAACAGATGCCTGAATATGCTAAGTTTATGAAGGATATTCTTAAAAAGAAAAGAAAATTCACCGATCATGAAATTGTTGCACTTAGTGGAGAGTGTAGTGCAATTATTTAGAAGAAACTTCTAGAAAAAATTGAAGATCATAGTAGTTTTACTATCCCGTGTACTATAGGTGAAATTTTTTTTGGAAGAGCCTTATGTGATCTGGGAGCTAGTATTAATCTTATGCCTTTATCAACTTTCAAAAGGTTGAGAATAGGAGAAATTTCTCCTACATCTGTGGCCTCTTCAGTTGGCTGATCGTTCCATTACTTACCCTAAAGGAGTGATGGAAGATGTGTTAGTGAAAGTGCATAAATTTATCTTTCTTGTGGATTTTATTGTACTTGATATGGAGGAAGATAAAAAAAATTCCAATCATTTTAGGAAGACCATTCGTTGTTACTAGGAGAGCAGCGTTTGATGTTTAAAAAGGAGAATTAACTATGAGAGTTAATGATCAAGTGGTGACCTTTAATATTTTGAAATCTATGAAGTATCCCTCAATGGAAAAAGATAATGAATGTTTTAGGATGGATGTCTATGAGTATCTGAGAAATGATCATTTTGAAAATATATTTGAAAAACAAGCGGAGTATGAAAACATGTTTGAAGAAGGAATTGAAAATGAAGAAAATTCAGATAGTAAGAAGGATGAAGATTTGGAGTATGTTCAGGAGAGATTTGAAGTATTAGATACTATGGAAGGTGGAGATAAAAATTTAATTCCATCTATGATAAAACCTCCTGAACTTGAGTTAAAAATTCTCCCTAATCATTTGAAGTATATGATTTTAAGAGAATCATCTTCCATACCAGTTATTGTATCTTCGGAGTTAAATGAATATCAAGAACAGAAATTGTTGGAAATTTTAAGAAGATACAAAAAGGCTTTTGGATGGAATTTAGCTAATATTAAATAAATCAGTCCTTCAATTTGTGTGTACAAAATTTTATTAGATGAAGAACATAAACCAAGAGTTGATCCGCAGAGGAGATTGAATCCACTAATGAAAGAAGTAGTTAAGAAGGAGATTTTAAAATGGCTGGATGCTGAAATTATTTATCCTATTTCGGATAGTGCTTGGGTGAGTCCAATACATTGTGTACCGAAAAAGGGAGGAGTGACTATTGAAGTGAATGAATAGAATGAAACTATACCCATAAGACAAATTAATGGATGGCGAATTTGTATTGACTATAGGAAATTAAATGCCGCCACCCGAAAAGATTACTTTCCTCTTCTTTTTCTCAATCAAATGCTAGATAGACTTGTTGAACACAAGTACTATTGCTTTCTGGATGGATATACTAGTTACCATCAAATACCTATTGCTCATGAGCATCAAGAAAAGAAAACATTTACTAGCACTTACGGAACCTTTGCTTTTCAAAGAATGCCTTTTGGACTATGTAATGTACTTGCAACATTTCAGAGATGTATGATGTCTATCTTCAGCAACATGATAGATAATGGAATAGAAGCTTTCATGGATGATTTCTCTGTATTTGGGACTTCATTTGAAATCTGTTTGGAAAACTTAGCAAAAGTTTTGGAGCTTTGTGAAAAGACAAATTTAGTTCTGAATTGGGAGAAATGTCAATTTTTGATTGCAGGAGGAATTGTGCTTGGGCATAAAATTTCTGAATATGGTATGAAGGTCGACCCTGCTAAAATTAGAGTAATTTAGAGATTGCCACCACCCACTACCGTGAGAGAGGTGAGGAGTTTCTTAGGACACACTGGATTTTACAGGCAATATATTAAAGATTTTTCTAAAATTACCAAACCTTTGTGCAGACTTCTAGAAAATGATAGAAAATTTGATTTTAATGATGAATGTTTGCATGCTTTTGAATTGTTGAAAGAGAAATGAATCAATGCACCTATAATGGCTTCACCTGATTAGGAGAAATCATTTGAACTTATGTGTGATACTAGTGATTATGCGATCGGAGCAGCGTTGGGGCAGAGGCATAATAAAGTTTTCAAAGTCATTTACTATGTTAGTAAAACTCTTAATGAAGCTCAAATTAATTATACCACTACTGAAAGAGAGTTATTAGCTATAGTATTTGCTTTTGAAAAGTTTAGACCTTATTTAATTGGAGCTAAAAATATTATGCATACAGACCATTCAACTATCAAATATTTAATGCAAAAGAAGGATGCCAAACCTAGACTAATTAGATGGATACTTCTCCTGCAAGAATTTAATTTTGTGATAGTTAATAAGAAGGGATCTGAAAACAAAATAGCTGATTATTTGTCAAGATTAGAATATGATAAATTATCTGAATTTGAGAAGGAAGTTATAGAAACTTTCCTTGATGAACAACTTTATACTATTATGGGAAGAAATTTTCCTTGGTATGCTGATATTGTGAATTATATTGTGAGTGATATTGTACCACCTGATTTAACAAGGCAACAAAAAAAGAAGTTTAAATATGATGCAAGATTTTATTTTTGGGATGAGCCCTATCTATATAAACAGTGTAAGGATCTGATTATTAGAAGATGTGTGCCACAGGAAGAAACTAATTTAATTATTCAATGTTGTCATGATTCTGAATTTGGAGGTCATTTCAGTGTTGATAAAACTGCTTTTAAGATTTTACAATCTGGATTTTATTGGCCTACTCTTTTTAAGAATGTATAAAAATATATTAAATCATGTGATCAATGTCAGAGAGTAGGTAATATCTCTAGAAGAAATGAAATGCCTCTAAATTATAATTTGGAAGTTGAAATTTTTGATGTATGGGGACTAGATTTTATGGGACCATTTACTCCTTCACTTGGAAATTTATATATCTTGGTTGCTGTTGATTATGTCTCGAAATGGATTGAAGCTATTACTTTACCTAGATGTGATGCTCGGAGTGTTTCAAAATTTTTAAATAAAAATATATTTACGAGATATGGAATGCCGAGAGTGATTATAACTAATGGTGGATCCCATTTCAGGAATAATCAAATAAAGATATTGATTAAGAAATATAATATTATTTATAGAATCTCTATTGCTTATCATCCCCAAACTAGTGGTTTAGCAGAAGTGTTTAATCGTGAAATTAAAAGAATTTTGGAGAAAACTGTGGATAATCATAAATTAGATTAGTCTGCTCGATTAGATACTGTATTATGAGCTTATAAGACTGATTTTAAGACCCCTCTTGGAATGTCTCCTTATAGACTAGTGTTTGGTAAGACTTGTCATTTACCGGTTGAATTGGAGCATAAAACATATTGGGCGATAAAAGAGTTGAATTTTAATTTGAAAAAAGCTGGAGAGAAGAGATTTATGCATTTGAATGAATAGGAAGAAATTAGAAATGCATCTTATCATAATGACAAAATCTATAAAGAGAGAATGAGATTGTGGCATGATCAGAATATATTGAAAAAAAAAATTAAATATGGACAAAAAGTTTTGTTACACAACACAAGATTAAAAATATTTCCTGGAAAGCTCAAGTCTAGATGGTTGGGACCTTTTACAGTTGTAAAAGTTCATTCTTTTGGAGCTCTTGATATTGAGGATCCTGAGGGGTTTCAACCCGACTTCAAAGAGATTTTAATGTTGAGTCATCTCGATTAACTGAATGGTTTGTCGGGCTGACGACGTTAAACCAAACGCTTTATGGGAGACAACCCATATGTATCTTTAGGGTGTGTTTGTTTGTTTGATGTAGTTGTGATTTTAGAAAGTTATTTTAGAATCCTAATCGCTCCTAAATACTTTTAAAAATTGATAAATATTGGATAGAATTTAGATATTAGAATATTTCGAGCCAAACGAAGTTCGGTGCAGATTTTGACCACTGGCGTCGCCGGCGCCAGAATGGGCGTCGCTGGTGCCAGAATGGGCGCCTTCGGCGCCCAATTACAGAAAAATGCTGAACTTATAAGTTTGAGCGTTTCCGGCGCCCTATCGAGCGTCGCCGGCGCCCAAAACCTGTTGGCAGTTTTTGGACTTTCAAAATGCGATTTTTGGCTGTTTTGAGTGGGATCTTCTTCCTTGTAACTCCCTAAACTCCATTTTAAATTTCCAAACTCTAGAAAAATGAAAAATTCTTTTCCCAATTCTCATCCCATGGATTCCTACTCCATTGAAACCCCTCGATCTCGCATTTTCAACCGACAGAAGTTTATCAGTTTTGAGGCGCAATGATTGTTCAATAAGATGATGATGAAGAGGAGGATTATCAAGGAAAGAGGCTTTATTAATCGAGGTATGGATAATCCTACTACAAGAGTTGAAGGGATAATAAAGGAAAGATGTTGGGAAGTGCTATGTTACACCACCGCTGCCGTAGTCATTTCGGTTGTGAAAGAATTCTATGCAAATCTTCATGGGATAAACCAAGGATTCGTCTTTGTGCGAGGTAGGATTGTGCAATTCACTCCTGCGAGAATTAATGAACTCTTTATGATTGAGAATGTACCTATCTGCCACTATTCGAATTTTAATGCGACAAGCAATAATATGAATGATGTCTATCGTTACTTGACGGATGAAAATGAAGACTGGGAAGTAAGAGAAAATGGATATATTAGTTTCCCTTCTGCATCTTTAAATCCGGTCTCAAAGTAGTAGCATTATTTTATTTCAGAAAAATTATTTCCAACTTTGAAAATTAGTAAAGTAAAAAAGAAAGTGCTAATTTGAATTTCTGTAGTTCAAACTAGAGTGTCAATTGATATTGGAAATATAATTATAAAATCAGTTTTGGGTTTGATAGTTCATGGATCTAAATATGGGCTTGGACACCTGTCCACCAAATTCTGTTGTGTAGTCAATTACAAGTTCCGTATGACAGTTAGGAAAGGTTCTTCTTCCCTGGAGGCCTATTGATCCAACTAATCTTTATGATTACCAAATAGTAGGAGATGAAGGAGATATGGATTTGCTTGCTGATCAACCAACTCAGACTTCACAACCTATTCAACATCATTTTCCTGAAAGTTCTAGTGTAATACTGAAGAAAATCAAGCAATTAGAAAAAGAGATACATAATGTTATGAATGCCATTAATAATATTTCTGATCTATTTGATCATATAGACTGGAGGATGAAGGAACAATTTAATCACACTGGTTGAATTGAAATGAGCCTAATTAATCTGATGAAGAAAAATGCTGTGATTGCTGAGGATTCATCTGATGAATTCCTATTTTGTCCCTTCTACAATTTTTTCGTGCATCAGCAATCTATTGGAGATATCAAAGAGGAAGAGAGTTCTGAGACCGATGAGGAGTGATTACTGGATTCTGCTTATGTTTGATGAGTGTTTGCTTTACTTTGCTTAATTTTGTTTGGTGTGTTTAGTATTTGCTTTACTTGTCTTTGTAGTTTACATTTGGATTTTCTATGCTTAATTTCGTTGTGTGTGCTTATATTGTAGTGTTTGCTTATCGTAGCGTACTTGCAACACTAAGAATCTAAAAGTTGTTGATTTGATTTGATGAACATATTAGTGTTTACGTTGTAATGTGGATTTTATATATAGAAGTATGTTTTGTGTTGTTCTTGTAAAAAGTGTGTTAGTTATTGCTTGTGTGATGAAATAGACGCTGAATGAAGTGTTAAATGTCATTGTGCAGGACGAAACAATTAAAATTTTGAAAAAATTTTCAGACACAAAAATATTTTTGGACTGGCGCCGCCGGCGCCCAAATACAGAGAGTTTGGCCTATTTAAAAAAATAGAGGGCCGCCGGCTCCCGAATACAGAAAAGAGCCAAAAACCCTTTATTTCACGATTTTAACCCTGGGACCCGTGGTTTTTTTCCATTGCTTTCATCTTCCTCATCCATTTTCGCGATTTTGAAGACCTAGAGCTTGCTAGATCTTGGATTTGAAGCAAATTTAAGAGTTTTTGAGATCAGATCTACACTTCTCTTGGTAAGAGCTTCACTTTGAGTTAAAAGTTTTTGATTTTCACCATATGAATCTCTCACATTGCTTAGATTGGAATTTTGAGATTTTTGAAGAAATTTTGAGATTTCCTATGATAAAATATTCTCTTACTTGTTTAGAATAGTATTTGGAGTTTGTTACATTGTGGATTTGGAATTTATTAGATTTTTCTTGCAATTTTTAGAAATCCACATGGCTCTAAGGATGAGTAAAGGGAAGAGAAAATTGGATTTTGACAAAGAAAGATTTGTCAATGTCAAAGAGCAGTTTCGTTTTAACTCTTACCTTTATAATAAGAAGTGTATTCAGGATTGTGTTTTTGATAATCTAAGTGGATTTGTTGAGCAGTTAATTAATGAGCGGAATTGGGAGAGATTTTGTTATTTTACTACGAATGCTGTTATGGGTGTTGTTAGAGAGTTTTATGGAAATGTGCCCTGGACTGAGACTGAGTTTGTGCTAGTCAGAAGAAAAATGGTTGAATTCACCCCTCAGATTATCAATGCATTTTTATCAAACATGGGAACCTTTTGTTTGTGAATATGAAAATTTTGATACCCGAGAGGCGAATGTGAAAGAAGTGATTTCTTTTTTGAAAGATGGAAAAGGGGAATGGAAAGTAAGTCAAAAACAGATGATTAACTTCCCTGCTTCCAAGTTAAATATTGCATCTAAAGCTTTGCACTATTTCATTTCTGCAAGATTATTACCTTCTTATCACCCCAGTGAAGTTACAAGGGATAAATCAATTCTGAACTATTGTATACAGATTTTGAAGAATATTGATATTGGAGCTATTGTCTTCAAGAATATTCCCACTATTGCTAGAGGCGAGACCACTGAAGGATTAGGACATCCTGCCCTAGTTCATGCCCTATGTGTTCAGTCTGGAGTAGAGTTCAATAGTTCTGAAGAGGTAGCTATACCACTGAGACCCATTACAAAGACTATTATTCGTACTTATGAATCTCATGTGGGAGCACGAGATGAGAGTAGGAGTACTGATATTCCTACTACGAGTTATGACATTCCATCTACATCTGAACTCCCTACATTATCTGATATTATGGAGTAGCTGAGATTACAGAGTGCTAGTATGGATACACTCCATGGTAGGATGGATGTGTTTGAGGCTAAAAGTGTTGTGAATGAAGATTATATGAGCAGAAGAGTTGAATTCGGTATTGCCTATCATGACGCTCAGGTCAGATTCATGAGGGGGGATACTGATGTGATATTCCCTTCTTTCCCCAGCTATACACCGTATAGACCTGATCTTCTGTGACCCTGCTAATGAACCTGGTGATGGAGATTGGTGGTTTTTTGTTTCTATTTCTATTTTTCTTGTTATGGGTTGTGTTGTTTCTGTGATGTAATAGTTATTTACTTTTCCATGTGATGTGTAAACGTGTCAATGTACTGATATGTTGTAATGAAAAATTGAAATTGTTAAATGAACTGTGTAGTGCTGTGATAGTTTGTTTAGTAGTTATGGTGTTTTGTTGGATATTTAGATGTTTAAATTTGATATCTCTTTACCCTGCAAATATTTAAAAATTTTATATCACTGTTGCTAACTGTTTCATGCCTGCTAGTTGTAAATTTTGACTAATACCAAATAGCTTTTGAAGATTTCAAGATCCTGACTCAAAAAGGTTTGTTTCTTTTACTCTCTACTTTTTCAAATTTATTGAAAAATTTAAGTTTGGGGGAGGGTAGAAAAATATTAACTCTTATTTGTTCTCAATTAGTATATTTTCAAAAATTATTAGCATAACTTCTAGCAGTTGAACCCCACTTGACATAACTAAAACTTTTTATTTCAGTTGAATATTATGGAAGGATTGGATGAAAATTTTTAGTAATAAAGGTTAATTTTATAAGGGTAAGATATTTGGTATGAAAGGATTTGATTATAGTTATTTAAAGTAAAGAAAACTATATTTTTGAAATGTTAAGAGATTTAAAGTATTGTGTGTTAAGAAGAGATTGTGACTTTATGATGAATAATAAAGCTCATACCTAATTATAAAGTAAGTATGTGTTCAAGTTTGAACTTTAGAAAGAGGAGAGTGAAGTTTAAAATTATTACAGCCTATCCAAATATAGTAATCCTTATTTAAAAAAAAGAAATGAGAAAAGGAAAGAAAAGAACGATTGAAAAACAATCCCAAAAAGAAAAAAAAAAGAAAAAGAAATAAAAATATTTATGAGGAGAAGCTTGAGGAGATGTCTAATAAAAAATTGGCTTCACTTGAGTCACCCTAAAGGGAGAACTTGTTTTAATTTCTGAATTTATATTTAAAGTATTGGACTACATTCTGATGAAGTTTGCATGAACTCCTTTTTCACATAATCTTTCAAGGCACTATTTATGTGACAAATTATGGTTTATCTTGAAATAAATAGAAAAAACCCTTAGACTTGAATGCTAAATATTCTTATACCTGTAGTGTTAACCTGAGTTACTGAATTTCTTTCTAAAAGTCTAACCAATATATTCTTTTGAATGAAAAACTTTTAGTGATCCACAGATGAAAAGTACATTTCCTTGAGTTATATTTTTATGTTGTAAAATGATTACTTGAGGACAAGTAATAGTTAAGTTTGGAGGATTTTGATGCACCAAAAATATATACCATTTTTCCTATATAATTTTACCCATTTTTGGTGATATTGCACTTTAAGAAAATGTATTTTTCTTGATTTGTTATAGTTATGATGATTTTAGGTGATTGGAGCGAAAATAAGCTAAAAGGAATGAATTCGGAGCAAAAAGGAGCAAAGGGAGAAAAACAGCTTCTAGCGACGCCGGCGCTATTTTCCCGAGAGCTCCAAAATTGATTCGGTCGATAGAGCATCGTCGGTGCGCTATCGGGTGCCGTTAGTGTCCAATGTCAGTGCAATTCAAATTTGAAGAGTTTTGGTGACTTTTTGAAGGGTTGCTTAAGGAAACTCTTGGGAATTCATTTCTAGGTTATAAGTAACTATTTTTGGACGAAAATGGAGTGGTTTTTAGTGTGTGTTCTGGTGTTCTAGAGTGGTTTCTAGAGTCGTTCTAGAGAGGGAGAGTGTGTGTTGAGTGTTAGGGTTTAGAAGAGTGAGTGTAGAAGTGAGAATTTAAGAGGGATTCTTCTCTTAGGAGTAAAGGAGAAGGTGTAAAGTGAGAGATTGCTTCTTCCTTTCCATTCTAAAGAGGGAATTGAGTGTTGCAAAGAAGATAGAAAAAGATTCAAATGAACTTCAAGGGATTTGCATTGGGGAAGATAAAGAGATAAGTTGTATTTTCTTTTGTATTTTGTATGACTTTTCTTTTATATATAAAATCCATGTTTTATTGTTTCTTCTCCATGAATTCTGAGTACTCTCCTTTGTCTTTTTTCTTGCATAGAGATGTGATGATGTGGATTTGAAGTGCTTTTAAAGTATTGAAGAAATTGTGATGGTTTTCATTTCAAACTTAATTTACTTTTCGATCTGGCCAATTGAATTGTTAAAATATGTTGTTGAACATTAACTCTGAAAGGATTTAGTGTCCTACAACAATAATGAAGAATCCATTCAATGTCCATGGATGAATTGTGTAGTTCATGGGAGTTGAGTGCAAATAAATAAGGAAATGTGTTTTGATGGACTTCAAATTGGAGGTTTCAGGGTGACAGGCTGAGATCCCCAATTTGGTCCTAAGATTAGTAACTAAACTCGAAGGTTAGCCTTCAGGTGAAAGGTGAGTGGGAGCTCCATAGTGAAAGCCGATATCCTCCCAGCCTAGCCTCAGATTTAGTGACTAAACCTAGAATATGTTAATGTTCTTTTCATACTTGGACGAGGAGGTACTCTTTTGAGGGTAAAGAAACATTTATGCTCCTATTTGGCACAATAAAATAAAAAATCATTCTACATCATTCACACGTCTGTGCGGCTTATTTTTAGGTCGTGTTTTATTTTGAAGAGGGGTCGCCTAACAGAAATCTGTCGGCGAATTTTTAATTTAATTAAAATAAATAATTTGAAAAGTAGTATTTGATTTTGAAAATAATTTTTAAACTTGAAGGTTTTAAGATATGAGATTAAACCGACCTCACATCCCAAATAGTTTATATAAACGAGCACCGCACCACAAACCGTGTATCTATCCCTAAGGATAGACACACCGCTTGATGGTGGGGCTTGATTAAATAAACTAGAAGATTAGTGACATCCGTTTGGTCTGCGAACCAATTTTATAAGCCGACAAGTTTCCACTGCTTAATATGAAAACATTAAACAGGGTTTATATTACATGGGTTCTTTAAAATTCCCTATAAGGGCAAGCCCCTATAGTTAATTACATCTTAAGTGACGGGAATCACCTAAGAAAACTCTCGATAATAATCAATGATTCTGCTCTCGAGAATTTTAAAGTTTAAGGTTTTCAAAGATTGAATTTTGAAGTTTCAATAGGGAATGGATCAAATTTTTGGAACATTTTGTTTTGTGAATCCAAAGGAAGAAAGGTAGGAGAAATCACTGATTCGAAGTGAACTTCGATAATTTCCCGACTATCCTATCGTTTGGCTTGAATTTAGGAAAGTCCTAATGTTTATTTAGTATTTCAATCTTGCCAATTTCAATTAATTAGGGCTTATATTTGTATGATAAAATCAAACAAATAGCCTAGAAGATGTGAGGGTTTATTGTCGTATCGGACGACTACCTCGGAATCCTAAGACCGGTTAGGGCTTAATTTGCAATGCAAATGCCTAACGAAGAGTTGAGGATTTATGTTGCACTAGTGCAAGCTACCTCGAAGTCCTATGGCTCGGTTGTTTTAATTCTAGGAAAGTTTTGCTTGAAGTAGACTCGAGTTTTGCTTGATGACGATGGTCGTGCTTGCCCACCATGCTCACGAGCTCCTTGTTGTTGCAGAGGTTTAGTTTTAGAAATCATAAATCGGGAGTTGAGAAAAGTGTTTTGGTTTAGAGAAAATCTTAATTTCCAAGTGTTTTTTATGTTTTATTTAAAACAAATCTTAAAGTTGATTATAACGACACCGGTTAAGATCCCACGGTTCCATCCTTCGGCATCATTATTTTTATCGGATTCACTTAGTCCGGATGAATTTGCTAAACTCAACCGAATGAGTTCCACACTTTCATTTAGACCGTGGGAAATCCCGTTAGCAACACGTAGGTTACATCATCCGAGGTATTCCCGATCATCCAACAGGACGTTTTAGTTTAGTTGCAATTGTAGTTTTGTGTTCTGTTTGTGATTAAATTTTGAGTTGTTTTATATTTTGAAATGTTGTGGCGGTGAATTTTATCTTGCAATGACTTTTAATTTAATTTTGGTTTCAGTTTTAGGGGCTATCCTAAAGGTGTGGGTTTTCATGCAACAATTGTTTTATCATGCAAGAAAAGTAAGCTTGCATTTGCAATAAAGTAAATTGCAAGAAAGTAAATTGCAATAAAATAAAAGCGTACTCGGAGGGTCTTCCCGTCATCCCAAGTTGCACTTAAAACACAATTAGAATATTTAAACAAGTTCCTAGGTAAAGCTAGGGGAAAGGTTATGGTTTTCTACCAAATTCCTAATCCTATAGCTAGTCATCTCCTATGACGTCTAGGTTCTTTGGGTTTTGGTTTAAGGACGATTTTTTTCATCAAAGAATAATCAAATTCAATTGTTCTTAAAAATATCCTATCATATTGAGGAAGTGCTTAAGAAGGATCTTAAACATCTTTTCAATATTTCTAGGATTGTTTTAAGTCCAAATGAATTTAATTATATAAATGAATCGATCGTCCGAGGTTTTCAAGTCTTGTTAACTTGCTCGATGAACTAGGACATTTGAATATCACTATGAGTGAGATAACATTTCACTTGATGTTCTATTTAGGAGTTATAATAATCAAAGCTTTCGAGGGTAAATTAGTATTCAGTGATTTGATTTAATTTAAAGGGTTTAAATTTGGAATAGTGTTCAAGTTGTTTTATATTTAGTTTAATTTAATTTAATTTGATTTGATGTTTAATTAATTTGATTTAATTTAATTTAATTTAATTATTTAATTTAATTTAATTTAATTTAATTTAATTTAATTATTTAATTTAATTTAATTATTTAATTTAATTTAATTTAATTATTTAATTTAATTTAATTTAATTATTTAATTTAATTTAATTTAATTATTTAATTTAATTTAATTTAATTGTTTAATTTAATTTAATTTAATTTTAATTAATTTAATTTAATTGTTTAATTTAATTTAATTTAATTATTTAATTTAATTTAATTTTAATTAATTTAATTTAATTGTTTAATTTAATTTAATTTAATTATTAAATTTAATTTAATCTTAATTTAATTTATCTTTAATTTACTTTATTTTTAATTTTAATTGAAATTAAGTCTTTTAATATTTTAAATTTGAGTTATCATTTTAATTAAAAATTGAGTATTAGTTGATATAATTAATTTAGGGATTTTTTAAATTAAAGAATAAATCTCTTCCTAATAAAGATCCCTTATTTTAATAATTTCAATTTTATTATTCTTCCAAATTTAATCTATTATTTAATTAAAGTTTAATCATTTTAAAATTATTTAATGGGTTCCTACCCTTTAATTATTTAAATTTCAGTCATCCAAATCAGATTAGGATCAAATATTTTACTTGTTGATTTTTTATTAAACCTAAAGTTTTAATTAAGGATTAAAGATTTTAATTACCATTTTACCCTTTAAGCTTAATAATTTCATAACTCACTAAATTGAACTCAAATGAACTTGAAATTTTTATGTGACTTCACTCATATGTCAATAAAGACATGAGAGGAGAAAATGTGATTTTTCTGTATTTAATTTATTTATATAATTATTTTTGGTGGAAAATAGAGATTTTCAAGGAAAATTTGATAACATGACCAAGGGAAAAGTTTCTGTCCTTAAGAAAATTAGGGGACATTCCTAATGACCAGAGAAGCACTTGGACCAATTTTGGTGATTTTTTGAATTATATTATTTTTATTATAATTATTTTGAGTTTTGGAGTGTTAATTAATTTAAAAATAAGATAAATGTTGAAAAATGGATTTTATATTTTTCAAAAATCTCTCTGATATCAAGGAAACCAGAGAAACAAATTTTGCAATTTTCTGATTTTTCTATGATTTATAATAATTATTTTAGTGAAAATGCTAGAAAATACATTTTTTTTAATTTTAAAATTACCCTAGGGCTTTAAAATTTACTATCTCACTAAATAGACTTAGGAAAAATGTGGGATTTGTTCCTAAGTGATTAAAATTCAAAATGTGACATTTTGGTGAATTTTATTATTTTTGTGATTTTTATTATTTTTTAATTATTAAAAATATTAAAATATTATTAAAAATCAACTTTTTTAGAAAATTGAAATTTTAATTTTCTTGGGTTCCCCTGATATCAGAGAGGCTCCAAAACCAATTTGGTGAATTTTAAAAAATATTTTAAAAGTTATGAATTTTTAAAGTTTAAAATGGCTAAGTGGCTTAATCAACCCAATTAGTGGGGCTAACCAAGTCCAATTGACTTCAAATTTTTATGGTGGATTCCTCTGATCCTAAAGGTCAGTGGAGAATTGATTTCAAGTCAATTTGATGCCTGGTTAACTCTAATTAATTAAAGACCTATTTTAGGTGTTTAAGCCGATTAGGGTTAATGCGAGTGAATTAACTCAAGTCCTATTTTTCCTAGAGTTCTCTGGTCATAAGGAACATCACCAAATATTTCTAGAATTTATTTCACAACATGCTAATTTTTGGAATTAAAATACTCAAAACAACAACATGCATTTGAAAAATAAATAACTTTTCACAGAGATGGCCTCGACCTTGGAAAATTCGGGGAATGTTCCCGAGTTCGGAGGCTTCAAAAGCCCTATGGTCTCATGCCATGGTGAATTGTATACATGCATGGAGAATTAAATGTATGCAGAGAGTAAATAAATCATAAAAAATAAAATACTTAATTAAATTAAATGATTTCTTTTCCACATTATTCTCCTCATGTTCACTGAGCAAGAGGGTATTTTTATTTTATTTTTGTGATTTTTCTACACGGAGATATGAATTTTTGAAGTTTAGGGAATTAAATAAATAGAAAAATACCCTAATTTTCTATTTATCCACGCGGCGCCGCGTCGACCTCGGCGGCTCCGAACGCACACGCGTCGCGCTCCCATTCGACGCCGCCACCTGAGTCGGCGGCCCGGGCCCCGCGGTTCTCGTACCGTCTCTCCGGTCCGACGCAATCCCGGCCGCCCGTGCGCGCGTGTATCGAATGGACGGCATCCGTTCATCGTCCCCAAGTGTTCTCGCCCGAGAGCCGTCCACACTAAATCCACTAAGATCTCACTCGATTCTCAATGGATTTTCATGTTCTTATGCTCTATGGATTCGTCTTGAAGAGACGAACACATCTATACGGCTAACATGCATTGGAACTAAGGCATTTGAAATAGAGAATCTTCAAAAGCTCGGGATGAAGAGTTAGCTCATACCTTGGCTCAGAGAAGTGTGGCTTCGATCGAGAGTTGTTGCACCTTCGATTGGGTCCTGCAGAACTCCGGATGAAGTCTCCTGGTCCGGTGAATTGTCTAGCTATGAAAGTGACCACGGCCGATCACAAAGCTTGGAGAGCTGGAGCAAGCTAGGTGGCTCGGAGATGGGGCTTTCGGTGGTAAACTTCTCCTCTTGGTCCGAGTGAAGGTGTAGGACCGATCGATTTGAGGATTGGCTCACCGTGGCAAAGTGTCCCGGTTTTGGGTGGAATTTCGGTTGAGAAATTGGGCTCGGTTGGTGGGGATTAGGGCAAATTGACACCTGGGATCAACTCGCTCTCGGGATGGTGAAGGGTTTGAAACAATTTTGGCGAGTTTCGGCAAGGTTTGTGCTTGGCTCTCCTTTGGCCGAGAGGGTGAGGGGTTTAAATAGGAGAGGGTGGAAGGCCTCCCGGGGGAGTTAGGGCTTGGGATCGACTGCTACGAGTGAGGAGAAGATCAGCCATGGTGACCACTAGGGATGGGGCGACTCGGCAAGTGAGAATTTCAATGTTGGCTCACATGTGAGCTCTCGGCCATGGTGTTTTCCGGCGGTACGGTGGCCGGCCGGCCGAGCATGGGTCACCCTCGAGGTCGGGTGGGTCGGGGCTGGAGGTTTGTGCAATCGATTAGCCATGGACATGTGTAAAGGCTTTGATCCAAAGTGGAATGGGGCATGGCTAGATTTGAACCTAAATGGGTCAACCCACCCATTTGGGCTAGGTGCACCACCCGAGGCCTGGTTTTGGCTGAGGGAAAAGTGATTTGGCTCGGCATAATCGGTAGGGTCAAGTCACCATCCAAGCACGATTAGGCTTAAGCATGGTTTAGTGGAAACATGGAAGTGGTTAATCACCTTTAGGAATTAAGGAAAGAGCCTCCTCCTTTTGCCCAAAATGGCATGGTGACATGTAAAGAGGCTCTCATGGCTTGCATATGGCTTATGCATGGCTCCATGGCTCCATTTGGCTTGGGAAAAGTAAAGTCAATTTCATGGAAATGGATTTAAGGAAAATTTTGGTATTTAGGGGTGATTTGGCATGAGGCTTGATTTGGAATTATTTGATGATGAATTTAGGACTTAGGGATGATTTTAATTGAAAGTATGATGAGGGGAAATGTCATATGGGCCTTGGAAGAATTTTGGGCTTTTTTGAAAGGGTTTTAGATGGGCTTTTAAGATGGATTAGGAAAGTGGGCTCTTGAATTTTAAAATGGATTTTGGGATGAAATTTTGTAAAGAGGTTGGGCCAAATAATTATTGGGTTTAGCTCATGGATGTGTCATGAGTGACTTGAAGCAAATTTGGGCTAGTTTGGACTTGAATTGGGTTGGATTTGAATTCTTTTGGTGAATGGGCCAATGTAGGTCAAATTGGGCTAACTTGGGCCAATGTTGGGCTAGGGTTGAAATTGATGTAAAATAAATATTAAGAAATGTTTATGGGAGTGTTTCAAAGAGGTTTTGGCTTTGGTTGGGTTTTAATTTTGAGGTTTGGGCCTATTTGGGTTAGATTTGGGTTTAGGTCAAAATTGGGCTTTTTGATTTTGGGTTGAATTTGAGTGGGGTTTGGGTCAAAATCTTGGGCAAATCATGTTAGTGTTTTGTTTATGAGGATGTTAAGGAAGGTTTAGAAAAGATTTGGGGTTAATTGGAGTTGAATTGGGTTAGTTTGGGCTGAGTTTGGGTCATGGGTCCAAATTTGGGCTTTAAGGCCCAAAGTGAAATTGGATCCAAATGTCAATCAAATTGGACTTGGATTTGGTCTAAATTGGTATTGGGAATGTTGAATTGAAGTTTAGAATTGAATTGGACCAAAATTGGGGTCAATTGGGTATGTTTGGTTTGACATTGGGTCCACTTTGGGTTAAAATGGGTCGATTTGGGGGTTTTGACAAAAGTAGGGTAAATTGACAAAATTGGCCCATGGTGTAGTTGGACAAAATGAAATTGGGAATATTTGGGATTTTCTGGAATTTTCTGGGAATTTTCTGAATTTTTGGATTTTTAGGCCAAGAAGGGTATTTTGGGTATTTGGAGGGTATTGGGAGGTTTTCTTGGAATTTTTGGTATTTTTGGATATAGATGGTCAATTTGAGTGGTGTAGAAATGTTTGGGAATAATTTTGAAGAATTTTAGGTAATTTGAAAATTTTGCAAAAATTTGGGTAATTTCGAGGTTTTGGGTAGGTTTAGTAGGTGTAGGGTCCGGGGTCAAAAATTGAAAATTTGGGAAATTGAAGATTGGGTGAATTTGGGTGGGGTGAAATCATTTTGGTTGAGCCATGAAGCCATTTCAAGCCCATATGAGCCATGAAAGGACTCATTTGAGGCATTCATTATGTTGTTCCTAACCCTCTTAGCCGAGGGCTTAGGGGTTAAGGACCATCCATGTGAATCACCTACATGAGTCGGGAGGTCAAGTTGGGTATGGGTGTGGTTTTAGGAAGTGTGTGGAAATGTAGTGTGTAAGTGTAGTGTATAAGTGTAATGTGTGTGTAAGTCGGCCCCTTCACTGGACCGAGCCACCTGAGGCGATCCTAAGGCCAGAAGAGTCCTATAGGAACTCATCCTTTAAACTTCCATATTTGATTTCAACCCTCTAGGTGATTAGGGGTCTATAGTCGAGTTTGTGGAGTTTGCGGGGAGTTTAGAAGTGGTTTGAATTTCTAAAAGGCGGGTCCCAATTCTAGTCCTCTAAGATAGTCAAAGGAAAAGCCTAAGGCTAGATCCTAAGCACTAAAAAGAAGAAGGGAAGACCTCATCAAAAATGAGGTCAACAACGTCAAATACTCGTTGCATAAGGAAAGATACTTTTCATATATATCAAAACCTTTCAAATACTAAGCTTAGTGTGCTTGTTAGTTAATTCTATTTTAAAGCTATTAGAAGTAATTGTAGTTTACTTAATAGTTTTTGTTTTCTGCACCTTGTTAGTAGAAGTAAAAATTAAACTTTAATTGCTAATTGAGCATTGGATTTCAGTACTATGTTATCTATTTGTAAGAATCGTGCATTATCTGTGGGATCGATAAACAGGACTCCATTAGAGCCTTATATTACTTGATACATTACGTATACTTGCGTTGAATGTTTGGACATTATAAAATCATTATTAAATATATACAATTGAGTTCATAAGTTCTTGCAATATATAAAGTCCCGCTATCAGTGTCTTATCATGTTATGTCTTTCACATGAAATATATTATAGGCTCATACTAATTTCGTTAGGAGCGATCCACAAAATAATTAAGCATCGAACAGTGGAGCAAAACAATTCAATGAATTACTGAAAGCTACACAATAATCTTTGTGGAAAGATTGCACTACACATAAAGCGTTATTGGTGGCATTGATAATGCTAAGGATCAAATCTAATTTTAACATGCATGAAGAATGTTTTAAATAGTTAGCAACATTATTAAAGGGGACGAGCCCTACAAAGAATTTAATTCTAGATGACCTTTACATAAAAAAAAAGTTAATGTCAAATTAAGGTTACTATTTGGGAAGATATATTGTTGTGATAATGATTGTATATTATATTACAAGGCTAATGAAATGAAGATAAAATTAGATTTTGTGGTGCTGAGAGATTCAAACTAATGAAGTAAAAGAGGAAAACTTAAAAAAAAAATATCCCATATAACTGTCTCTTCTACTTGCCTCTCATATATCGACTTCATAGAGTTCCCTTCTATTCATACAACTCCTCACAAAACATGGCACAATACCAAAATTTTTTTATTCAAATTCTTTGAGTTATCCTTCATATGGGGAAGCTTTGAGACATTTCAATTGTAGTTATCCTGTCGTTGTGGTGGAACCATGCAATATTAAGCTTGACTTTTGTGCAGATGGGTTCACACCATACAATCTCATCACAACACCTTATTGATGTTGGCTAGTGATTATTATGCTCGCTTGATATGTGCATGAAAATGTTGTACAATTTTTTTAATTTGATCATACCATGTCTATATTGCCCAAAGGGAAAAATTTGATGTCAACTTATAGCTTATGATAAATGAGCTTCAAATATTGTGAGAAACAGGCGTGCTGACTTATGATAATTGCGTCAAAACAGAATTTTTAATATCAAATGAATTCTTCAGGTGAAGGCAAGAAGAACTATAATTATGGTGTTTGTATTGGAGGAAAAACTCACTCAGATATTGAGAATAGTTATTATGGCATAATTGAAGAAATAATTTAGATACAATTTCATTATGTTAAATGTAATGTATATTTGTTTAACAGTGAGCGATTTGATCCTATTAATTATCGATTAACATAAACACTGGGCCTATATGATATTATTAAAGTTAAAATGAATAGAAGATAAGTGAAATTTGATCAATTTATTTTAGCACGTCAAGCTACTTAGGTTTATTACTTTTTAATACCCTCGTAGAATAAGAGAAAAAATTTATTGAGATGTTTTTATAAAAAAATAATTAAAAAATTACTATTAAGATGTAAATTATTATTGAACTCATTCACCAATAGTAAAATGTGTCAGATTTTTGTTTCTAGCTTTATTCTATTGAAGAAATGTTCACCCTCGAGGACACAACAATGAATTATGAAGAGGTTACTTATATTATGGATGACAATGATGATGATAAAAATGAATAAATTTTAAGTTTATCATCAACTAATTCCTTTAAAAAATTGATTGAGAATGGTATGTATATTTAGACTTTTCTTCTATTAATTTTGCATCTTCTTGCTTTTAATTATAGATTATCTTACATGTAATCTCAACATGCATCTTATTTTAATTTAAAAATTTTCTATTTTTACATTTGCTACTGATATTATGCACTTCTCCTTATCTTGCTATTTTTACTTCATATTAATTTTAAGGTCTTTCTTCTTGTTACAAATGACTTTTGCTAGTTGTGGAGATTAACCACCTCACCAACCTGACTTGATGCGCCTAAGCTCTTACAGGAGGATGAATAACTTTGTATCTCATTCTTCCTCACATATCTCTAGTGTTGTGTTAATTAGCTGCACTGCTATCATTGTTGTCACTTTCGCACCTTCCATCAACGCACTCCTTCTAGTGCAGCTTGGCTGACACGTTTTTCTCCCATGAAGCCACCACATCCCTGTCAGTTACCAACACTCTTCTCTAATGAGCTGGGCCCATCTACTCCCACCCCTTTGAAATAGGATCCCTCTAGAAGGCTATGCATTGAGCTCAAGACAGACACAAAGTTACTTTTCACTTAGAATAAGTTCAATGATCTGTTTGATATTTTGTGTAACTAACCTTTGTATTTCAGGTTATTTATCACAAGCCACTCATGACACACGTCACAGATATCATCAAGGGTAAGTATGATACTTCGAATCTCTCTTGGAAGAAGATCATGTTAGCACTTGGAACATGTAGTTCCAGAAGTATCAAGTAGGACCATTTCATTTAAATTAGATCATCAATTTCAAGTTTTTTTTTGTTATACTATTAATACAAACTTCAATATTTGCAGAGGTTCTTCCATTGGTAATCAAAACATCACTGGTAGATCTATCAGAACTTTTAGATGGGGGCGGGGGGAGGGGCGTTTAGGCTTTGTAAGCTTGAGGCTGGGCCTCTTTTGATTATCAAAGAAAATGACAGACTAACCAGCAGAAGAGGAGGACTGAGAGGGGCACGGGCAACACGCTCCACATTAGAATCTTGATCCTTCACACTTAGCATATTTATAAGTTGGTAAGATTTAGTAAATATTCAACAAGTCAATGATACAATTTTGTGGTATTAACTATTTTTTCATGTCCACAGGCTCAATAGCTTGGTCAGCTGCCCACCACTATATAGTTGCATGTTCGAACAGATCAGTGCATAGTGATCAATAGTGGGTATCTGACCACTCTCGATGTATCATTGTAAGTAAAGAAGTGATTTTTTATAGTTTTTTACACTATTAATTTAAAAAAATCTAAAGAATTGTTGGTTTTAATTATGTAAAAGGAGTGAAAGCACCTCTGATATATGTAGAGGTATAGGGAGAGCGAGACATCTACAACTGACAGCAGTAGCGGTAGCCAGTTTACCATTATGAAGTTGTATTTTAAGTTTTGGAGTTAGAAGATGAGGAGAATAATTAGAGAGGTTATGGCCTAGAAGTGAAGGGGATTGTATTTGACGTTGAGCTCTCTAGTTTTCTCTAGTGCGATTTGAGATCAATATTTGCAGAGCATGAGGAGCTTGCCCAACGCATCACTTTTATAAGTGATGTGATTTGTAGTTGTGTGAGAACAACTAGCGAGTCAAGGATGCTTTAGCAAGATTGCTAAAGCATGTTGCAGATTGTTATGGAAAGAAGTCCTTAATTTCTACAAAATAGGTTGATAAGGGAGATGAGGGAGATAATGCTGACGATGATGCTCGATGGCGCAACTTTTTTAATTTGCAAAAATTAATAAACTCAGATTTAGATTTATATATTGATTTAAATGACAATGAGTCACACAATTAAAGCAACTATACGTATCGCTCAAGTAATACAGGGCTCTAATGGAGTCCTGGAATATCGATCCCATAGTGAGGCTTTACTTTTATAGCATAACACAGAAATCTCTTATCGAATCACAGCACAATTGCAAGTGGTTTAATTCTTAAAGTAAAGACAAACAGATTCAGTTACTATTTCTACCAAAGCAAGTTCTAAATTCCAGTAAGTTAAACTAATACAAGACTAAATTTTTAACAAAGTTCAGTTGCAAGAAAGAGTCTTCCTCCTTTCCATTCATAATGTGATGATTATTGTGACATAGATCAGTGATACAAATGTATTGTGCCAAATAAGAGAATTCCTATTCTTTACCCATATTTCAGCGTATAAAGAACATTGACTAATCTTAAGTTTAGTCCCTAAATCCGTGGTTAGGCTGGAAGGATACTGACTCTCACTCCAAAGCTCCCACTTCCCTTCACCTGAGGGCTAACTCTCGCTTCAGTTTCTAAATATTAGGCTCGAATTGAGGATTTCAGCATGTCACTCTGAAATCTCCAATTCTACGCCCATTAAAGTATATTTCCCTATTTATTTGCACTCAATCCCCATGAACTACATCTCTCATTTTTGGACATTGAATGTGACCTTCACTTTTGTTGTGGAACTCATAATCCTTTCAAAAGATATATTTCTCAACAAGTTTTAACAATTCAATTGGCCAGATCAAAAAGTAAATGAAGTTCTAAGTGAAAAGGTCATCACAAATTCTTCATAATAAATCGACGCATCATTTCCATTTCACAACATCAACACATCACATGAAAAGGAGAAAGACAAAGAAATCTACTCAAGACTCATGAGGAAAAGATGACAAAACATGAATTTTATATATAAAAACAACATCATATAATTACAGTAAAGTAAAGACAACTTATCTCAAACTCTTCCCCAAGCGAATCTCAAGGAAGCCCTTTGACTCATCTTCTTTCTTCACAACAACACACAATTTTCTCTTTAGAATAGTAAGGAAGAAGAAATCTCTCACTTTCCCTCTCCTCTCACTCCTTAGAATAGAAAACATAACCCTAACTTCCTACACAAAATGGAAAGAAAACTCTTTATAAACTCTAAACTCTTCTCTTTCTTCCTTTCCCCTTTTGAAACTTGGCTCCAAAAGTGTTTAAATTCGGCAAAAACTAAATTCCCAAGAGTTTCCTCAAGCAACCTTTCAAAATCCGACCAAATACATTGAATGTAGATCAAAATTGGGATGGGGCACTGTCCGACACTGGTAGGAGGGTCGTTCGGCGCATTATTCCACCTAAACATCGTAACTCTCTAGAAACTAGCACTGTCCAGCGCTAGTGACAGCACCGTTCGACGCTAGTTCAATAAAATGCACTTTTGTCCTTTTTCACTCCAAATTTGCTCCTTTTCACTTCCTTTTGCTCCAAAGGCCTAAAATCATTGCACCTACATGAAATCATCAAAAATACTTTCCTTGAAAGTGCAATATCATAAAAAATAGTTATGAAATGAGTAGTAAAAAACTATCAAATTTTCAGTGGATCAAGATCCCCAAACTTAACTATTACTTGTGCTCATGTAATTCTAGTTAAAACATAAAATTATGATCCACTGCAATGAACTTTCTTTCTAGAATACTATAATTTTGATTTAGATAAGTACAATAGTAAAATTTTCAGAAAGATCTTTGAATAAATGAAGTAAATTCTGCACGTGTAAGTATCTAGTAATCAAGTCTTAGAGTTCTAGCTTTCTATTTGTTTCAAAAAATGACTGTAGATTGTCCTCTTAAGGCACTTAAAAGGATTACATGAAAAGAAATTTATGAGAACACTACTAGTAAAGATGTTAATCCATACATATAAGTTCAGGAAAGTAATCAAGTTTTTCCCTTAAGGTAGGTCCAAGTGAAGCCAATTTTTGATTAGGCATCTCCTCAAGCTTCTCCTCACTTCTCTTTTTCTTTTCTTTTCTTTTGCTTTTTCATTTTATTTTTTTTTTCTTTTGCTTTTTTCTTTTCTTTTCAGTGAGGATTACTGTATCTGGGTAACTTTTAATGATTTTGAACTTCACCCTTCTCACCCTAAATTTGAAACTTACCACATTCCTTTACCTTATAGGAATTTGTTTAACTTATTAATGATTCATCATAGAGTCTCAATCCTTTCCTATCACATAAAATTTTAAGATTCTTAATATTCCAAACATACAGTTTTTCTTACTTTGAATAGTTGACTATAGTCTTATACTTTTATACCAAATATCTTACATCACAAAATTACTTTTCATTACCAAATACTTTCATTCAATTTTATAAAATACTTAAATAAAATCAAAATAAAGTTATCTAAAATTGAGTTCTATTACAGGAAATCACGTTAATAATTTTAAAAATAATTTTAAAATGAGAATAATTAACGGTTAATTCTTTCCCTTCCCCTAAACTTAGATTTTTGAATATAATTAACGTGGAAGAAAGAAAAGATTTAAGTATAGCTCATACCTCAATATGCCGGGCTTTTCAAACCTTTGAGTTTAAGCAGGTTTTTCTTCATAAAGTAGAACAGTATACCTGAAATAATTGAGAAGCATTTCTATACACGAATATAGGTTAGAAGTTTATAAAGAAGAAATTAAAAAAACAATAAATAGTATACATAACATTAACATCTAAATGTTACTTATACAAATTAAACTATCAATCCAAACACATAAAACTTTACTATCACATCACATCCATCACAAATTAACAAAGTCTACTACAAGTACACCACATACACATATAACATCCCAGACACAAATCATAAAGAGTCTCAGGTATATCACAAAGACAAAACACAAATACATCACTAAGTTCAATGAAAAATAAAAATAAATACACTCAAACTACCAATCTTCATCTTCTGCAGGAGCTCCACCATCATCAGGTTCTTTAGGCTGGTATGGAGTATACTCAGGGTAAGTAGGAAATATATCATCAGTGTCTCCCCTGAAAAATCTCATCTGTGCGTCATGATAAGCTATCTCATATTCTCTCCACCGCACTTGATAATCATCATTAATCTTGTTCCTTACTTCTAGTCCCTCTACTTTGGTGTTTAATCTTTCCAACTGATCTATAACATCATGCAGAGTAGGCTCCCTTGATGTATATGGTCTATCTCGACTAGAAGAAGGCTCATCAACTTTCTTACTCTATTTCCATCCTACATGGGCTTCATAAGTTTTCAGATTTAGTTTAGTAATGGGCTTCAGGGGGTGGACTACCTCATCATTATCTTCAATCACTACACTTGACTGAATACATAAAGCATGAATCAGACTGAGGTGTCCCAGTCCTACTGAAGTTTCTCCTTTTGAGCTTGTCATCTAATTTTATGAATAATAGCCCCAATATTTATATTCTTCATGTTCTAAATATAATAATTCAGAATAACTCTATCAATAATAACATTACTGTGATGGTTGATAGGTAATAGTATTACAGAAATGAAATAATGTCAGGCTTTTGACACATGATTCAAATTAGAAAGGGGGAAGTTAACTTTTAGTCTTTGCTTAATCTTCTATTCCCCTTTTCCATCAGTAAAAAAGTTTACAATCATATTTAATGCTTCATTTGTAATAGAATAATTTTCATATTTAAACTGATAAAATGCATTTATGCTGGCAAGGGTGAATTCAACAATTTGGCCTCTAACCAAAATTATTCACTCTCATAATAATACATATTAGCATAAAATTCTCTAATAATACCCAGCATCGCATTTGCAGTAAAATAACATAAAATCTCCCATTGATGATTAACAATCATTTCTTCCAGCATTCCTTCAAGATTTTCAAAGGCACTTTCTTAAATACATTTCTTATTGCTAAGAAACGTACTAAAACGTGAATTGGCTTTGAAATTCATAAATTTACTTTCATCATATTCAAATTTCCTCTTCCCCTTAGCCAATCTTGGAGCCATTTATTTAAAAATACCAAAACTTTTCAAATCAATTTTAAAATTACAATGCAATGGACTCCAATATAAATTTAAAAGGATAAGAACTCAAAATCCATGAAAAATCTCCAAAGTTTCTTCAAAAACATCTAAATTTCAAATCTTCCTAATGCAGGAGATTTCCACGGTCAAAATCGAAAAAATTTAGGTTAAAGTGTAGTTCTTACTAAGATAAGATGAAATACGAACTTTTCCGACCACTACATCGCTTCAAATCCAAATGCTAGTGAGCCCTAGGTGCAAAAATCAACCTTGGCTGGAGGTTGAAGATAAAGATTTGGGTAAAAAAGGCGGGTCTCAAAGTTAAATCGTGATAACTTAGAGTTTCGGGCAGTTTTCACGTTCGAGCACTGTCCGGCGTTGGAAGTAGCACTGTTCGGCGCATTATTTTGCAGAAATGGCCAAACTCTCTGACTTTTGCCGCTGTCCGATGCTGGTGGCAGTGTCGTTCGGTGCCAGTTCAAATACTGGGCTTCCAAGTTTCTTTTGCAATTTTGATCTTTTCAAGCCTGCTCCGATGTCTAATTAGTCTAATTAAGAATTAAATAACTTCCTAAAGCCTTGACAAATGATATTTTTTTAACACAAACAACACAAAACATCACTTTCATATATAAAATTCATGAGTCATACACCTACACACAACACTAAACATTACACATTTTTAAGCCATATAATCTTAAATTCAGCGACACACACAACCACAACACAATAACGCTGAGAACTAAACAATCAAGCATGTCTAAATATAACATTCAAGCCAAATAAAGTAAAACAAAACAAAGCAATCCGATACAAAAATACAAAAATACAATAATCAAGTTTCATTCTTCCTTCGAACTATCATCAATTTTAAGATCTGTCATCGATTGAGCATGAACAAATAAATTGTAGAATGGACGAAACAGAAAATTTTCAGTAGACTCCTCTTCAATCCAACCTTTTCTTCTCATGAATCACGTCAAACTTCCTTCAAGATATCCAGTGATCAAAGTGCTCATTCATTCTCTAATCCAAATGATCAAAGAAATAAGAAAGATTGTTCTTTGCATTCATCAAATGTTGTACTTCTTTCTCCAATTTCTTGATTTTCTTCAAGATGATCTGTGAACTTTCAGGAAAATAAGGAGAAATAGGTGCTGACCTTTGAGATGGTTGATCTTCAATAATGCTCATATCATTCATATCACCAATTTCCTGGTTATTATATGCATCTGCTGGGTCTATAGGCTTCCAAGGTAGAAGTACTCTTTCCCAGTTCTCATATGGCACTTGTGATTGACTGCAGAGGAGAAATATGGTGGAAGCATTTCCAAGCCCATACTTTGATCTATGAACGATCAATCCCAAAACAAACTTAATAATTATCGAACCAACATCAATAGGCATTCCCATTTGAGTACAATAATTCAGAATAACACACTCCTTAGTTACCTTACTGATTTTCATTGTTGGGAGTAATTTTGCACAAATGAAGTAATGTAAGTGTTTCGACGTAGGATTTAATAGTGTGGTCGAGAAACATACATACCTGTTATCTCTTATCTCCCATCTATCACTTTCATCCATCGGCTATCTGTATATGTCATTCTTATTGTCCTTCATCGGGGCAAAATTCGAATAGTGACAGATTGGCACATTCTCAATCATGTATAAATCATTAATCTTTGCAGGAGTAAATGTGACAAACCTACCTCGCACATAAACTGATCCTTGATTGATTCCATGAAGATTTGCATAAAACTCCTTCACAACCGGAACAACTACGGTGGTAGTAGTATAACACAATACTTCCCAATGTCTCTGAACAATAATTTCATCAATTCTAGTCATAGGAGAATTTGTACCTCGATTTACAAAGCCCCGCTCCTTAATAGATCTCATTTTCGAGATATTTTTGTTGAAAAGTCACTCTTCCTCGAAACTTACTTCTACGGTTGAATACTTGAAATCTTAAAGTTTTCATTGAATCGGAATCCATTTGGATAAGAATTTGGGTCTTCCTCATTGTTCCTTTGGCAGTTCCATCGTCTAGGGGTGGTTTTTGGGAGTTATAATGGAGGATTTACCGCCTAGAACTATCAAAACTCAGATTTTAAAGAGGAGAAACGACTTTTTGAACAACGGCACTGTCCGGCGCTGATAGCAGCTCCGTTTGGCTCTAGTTCAAATTTGCTAAAATTCACTTCATTGAAAATTTTTCCAAATTTCGATTTGATTTAATTCTTAAATGTTATTAATGAAAATTAAGGAAGAATAAGACTTAATTATGTAATAAACAAACACAAATAACATATAAAATAAAGCACACACTTCATAACTGTGGGTTGCCTCCCACAAAGCGCCTGGTTTAACGTCGTTAGCCAGACATAACTTTCAGTTATTCAAGTTGATACAACATTAAAAACTCTTTAAAATTAGGTCTATTGCCTTTAAAATATGGTTTTGATCTTTAGCCATTAACTTTGAATATTCTTCCAGATTTAGGGTCTTCGATAATCACAGCTCTAAACTGATATACTTTTACAAAAACGAAAGGTCTTGTCCATCTAGATTTCAGTTTCCCAGGAAATAACGTCAATCTTGTATTGTATAATAAAACTTTTTGTCTTGGTTCAAATTCCTTTTTGACAATCTTCCGATCATGCCATATTTTTCTTCTTTCCTTATATATTTTATCATTATCATATGATTCATTTTTGATTTCTTCCAATTCATTCAATTGCAATAGTCTCTTCTCACCAGCATCTTTTAAATTAAAATTCAATTTCTTTATCTCCTAGTATGCTTTATATTCGAATTCAACTGACAAGTGATAGGTTTTTCCAAATATTAATCTGTAAGGGGACATTCCTATAGGAGTTTTATAAGCAGTTATGTATGCCCATAAAACAGTATCTAATTTAGCAGACCAATCCAATTTTTCAAAATTAATTACTTACTCCAGAATTCATTTAATTTCACGATTAGATACCTCTCCTAAATCATTAGGTTGAGGATGATATGCTGTAGAGATTCTATGCATAATGTTATATTTTTCCACCAATCTATGAATCAGGTTATTCTTAAAATGGATTCTCCATTAGTGTTGATTACTCTGTGCATTCCATATCTTATGAAAATATTTTTCATTTAAAACCTCGATACACTTTTAGCATCACACATATGTAACGCTATTGCCTCAATCCATTTTGATACATAATCAACATCAATCAGTATATATATATATTTCCAAATGAAGACATAAATGGTCCCATAAAATCTAATCCCCATGCATAAAAAATTTCAACTTCCAGAGTAAAATTAAGAGACATTTCATTTATTTTAGATATATTGCCTATTCTTTGACATTGATCACAAGTTTTGATAAATTTATAAACATCTTTGAAAAGTGTAGGCCAATAAAATACAGATTACAAAATCTTATGTGTAGTTCTATCAATTCCGAAATGTCGTCCAAATTCCGAATCATGACATTTTAGAATATTTTTTTTAGTTTCTTCATAAGGCACACATCTCCTAATAATAAGATCTTTACATTGCTTGTACAGATAAGGATCGTCGCAAAAATAAAATTTTGCATCATGCTTAAATTTTTTCTGCTGTTGTATTGTTAAATCAGGTGGTAAAATATTACTAACAATGTAGTTCACATTATCAGCATACCACGGTAAATTTCCTTCAATAATATTATATAATTGCTCATTATGAAAAGTTTCAGTAATTTCCTTTTAAAAATCATCCAAATTAGGTTGTTCAAGTCTAGATAAATGATCAGCTATTTGATTATCGACCTCTTTTCTATTAACGATCTCAAAATCAAATTTTTTCATTAAAAGCATCCATCGAATCAGTCTTGGTTTTGCATCTTTCTTTTGCATTAAGTATTTAATAACATCATGATCAATATGCGCTATACATTTAGCTCTGATTAAGTAAGATCTAAATTTTTCAAAGGCATATACAATTGCTAATAACTCTCTTTCAGTAGTAGTGTAATTAATTTGAGTAGCAAGAAGAGTCTTACTAGCATAGTATATAACTTTAAACAATTTGTCATGTCTTTGCCCTAAAACAACTCCAATAGCATAATCGCTAGCATTGCATATTAATTCAAATGGTTTCTCCCAATCAGGTGAAACTATTATAGGGGAAGCCACTAATTTTTTCCTTCAATAGATCGAAAGTTTTTAAACATTCATCATTAAAAACAAACTTTCTATCTTTTTCCAAAAGTTGGCATAGAGGCTTAGAAATTTTTGAAAAGACTTTGATATATCGCCTGTAGAATCCTACATGTCCCAAAAAGCTTCTTACCCCTCTCACAGTTGTTGGAGGTATTAATTTTTCTATAACATGAATTTTCACAGGATCTACTTCTATGCCATATTCAGATATTTTATGCCCAAGCACACTTCCTCCTGCAACCATAAATTGACACTTTTCCTATATTAGGACTAAATTTGTTCTTTCACATATCTCTAAAACTTTTTCTAAGTTGCATAGGAATGCATCAAATGAATCTCCAAATACTGAGAAATCATTCATAAATACTTCTATTCCATTATCAATTAATTTACTAAATATGGACGTCATACATCTTTGAAATGTTGCAGGTACATTACATAATCCGAAGGGCAATCTTCTAAAAGCAAAAGTTTCATAAGGGCTAGTAAATGTAGTATTCTCTTGATCCTCAAGAGAAATAGGTATTTGGTGATAACCGGTATATCCATCTAGAAAGCAATAGTACTTGTGTCCAGCAAGTCTGTCTAGCATTTAGTCTAAAAAGGGTAAAGGAAAGTGATCGTTTTTGGTGGCGGCGTTTAATTTTCTATAATCAATACATATTCGCCAACTAGTGACTTGTCTTGTCGGTATAATTTTATCTCGATCATTTACATCGATATTCACTCCTCTTTTCTCAGAAACACAATGAATTGGACTTACCCAAACACTATCAGAAATATGATATATAATTCCAGCATCTAACCACTTTAAAATCTCTTTTTTAACCACTTCTTTTATTATTGGGTTCAATCTCCTTTATGGATCAACTCTTTGGTTTGTGTTGTTCATCCAATAAAACTCTGTGCATACAGATCAAAGGACAGATTCCTTTAATATCAGCTATAGACCAACCAAAAGCCTTTTTATATCTTTTTAAAGTTTCCAATAATTTTTGTTCTTGATATTCATTTAAATCCAAAGAAACAATGACTAGTAAGGTAGACGATTCTCCTAAAAATATATACTTTAAATGATTAGGAAGAATTTTCAGCTCAAGTTCAGGGGGTTTAATGATAGATAGAATCAAACTTTTATCTCCACTTTCCATGGTATCCAATCTTTCAAAATTTTTCTGAACAAACTCTAACTTTTCATTCTTCATATCATCCAAATCATCTTCATTATCACTTTCATTTTCATAATCACATTCCAGATTTTCTTCAAATACTTCTCTAAAATGATCTTCTCCAAATAATCACAAACTTCCATTCGATAGAACTCATCATCTTTTCAGTTGAAGGGTACTTCATAGAGTTCAGAATGTTGAAAGTTACCTCTTGTCATTGACTCTCATAGTTAATTCTCCTTTTTGGACATCAATCATAGCTCTCCCAGTAGCAAGGAATGATCGTCCCAAAATAATTGGAATTTCTTTATCTTCCTCCATATCTAATACAATAAAGTCCACAAGAAAGATAAATTTATCCACTTTTACTAATACATCTTCCACAGCTCCTTTAGGATAAGTGATAGAACGATCAGCCAATTGAAGAGTCATAGATTTAAGTGAAATTTCTCCTATTCCCAATCTTTTGAAAGTTGACAAAGGTATAAGATTAATACTAGCTCCAAGATCACATAAAGTTCTTTTGAAAAATTTTTCACCTATAGCACATTGGATAGTGAAACTACCTGGGTCTCTAAGTTTTTCAGGAAGCTTTTTATGAATAATTGCACTACACTCACCGCTAAGTGCAATATTCTCGTGGTTCTTAAACTTTCTTTTCTTTTTAAGTATATCCTTCATAAACTTTGCATAATCAGACATCTGCTCTAATGCTTCAACAAAGAGAATATTAATTGTTAATTTCTTAAGAATTTTAAAAAATTTTGCAAATCTATTATCCCTGTTCCATTTCTTTAGTTTTTGAGGAAAAGGAGGAGGTGGTTTTTCAACGGTTATCTTCATTAGTTCTAACGGATATTCATTAGGATACATCTTATTAAAATTTTTTTCAATGTTCACTTCCTCTCTTTCAACTTCGACTTCTTTTTGAACTTTAGGTTGCAATTCTTTCCCACTGCTTAATTGAATAGCCTTAATTTGATCTTTTTTTTGATCTTTCAGGTTAATCTCAATATTGCTAGGAAGATTCTCAGAAGGTTTATTATTAAGCGCAGTAAAGATATGTCCCAATTAATTTTCAATGTTCTTCATCGCAATGTTTTGAGCTTGAATTTGATTACCCATATTCAGAATCATATTCAGAACCAGGAGGATAAGAAGGTCTAAAATTGGTATTTCCTTGGTTGTTCGGATTTCCAATTGGATTCATAGGATTGTTTCCCCATTGCGGATTAACAACAGCATTAGTGTTATTCCAGTTGAAATTTGGATGATTCCTCCAACTAGGATTATAATAATTCGAATAAGGATTATTGACTTTATTACGTATAGCATTCAAGGTTTCATAAGAAATTTGAGAGTCCATCATCTGTCCTGATGAATTTTCTTCTAACACCGGGGGTGTTGGATAATATCATTCCATATTGATATATTTTCTTAGAAAGTGCAGCAATTTGAGAGATTATCATAGTTATCGCATCAGAATCATGAATATTGGCTACTCTCATAGGATTTTCCCTCTCAGAGGGCCATTGAAAATTATTAGTAGCCATCTCTTCAATTAACTAATATGCTTCATTAAAAGGTTTTAACATTAATGATCCACCAGCAGCAGCATCAATAATCGATCTCAAATATCCCATTAATCTATTATAAATGATTTGAATTATTAACCAGTCTGGTAAAACTTGGTGTGGACATTTCCTCAGAAGATATTTAAATCTTTCCCAAGCTTCATATATGGATTTTCCATCAAACGGACTAAAATATGTGATGTCATTTCTCAACTTAGCAGTTTTGGAAGGAGGAAAATATTTCGACAGAAACTTTTGTGAAAGCTCTCCCAAGTTCTAATAGATCCAAGTGCTAACAAATTTAACCACGCCTTAGCCTTATCCCTTAGTGAAAAAGGAAAAAGTCTAAAGCCTAACAACATCATTCGACACTCCATCATATTTAAAAGTAACACATAATTCTAGAAAACTAGCAAGATGTAAGTTAGGATCTTCATTAGGTGTTCCTCCGAATTTATTATTCTGTACCATTTGGATAATAATAGGTTTAAGCTTAAATAAATTAGCAGCAACATCAAGATTTTGGATAGTTAAGTGAATTTCATATGCTATTGGATTAGCATAATCTCTTAAATGTATTAGTATATTTTCGTTTTGATTGTTTAAATTGTTCGCCATTTTGTGAGGATTTGCAGATTGTTTTCATTGTTTTCGAATTTTTCTAATAGTACACTCCAATTCAGAATCGTGAGACACTAAACCTATATATCCCATACTACACATGCAAACACAATAAACACACACTAACAATAAACAGACACACATAACTATGACTTGCAATTCAAATATATGATTTCAAATACTACAAAAATAAATTTTAACAGTTACTCTTTTTTTTTACCTTGACTCCCCGACAACGGTGCCACAAACTTGGTGCAAATTTTTTAATTTGTAAAAATTAATGAACTCAAATTTAGATTTCTATATTGATTTAAATGATAATGAGTCACACCATTAACGCAGTATATGCATCACTCAAGTAATACAGGGATCTAATGGAGTCCTGGAATATCGATCCCACAGTGAGACTTTACTTTTATAGCTTAACATAAAAATCTCTTATCCAATCACAACACAATTGCAAGTGCTTTAATTCTTAAAGTAAAGACAAACAGGTTCAGTTACTATTTCTACCAAAGCAAGTTCTAAATTCCAGTAAGTTAAACTAATACAAGACTAAATTTGTAACAAAGTTCAGTTGCAAGAAAGAGTCTTCCTCCTTTCCATTCATAGTGTGATGATTTATGTGACATAGATCAGTGATACAAATGGATTATGCCAAATAGGAGCATTCATATTCTTTACCCATATTTCAGCGTATAAAGAACATTGGCTAATCTTAAGTTTAGTCCTCAAATCCGTGGTTAGGCTGGGAGGATACTGACTCTCACTCCAGAGCTCCCACTTCCCTTCACCTGAAAGCTAACTCTCGCTTCAGTTTCTAAACATTAGGACCAAATTGAGGATTTGAGCCTGTCACTCTGAAATCTCCAATTCTACCCCCATAAAAGTATATTTCCCTATTTATTTACACTCAATTCCCATGAACTACATCTCTCATTCTTGGACATTGAAAGTGACCTTCACCTTTGTTGTGGAACTTATAATCCTTCAGAACATATGTTTCCCCACAAGTTTTAATAATTCAATTGCCCATATCAAAAAGTAAATAAGTGAAAAAGTCATTATAAATTCTCCATAATAAATTGAAACATCATTTCAATTTCACAACATCAACACATCACATGAAAAGGAGAAAGACAAATAAATCTACTCAAGACTCATGAGAAAAAGATGACAAAACAAGGATTTTCTATATAAAAATAATGTCACACAAACAAAGTAAAGTAAAGACAACTTATCTCAAACTTATCTCAAGCGAATCTCAAGTTTGACTCCTCTTCTTTCTTCACAACAACACACAATTCTCTCTTTAGAATAGTAAGGAAGATGAAATCTCTCACTTTCCCTCTCATCTCACACTCCTTAGAAGAGAAAACACAACCTTAACTTCCTACACAAAATGGAAAGAAAACTCTCTCTAAACTCTAAAATCTTCTCTTCCTTTCTTCCCTCTTTTGAAATTTGGCTCCAAAAGTGTTTAAATTCGGCCAAAACTGAATTCCCAAGAGTTTCTTCAAGCAACCTTTCAAAATCCGGCCAAATACATTGAATCTAGCTCAAAATCGGGATAGGGCGCTATTCGACGCTGGTAGGAGCGCAGTTCGGTGCATTATTCCGCCAAAACATCGTAACTCTCTAGAAACTAGCACTGTCCAGTGTTGTTGGTAGCGCCTTTCAACGCTAGTTCAACAAATGCACTTTTGTCCTTTTTACTCCAAATTTTCTCCTTTTCGCTTCCTTTTGCTTCAAAGGCCTAAAATCATTGTACCTGCATGAAATCATCAAAAATATCTTCCTTTAAAGTGCAATATCATCAAAAAAGGTATGAAATGAGTAGTAAAAAATTATCATATTTTCAGTGGATCATTCCATAGCAGCCCACATACTATTTGCTTACTATGTGTGGGACATATTATTTGTAGTTTGTTCATAGTTCCTGCATTAAGCTGGTGGATAAGTACATATTTATTCGATTGTTAATTATTATTTCTTGTTTGTAGAAAGTTCATCGTTCTTTTATAAATAATTTTTTAAAAAGTTAAATTTATTTTTTCTCATTTGTAGATGAATAAAAAATATTTGTAGAAGGTAAAAGTAAAGTTCTAATATATTTGAAGAATGGAGTTCACCAATTCATTTCAAATGTTTATTATGTATCTAATAAGAAGAATAATAGTTTGAGTTTGGGGCAATTATTAGAGAAAAAAATGATATTCAGTTAACATGAAATATCATTTTATGAGATTGTAGAAAGAATTTAATTGCAAAAATAACTATGTGAAAAAATAGAATGTCTCTGCTTGACATTCAATGTGATATTTCAAAATGTTTAAAAGTTTTCTATAGTGTTTTAAAATAGTAATAGAATCTACAATATGGATATCTCAATTTTGGTAGTCTTACTCTTCTACCAAAGAAGGATATCATGGAGGATTACATTACATCAATTAACCTAATCAACTTTGCAATGGATGTTTACTTAGGAAACATTCTCGGAAAAGCTTGACAAATAAGTCAACTTCAAGAGCAATCAACCCACTTGAGCTCATACACACCGATGTTGTGGCTCTATTAAATTAATGTCTATTGGTGAGAGTAAATATTCCCTTTTATTTATTGATGATATTTTGAGTAAAAACTTGAGTATATTTTTTGAAGGTGAAATCAGAGTGCTTCAAAATTTTAAGAAGTATAAAGCTTTTGTTGAGAATGAAAGTGTCCTTAATAGTAAGGCCATTAGATTTGATCGTGCAAGAGAATTCACATCCAAGTAATATCAAAGTATTGATAGTGCCAAGACCCCCCCGCTCCCCCCCTCAGAATAAAGTAGTAGAGAGAAAGAATATAATAATCCTCAATATGGCTCGAAGCATGCCCAAAAGCAAGAGAATGACTAAAGAACTTTTGGCTGAAGTGGTTGATTGTGTAAATTACTTAATAAATCGCTCCCCTACATGAAGTGTAAATGAAAAAACCCCTCAAAAAGCATGGAGTGGAATGAGATCAAGATTCTCTCATCTTAATGTCTTTGGAAAATATCACATATGTTTACATTCCAAACAAAACAAGAATAAAACTTGATGATCAACGTGAAAGGTATATGTTCATTGGCTACAAATCAAGTTCTAAATGTTACAAACTCTAAAATCTAATTAGTGGAAAATTCTCATTAGTCGTGATGTAGATTTTGATGAAAAAGATAATTAAGATCGGAGAACACAAGAAGATAAATATACTTTCTTCCTTTTTTGAGTAAGAAGAAGAAAATGAGCAACCCAGAGTCAAAGAGACTGTAAGCAAAGAATCATAGGGGCCCTTCACTCTATAAATTTCAACAAGAATATATGAAGGCTCAACATCAACAACATGTTTAAGTAAAAATTCAAATGAGAAGACACCGTATTTAATAAGTTTACAAGATACTTATAACGTAACTAATAATCAATATAATATTACTCTTTTTTGTCCTATTGATGAATATGAACCTTTAGGTTATCAAGAAGCAATAGAAAGCAAGAAATAGGTAGATGTTATGGATGAAGAAATTAAACCAATCACAAAGAATGATGTGTGGGAGCCTGCTACACTTCCATAAAGACACAAGGCTGTTGGAGTTAAATGGGTGTATAAAATGCGGAAGAATGCTAAATGATATATAGAGAGATACGAAATAAAATTGGTGACTTAAGGATACAATAAAAATTATATCATTGATTATGATGAGGTATTTGCTCCTATCACTTGACTTAAAACCATTAGACTAATAAATTCTTTGGTAGTCCAACATAGATGAAAGATCCATCAAATGAATGTGAAGTTTGCTTTCTTAAATGGAGTTATGGAAGAAGAAGTTGATATTAAATAACCATTGGGATATGAAGAAAAATGACAAGAAGAGAAAGTCCTAAAATTTAAGAAGGCTTTGTATGGTTTAAAGCAAGCACCAAGAGCTTGGAATACTTGAATTAACAAGTATTTCAAAGAAAAAAAAAACTTGTTAAATGTCTATATGAGCATGCACTTCATATTAAAGTTTGAGATAAAGATATTTTAATTGTGTATTTGCATATACATGACTTGATTTTCACAAGTAATAAACTTAAAATGTTTGAGAACTTCAAGAAAAAATGACCTGGGCATCTGAAATGACAGACATTGGGCTTATGACTTACTATCTCAACATTGACGTGTGTCATGAAGATATATATATCTTTATCACTCAATAAAGCTATGCTACAAAAGTACTTAAAGAATCTTAAATTGAATGACTAATCATATTGTAGTACCAATGTAATATGGAGCCAAATTATCTAAAAAAGTTGAAGGAGGAATGATGGATCCAACTCTTTATAAAAGTTACGTTGAAAGTCACACTACTTAACACGTACCGTGCCCGAAATTACTTACGCAGTTGGCATAATCAATCACTACGTGGAAGCACCAAGGATAACTCAATTAAAGATTTTTAAGAGAATACTTCGATACATTAAAGGTACAATCAACTTTGTTTTACTTTACTATTTTTTTAACAAATATAAAATTGTTGGATATAGTGATGGTGACTGGGGTGGAGATCTAGATGATAAAAATAGTGCCATTGGATTCGTGTTCTTTGTAGGATATACTGCCTTCACCTGGGTATCGAATAAGCAACCTATTCTTAAACTCCTAAGTTGTGAAGTTGAATATGTTGTAGCTATTTCATGCTTTTATTATGCAATTTGGCTAAAGAATTTATTGAAAGAATTACATTTTAAAAAATAGGTGCCCATCCAGATACATATTGACAAAAAATAATCAACGCTTCCATTGGCAAAAATTACCGTCTTTCATAATAGAAACAAACACATTGACACCTGTTATCACTATATAAGTGAATGTGTTGTAAGAAAGAAGTAGAGTTGAAGTACGTGATTTCTCAAGGTCAAGCAGCAGACATATTTACTAAGCCACTGAAGCATAAAAAGTTCGGGAAATTCTGAAATATTCTTGGAATTACAAATCAAGCTTAAGGGAGCGTGTTAGAAATAAGCTTATTTTGTGTTAGAAATAACTTATTTAAAAAATTAATCATGTTAAAAAGTTGATATGTTGAAAAGTCAATGTTATGTGAGAGACGTGATGTATGTTTGTGTGGTAGTTGTGATAGGTGAAGAATTAAGGGTTGAGATTAATTTGGTTGGTAAATAACGTGATGTTAATTATTTGTAAACTTGTATACATACGCCATATCTTATGGGTTACGGATCAAGTCTGGAGAAAAATTTTATGAGCTTCTAAATAGAATTTGTGTGAGTTTAAGATTTGTATTTTAAGATTTAAAGTTTATAAAAAATTTAATTTTTCCCAATATTAAGTATCTAGCCTAACACGAATTATGCTTTACGCGGGGATTAGGATAATGCTAAGCGAACGAATATGAAACCATCCGATAAATTCGGTATTTTTTTTATCTTTTATGTTTTATTGTTATTTAATAATTTATTTTTATGAATATTATTGTTTGTTTGGAAGCATCACTATGAACACTGTCCAGAAGTTCAACTGAGTGGGTGAAAAATAGTCCACCACAATTTTTTGCATCAATCTGCAGGAAACTCCCATTGTCATTTCTCAACAATCAATCTGTTATATTTTCATAACAAAATTTTTGAAAAGCATACAAAAACCTCTACCAAATAAATTTATTCGAGCATATATACTCGTTATAATATAGAGTCTATAAAATATAAAATTTATGTATACAATTGAATAAAATAAAAAAAAAATACACTTTTTTAATTTATTTTCAATAAAGAGTTTATAAAAAAAATATGACTTCATAATTTTAATAATAATCACATGGAGAAATTAAAAATTTTGTACCTTGTTTACTTAGTGTTATACTATTTAACAATAGTAATACTTCAAGTAATGACCAAAGAGGAAAAAAATACACTAGAGATCATAAATATGTGTTTGATACGTGCTAAAAGATTCATAGTGGTAAAGTGATTATTTAGAATCTTAGAATTGCACAAAAATTGAACACACACTTAGATAATTAAAATAATAGGTAGCAAGAGGAGATGTCTCAATTTTTTTAGGAAAACGCTGAAAAGGGGAAAAATCACGAGGCCTAACCTAATTGAAACAATCCACTCTGTAATTGTGAGTACACAAGCCTACACAATTCGCTATGTAATAGTGAGTACACCTTAATCGACTGTCACAGAGGCCTCTGTGACTATCTCTACGACCTATAAATAGGCCCTTTTGACACTAACTTCAGGATTGAATTCAACCTTTAACACAAAAAAGAGCACAAAAACAAGAGTTTGAGTCCCCTCTTCTAGCGAACTACCGCGACCTGCCTCCTCTCCGGTATGTCTCCTCCTCCTCTCTTTTATATTGTTTAGCCATTTCTCATTTAGTTTAAGTTTAAGTTAATTGTAGTCAATAGCCTTGAATTATGCTTGGTTTGGGTCCGACCCAAGTTGACTTAAAACAAACCTAACCCAAACCAAAACCAAAAGCCTAACCTAAACCTGATATGAACGAAACCTAACCCAAACCCAAACCAAAAGCATGACACAAACCCGATCTGACCCGAACCTAATCCAAACCTAAACTCAATGCCTAACTCAAACTCAAACCCAAATCCTAACCTAACCCGATCCGACCTGAACCTAACCTAACCTTAACGCAACCTACTAATTTTAATATTATATAATATTGTTGAATTTAATGTGAACAGAAGATATATTAAATTTGATCATTTCATTTTAGCAAGAGAAACGAGTCAGGTGTATTATCTTTATTATGCCAATAGAGAAAGAGACAAAGTCATAACTAGCAAACCTAGAGCTATTATTAATATTAAAAATACTATTGAACTCATCAAGAAATAGAAATGACAAATTTATTCTTTCCACTCAATTATATCCATGAAGAGCTAAATTTAGAAGATGCTATAGGTGAGCATAAAAAAATTACTTTCAATGATGATTATGACTCTAGCGATCTTTGAATAAAGAAATTTAACTTCATCCTCTAGTCACTCAACAGACAAGGCTAACAAAGATGTGTAAGCTATCCAAATATCATAATCTTAGTGTCGCCTTATGTTTAGTATGTAGTTTTATTTTTTCAATTCTCATAGTCAGTAGATTGCACTTAACATTTTTTTTTCGTATTTGCAAATGATATTTTTACTTCTATTTTTACTTGTAGTAGTTTTTAGATTGCACTTTACAATTTCACCTTTTTGTTTATTGTAAATTTTTGTGTTTTTAGTTTCAGTAGTTTGTAGATTGAACTTTATATATTCTCCTTCTATTTACTGCGTACTTTTGTCGTTTTAGTTTCTATAGGTTGTAGCTTGCAATTTACCTTTTTGTCTTATGTTTGCTACGTAATTTTATAATTTTAGTTTCAATATTTTGTAGATTTCACATTAAATTTTGCATTACTTTTCACTACATAATTTTGATTTTTTAGTATTAGTAGTTTTTATATTGTACTTTAGTTTTACCTTCTATTTACTGCACAGTTTTGTGTTACAGTTAATGGCGACGAAAAGGATGTCAGCTTTGTTGTTTTTCGTTACCGTCAATTTTCAATACCATGTCAATGTCAAGGAGTCGCCACTCTGTTTAATATTATTCTAATCTTATTTCTATGGATCCTATAAAGGAATTGAAGAATTTAGAACTAATAGGAAACAGTAGAAAAGGATGTTTATGATGATCCTTATAGGAGAAGATTCTAGAATACCATATCCTAGGATTTCTGTATAAGGAAAATTATGAAGTTTTGATAACCAGCTATTTCTATCATGGGTTCCTTTAAATCTCCTATAGAAGCGAGCTTCTATAGTTAACTACATCTTAAACAATTTCTAATTGTTTAAGAAAACTTCTGATTAATGTTGATCACTTGTTTTCTAAAAAAATTATTTTTAAGGAAAGATGTACCCATTATCAATCCTAAATATCATTCTGTTATGTTGTTTTATCGTTTTGTCTTTTCATTATTATTGTTTTGATTTTTCGACTATCTTAAAGGTTTCAGATTTTATCTTGTCATTTCAATTTATATTTTTGTTTTGTTTTTTTGTCATTTTTTATTTTGTCAATGTTGTTATTTTCTTATCTTAAAAATTTCAATGTCACTATGTTTTTGTTTTAGGTCTTGTGACTATCCTAATGGTTTCAGTTTTATTTTATTTTATTTTGTCATGATTCCATGTCGTCTTGCAAAACAAAGTTAGCACATCCTATAATATGCAAAGGAAATCTAAACGAAGTTATTGTCATCGTTTCTTTTTAGTTATCCTGCAAAACAGAGTTAGCACACTCTATAATATGCAAAGAAAGTCTAACATTTATTCTTAATCTAAAAGAATGTTAGATTTATTGAGACTAAATCTAATAAATACTAGATTTGTTTGAACATTGATTTTAATTCAGTGTCATTTGAATGTTAATTTTAACATTTTAGTTTTAATGTCGTTTGAATCTAAATATGTTAAATTTAGTATCAAAATAAATTTATTTTAGACTTAACTTAATGTAAGATTAAATTCAATTTTGTTCGAATTTAATAATAAATTTTATTTAGATCAAATTTAATGTAGAATTAAATTTGATTTGAGTTAAAAATAAGTTCGATTTAAGTCGAGCTTGATATTGAGTTAACTTTAATATTTATGTCAAAATAAGTTCGATTTAGGTCGAATTTAATGTTGAAGCAAGTCCAATTTGGGTTGAACCTAATATTGAATTAAATTTGATTTATATCAAACTTTATATTGAATAAGTTCGATTCAGATCGAACTTAATATTTAGTTAAGTTTGGTTTGATTCAAACTTGATATTTGATTAAAGTTAGGTTGAATCTAAATTTAAGGTTGATTCAAATTCAATATGGATTGAACCTAAATTTGTTTCGTGTTAGGTCTGATTTAGGGTCAACTTAAGTTCAATGTTGTTTGAACTTGAGTTTGATTTAAATTTGATTTAGGTTTAAATTAGGTTAAATTTGAGGTTGACTTAGGTTTAAGTTGGGGTTGATTTTTAATGTTTGATTTAGATTCAAGTTGGGGTTGAGCTTTAATGTTTGATTTAGATTCAAGTTGGAGTTAAACTAAAGTATATGTTGAAGTTAGATTCATGTGTATTGAACCTAAAAAGTTTAATATTTAACTTAGGTTTAAGTTGAAGTTGAACCTAAGTATATGTTAAGGTTAGGTTCATGTATGTTGAACCTAAGGTTTAAGTTTGACTTAGGTTTAAATTGGGTTGAACCTAAGTATAGGTTAAGGTTAGGTTCATGTATGTTGAACCTAAGGTTTAAGTTTGACTTAGGTTTAACTTGGGTTGAACCTAAGTATAGGTTAAGGTTAGGTTCATGTATGTTGAACCCAAGGTTTAAGTTTGATTTAGGTTTAACCTAAGTTAAGTTTAAATAACTTAAGCCTAATGTAAGTAAGGTATAGTTAAAATTATTTAAGTATAATGTAAATAGAGCTTAAGGATTAATTAAGTATAATTAGGTTAGGCTTAATTAGGGTTTAAAGGTTACTTAATCCTAATGTAAGTAGAGCTTAAGTTTATTAATTAGGTCTAATAGGGGTTAAACCTAATTAGGGTTTAAAGATTAGTTAAACCTAATGTAAGTAAGGTTTTAAGTTTATTAATTAGGTTTAATAGGGGTTAAACCTAATTAGGGTTTAAAGGTTACTTAAACCTAATGTAAGTATGGTTTAAGTTTATTAATTAGGTTTAATAGGGGTTAAACCTAATGAGGGTTTGTTTATTATTAAACTTAATCTCCTTAAGGTTTAATTATGATTAATTAAGTTTAAGGATGTTTTAAAACTAATTAATTTTTATTTATTAAACCTACTGTCTTTTAAGATTTAATATTGATTAATTAAGTTTAAGGATGTTTTAAACCTAATTAATATTTATTTATTAAACCTAATGTCTTTTAAGATTTAATATTGATTAACTATGTTTAAGGATGTTTTAAACCTAATTAATATTTATTTATTAAACCTAACTTCTTTTAAGGTTTAATATTGATTAATTAAGTTTAAGGATGTTTTAATCCTAATTAATATTTATTTATTAAACCTAATGTCTTTTAAGGTTTAATATTGATTAATTATGTTTAAGGTTGTTTTAAACCTAATTAATATTTATTTATTAAACCTAATGTCATTTAAGGTTTAATATTGATTAATTAAGTTTAAGGATGTTTTAAACCAAATTAATATTTATTTATTAAACCAAATGTCTTTTAGGGTTTAATATTGATTAATTAAGTTTAAGGATGTTTTAAACCTAATTAATATTTATTTATTAAACCTAATGTCTTTTAAGGTTTAATATTGATTAATTAAGTTTAAGGATGTTTTAGACCTAATTAATATTTATTTATTAATCCTAATGTCTTTTAAGGTTTAATATTCATTAATTAAGTTTAAGGATGTTTTAAACCTAATTAATATTTATTTATTAAACCTAATGTCTTTTAAGGTTTAATATTGATTAATTAAGTTTAAGGTTGTTTTAAACCTAATTAATATTTACTTATTAAACCTAATATCTTAAGGTTTAATAATAATTAGTTAAGCCTAATAATATCTTAGACCTAATTTGTTTTGTCTCAAATCTAATATGATTAAGGTCTAAATGGTTAACTAAGTCTAAAGTGATAAGACCTAATTAAGTTTTAAAAGGTTCTTTATAGGGTTAATTAAATATAAGTTTATATTTATTTACCCTTAAGGATTTAAATTATCATTTTAAATTTTCAAGTGGTTAAAATTTGTTATTTAGGGTTAACATCATTCCCCTGAATTTATAACCAATTTCCAATTTAAACCTAAAATTATTATTAATATCTCATTTTTAGAATGATTATTAAAAATAATTGCTAAATCTCATGAAAATTTGGAAATGTCACCTTAAAATATTTTTCTGTCTCTGGAAAAATCAGAGATTGTTCCTAAAGACTTAGAAATTAATCCCCTAAAATTTCATAATTTTCTGATTTATAAATAATTTTTAATAATTAAAATACTCTAGGGAGTATTTAATTAATTAAAAATTAAATATAAATAAAAAATTAAATTTTTTAATTCCACGTTGTAGAGCTCACTGTCTTGAGTTCAGGGATATGTTTCTTTTATTTTTGTGATTTTTATTTAAAAATATATGAATTTTTTATTAGTTTAAGGTTTAAATGTATTAATTAAACCCAAAACTAAACAGAAATTCGCAGGGAGTGTCGCGTGTCCTCAGCAGCATCAAAAACGAGCTCGATCCACTGCGGGGTTCCGAACAGCGGATCGAGTAAGGGATAATCTCAGCCGTCCGACTTTTAAACAGAAGATCAGACAGTTGTGCGCCATCGTCCTCCTCCCGCCTCAGTCCGCAGGTCGTCCATGTTCTAGGGACAATATCTCGCTCGATTCTTGATGAAATCGAGCGAGGTTTGTTCCTCCACCATCATCTCGAATAGACGAACATATTCATACAGATATGTGGGGGTTTTGGAATGGTTTCTTTCACAAAGTGTGAAACTCGACCACCATTGATAAGGAAGAACCATACCTTGGCCACAGTGTAATAAATTTTGATCTGATTGCTTTGAATTGGTCGTCTATGTCCCAGAAAGCTTCTAGAGACTTTAATTTGAGTCCAAATTGGGTCTATATATGATTTTGAATTTTGAAGAGCTCGGTTCAATGTGAGATGGTGAGTAGAAGGCTAGAGGCTATGGAGAGGCTCAATTTCAGTTAGGCTCTTACTCTTCTGACCTCTAAATGGATTTGTGAAGGTCAATTTTGAGTTTTGTGGTGTTTGATTTCAGAAACTCGTTCTGTCCTGGTTTTGGCTTATTTTTGCTGCTCTTAGGTTGGCCAAATTGAAGGGTTATAGTGGGTTTGAGGGCCTGGTTTTGGTGGGGTTCAATTGCTTAGGTCCTAGGGAGCAATTTTGGTGTTGAAGATTTCTGGATTTGAGCAGTGTATGGGTTTTTGGAATTTCCTCTTTCTCACTTAATTTTACGCTCTCGGGTTAACCTATTTGAGCTGGTTTTGTGGATTTTTGAGGCTAGCTAAGGGCTGGATCTTAATTGGGATTCATTCCTAAGGTCCTAAGGAACAAGTTTGTTGTTGGGAGTTAGAGGAATTGGATAGAGCTTAGGCCACTATTACCTTCTCTTCTCCTCTTGCTTAGGCTTGGGTTTGGCTCTATTTATAGCCATGAGGGGGGGTTTAGATGAGTTTGGGCTGAAGTAGGTTTATCTAGGGATGTTGTCAACCTTCTCATTAATGTCTTGAGGATAAATTTTAGCTGAGAGAATGATGAATTTGGATTTTCCAAGCTTAGCCATCATTAGATTTAACCATGGTGAGGATTGAACCCCAATCTTGTCTTGTTCTCACTGGTTCCCCTATGAGGTAGATATGGCTGGTTATAATCAGTTAGATTAACCTTTTCTAAGTAATTCATATGTTTATTCAATGAAATAAAGGAGAGGATGACACATATATTCTTCATCCACCATGGCATGCCAAGTAAGGTAGATGACTCATTTCATGCATAACCTCCTCATCATTTAATTTTGTCAAGGTTAAACTTTAATTTATGCTAATTTCCTTTCTCATTGGATGCTTAGAGTAGTGACCAAAATCATCTTTAAGGTGGCCGGCCACCTCATCTCATGCAAATGAGTAAGTTGAAGGGAAGATGAGACATGTTACTTACCTCATTATTTATGTCTTTTGTTCATGATGGTTTCTAACCTTGGTGGAATCTTAACCTCATGTCTTGGTCTTTCTCCATTGGGTTAGGAGAGAGGTGCTTGCCACCTATGAAGCTATGTCACACCTCATCTTGAGAGGGGATGACACATAAGCCTAACCATCATGATAATATCATGACAACTCTTAACCTTAATTAGAGGTGATGAGTTATGGGTTAAGTAATATGCTAATCATGTCATAATGGATTTAATGGGCATGTTGATGTGTCATGATGGGTCTAATAGGTCATGGGTGACCTATTAATGACTTTCCCTAATTTAATTTTAATTTAAAATTAATTATGGGATTTTTTTTGTGTCACATATGATGTCATATGTTAAAATGTCATTTTATGTCCTTTTTTTATTTAATTTCCATTTTAATTAATTATGTCATTAATTAAAATTATTGTAAATTATTTCATTAATCAATTTATTAATTAAAATAAATTTTAATAAATTAATTAATTGATTAATTTTACGTCTCTTTTTTTTAAGTTAAAGATTTAAATTTGTCATGTCTTTAAATCTTTATATTTTAATTAATTAAGAATTAATTAAATATTAAATATTCATTTTATTAATTAATTAATGCAAAAATGATTTGATTAATCATTTGATTAATATTTGTTATTTGTAGGTTAAAGGTTAAAAATTTGTCACATTTTAAACCTTTTAATTAATTCAAAAATTAATTAAATTTTTAAATATTATTTTATTAATCAAGTAATTAATCAAAATAATTGAAAATTAATTATTTGATTAATTTATAATTTTTATCATTTTTTGTTCAAAATTAGGTATTTTGGCCAAATTTGATAAAATGTTGACTATAATTGACCTTGGTTGACCCAAGTTGACTTGGATTGGTCAATTTGAGTCTAAAATGTCAAATGTAACTTATCCAACCTTCTCATGGTTGGTTTAGCCATAGGGTTAATGGGTTTTGTCATTATGGATTGGCTTGGTCAAGTTCACCATTTTTAAGGTTTGGGTTAACCTAATGGTCAATGTGATGACCTCTAGGTTAAATTTTAATAAATCTGATCAATGTCAAATTGATTATGTCAATGTTTGTCTTTGAGATTAATTCTGTTGTTAAAGGGGCATGTGTTAGCCATTTTTGACCAAATTTGACATATTTAGGTCAAAGTTGATTAAAGTTGTATTATTAGTTATGTGATATCTTGAATTGATCAAATAAGTCATATTTGATCATTTATCATCTTGGTTGACTTGGTGATCAATAGTTGATTTTTTAGTCAAAAATTAATTGATTTGTCCAAAGTTATTTTATTGGTCAAAATTTGACCAATTGGGTCAACGATTGGTCATTGGGTCAATAATTAGTCATTGGGTCAAAAAATTTGATCAGTTTGAACAAAGTTGACTTTTGGGTCAAGGGTTGACCTGTTGGGTCAGTAAGGTTGGTCATTGGGTCAAGATTGACCATTTTGACCAAAGTTGATTATTTTTTGGTCAAGGGTTGACCTATCATAAAAATGAGGTCAACAACAGTCTCAGTAGTTCGTAGATTGCACTTTAAATATTTTCTTCTATTTACTGTATAGTTTTGTATTTTCAATTTCAGCAATTTGTATATTGCACTTTATATTATGGCCATAATTTTGTTTAAAGTTTGGTGCAGTACATAATTTTTTTTTGCTTGCTGTAGATGGATTCTAAAGGTATAAAAGGACTCCCTTCTCATTGAGGATGTGGCCTTGGTCCTCATCAGTCGAGTTGGTTATGCTACTTTGGAGGCTAGCACTGCCCTATCGCTCTCTTCCACCACGATGTTGTTAGCCTCATCATAGACCTCGATTTACACTCCCACTCCTCCCACCACACTAGCAACACTACCAGTCACAACTCCAGCTCCATCTAACTTGGTAGAGGGCCATGTCCCTACCACCAATTGAAAGGTGTTGGGCAACACAAGCTGTAGCTATCGGCTCGAACTTGTAAAATAGATGTAAGTTTTTTTTAGATAGTAGCAGGTGTGCTTTTTATTTTTAAACTTTATAAAAAATAAACATATATTATTTTCAAAATCTATCCCTCTACACAGGTCATTCATGCCATTTATGATATTATTCGGAGCAAGTATGACACTCCATACTTGTCGTTGAAGGAGTTCCTAATAGTAACTCAGGATTTGTGGTTCAACAAGCTTGGGGTATATACCAATCACAATATTCTAAAGTTTTTTATATATTTTTTTCAATCTAACCATTTAAATTTTATGTTATAGAAATAGTTTTCATGGTGTCTTCAGCATGAGGTTTGCATTTTGGAGGAACTACAACTGTAAGGGGAGGGATCGTCTTTGTGACATGTTCGACGAAGTACAGAAGATGTGTCAACACCCCTTGTGGCTCTATGAGAATGTGTTTGGCTCACTGCTGAAGGCTTGAATTTCTCCTTATTACCAAAGGAAGAGTCAGTAGGCAAAATTGGCCCCTAACTGTGGAGGCATGGGAGGCATTAAGCATACTTGTAAGGTGCTCCCACAAACGAAGTATAAGAGGAGGCTGGTAAGAGATAATTTATGCATTAAATCTTATTGTAAATTAAATATATGATAATTATTAAATTGCATTAAAAGACTCTAGAGTTGGGAAAAGAGTCCACCAGTGATAAGTAGGGGTGTAAAAAAATCGAACACGAACGAACAGAGCTAGTGTTCGTGTTTGAAATGTTCGAACACATCACTGTTCGTGTTTGGTTTGTTTAACAAACCGAACGAAAAAATTGTTCGTGTTCGTCTCGTTTGCTTATCGAACGAATCAAACACGAACTTCCTGGCGAAACGTACACGAACTGTTCGCGAACAACAAACTTTTTTTACAACCCTGGCTTTGGTAGCATACTTCCTCAAAAAGAAGCAAATTAATCAGGTATTCCGTACACATCAGATAATCCATACTTCCTCAAAATGAAGCAAACCGAATAAGGCGTTTAGGGTTTTGTTTAGGATTTTATTTTAATATATAGTATAGTATGCTAATTATAATATTATGATATTTATATTAATATAATTAATACTATAATATTATTATTGTTATTAACAATTTATCATATATTATAATTTATAGAAGTTTAATTATTTAAAAGATGATAAATTTTTTAATATATAATTATTTTTAAAATATCATAAATTTTTTATATATAATTATTTTAAATTATTTTATATTTCGAACAATAACGAACCAAACACGAACGAACACATCATTGTTCGTATTTGGTTCGTTTAACAAACCGAACGAAAAAAATTGTTCATGTTCGTCTCGTTTGCTTATCGAACGAATCGAACATGAACTTCTTGGCGAATCGAACATGAACTGTTCACGAACAACTAGCTTTTTTGACAGCCCTACTGATAAGTTACAGGCACGCATCCATTCGCGAAAGTCGAACTAAGCCTCAGTGGACAATAAATCCTAGGCAACCCATATAATTCAGGGGAATAATTCTAATACAATTCAAATAATTATTGAAGTTTATTAACCTCTAACTTTGCTTAACAATTTTTTTTGTATGAGATCTTCTAAAAGCTGAAGGACAGATGAACCCAACAGTCACGTGGTCTTATGATCTTTAGTCGTGATCCATCCAATTACGGGCTGTGGAGGAAGGCTATCGGAGGAAAGAAGAATCTTCAGATTTGGTCTCATACGCATACCTACTATACTCATCTCTCCTTTAGCACATTCAAGGCATCCATTTCTACCGCTCAGGAGGTTGAGGATCGTAAGCAAGTTTTCGTATTCATTGCTGATATTGAGAACTGATTTACTACCCATGTCTCATAGATGAGGTCTAGACTAGAGGCCATAAAATGAAATTAGAATTAGATGCATTATAACATTACTCAGATCAGAGGGGAAAGCAGCTGGCAGTGAAGGATATTGAGGATGATGATGAGGGCACCGAGGAGGACTAGCATTTCGAGCGAACATCTTATATTTCTGCACAAATATTCTTTTTTACTTGGTTAAATGCATTTTGTTTATTTCTGTGATTAATTTATGCATTCATTATTCTGAGTTTAGTCTAATAACTGCTTGGATTGGTAAATTTTGTTGTATGACATATATATCATTAGATGTGTATGTGTTACGATTAAAAATGTGGAAATTGTGATGACGGAGATGAATACATTAATTTTTATTCTGCAGATTTCTTACTTTCTTACGGATATCTGATGGTTTTCAGTTAATTTGTCATGACATATGATGCTACTAACCATCGGTTAATATCTTGACGAAAAGCCCACTACCTTTTGATGGGCTATCGATAAACGGACGACTGTTTTCGATGGCCAATAAACCTATGACAAATCGGAGAGAAATAATAATTCCTTTTGTACTTCAAATTATAGACATGTGTGACCATCAGAGGCTTTCAACGGCTTACCGACGCATAACTAACAGTCGACCCTCCGATAAAATCTGATGATTTCTTGATCATCATTTATATTACCGACAAGCTGCCAACAAATTATAATTCCGTGTACATCAACGTGTATGACCCGTCGGAATACCGTCAGTAAAATCTCCATTTTTGAAATTGCAGATAAGCGATTTAACTGTCTCACAAACTGTCGATAAGTCATCAGAGATATACTAACTCACAGTTGTACAGTATATATGGTTTGATAGTTAGAAATAGATTGAATTACTATAGTACGCGTGAAAATAAAAAAATGTTGTATTATAATATTTTAATATAATTTATTTTAGAATAAATATTTAAAAACAAGCAAACTTAGAATATGAAAGCGTAAAGTTGGATAACATTTTCATTTTTCTTGTTAAGAAAAATAGTTGTATTTCAAATCGGTTTTCATATATTATAAATTTGAGCTTTCGCATCAAATATAATTATTAATTAGTCATTAATTTTATCATTCATGTACTCTTTCAAAATATTATTTCATTAATTTATAGTTTCCACTTCAAAATTTGGATTAGCAATTGCAATAGCAGTCACCTCTGGCGATCGTGTGAAAAAGCAAATGCATAAAATTTCATAGAACTTTATAGTACAGGCACATGACTGCATAAATCTTTAATCATAAATAAAAGAAATAAAACTAAAATAAAATAATGAAAAAATTTACATACTTGACACGCAAATCTTATGTATTGACCTATCAAAAATAAGATGATGTTCTCAAGTCGTCATCATGGCCTTAAACTCTTCAAAACAAAGCACTCCATCACCATTAATATCGAACATCTGAATCATAACCTCACAGGTATTGAGATCTCTTGACGCGCCAAGCCTGCTCAGCATTCGCTTCAGGCTCTTAGGAGTGATGCATCCTTGGCCGTCCATCTCATACATCATGAAGGCTTGTTTCAGATCCTCCTCATCTTCTCCTCTTTCCGCGTCTACCAACTTGAAGAACTCCTCCATTGCCAGCAGCCCATCACCATCCGAGTCCACAGACTGGACCAAAGCTTCAGCTTCGTCCAAAGTTATCTCATGACCAATTTTTCTCATGCAGGAACGAAGCTCTGCCGGTGATATCTCACCGTCGCCGTCTTCGTCGAAGCAGCGGAACACCTTCTCCAATTCTCCAACGACAACGCTTCTCATTTTCTTCTAGTTTTTATATTTAGTAAATGAACTTGAAGATGGGAGGATTACTCAACGTCGATTATGGCTTGGGTATATATAGGTATGATATAGGATTCTAAAGTGGAATATGTGTGAAAGGCGTGTTGAAGAAGAGTTGAATTGTACGTTTGTGAAGGAGAGCGCATAATATTAATAATGGAAGGATCCACATATCTTTCATTTGCCTCTTTGGAAGGTTGGCCGTTATTTCAATGGAAATGTTCGTTGACGTTTAGTGAAGTTGACACGGAAAGGGAAACCCGCATTAATTACTAGTAAATTCCAGCTGCTTGCATACGTACCTTCTTACGTACGTTAGAATACGTAAATGTATTAGTTCTTTATTTGGAGCCTGCAACCGCGGGGCATTCAAGGAATGGCCAAAGCAAGTGCGGAGTACCCTCATTTAAAATGTTATATATATGGTTTAGGGGGTTAGGATTATTATAAGAGTAACTATTAGGATTATTATAAGAGCAATATAGCTACAGGTATAATTTGATAAGTGAGGGTTGCTCGATGGGAATTTCTCTCGTCCCTCTGTTGCGCATTAATAAATTTTCTTTTCATACATTAGAGCTTGCTTAGCCCATAAATCGCAATTCCACAAAAAAAGCTTTTTAAAATTTTTTTTTTTTTAAATATTTCGTAGCAGGAATTGAGACAGTAGATGGCGGAATAGCTGGCCTGGAATTGGATGTGGCAAGAATGAATTTCAGAAGGCCAAATGGCTGTAATTTGTAGAATGAATCTATATATATATATATATATATATATATATATATATATATATATATATATATATATATATATATATATATATTATTGTTATTTGTTAATAATGATCATAATGATATTATTATTATTTTTTGTTAGTAATGATCATAATGATTGCACATCTTTTTTAAGTCTAAGAATTAATGACTGTACTCCTTTTTGAGTATATACTAATGAGCATTCAATGGTTAAAATCTTTTCTGAGCCCATTAATAGGCCTTAAGGAGAAGTTAGAGGGATGCATTGGGGCGGTGCGTCGCGGTGACGCGACTCATTGCGGCGGTGCGTCATGTCGTGGCGGTATGTTGCAGCGAGGCGTCATGACTTCGCGATGCGCTGCGTTGCCGAGTTGTGGCAAAAGTTGCGGTACCAAGTTACGATGCAGAATTACAGCGCCGAGTTATGGTGCAGAGTTGCAGCGCCATGTTTTCGTGCAGAGTTACAACATCGAGTTGTAGTACAAAATTGCAGTGTCGAGTTGCGGTGAAGAGTTGTGACAAAGTGTTGTGTTGTTGAGTTATAGTGAAGAGAAAAGACATCCTCATCCTACTTAGCAGGCAAGCAACGGGATCTTCTTTCTTGTTGTGGTGAAGAAGAAAGTTGTTATTGTCCTGCTTAGCAGACAAGCGACAAGATCTTCTTTCTCGTTGCGACGAAGAGGAAACTATTCTCCTTCCTCTATAGTAGACAAACAACGAGATCTTCTTTTGCATTGCAGCGAAGAGGAAAGTCGTCCTTGTCCCGCGTAGCAGGCAAGCAAGGAGATCTTCTTTCACGTTGCTGCGAAGAAAAAAATCATTCCCTTCCTGCGTAGCAGGCAAGGAACGAGATCTTCTTTCATGTTGCCATGAAGATGAAAGTCATACCCATCCTCAGTAGCAGGCAAGCAATGGGATCTTCATTCTGTTTGCGGTGAAGAGGAAATCCTGCGTAGAAGGCGGGTAACGGGATCTTCTTTCACTTTGCGACAAAGATGAAAGTCGTCCCTGCCTTGCATAACAAGCGAGCAACGAGATATTTTTTCACGTTTTGGTGAAGATGAAAGTCATCTCCACCCTGCGTAGCAGGCAAACAACGAGATATTCTTTCATGTTGGTGTCGTGCATTATGAGTAGATTCCAGTGTCGCTCTTTCCATTATGGAGGTGATGAAGAAATGTTGTAACTTTTCTGCCACGCTTTGAGATGAAGATTTTCATGCTTATGTGGTTATGATCATCAGAAATATTGGAGTTTTGGGGAGGCGATGCAGACTCTACTCGAAGATGAGTGGATTTGTTGTAGCCCTTATACAAGTATATGTTGATATTTATAGCATTTTTAATCATCCGATGTGGCATTTATAGATAATGACAATGTATTTCTTTACATCTTCCACGATTTTTGTGGCTTCTCAAGTGTACTAAATTTTACAATTAATGTTAGTACAAAAATTTATAAAATGAAGAATCACGTACCTTTTGTGGTTCATGCCTTTCGAAGTTGTGCCCTCTCGAACTTATGCCTTTAGGACTGGAATTTGTATCTTCTGAGGCTCGAAGCCTTCTGAGGTCTTCGAGTGGAGACCCTACAATCATTTGCTCTCATGGAGTCTTTCTAGTGAGGAACCTATCCACCATTAGCTTCTCACCAAGACTTGCCCCTTGGCTCATTTTGTACAAGCGTGGTTGGATGAAGAATCCATTAAGGATACCAGTTCTAAGTTGTATAACCAGAGATTCTTGACAACATTTATCCGTAATGAATAGAGTCATATGAAATCCACTGAGAATGGTTTTCATATTCTAGAATGTTGGTTGAAGCTTTTGCCTGACGACTGTAACTTATTTTGGAAAAGGTTGAAGGAAATCCACCAAGAATTTTTGACCTATCCGAGGTTGTATATTGAAGTTTTCTGTTTGACGGCTGTAGCTTGTAATGGAAGAGGTCAAAGAGAATCCACGAAGGATTTTGATCAAATCCGAGGCTGTATGTCGAAGCTTTTGCTTGAAGCAGATAGCCTGTAATGGAAGAGGTCGAAGGAATCCTCCAAGGATTTTGGACCTATCTGAGGCTGTATGTCGAAGAATTTTCATGATGACAGTAGCCTGTAATGGAAGAGGTCAAATCCAGTCCCCTTAGGATAAATTATGCCTAGAATGAGGTGTCAGCGATGCTCTGTCTTTCTCAAGAATAAGGTGTAGATCACAGTGGATCGTATATTTTCTTAGAAATATGGTTGCAGTCATACTCAAGGGTAATGTTTGACAACTTGTTAGTTGACGCCTTTGAATCTTTTGCCCCTTAGTGGGGGAGTTTTCCATGCGAGCTTGTAAAACAACATATGTATTGGGCTTTCAAGAGATCAGCTTCCAGATTTGGCTGAAGAGGAACTCCAGTACGACGAGGGTCGCTGAGGAAAGATCATTTGCGATGAAGATTGACCCCCAATCTAGAAGTAAAATATGGGATAAAAACTCTATCACGATTGTGCCCATGACGTTAAGGTGAACGATCATTCAAAACTACAGTGAAGATTGTCACCTGCCCTGGAAGAAGTTGTGAAAGACTTTGTGTCTGAATAAGACGTGAGAAGAAAACTAAGCTACAATCATGCCCGGGATGCTAACGTGAACGACATTTCGAGATTACAGTGAAGGTTGCCCCCTACATTAAAGAATGCTACAGAGATGATCTTCAAGCCATGAAGGAGGTACCTCTGCCATTTATATGAAATACATCATTGGGAAAGGAAGTAGGTGCTCGGTGTCTTTAGAGTTGAAGACAATTTCGAACGGGACTTCGTTTCCCTCAGACGGCGCCAAACCGTGAGAAAATTCACGATTGTAGAGTAATGTATTATCTTCTTAGCGTTGCACGAGAATTCAGCATAGACAGATAAAAGAAGATAAGTAAGCAAAATGAGACATATTAACTTTTTAAGTGGAATGCTCTTGAAATGAGGAAAAACCACAGAGCCTGGTTCAGTTAAAATAATCTACTATGAATGATGATTACAAAAATCCCTTGCCCCACATACGAAAAGTGATAACTATATTATTCAATTTAAAGTGTCGACTAACGACGTCTGGTTGGTGGTGTTTGAAGACAGTTGACGATGGTCGATGGAAGTCAACTACAGTGGACGGCGATCAATAACAGTTGATGGCGGTCGGCAGTGTTCGACGGCGATCGGCGGTGTTCAACGACGATCGATGGTGGTGCTGGAGTTCAGCTTCATCTCAAAGCCTTAAGTTCTCTCACAATACTTGAGCTCTCATCTCATGAGAGGGGTAGGGATCTATTTATCGTATTCTGGTTGCAATTAATACAGGAACATGTACCATTTTGATCGGACGGTCCAGAGAGCTCCCTTCGATCAAACGGCGTTTAATAGACAATTGAGTGCTTTAATGATGTCAGAATTGAGCAATCTTGGGCTCGTTAGATTTGTGTTGCCGACACGCTCGATTAGACTATAAACATGCTAGGTTCGACATTCATTTCATCTTCCAAAAGTGTTCAGAAACCTTTCAAGAATGATTTAATGATTTGATATGGGCTTGATTTGAATCAGATTGGACTGACTTTGTATCATTAAGTCCGTCTAATCGAGCAGGTCAGTTTGACTGTAAGTTCGTTGAAATCGAAGTTCTGGATGATTTTTTATCAAGATTTGAACATCTCTTGCACAAAATATTATCTCAAGATCTGTATCATGCCTCGAGATTCATGTCAAATGATAAAAATTTATTGATGGCGTTTCAATATATATTTTATAATATTCAAATGATTAAATTATAATAAAAAATTTGTTTGTGTTGCGGCCCCCTTCGTGCTTGCAACTTCTTCAAATGAGAGGATCAAAATTATTTTTATTATTATTTTTTCGGTGATGTCATTTGGATATTTGATTTTTTTTTAAATCTAAACTCTGTAACAATTGTATACCGTGAACTATTTTATGAAGTAAGTACATAGATATGGCTTTCTTTTCCATCTAGTGGCGTGTAATATGTATTTATGTTTATAAAATATACTGTAAAGCATCATAAAATATGATGAGCGGGGGTTCTGCATGTACATTGTAGGTCCGGACACCCATCAAAAGCTGACACGTGTCTTTCATATATTTTATTATTAAATTCATAAGTATGAAGAAGCCCAATCCAGCCCACCAAGATATTGCATTTAAAATTAAAGAGCGAGGCATTTAAAATTCTTAATTCCAGTTTTAGGGTTTATGATTCCTCATTTTCTTCTTGTTAGCCGACATTCTTTTTATGATTTCTCCTTCTTCTTTGTCGCCTCACATTCAATTTAGGATTTTTTCTTTCTTCCCATCACCCATCACCCATCGTTCAGTTTAGAGCTCCTCCTTTCTACCCATCGCCCAACATTTTTTTAAGGGTTACAAATCGGTTTGGATGCGATGAAAGAAAATGCTAGCTTCAATATACAATGTATGATAGTTAATTAACTCATCTTTCTTTTCTTCTTGGTTAATCGACATACACACATAAGTTTAATCATAATAGCTTCTTTTTCACAGAAATACATTATTGTCTGAATTTGAATGATTTTTTCTCATTAAATTTTTATAAGATTATATGTATGACACGTGAATTTTTCATCTATAGAATAATGTTTTACTTTAGCTTTTCTAGAGTACAATCATACTGAATTAATTGTACTTTAATATTTTTAATTTATTTTTAAATAGGGATAATGATAACCTTGATATATTTTTCTACAGTACAAAAATTGTACTTTATATTTTGTCACAACACGCACATTATGTTTAATTTTTATAGCAAACTTTCTTGATTTGTTTTATAAAGCTTATGCCTTTGTTATTATATATTATATACAGAAGGGGTAAAACGAGGCAAATCCTATGATAATATTGGATTATAATCTGATCTAAGTTCATTTTGCATCTTATTATTATTTTTTTTAATTGTTTTTTTTTTTTTGGGTAAGACTAGGCTGATAATGTCATTTACATCAAATTTGCGACGAAACAACCGTAATTTTGGCTCCACATAATTAATACATTTAATACCTCACAAACAAAACTAATAGCGATCGGATACTAAAAACACGATCATAGATAAGAAATTAATTAATAATATTAAGAAAAGAACGAGTCAAAATATTTTGATGGGTTAAAAAATCACTCATTGCTTTTCTAGATATCCATACTCGTTGGTTCTGCTGAATACTAAGCAGCCAAAATGTTCATTGACCATGAATAAGTCGATTACCAGCGTCCATCAAACCTTATATGTACGCCTCCATCTTGGCCACGTATCTCATTTTCCATCTCGTCTCACACCTTCAAAGTAAATGTAGTTATCTAGTTCCACAGATCCCCTATATATAATCATTCAAAGCAGCACCCGCAGAACTCTAATAGAGGAGATTATAAAGTTCTGGCAGCCAATGGCAAAGCATCCAACATATGATATATTTTCTATGTTTCTCATGATGTACCAAATTGCAACATACTTAGAGATTATCGCCTATGTTCTTTTCACATAACGCCTAAATTTTAATGTCAAATTTGAATACCTACCACACAAACTACATACATAGCACCCAAAAAACTGCTATTTACGAATCTAACACACTTTCATATATTTTTAAAATTCTCAATCAAATATAAAAATTCATCATAAAAGCTCAACCCTTATTTTTCATTTTTATCTCAATTATTTAATCATGCCATGCATAAATATATTGGTTTGATAGTTTGAAAATAGTACATGGGTTCTAGATTTGGCAAATAGCAATGTTTCGGGAGCTATGTATGTAATTATACTTATATGGGTAAATATGAAAGATTGGGTTTGAGATATATAAATACATATACACTGTGTGCTACGCATGTAAATGCCCCTTTTAAATGTAAAACGACTAACCTGCAACAAATTCTTATGTTTTTATGTAGTCCAAGTGGCAGACAACATTAGAGAGAGTTGTCTTATATAGTTTGGTCACATTAAAGGCCGACCATCTGATGACCCGATTAGGAGAGTACAAATTTTAGATTCGACCTATGTTAAGATAGAGGTAGACCTAAGAGTACTTGGGCGTTTTGTATAAAAAATAATCTTAATATATTAGAATTAAATGAAAATATGACATTTAATACGACATAATGAAGAAAAGTGGTTAATATAGCCGAACCCTATTTGTGGGATAAAACCTTGCTCTTGTTGTTGTCATTGTTGTTGTTGCACTACTTAATTTTTGTATTTACAAAAGTGGCACTCCGGTCTTTTAAATCTGTGTGAGAATGCGTAATGAGTATTAATCGCGCTTTTTCTGTTGGCATGTTAAATTTTGGTGTGCTATGTATGGCACTATCAAAGTTTAGGTTTGAGATACGTAAATAAACAAGAATTGTGCGGTATGAATGTAAATTTCCCTTTCTATATAATTGGCACCTTACTGTTTCATTTATGTATATCCAATGTAATATGATTTCCTTTTTACATATGTACTTTCTCCTTCCTCTTTTACTAAATATTAACTCCTTAAATATATAAATTATCTATGGTTATTCATACATCAAGGTCATTGGATGTGCAATAGAATTTATTTAAATAGAAAATGAATCACTAAAGTGTTCTTAACAGTGCGGTGGCATCTGGAGTTGTGGGATGCCTACTCGTCGCCGGCCCGTCGCTGCCGAGATTTTCTCGTGTCGATGTGAGTTGTGAAATGTCAACGCCGTTATTTGAGGGAGTCGCCACTTAGTTTATTTATCGAGTCGCCCTAATCTTCAAGAAATCTTATTTCTTCGGATCACGTAAAAGATCCTTAGTTGTTAAGAAATTTGAAAAAAATAAGGGCTAACAAGATAGAAAACAGTAGAATAAGAAATGTCAGTGATAATTTTTACAATAAGGGATTCTAGAATGTCTTATTTTAGAAAGTTTTATATAAAAAGAATCACATGCAAAATTTCGATAACCAAAGATTTTTTTAAGTATGATACCTATCCCGAGTCCTTAAATCTCCTATAGGAGCAAACTCCTATAGTTTATTACATCTTAGACAATTAAGATTGTCTAAGAAAATTTCTGATTAATGTTAACACTTGTTTTCTAAGAAATTTCAAGAACAAAGAAAGAAACGTCAATGTTCAATCCTAATTGTAATATGTTCAAAATGTTACGTACTACCCTTAAGGTTTGATTTTATCAATATCATTTATTATGTCAACTTTGTTTTGTTTTTTGTCATTTTGTTTTCGTTTTATCTTGTAGTTTGTCATTTGTTTGGTGGCTATTTCAAAAGTTTAAGTTTTGTTTTGTTGTTTATCTTGATTATGTCATTTTAGTTTTGTTTTTAATGTCATTTATGTCGTTATTTATTTATTTATTTTTTGTTTGTCCCGTCTTCAGAATGTCTCCCTACAAAATAGACTTAGCACATCATAATAACATGCAAAGTAAATCTAAAGCGTAAATTGTCTTCAACCTGCAAGAAAACAATGTCAGAATGATTTTTATAAAAGAAATAATGTTGGTATTATTTCTTTAATTGCTGATTTGGTTGATTTTAAATTAGATTTAGGAATTTAGATTCAATGTCATTTTAATCTAAAAGATGTTTGCAATAAGTCTAATATAAATTAGACTTAAAAAATCTAACATAAGTAAGATTATGAGATTTTAGATTCAATGTCTTTTGAATTTAAAGCCATTTGATTAAATCTTACTAGACTTAAAATTGGGTAAAATCTTAGATCTAGTGTTGTTTGAATCTAATGATGTATAAGTTAAATCTTAGATTCAGTGTCATTTGAATATAAAGATTTTGACTTGGACCTGAGTAAGATTTGAATTAGGTTTAATGTTGGTTGAACCTAATTTAAGTTTAGAGTAAGTTTAATGTAGATTGAATTTGAGTTAAGTTTGAATTAGGTTCAATGTAGGTTGAACCTAAGTTTGTATTAGGTTCAATGTAGGTTGAACCTTAATGGTTTGAGTTTGACTTGGTTTTAAGTTGAGTTGAACCTAAGTATAGGTTAAGGTTAGGTTCAATGTATGTTGATTCTAAAAGGTATATGCTTGACTCAGGTTCAAGTTGGGTTGAATCTAAGTATAGGTTAAGGTTACGTTCAATGTATGGTGATCCTAAAATGTTTAAGTTTGACTTAGGTTCGAGTTGGGTTGAACCTGATTATCAGTTAAGGATAGGTTAAAATTTTGTTGAACCTAAAAGGTTTAAGTTTAATTTAACATAATTTAAGTCAGATTTAGTTGATTAATTAGGCTTAAAAGTGGTTAAGTTTAATTGTATTATGGTTACTTAAACCTGATTTAGGTAAGACTTATTTGATTAATTAGACTTAATTAGGTAAGTCTAATTGGAATTAATAAGACTTAATTGTGGTTAACTCTAATTAAATTACGTTTAATTAAACCTAATTTGGATAAGGTTTAATTGATAAATTAGACTAAATTATGGACAAGTCTAATTAAATTAAAGTTAATTAAACCTAATTTGGGTAAGGATTAATTGATTAATTAGACTTAATAGTGGTTAAGTGAATATGGATTATGGTTAATTAAACCTAATTTAGGTAACATTTAATTTATTAATTAGACTTAATTAGGTTAAGTCTAATTGAATTATGATTAATTAAACATAGTTTAGGTAAGGTTTAATTGATTAATTAGACTTAATTATGCTTAAGTTTAATTAGATTAAGGTTACTTAAACCTAATTTTGGTAAGGTTTAATTGATTAATTAGACTTAACTTTGGTTAAGTCTAATTAGATTAAGGTTAATTAAACCTATATTGGGTAAGTCATAATTGATTTATTAGACTTACAAGTGGTTAAGTCTTATTGGATTATGGTTAATTAAACCTAATTTAGGTAATGTTTAATTGATTAATTAGACATAATTAGGTTAAGTCTACTTGGGTTAAGGTTAATTAAACCTAATTTTGGTAAGGTTTAATTAATTAGTAAGACTTAATTAGGTTAAGTCTAATTGGGTAAAGGTGTTGACCTCATTTTTATGATAGGTCAACCTTTTGACCTAAAAAGTCAACCTTGGTTAAAATGGTCAATCCTGATCCAATGACGAACCATGTTGACCCAATAGGTCAACCTTTTGACCTAAAAAGTCAACTTTGGTAAAAATGGTCAATCCTGACCCAATGACCAACCCAATTAACCCAGTAGGTCAACCTTTTAACCTAAAAAGTTAACTTTGGTCAAAATGGTCAATCCTGACCCAATGACCAACCTTGTTGACCCCAAAGGTCAACCTTTTGACCTAAAAAGTCAACTTTGGTCAAAATGGTTAATCCTGACCCAATAACCACCTCTGTTGACCCAATAGGTCAAACTTTTGACTTAGAAGGTCAACTTTGGTCAAAATGGTAAATCCTGACCCAATGACCAACCTTGTTGACCCCATAGGTCAACCTTTTGACCTAAAAGACAACTTTGGTCAAAATGGTCAATCCTGACCTAATGATCAACCCTGTTGACCCAATATGTCAACCTTTTGACCTAAAATGTCAACTTTAGTCAAAATGGTCAATTTTTGAGCAAATAACCAATTATTGACCCAATGACATGTTTAAGACCCCAAAATGACAAAAATTAATCAAATAATAAATTTCAAAAATTATTTTGATTAATTAAATTAAATTCACTAATAATTTAATTTTCAATATTTTAATTAATTAAATGACATGATTAATTAAAATGAAAATTAAATTAAAAGTCATAAAATGACAAAATGCACCAAAATGAAATGAAAAATGACAAAATTAATCAAATAATTGATTTCAAAATTAATTTGATTAATTAATTGGCTAATGATTTAATTTTTTAAAAATTTTAATTAATGACATAATTAATTAAAATGAAAAATTAAAATCAAAAGCATAAAATGATAAAACGCACAAATTAATTAAAAATAATGGAATTAATCAAATAATTAATTCCAAAATTATTTTTGATTAATTAATTGACCAATAATTTAATTTTCATATTTTAATTAATGACATAATTAATTAAGATGAAAATTAAATTGAAAAGTCATGAAATGAGACAAAATTCAATTTTAATGACATGAATATTAATCAAATAATTAATTTGGAATTATTTCCAATTAATAATTGATTAATAAAATAATTTCCAACATTTAATTAATGACATAATTAATTAAAAATGGAAATTAAATGAAGAAGGGTATTAAATGGAATTTTTAAACCTATGACATTTTGGTTTTCTAAAAATTCCAAACCTTTTTTAAGACATCACACATGACCTCATATGGGTTAGACACAACCCATATGACCCATTAAAGATAAAACAACCCATTGATGACTCATATTTAACCATGGTTAAGAGCCATAATGATGTAAAAATGAGGTGGCAAATTCATGGTGTTTTGAAGTGTGACTCATCCTCCTTTATAAGTGAGGTGGCTTGCCATTGTGAGATGAGTTTAGCCACCTCCCTAGCCACCCAATGATGAGAAGACAAAGCTTTAACAATTATTCATACCATGGTTAAGCTCATCATAACATTTCATAAAAAAATTTAAGAAGGGAGCTAATGTGTCATCACCCCATGAAATGTTAAATGAGGTGGTGGAAGGAAAAGGTCTCAACCATTTGAGTCACCATTAACCTCTCCCTTAGCCAATGGAGTGGGAACAAAGATATCAAAACCTATCATGACAATTTGAAAGCCATAAGTTTCATGAAATGTGAACTTGCTTAAGTGGCGAAATTCTCATGGGATATGGAGAGGTGATGGTTGGATTACATGGGGGAGGCTGTTACTAGACTCTGCTCCACTACCCTAACCATACCATGATTAATCCTAAGCTAACCAAGGTTGAATCATAGCCATCCATGGCTATAAAAGGACCCCTTGGCCGAAATTTTGAGGAGAAGAAAAAAAATCCATAGAAACCTATAGGCTGACCAAATCCTTTAGCTCCCAACACAAAAAGTCTTGCAAAGGACCTCAACAACCTATTCCAACTAAGATCAAGCCATAGGATTAGCCCAATCAAGCCAATTTGGCCAAAATCCAAAATCAGCCCAAACCTAGCGACTTTGCCAAAATTGCTCACCAAGGCTAGCTACAAAACCAAATTGAAGTGACAAAGATCTTCTTTGGGAGTCCTAGAAGCTGTCCATCAAGGCTGATTAATCTCAAGATTATTATGGCCAGGGTATGAATTTATTTTGTCAAAAATAATACATATAATCAAAAAATTATGGGTTAAACTAGCCTAGAAATGTATCATCACTGTATAGATATAATCTATATGTCCAGATGATTCCATAGGTTAAAAAATCACTCAATTTCATTGAGAAATGAGTGAGATATTGAGCTTTAAAGTTGAACTTTCCCGTGTTTTGGAACGGACGACGCTGATCTGGAGATCCCGTGTCCCGTGTCCGGATCTGCGCAGTGGATCTTCCCGCTATTCGACGCGTACGAGGACGCGTGGCAAGCCCACAATTTTCCGGGCTAGGTTAATTCAGATTAACCTTAAAAATTTCGAAAATTCATATCCTTTTACCTAGAGCTCCTAAAAATAAAATAAAAATATCTCTCGAAAGCTCTTAAAGAGAAGAAAATTATGAAATCAAAATCATAATTTTATTCTCAGCATTTAATTTTTAAATAATTAAATACTCTCTGGAGTATTTTAATTATTAAGAATTATTTACAAATCAAAAAAATCTGAAAATTTTAGGGACGAACCTTTAAGTCCTTAGACACATCTCCTGATTTTTATAAGGCTAGGATAGGTGTCTAGGATATGATTTTCTAATTTCCATGGTATTTTATAATTATTTCAAAAAATAATTATAAGATTTGGAAAATTGGAAAATTAAATTTCAAAATGGCTAGGTATTTTAGGATGATAGAGAACAATCCTAAAACAACAATTATCAAGCTATTAAATCAATTTAAAAGGACATTTTGAAATAAGGTTAAGATTTATTAATTATAAATTAATATTTAAAAACCTTTTTATCATTCACTAAACCCATTTCATAATGGATTAAACCAATGATGAATCTAAACTCAAATGAAATCAAATCAAACATTAATTAGGGTTAAAGACAACTTAAGCCTAATTAAAATCATTAAACCTTAGGGTTTAATACAAAAATCAAAACTTTAATTAAGTTTAAGGACATATTAAACTTAATTAATTCATTAAACCTTAACTAAATTAGGTTTAACACAAAAATCAAAACTTTAATTAAGTTTAAGGACATATTAAACTTAATTAACTCATTAAACCTTAACTAAATTAGGTTTAATACAAAATCAAAACTTTAATTAAGTTTAAGGACATATTAAACTTAATTAATTTATTAAACTTTAACTAAATTAGGTTTAACACAAAAATCAAAACTTTAATTAAGTTTAAGGACATATTAAACTTAATTAACTCATTAAACCTTAACTAAATTAGGTTTAATACAAAATCAAAACTTTAATTAAGTTTAAGGACATATTAAACTTAATTAATTTATTAAACCTTAACTAAATTAGGTTTAACACAAAAATCAAAACTTTAATTAAGTTTAAGGTCATATTAAACTTAATTAACTCATTAAACCTTAACTAAATTAGGTTTAATACAAAAATCAAAACTGAAATTAAGTTTAAGGACATATTAAACTTAATTAAATTCATTAAACCTTAATTAAATTAGGTTTAATACATTAAATTAAGTTTAAGAACATGTTAAACTTAATTAACACCTTAAACCTTAATTACATTAGGTTCAAGACAAATTAAACTCTAATTAGGTCTAACCCATTATACCTAACTAAACCATTAAGTCTTAACTAAATTAGACTTAATCAAACCTAAACCCTAATTGGGTCTAACCTATTAGACCTAATTAACCATTAAGTCTTAACTAAATTAGACTTAATCAAAACTAAACCCTATGTAGGTCTAACCTATTAGATCTAATTAAACCATTAAGTCTTAACTAAATTAGACTTATTCAAACCTAAACCCTAATTAAGTCAAACCCATTAAACCTAATTAAACCATTAAGTCCTAACTAAATTAGACTTAATCAAAACTAAACCCTAATTAGGTCTAACTTATTTAGAACTAATTAAACCATTAAGTCTTAACTAAATTAGACTTAATCAAAACTAAACCCTAATTAGGCCTAACCTATTAGACCTAATTAAACCATTAAGTCTTAACTAAATTAGACTTAATAAAATTTAAACCCTAATTAGGTCTAACCCATTAGACCTAATTAAACCATTAAGTCTTAACTAAATTAGACTTAATCAAACATAAACCCTAATTAGGTCTAACCCATTAGACCTAATTAAACCATTAAGTCTTAACTAAATTAGACTTAATCAAACATAAACCCTAATTAGGTCTAAGCCATTAGACCTAATTAAATCATTAAGTCTTAACTAAATTAGACTTAATCAAAACTAAACCCTAATTAGGTCTAACCTATTAGACCTAATTAAACCATTAAGTCTTAACTAAATTAGACTTAATCAAACCTAAAACCTAATTAGGTCTAATCCATTAGACCTAATTAAACCATTAAGTCTTAACCAAATTAGACTTAATCAGACCTAAACCCCAATTAGGTCTAACCTATTAGACCTAATCAAACCATTAAGTCTTTTTTAAATGAAACTTAATCCAATTTAAACCATAATTAAGTCTACCACATCAGACTTAATTAAATCTATTAAACTTTAACCAACTAACGTTTAATCAAACTTAAAATATAATTAAGTCTACCATAATGGACTTAATTAAACTTTAAACCTTAATTAATTAAGGTTTAATCAAACTTAAACCTAAAATAAACTTAACTTAGGTCCAATCCAACTTGAATCGAAGTTCGACCTTTAACTCAGGTTCAACACAACATAAACCCAAGTTCAACTTAACTTGAGTTCAACCCATATTGAACTTAAGTCAACCTTAAGTCTAGGTTCAATCTAACCTGAACCTAACTTTACTTAAACCCAAATCAAATCTAAACCCTAATTAGGTCTAACCCATCAGACCTAATTAAACAATTAAGTCTTAACTAAATAGACTTAATCAAACTTAAACCCTAATTAGGTCTAACCTATTAGACCTAATTAAACCATTAAGGCTTAACTAAATTAGACTTAATCAAACCTAAATCCTAATTAGGTCTAACCTATTAGACCTAATTAAACCATTAAGTCTTATTTAAATGAAACTTAATCAAAATTAAACTATAATTAAGTCTACCACATTAGAATTAATTAATCTATTAAACCTTAACCAACTAAGGTTTAATCCAACTTAAACTATAATTAAGTCTACCACATTAGACTTAATTAATCTATTAAACCTTAACCAACTAAGGTTTAATCAAACTTAAACTATAATTAAGTCTACCACATTAGACTTAATTAATCTACTAAACCTTAACCAATCAATGTTTAATCAAACTCAAACCTAAAATAAACCTTAACTTGAGTTTAACCCATTTTAAACTTAAGTCAATCTTAAGTCAAGGTTCAACCTAACTTTAACCTAACTTAAATTGAACTTAAATCGAACTTGAGTTCAACCCATATTGAAGTTAAGTTAAGCCTTAAGTCTAGGTTTAACCTAACTTAAACCTAACTTTAATCCAACCAAAATTTTAATTAAGTTTACCACATTAGACTTAATTAAACTATTAAACCTTAATCAACTACACTTTCATCCAACCTAAACTATAATTAAGTCTACCGTATTAGACTTAATTAAACCATTAAAACTTAATCAACTAAGGTTTAATCCAACCTAAACCATAATTAAGTCTACCACATTAGACTTAATTAAACTATTAAACCTTAACAAACTAAGGTTTAATCAAACTTAAAACTCTAATTAAGTCCACCACATTAGACTTAATTAAACCATTAAACCTTAACCAACTAATGTTTAATCAAACTTAAATTCTAATTGAGTTTACCACATTAGATGTACTTAAACTATTATACCTTAACCAATTAAGGTTTAATCAAATTCAAACCCAAACCTAACTTAAGTCTAACCCTTATTAGACTTAAGTTAAACTATACTGAGGTTCAACTCGATATAAACCTAAGTCTAACTTAAACACAACTTAAGTCTAACCCATATTTGACTTAAGTCAAACCATATTTAGGTTCAATTTGACATGAACCTAAGTCTAACCCAAACCTAACTTAAGTCTAACCCATATTAGACTTAAGTCAAATCATACTTTGGTTCAACCTAACATGAACTTAAGTCTAACTCAAACTTAACTTAAGTCTAACTCATATTAGACTTAAGTCAAATCATACTTACGTTCAACCTAACATGAACCTAAGTCTAACCTAAACCAAGACATAAACCATAAGTTCAACCCAAATTGAATCTAAATCGACATAAAACTTAGGTTCAACCAAAATTAAACCTAAATCGACAAAATTAAACTCAAATCGACATAATTGACATAAATTTAACATTTCAAACATAAATCGACATAAACGACATAAATTTGACATTTCAAACATAAATCAACATAATCGACATAAATTTGACATTTCAAACATAAATCGATACAAACGACATAAATTTGACATTTCAGACATAAATTTGACATTTCAAACATAAATTGACAAAATCAACATAAATTTGATATTTCAAACATAAATCGACATAAATTTGACATTTCAAACATATAAATCGACATAAACGACATAAAATCGACATTTCAAACATAAATCGACATAAATTTGACATTTCAAACAGAAATCGACATAAACGACATAAATCTGACATTTCAAAAAAAAATCGACATAACCAACATAAATCCTACATTCCAATCGAAACTCAACAAATTCTACATTTCAAACAAAACTATTTGACATTAATCAACATTCAAAATATAATCAAATATATACCAACATTAATCCATATTTCAAACCAAATTCAATAATCACCGACATTAAATGACATTAATTGACATTTCAAACTAAACTTAACATAATTCGACATTCAACATAAATCTACATGATTTGATATAAACCGATATAAGTTCGACTTGAATCAAACTTAACCTGACACAAACCGACATAATTCTTAAGTTTGACCTAAATCGAACTTAACACGACAAGACTTACACTTTTTAGAGGATAAATGTTAACCTTAATCGGGAGTTTTCCTAGGTAGTATTAATTGCTCAGGATGTAATTAACTATAAGAACTTGCTCCTATAGGAGGGTAAAGAACTCATGATAGGTATTTCACCTACAAGACCTCTCTGGTTACCCAAGATCTTCATGTGAATTTGTTATACGAAAAACTTCAGTAATTACACAATCTGAAGACTTGTTCTGTGAGATTATCATTTTCTCTCAATCTCTATGATGGTTAATCCTTCGTCAAATTCTTTAAAGACTTCTGACAATAAGTCTAGGTAGGATAAGAATTAGGGTGATAGATAGAGAAAGAGAGTGGCGACTCCTTGACATTGACATGATACGAGAATTGATAGCGATGTAAAATCGACAAAAAAAAGATTTTTATCGCCATCAAAGAGTAGCGACTCCGCTGGGGATATCCTCTCTCCCCATCTTTGGTTAATCAATTTGTCCTCATGACTATGATAATTTATCTCATGAAAGGCTAAATAATCCTTTCTTTTGTTCTATATCTTACTTAATCTCGAGTAAAATAGAATTAACACCTCTTCGATTCAAAGATTTATTCACGACGAACAAATCCTAGAATCTTACATTTCCTTAATCGACAAACCAAAATGACATACAAAAACAACATGTGTTCCCTCCCTTCCCACCCAGTTTACATTACAAGTCCTTACATACTGTTTCAAATATGGTTAGGTACGGATTTTTCATCGATTTTGTTGTCGACAGTACTCAATATTGTTGTTTTGAATAAGTTCGAGCAAATATTTTCTCGACCAAACATGTTCGGTTTATCCGCTTCGTGGTTATGCTTTTTACGACCTCCGAACCACTCCCTAGGTTATGCCTTTATGACCTCTGAACCTATTCTTCGTGGTTATGCTTTTTACAGCCTCTGAACCACTCTCCTAGGTTATGCCTTTATGGCCTCTGAACCTATTCTTTGTGGTTATGCTTTTTACAGCCTCTGAACCACTCCCCTAGGTTATGCCTTTATGGCCTATGAACCTATTCTTCGTGGTTATGCTTTTGCAGCCTTTGAACCACTCTTATGGATTCCCTGAAGTTGATCTTTGTCCCTGCCTTCAAAGTTATGATTTGTCAATCGACCAAATAGTTTACTATCAAAATCATAATCAAATTTTGGGAAGACGGTCGCTTTTGTATGAATTCCATCAAGGATTTCCCTTTCTCATTAGGACAGCTTGATAGAAAGAAAGAAATCAATTAGAATGAAAATCAGATATGTGTTGAATGTTGAGTCTAGTTCTAGGACTAGTTAACTAACATGTCCTCTGTGGAGAAATAAAAATTGATCTATGACAAGGGATGAAATTTGAAATCTTTGGATCTTTGGGAATAAAATCAAAATTGATCTATGAGGAGGGATGAAACTTGAAATCTTTGGATTTAATATCTTTGGAAATATTCTTCTCATCCACCTATTGATAGAAAGACAATTCAGAAAGGAAGAATCCAAGACAAAAATTATAACATTTTGACAAGAAAATTATGATTTCAGGGGAAAATGAAATTAATGCCCTAATAACTGGGCCCTTTATCTTAAATATTCAGACCGGGTCCTAAATGAAAAATAAAATATTGTGATCAAAATACAAGTAATTGACTAAAGATGTCATGAGCCTCCTAATCTTCTGTCATGTGATTGGGTCCTGACTTCTGAATGAGTTATAATATCCCAGAATTCGTCTTAAGAAATATTTAAGAATTATGAATTAGGGGATTTTGGACATTCAAAATCATTAAAATATGCTCCACCAGATAAATTAATTCTCTGAGAAGAAGCTTGAGGTGAGTACCAAATCAAAAATTGGTGTTTGAGTTCAGGCATTCAAAATCATTAAAGTGTGACCTACCATCTATAGTAATTCTCAGTAAAAAAAAAGAAAAGAAAAGAAAAAAAAAGATGTTTCTGAGAAGAAGCTTGAGGTGGGCACAAAATCAAAAATTGGTGTCTCAATTTAAACATTCAAAATCCTTAACATGCTCCACCATATATAGTAATTCCCTGAGACGAAGCTTGAGGTGAGTATAAAATTAAAAATTGGTGTCCAAATTTTCCCCTAATTGATAAATCTTGAAAAACCATCTTAAGAAAATTCTTCTGATATTATATTCAAGAAAGAATTAAGTGATCTCGTCTTTTGGTTGACTATTAATTGGTTCAGACATATCTTAGAAGATAAAAGATATTTTGATCACATAATCAAAATTTTGAAAAATTCCTAAGACCCAGAAAGAAAGAACTAAGGTAAATGACTTTGTTATTGGAGATTAATGGAAATTATACTCTAAAGTCATAATTTTCCAAAGATCCAACCCCTATCCCAATTTGGAAATGTCAAAGTGATTTTTGATAAACAAATTGAATGATCTTTTGGTGATTAATGGAAGCTTTATGAACCTACATAACTGACATCATTCACTCTAATGAACGGGTCCTAACTTGTGCTTCCACTTGAAGTGCAATGATCTTACCTATAAATGACACTAGCAGATGAAATAACAAAGTAAAATATGAAATTACAACTCGGAGAACTTGGAAGCTTAGAAGACTGATAAGCATTGTATAGGCCCATGATAAATTGGTTCACCCTAGGACACTCAGATAAGAGATTTGGATTTAGTAATTCAAACACCTATCCTTATGGGAGGGCCCATATGCTTGTGAATAAGGCACAATTAGGGAAATTCTGTCAGTTGGTAGACTACCAAGAAGAAATAATACACCCAATCAATGGGCAATATTTGAAAAAGATTCAACATAGACGAAAATGAATGAATTGTTTTGTAAACTGGGAAATAAACAACCAAAACAAAAAGAAGACGACATTGACATTTCTAAGAGATAGTGTAAGACCTCCTTAAATGAAAGATGACATCTATTCTCTTTCTCGCTATTGGATGTGAGACCATCATGACATTGGATTTCCTTTAGCAACCTTTTTTTGGATATGATATAAGTCTCATACGCATTCCTATTCCAAAATCGACATTTTGATATTGACATTTCTAAAATATAGTTTAAGACCTCCTTAAATGGAAGATGACATCTACTCTTTCTTGCTACTGCATGTAAGACCATCATGACATTGGCTTTCCTTTAGCAACCTTTTTTGGATAAGATATAAGTGTCATACGCATTCCTATTCCAAAATCGACATTTTGACATTGATATTTCTAAGAGATAGTATAAGACCTCGTTAAATGGAAGATGACATCTACTCTCTTTCTTACTATTGGATATAAGACCATCATGACATTGGCTTTCTTTTAGCAATCTTTCTTTGGATAGGATAAAAGTCTCATACGCATTCCTATTCCAAAATTGATGTTTTGACATTGACACTTTTTTTGAGAAAATTGAATATGACATTTGCTCTCTTTCCTCAATTATCTACAATACATCGACATTTCTAAAATGTCAAAATAAGGACTTTGAATTAAAAAATGACATAATAAAAAACTTGTGATGAATAACTTCTTTTGACCTGTAAAGGCCAAATCCCCAGCGGATACACTCTTTGTTCTGAGTTTGCCACTCTCTTTATTGTTAATGGATATAAGTCTCTTCCTGACACAGAAATATGACATTCAATTAGCTATAATTTTGAGATAGGATATAAGTCACATATCATTCCTTCTCAAAATCGACATTTGACATTTGGAGAGATAGTACGACATATACTTTCTCTCCAGCTATGAATATAAGTCCCTTCGTGACACAGAAATATGACATTCCAGTAGCTATAATTTTAAGATAGGATGTACATTCCTTCTCAAAATGGACTTTTGACATTTGAAAAGAAAGTACGACACATACTCCCTCCTTAATTGATGGATATAAGTCTCTTCCTAACATGGAAATATGACACTCCATTAGCTATAATTTTGAGACAGGATGTAAGTCACATATCATTCCTTCTCAAAATCGACATTTGACATTTTGAGAAATGAAATATGACATTCATTTTATCTTTCCAGTTATTGGATATAAGTCCTTTCCTGACACGGAATATGGTATTCCTCTAACTTGACACCAACATTTGACGTTTCCGAGAAATGGAATATGACATCCATTTTCTCTCTCCAGTTATCGGATGTAAGTCCTTTCCTGACACGGAAGTTATGACATTCCTATAACTTGATATCGATATTTGACATTTCTGAAAAAATGGAATCTGGCATCCATTTTCTCTTTCAAGTTATTAGATGTATGTCTTTTCCTGACACGGAAGTTATGGCATTTCTATAACTTGACATTGATATTCGACATTTCTGAGAAATGAAATACGACATCCATTTTCTCTTTATAACTTTCAGATGAAAGTCCTTTCCTGCCATAGAAATTATGGCATTCCCATAATTTAACATCTCCACATTTGACAATTATTGACACATCGACATATCGACATTTTGGCATTCGACATATCAACAATTGTTATCAACATTTGAGATATCAATCTTTCGACATTTGACGTATCGACATTTCAACATATTAACAATCGTTATCAACATTTGACACATTGACATTTCGACCTTTGACAATTGTTATCGACATTTGAGATATCGACCTTTCGACATTTGACATATCAATAATTGTTATCAACATTTGAGTTATCGATCTTTCGACATTTGACATATCGACATATCAACAATCGTTATCAACATTTGACACATCGACATTTCGACCTTTGACAATTATCGACATTTGAGGTATCGACCTTTCGATATTTGACATATCAACAATTGTTATCAACATTTGAGATATCAATCTTTCGACATTTGACATATCGACATATCAACAATCGTTATCAGAATTTGACACATCGACATTTCGACCTTTGATATATCAATAATTGTTATCGAAGTCTGACATATCGACATTGCGACATTTGACATATCAACGTTTGACACTCATCCTCTCCTTTGTTATCGGATATAAGTCCTTTCTTGAAACGAAAATGGCATTCCTTTAACACGACATTGACATTTGACATCTCGAGAAATGGAATATAAAATCCATCTTCTCTCTCCGGTTAGTGGATGTAAGTCATTTTCCTGACAGGAAAATCATGGCTTTCCACTAACTAATATCGACATTTCGAGAAATGGAATATGACATCCATTTTCTCTCTCCAGTTATTGGATGTAAGTCCTTTCCTGACACGGAAATCATGGCTTTCCTCTAACTAAATATCGACATTGACATTTCGAGAAATGGAATGTGACATCCATTTTCTCTCTCTGGTTATTGGATGTAAGGTCCTTTCCTGACACGAAAATCATGGCTTTCCTCTAACTAAATATCGGCAATGACATTTCGAGAAATGGAATATGACATCCATTTCTCTCTCCTATTATGGGAAGTAAGTCCTTTTCCTAACACGTAAATTATGACATTCCTCTAACTAAATATTAACATTTCGGGAAATGGAATATGACATCCATTTCTCTCTCCGATTATTGGATGTAAGTCCTTTCCTGACATGGAAATTATGGCTTTCCATTAACTAAATATCGACATTGACATTTCGAGAAATGGAATATGACATCCATCTTCTCTTTCTGATTATTAGATATAAGCCCTTTCCTGACACAAAAATTATTGCCTTCCAATAAATACCCATCTCAGAACCAACATATGAAACATCTGACATTCTTTAGACCACTTCGGTCAACACCGATATGTGCAGCATACTTATGCAATATTCCACATATATTGGGGGCCCTTTTGTTGACCTCATTTTTATGATAGGTCAATTTTTTGACCTAAAAAGTAAACCTTGGTCTAAATGGTCAAACTTGACCCAATGACCAACACTGTTGACCCAATATGTCAACCTTTCGACCTAAAAGGTCAACTTTTGTCAAAATGGTCAATCTTGACCCAATGACCAACCCTGTTAACCCATTAGGTCAACCTTTTGACCTAAAAAGTCAACTTTAGTCAAAATGGTCAATCCTGACCCAATGACTAACCCTATTGATCCGTAGGTCAACCTTTTGACCTAAAAAGTCAACTTTGGTCAAAATGGTCAATCCTGACCCAATGACCAACCCTGTTGACCCAATATGTCAACATTTTAACTTAAAAAGTCAATTTTGGTAAAAAATGGTCAATCCAGACGCAATGATCAACCCTGTTGACCCCATAGGTCAACCTTTTGACCTAAAAAGATGAATTTGGTCAAAATGGTTAATCCTGACCCAATGACCAACCCTGTTGACCCAATAGGTCAACTTTTTGACCTAAAATGTCAACTTTAGTCAAAATGGTCAAGTTTTGACCAAATAACTAATTTTTGACCCAATGACATGTTTAAGACCCCAAAATGACAAAGATTAATCAAATAATTAATTTCAAAAATTATTTTGATTAATTAAATTAAATTGACTAATAATTTATTTTTAAATATTTCGATTAATTAAATGACATGATTAATTAAAATGAAAATTAAATTAAAAGTCATAAAATGAAAAAATGCACCAAAATAAAATGAAAAATGACAAAATTAATCAAATAATTGATTTTAAAATTAATTTGATTGATTAATTGGCTAATGATTTAATTTTTAAAAAGTTTTAATTAATGACATAATTAATTAAATTGAAAAATTAAAATCAAAAGCCATAAAATGATAAAATGAACAAATTAATTAAAAATAATGGAATTAATCAAATAATTAATTCCAAAATTATTTTTATTTAATTAATTGACCAATAATTTAATTTTCATATTTTAATTAATGACATAATTAATTAAGATGAAAATTAAATTGAAAAGTCATGAAATGAGACAAAATTCAATTTTAATGACATCAATATTAATCAAATAATTAATTTGGAATTATTTCCAATTAATAATTGATTAATAAAATAATTTCCAACATTTAATTAATGACATAATTAATTAAAAATGAAAATTAAATCAAGAGGGGTATTAAATGGAATTTTTAAACCTCTGACATTTTGGTTTTCTAAAAATTCCAAACCTTTTTAAAGACATCACACATGACCTCATATGGGTTAGACACAACCCATATGACCCATTAAAGATAAAACAACCCATTGATGACTCATATTTAACCATGGTTAAGAGCCATAATGACATAAAAATGAGTTGACAAAACCATGGTGTTTTGAAGTGTGACTCATCATCCTTTACAAGTGAGGTGGCTTTCCATGGTGACATGAGTTTAGCCACCTCCCTAGCCACCCAATGATGAGAAGAAAAAGCTTTAACCATTCTTCATACCATGGTTAAGCTCATCATAACATTTCATAAAAAAATTTAAGAAGGGAGCTAATGGGTCATCACCCCATGAAATGTTAAATGAGGTGGTGGAAGGAGAAGGTCTCAACCATTTGAGTCACCATTAACCTCTCCCTTAGCCAATGGAATGGGAACAAAGAGATCAAAACCTATCATGACAATTTGAAAGCCATAAGTGTCATGAAATGTGAACTTGCTTAAGTGGCGAAATTCTCATGGGATATGGAGAGGTGATGGTTGGATTACATGGGGGAGGCTGTTACTAGACTTTACTCCACGACCCTAACCATGCCATGATCAATCCTAAGCTATCCAAGGCTGAATCATAGCCATCCATGGCTATAAAAGGACCCCTTGGCCGAAATTTTGAGGAGGAGAGAAAAAAATCCATAGAAACCTATTGGCTGCCCAAATTCTTTAGCTCCCAACACAAAAAGTCTTGCAAAGGACCTCAACAACCTATTCTAACCAAGATCAAGCCATAAGATTAGCCCAATCAAGCCAATTTGGCCAAAATCCAAAATCAGCCCAAACCTAGCCACTTTGCCAAAATTGCTCACCAAGGCTAGCTACAAAACCAAATTGAAGTGACAAAGATCTTCGTTGAGAGTCCTAGAAGCTGACCATCAAGGCTGATCAATCTCAAGATTATTGTGGCCAAGGTATAGATTTTTTTTGTCCAAAATAATACATATAATAAAAAAATTATGGGTTAAACTAGCCCAGAAATGTATCATCACCGTATAGATATAATCTATTTGTCCAGATGATTCCATAGGTTCAAAAATCACTCAATTTCATTGAGAAATGAGTGAGACATTGAGCATTAAAGTTGGACGGTTCGAAATATTTTCAAATTTATGGAAATTAATCTCCGCCGTTCGTTCCCGTGTTTTGGAACGGATGGCGCTGATCTGGAGATCCTGTGTCCCGTGTCTTGATCCGCGCAGCAGATCTTCCGGCTCTTCGACGCGTACGAGGACTCGTGGCAAGCCCATAATTTTCCGGGCTAGGTTAATTCAGATTAACCTTAAAAATTTCGAAAATTCATATCTTTTTTCCTAGAGCACCTAAAAATAAAACAAAAATAACTCTGGAAAGCACTTGAAGAGAAGAAAATTATGAAATCAAAATCATAATTTTATTCTCAGTACTTAACTTTTTAAGTAATTAAATACTCTCTGGAGTATTTTAATTATTAAAAATTATTTACAAATGAGAAAAATGTGAAAATTTTAGGGAAGAACCTTTAAGTCCTTAGACACATCTCCTGATTTTTCTAAGGTTAGCATAACTCTCTAGGATATGATTTTCTAATTTCCATGATATTTTATAATTATTTCCAAAAATAATTATAAATTTTAAAAAATTGGAAAATTAAAATTTAAAATGGCTAGGAATTTTAGGATGATAGAAAACAATCCTAAAAGAATAATTTTCAAGCTATTAAATCAATTTAAAAAGACATTTTGAAATAATGTTAAGATTTATTAATTATAAATTAATATTTCAAAACCTTTTTATCATTCACTTAACCCATTTCATAATGGATTAAACCAATGATGAACCCAAACTCAAATGAAATCAAATAAAAAATTAATTAGGGTTAAAAACAACTTAAGCCTAATTAAAATCATTAAACCTTAGGGTTTAATACAAAAATCAAAACTTTAATTAAGTTTAAGGACATATTAAACATAATTAATTCATTAAACCTTAACTAAATTAGGTTTAACAAAAAAATCAAAACTTTAATTAAGTTTAAGGACATATTAAACTTAATTAACTCATCAAAGCTTAACTAAAGTAGGTTTAATACAAAATCAAAACTTTAATTAAGTTTAAGGATATATTAAACTTAATTAATTTATTAAACCTTAACTAAATTAGGTTTAACACAAAAATCAAAACTTTAATGAAGTTTAAATACATATTAAACTTAATTAACTCATTAAACCTTAACTAAATTAGGTTTAATACAAAATCAAAACTTTAATTAAGTTTAAGAACATATTAAACATAATTAATTTATTAAAACTTAACTAACTTTGGTTTAATACAAAAATCAAAACTTTAGATATGTTTAAGGACATATTAAACTTAATTAACTCATTAAACCTTAACTAAATTAGGTTTAATTCAAAAATCAAAACTTAAATAAAGTTTAAGGACATATTAAACTTAATTAAATTCATTAAACCTTAACTATATTAGGTTTAATACATTAAATTATGTTTAAGAACATGTTAAACTTAATTGACACCTTAAACCTTAATTACATTAGGTTCAAGACAAATTAAACCCTAATTAGGTCTAACCCATTAGACCTAATTAAACCATTAAGTCTTAACTAAATTAGACAATCAAAACTAAACCCTAATTAGGTCTAACCTATTAGACCTAATTAAACCATTAAGTCTTAACTAAATTAGACTTAATCAAAACTAAACCCTAATTAGGTCTAACCTATTAGACCTAATTAAACCATTATGTCCTAACTAAATTATACTTAATCAAAACTAAATCCTAATTAGGTCTAACCTATTAGACCTAAATAAACCATTAAGCCTTAACTAAATTAGACTTAATCAAAACTAAACCCTAATTAGGTCTAACCTATTAGACCTAATTAAACCATTATGTCTTAACTAAATTAGACTTAATCAAACCTAAACCCTAATTAGGTCTAACTCATTAAACCTAATTAAACCATTAAGTCTTAACTAAATTAGACTTAACCAAAACTAAACCCTAATTAGGTCTAACCCGTTAGACCTAATTAAACCATTAAGTATTAAATAAATTAGACTTAATTAAACCTAGACCCTAATTAGGTCTAACCCATTAGACCTAATTAAACCATTAAGTCTTAACTAAATTAGACTTAATAAAAACTTAACCCTAATTAGGTCTAACCTATTAGACCTAATTAAACCATTAAGTCTTAATTAAATTAAACTTAATCAAACCTAAAACCTAATTAGGTCTAACCCATTAGACATAATTAAACCATTAAGTCTTAACTAAATTAGACTTAATCAGACCTAAACCCCAATTAGGTCTAACTTATTAGACCAAATCAAACCATTAAGTCTTAATTAAATGAAACTTAATCCAATTGAAATCATAATTAAGTCTACCCCATTAGACTTAATTAAATCTATTAAACCTTAATCAACTAAAGTTTAATCAAACTTAAACTTTAATTAATTCTACCACATTAGACTTAATTAAACCATTAAACCTTAATCAATTAAGGTTTAATCAAACTCAAACCTAAAATAAACTTAACTTAGGTCCAACCCAACTTGAATCCAAGTTCAACCTTTAACTCAGGTTCAACACAACATAAACCCAAGTTCAACTTAACTTGAGTTCAACCTATATTGAACTTAAATCAACCTTAAGTCTAGGTTCAATCTAACTTGAACCTAACTTAACTCAAACCCAAATCAAACCAAAACCCTAATTAAATCTAACCCATTAGCCATAATTAAACCATTAAGTCTTAACTAAATAGACTTAATCAAACCTAATCCCTAATTAGGTCTAACCCATTAGACATAATTAAACCATTAAGTCTTAACTAAATTAGACTTAATCAAACCTAAACCCTACTTAGGCCTAACCTATTAGACGTAATTAAACCGTTAAGTCTTATTTAAATAAAACTTAATCCAACTTAAACTATAATTAAGTCTACCACATAGACTTAATTAAACTATTAAACCTTAACTAACTAAGGTTTAATCCAACTTAAACTATAATTAAGTCTACCAAATTAGACTTAATTAATCTATTAAACCATAACCAACTAAGGTTTAGTCCAACTTAAACTATAATTAATTCTACCACATTAGACTTAATTAATCTATTAAACCTTAACCAACTATGGTGTAATCAAACTTAAACTATAATTAAGTCTACCACAATAGACTTAATTAATCTATTAAACCTTAACCAATTAAGGTTTAATTAAACTCAAACCTAAAATAAACCTTAACTTGTGTTCAATCCATATTGAACTTAAGTCAATCTTAAGTCTAGGTTGAACCTAACTTAACTCGAACTTAAATCGAACTTGAGTTCAACCCATATTGAATTTAAGTTAAGCCTTACGTCTAGGTTTAACCTAACTTAAACCTAACTTTAATCCAACCCAAATTTTAATTAAGTCTAACACATTAGACTTAATTAAACTATTAAACCTTAATCAAATAAGGTTTCATCCAACCTAAAATCTAATTAAGTCTATCATATTGGACTTAATTAAACCATTAAACCTTAATAAACTAAGGTTTAATCCAACCTAAACCATAATTAAGTCTACCACATTAGACTTAATTAAACTATTAAACCTTAACCAACTAAGGTTTAATCAAACTTCAAACTCTAATTAAGTCTACCACATTAGACTTAATTAAACCATTAAACCTTAACCAACTAAGGTTTAATCAATCTTAAATTCTAATTGAGTCTACCACATTAGAATTAATTAAACTATTATACCATAACCAATTAAGGTTTAATCAAATTCAAACCCAAACCTAACTTAAGTATAAGCCATATTAGACATAAGTTAATCCATAGTTAGGTTCAACTCGATATGAATCTAAGTCTAACTTAAACCCAACTTAAGTCTAACCCATATTAGACTTAAGTCAAACCATAGTTAGGTTCAACTTGACAAGAACCTAAGTCTAACCCAAACCTAACTTAAGTCTAACCCATATTAGACTTAAGTTAAGCCATACTTAGGTTCAACCCGACATGAACCTAAGTCTAACCCATATTAGACTTAAATCAAATCATACTTAGGTTCAACCCGACATGAACCTAAGTCTAACTCAAACTTAACTTAAGTCTAACCCATATTAGACTTAAGTCAAATCATACTTAGGTTCAACCTAACATGAATCTAAGTCTAACCTAAACAAGACATAAACCTTAGGTTCTACCCAAATTGAATCTAAATCGACATAAATCTTAGGTTCAACCCAAATTGAACCTAAATCAACAAAGTTAAATTTAAATCTACATAATCGACATAAATTTAACATTTCAAACATAAATCGACATAAACGACATAAAATTGACATTTCAAACATAAATCAACAAAATCAACATTAATTTGACATTTCAAACAAAAATCAACATAAATTTGACATTTTAAACATAAATCAACATAAACGATATAAAATTGACATTTCAAATATAAATCGAGATAAACGACATAAATTTGACATTTCAAACATAAATTGACATAACCGACATAAATATGACATTTCAAACAAAAATCGACATAACCGACATAAATCTGATATTTCAAACAAAAAAAAAATCGACATAACCGATATAAATCTGATATTCCAAACGAACTCAACAAATTTGACATTTATAACGAAAGTATTCGACATTAATCAACATTCCAAATATAATCAAACATAAACCGACATTAATCGACATTTCAAACCAAATTCAACAATCACCGACATTAAATAACATTAATTGACATTTCAACACAAACTTAACATAATTTGACATTCAACATAAATCAACATGATTTGATATAAACCGACATAAGTTCGATATAAATCGAACTTAACACAACACAAACCAACATAATTCTTAAGTTCGACCTAAATCGAACTTAACACAACAACACTTACACTTTTTCGAGGATAAATGTTAACCTTAATCGGGAGTTTTCCTAGGCAGTATTAATTTCTCAGGATGTAATTAACTATAGGAGCTTGCTCCTATATGAGGTTAAAAAAATCAGGATAGGTATTTCACCTACAAGACCTCTCTGGTTACCCAAGATCTTCATGTGATTTTCTTATACGGAAAACTTCAGTAATTACACAATCTGAAGACTTGTTCTGTGAGATTATCATTTTCTCTCAATCTCTATCATGATTAATTCTTCTTCAAATTCTCCAAAGACTTCTGACAATAAATCTAGGTAGGATAAGAATTAGGGTGATAGATAGAGAAAGAGAGTGACGACTCCTTAACATTGACATGATATGAGAATTGATAGCGATGTAAAATCGATAAAAAAAAAGATTTTCATTGCCATCAGAAGGTTAATTGAACCTAATTTGGTAAGGTTTAATTGATTAATTAGACTTAATTGTGGTTAAGTGTAATTGGGTTAAGGTTAATTAAACCTAACTTGGGTAAGGTTTAATTGATTAATTAGACTTAATTGTGTTTAAGTCTAATTAGGTTAAGGTTAATTAAACATAATTTAGGTAAGTTTTTGTTGATTAATTAGACTTAATTGTGGTTAAGTCTAATTAGATTATGGTTAATTAAACCTAATTTAGGTAAGATTTAATTGATTAATTAGATTTAATACTGGTTAAGTCTAATTGGATTATTGGTATTAAACATAATTTGGGTAAGATTTAATTGATTAATTATACTTAAATAGGTCTAATTAAGTTAAGGTTAATTATTGTTAATTATGTCTAATCAGGGGTTAGACTTAATTAGAGTTTATGGTGTTAAGTTTCATGTAGATAATGCTTAACTTGTTTTAATTAGGTCTAAATGGAGTCTTAAACATAATTAGTGTTTATTAAGTTATACCTAATGTGATTAAGGTCTAACGTGGTTTAGTTAGGTCTAAATGGTGTCTTAGATCTACTTAGGGTTTGTTAAGTTAAACATAATGTGATTAAGGTCTATGGAAAGTTACTAAGTTTAATTAGGATTTTTAAAGGTTTAAGTTGTATTTAAACCAAACCTAACTAACATTTAAGGATTCATCTTAATTTTAAGGTGATTTAAACCTAGATATTAAGATTTTGTTAATCTTAATTATCCTTTTAAAGAAATATAGAAATTTTAAGGTCTAATTTATAGTTTTTAATTTTATAAATTTTACCCTTAAAGTAAAAAATGTCATTTCAAAAATTTCAAGGGTTATAAAATGTATTTTTAAGATTCAAATTTATCACCATCAAGTTCCTGAGGATTTCCAAATTTTATTTTTCTAATTCTTAGTTAATGTAATTATTTTTGAAAATAATCACAAAAAAAGATTGAAAATTGTATATTTCATCCTTGAGACTTACCCTAGACTTAGAAAAATCACAAAATGTTTCAAGGATGAGAGGATTATTCTGTGAAATTTTCCTAATTTTTGGGTTTATAAATAATTTTTAATAATTAAAGTACTTCAGAGAGCAATTAGTTGATTAAAAATTAAATATAACTTATTAATTCCAAATTTTATTTTTATAATTTTCTCCTTGCTCAACTAAATCCAGGGGTATTTTTAGTTTATTTTTGTGATTTTTCTATGTCAAGTTATGAATTTTCAAAGATCTCAGCATTTAATTAAATAAGAAAATTCATATTTTCTTATTTATCCATGTAGGTGCTGATTGGATCATCAAATCTGTCGAACTTATACACGGCTCCATTTGATTGGGCAGGGATTCCATTCAGACAACCACGTGGCCTGCGGTTTCATCTGTTTCACATGGATGAAACCGCTGTCCAACTAGATCTCGACCGTCAATTTTTAATACAAAAAATGGACAACATCCCATCGTCTTCCCCAACCTGGTGTTCCTCGTAGACCGTCCATGATCTGGGCATAAGATATCACTCAGATCTTAATGAAACTTCATGGTGATTGCTCCATGAGCTTCATCGTGGCAAGACGAACTTATCCATAAGGATTTATGGATGGTTTGAACCACTTCAATTCATAAAGGCTCAAACCGAGCACAAATTTATTTATTTTAGCCATACCTTGGTTTGATGAGGTGAAGTCTCAATCAATTTGATAGGAACAATTGTTGAGTTTTTACAAAGCTCCTGGTATGTCCAATTTTGGGTGAAATTGAGTCTGAGTAGGAGTTCACCAAAATGGGTTCACGACTTGATGTGGAACTAGGTTGGAACTCACGAGAAGATCGAATTTTGATTGGAATCTTCTTCGTACACCTCAGGAAAGGTGTAGGAACGATTAATTTGAGCATTGGGAGGGTTTATGTAGGACATGAAATGTCCTATTTTTGGTGTTTCAGGATGGCTAAATTGGGAGAGAACAGAGGGTTTGAAGGCTTGATTCTATGGGGAATCAATTGCCTATAAGATGGGGAGAAAGTTTGCTGTTGAATGATTTTGGAATGGGGCTGTGTGGTTGGCTCTCTCCTCTCTTGGGAAGCTCTCGGGTAAGGCTTATTTATAGCCATGGAGGGCCATGGATAAGCTTTAATTTGCTTGGAGAGGGAAGCCGTTAATTCTATGGTGGCTAGTGATAAGATCAGGGCTTGAGGATTGCTATGGTTAAGTCTTCCCAAGCTTTTCATTATGTGCTTCCATTAAGGCAAGGATTTAGTTATGCTTTGTCTTTCCTCCATTGGAGAAATGGTGAGGTGATGAGGGGTCCATGATATGTACTGGATTGACCTCCCTCATATCAGCTTTGCAAATCATCCCATCGGTTTCAAATAGAATGACACATAAGCTCCATTTTCCCTTATTTCTATGGCTTAGTAATGATGAATTTTAACCATGGTGAAAGGATTGTTTAAGTAATGTCTTCCTTGCATTGAACAGGGATTGAAGTGAATGATGACTCAAAATGGGTAAGTTATGCTTCATCAACCATGTCACCTATGGCTTTGTGAAAGCATAACACATAAACTTCCATTTTTCATAATTTTCAAAATTTGATGTTTATGAGCACATCCCATGGTGTAATGGTGATCCACGCCAAGCCTCTTCTCCGTTGGCTAGGGTTTGAGGTGCCCTCAACCTAAGCATTCATGTTATTCTTCATTTTAGGATGGCATGACACATATACCTTTCCTTCATGACGGTGTCATAATTAATCATAACCTTGGTTAAAGGTTATGATTAATGGATTGATTAAGGTGTTACTTATGTCATCATGAGTCTAATGGGTCATGGGTGACCCATGGGTGGCTCTCCATAAAATGAATTTTATTTTGAAAATAAATTATGGATTTTTGATGTCATGGGTGATTTCATAATTTCAAATTCAATTTAGGGTTTTTAATCATAATTCCATTTATAATTAATTATGTAATTAATTAAAAATATAAAAATTACAATATTAAACCATAAATTAATCAAAATGATTTTAAAGGTTAATCATTTGATTAATTTTATTAAGTTGGTTCAAAACTGAGTATTTTGACCAAATTTGACTAAGATTGATCAGGATTGACATGGTTGACCAGGGTTGACCATGGTTGATAAGTCCAGGTCCAGGGTTGACCCAGGTGATTTACTTAACCTTGTCATGGTTAATTTAATCATAGAGTCATTAATTTTGGTAATGAGACCTAGGTTTGACTAGGGTTAACCAAATGATTAAATTTGATCATTTTAATGTTTTAGATTGATCAAATAAATCAATTTTGACCAATTTGGTTTCTAGGTTGACTTAGTGGTCAATGGGGTTGGCATTGGGTCAATGTGGTGGTCATTGGCTCATGGATTGACCATTTTTGACCTAATTTGACCATTTGGATTAAGGGATGACCAGTTTGGTCAATGTAGTGGGTCATAGATTGTCCATTTTGACTTAATTTGACCATTTGGGTCATGAGTTAACCACGATGGTCAATATGGTTGTCATTGGGTCAAGAATTGACTATTTTGACTTAATTTTATCATTTAGATTAGGAGTTGACCAATTTAGTCAATGAGGTGGTCAATGTAGTGGGTCATAGATTGTCCATTTTGACTTAATTTGACCATTTGGGTCATGAGTTAACCAAGTTGGTCAATATGGTTGTCATTGGGTCAAGAATTGACTATTTTGACTTAATTTGATCATTTAGATTAGGAGTTAACCAATTTAGTCAATGAGGTGGTCATTGAGGATTAATCATTTTGACTTAATTTAACCATTTTGGTCATGGGTTGACCAGTTTGGTCAATGGGGTGGCCATTGGGTCAAGAATTGACCATTTTGACCTAATTTAACCATTTAGGTTAAAGTTTGACTAATTAGGTCAATTGGGTGTTCATTGGGGTAAGAATTGACCATTTTGACCTAATTTGACCATTTGGGTCAAAGGTTGACCACTTTAGTCAATGACATCGTCATTGGGCCAAGATTGACCAAATTAGGATTTGTCATTGCTCATTTAATCATTTTAGTATGTCATTAAGATTTGGCTTAAAGGATTCATTAGGGTTTTATCCTAGACATTGGGGTTTAGTGACCATTAATAAGATTTATGAGGTCAATATTGGTATGCTTCCTTTCTCAGGATGATTTATAAATGATCCTTGACCCGACCCGCATTAATGCAGTAATAATCGCTTTCAAAAGATGGCCAAAAGCTTGACCCAATTTATAAATAGCGGCTAGTGTATAAAATCAAAATGATGTAAATTTTTAGAAAATATTTTACACACTAGGGGTACTAGGCAAGTATACGTATCGTTTCAAGTAATAGAGGGTTTTCTTTTATAACCCCAGTATCGATCCCACGGGGAAAAATTATAGTAATAAATTTTCTAAATATTATATTTCGAAAATATTTTTTTATCCTCTAATTTAACTATAAATTACTATTAATTTACTAGATGCAAATAAAGGAAACAATAATAAGAAAATGATTTATGAAAACTATATAAATTAAACAACTTTCTTTCCTGCAATTAATTTAAGATTTTTAAGATAATTAAATATTCGTTGGAGAATTTGATTTATGGTATTGTGCCAAATAGAAGCATTCCTATTCTTTACCCTTTGATCCAGACGCAAAGAACATTGGCTAATTTACAGATCAGGTCCGGATGTATTGTTAGTAGAATGGGTTAATCTAGGCTCACACTACTAAATGTCCAAGGGTGGCTATGGTCGGCCCTACTAGCGACCCTTTCCTAATCTATAAATTAAATTATAAGAATTTAGTATATCACTCTAAAGACTTATCAATTCTACGCCCTTTAAATCTTATCTTCCTATTTATTTGAACTTCACCTTGAATAGCCCGCACATGGCCTTCGACTACCCAAGGATTCATGTGACATTTACAAGTTAAGAGTTCTTCTCCTTCAAGGTCTCAAAAACTCTTCAACAAGTTTTAAAAATTTAAATGACCAATTTAAAAAGTAAAGTAAGATCAGGTATTAATGTCATCACAATGTTTTGAAAATATTTTGAATTTCAATTCTCCATCGAATCTTTTAAATTATCTTATCTATCTCTTCATAATTGAAGGAAGAAAGTAAACTAACTACTCAGAACACATTCAAAATAAACAACAAAACATGATAAATAAACTTTGAATCAAATATAAAAATATTTATCTCAAATATTTCTTCTACAGATCATCTGATTCCTACTGACTCCACAGTGCAATGAACTCCAGATGCAACAAATTGAAAATAAACTCACTAAACTAAACAAAAGTGGCCCTAAATTTCTCTCTTTATTTCTCTCTCTAAGGATGAGAGATCCTAAAGTGGATAAGAGAAAGGGTTACAATGAGAGGGGCACATTTTCTAAAGAAATGGACCCCTTTTTACAGGCTTCAAGGGTTGCCTTGAGGCACCTCTTCAAAACATGTCCACATTCAATGAATCTTCTAGAAGGTCTGTCCGGCGCCTGGCGCGGAATCCGGCACCTAGGCGCGGACACCGCGTCCGGTTCTTCGCACCTCTTCACTTCGGCTCGCACTTCTTCGCGATTAAAACCATTTTGGAGTGTCCAAATGCGATGTATCACATGTCCTATTATCAAGGAACAACGCGCGTCTTCTAGAATGTCCAATAACCGCTCACTCCGTCAAAATAACTGATCAAACGTTGTCAAAAACATGACAGTTTTTGTATCGAGTCTGGCGCTTAGGCGCCAACTTCTGGCGCCTAGGCGTCAGGCCATATTTTTTTATACTTTTTGTATTTTGCTCCATTTTTGCTCGTTTTTACTCCTTTTTCCTTTTTAGACCTTTTTACATCACCTACATCCAAAAATACAAAAAATACCTTACATTAAAGCATAATATCCTTAGAAATTAATAAGAATTAAGACATAAAGAAGTAGATATTTTTTTAATAGATCAAAATCCCCCAAACTTAAATGTTACTTGTCCTCAAGTAACTCTTTTTACTATATAAAATATATAACCTTTGGAATAAAAGATAAATATTTAAGATTCCTGATAATTTTTTATTTTATAAAGTCTTTAGTAAATTATTAACCCAATTTCACTAACTAGGTTTAATTTTAAGAATTTAAAGAATATTTAACTATCAAATCATAAGATTTCAAACTTTTCATTCATTTTGAAAATAATAGAAGTCTATTATATTAAGATCTCATAGATTATTTACAAGAAAAAGATCTTCTTGAAAAATCTTTTTCTAAATAAATATTCATGTATAAAAATTATGTAAAATATGTAACTAGTTTTCCTCCTATAAGATAATTCAAGTTAAGCTCAATTTTGAGTAGGCATTCCTCAAGCTTCTCCTCTCTTTTCTCTTTCTCTTTTTTTTAATATATATATATATATATATATATATATATATATATATATATAGGATTACTATATCTGGATAACTTGTTAATGGTTTTGAACTTCACTATCCTTAACTTATATTTTCAAAACGTATACATTTCCACTTAATTATTATAACATAAATAAGAATTAAAAACGATTTCCAATCTTTTCTTTTTCAAGTGTTAATTTTTTATTACTTAATATTTATAAAATTTTATTATTTCTATCATGAATAGAAAAATTCTTTATCTTATTCTTCTTTAAGTTAAATAATTCTATTCTTAAAATCAATCAAAGTTAGTAAAATTTTTGATTAATTTTCACTAAATTGTTTATAATTTCAAAAATAAAAGGTGATCTCAAATAAATTCTTCATTCCTTAAGTTATGTTAAAAAGTTTTTATTTTTAAGAAAATATTAGCTCTTTAAGGACAAATAAAATTTAAATTTGAATGGATTTTCCCTTCCCCCAAACTTAAGTTTTGGTATACTATGATAATTTGAAAGTATGAGAGAAAGAAAATCATAAAATTTTTTATAAGTATGTAACAACAATCTTAAAAAGAAAAATTACTTCTACTCATGCTTTTATGAATAATTAAGATAAAATTGAAGCATGTATAAAAAGTAAGCAGACTAATTTAATGATGATACTAAATTAAAATTAAAGCAGAGCAAAATTACTAAGTACTAAACAGTAGACTAAAACAAACATATAAATTAACTCTAACTTCAGTCTCAACACAATATACTAAGAATATTTTGAGAACAGAATCTTAACACTAATCAATCCACACAGATATTTAAAAAAATCAACATACATCAAACATAAAACTAAACAAACAATCCAAACAAAACAAACTAACAGAGTAGCACATCATAAAGATCTATAACTACTAGTCACTAGCTGTAGCCTCATCATCATCATTATCACCAAGGAAAATTCTACATCCTTAGGATCAACAAATGGTGTGAAACTAGGAAAAGTAGGGAAACTAACATCATGTTCACCCTTCAAAAATCTGACTAGGGCTTCATCATACTCAGCATCATAACTACTCTTTCTCTGGGTATAATCAGATAAATGATCAAGTTTCCTATCGATAGTATCAATCCTGAAGTGAGTTTGAAATAACTCCTGCTGTTGCTCTAAAAACTGATCATGCATTGATTCCCAGAAATCTGATGGTGGCTCAGCAGAAGTAGAGGGTCGAGAAGTAGAAGGTCTACCTGGAGTATGTGCAGAAGTAGAAGGAGCGGTCGATCTCTTCCCACGAAGACGATCATAGATACTAACAGTCTCCTGTCCAATTGGCTTGGTAGACTTTAACTTCTTCTCAGAAATATCAGTAGTGAATCCATTACTAGCACATAGTGAATAAATCAGAGATGGAAATCCCAATCCAACAGAAGTGCTGGATCTTGCAGTAGAATCCACAGAATCATAAATAATGCTCCCGACTTCAATAGGCTTCCTCTCCTGAATGCAGTAGTTTAAGATCGCTCGATCTCTAGTCACTTCACTAAGGTGGTTGGAAGGTAACAATCTTGCAGAAATAAAGTAGTGCCATGCTTTAGAAATACCATTTAATTCGGAGGATTTGAAGTTTACCCATTTTTCATTCCTGATCTTCCAAGATCCAGTACCGTCAGTTAAATAAGCAGTGATCATATCCAAATCTCCCTCAGATGGTGATAATCCAGAATAATAACACTCTATAGTCCGTGGCAGGCCATAAAATATATTGATTCTTTCTGGAGTAAATCCAACTCCGATTCCTCTGACAAAGAGTTCATAATCTTCGGCATCTAGAAAATTTGCATAAAACTCTCGAACAAACGGGATAACAGCAATAGCAGTGAAATAACAAAATCGTTGCCAATTGTGTGCAACGATAGTGTTTTCGATCATTTCTTCAGGTTGATAGAAACTTCGTTCAGAAATGAACTTTCTGGACGTCGCAAATTCATGGAAGAGAAAATGCGCAGCCGCAGTAGAAAATTTGCTGCTATCAAAGTTATCTCATGCCTTCCCGCATTTAGATTTTGGAGCCATCTAAACGTGAAAGAAAACAAGAAAAAATTTTGGAATCAAAGATTTAAACTCTTTTTAAGTTTATAAAACTTAAAATAAGTTTAAAAATCCAAAGAAATCACTAAAAATCAAAATTGTTTTCAAAATTTTCGATTATTAGCAAAACCTAGGGAAATCTATGGTGAAAATAAAAAATAAATGGTTTAAAGTGTGGATCTGACCTTGAGACGATGAAATCGAGTGGTTTCGTGCTCAAATCCTTGATGTTTTGACTCGAAATGGATCTAAAGGATGTATTTTCGGAAAAATGGGGAAGAAGCTGAAGCTTAGGCGTCAAAAATGGCTTTTGGGGTTTATTTAAGTAAATTTTCGGGTACGAGCCGAACTCAGCGCTTAGCGCCGAATTCCGCTCCTAGGCGCCAGACTCGCCTTTCACAAAAAATTATTTTTAAATTTAATTTTCCACCAAATTTCATAAATTCAAGTTCCAATTACTCATATCAGAGCAGGGCTTCAATTTCTAACTTCCACAACATTTTTCAAAAATTTTTAAAAATTAAATATTTGATCAACCAATCAAACAAATGGTTTAAATCAAAACTCACTAAATTCCATTTATAATCTTCAATATTGACTCAATACATTCCAGATAAGTATTATATTTGATTCAAGTTCCTAATACACACTCAAAACATAACAATTTATAAGAAAAAACAACACACATTGAACATGAAAGCAAATACACAAACAAACACAATCGATTCTCTAAATCGATACGACTCAACAAACCATATCATAACTGTCTCATTACCAGAATACTTTAATCTTCTCAAGGGAAATTTTGTATTCCACTTGGAAAGAACACTAATGCTCTCGGGAAATCCGTAGCCGTCTTTTCGTCAATCCACTTGTTATTCACATACATTTCAACTTGAGCATCTTGATAAGCCGCAAAATGATCAAATTGAAGTTTCATTTGCCATTCTAGATGTTGAACTTGATGAAACATCTCATGAAGGCGATCTCCAACGCTTTTAAACTCCGCTTCAAACTTATCAAAATGACTAGAAATTTTCTCTAAACTTACAGCAATGAAACCATTGAAGTAGGGTTGAGGATCCTTTGAGACCTTGTCCCTAGCGTCTTCTCCATGATTTCTTCCTTCCATTTCTTCAAAATTTCTCAAATCTCTCAAGAATGAAGTGCAAGAGACGTAATTTTGATTGCTTGATGGTTAGGGAAGAAAATATGTTGATTTAAAGGGGAAAATCGTGTGAAAAACTGAAAATTTTTGGTTTTTGCACGACCCAGTAACCGTGGCGCTTAGGCGCCGAATCTGGCGCCTAAGCGCCGAACCTATTGATACATAGTTGATTCTGGTGCTTAGGCGCCGAATTCTGGCGCCTAGGCGCCTGAACTATGTTCAACTCCGTTTCGTCTAATCGTCAAATTTCAAAATTTCTTTCTCCAAGATAGATATATTATACTGGTAAGAGTAATTTAGATTCAGTAACTCATATTGTAAACAATCATAATGAAGGTTAACTTGAGCTCCTTTTTACTCATATTCAGAATAGAGTGATCCTATTTTTAAATCTTACATACTTCAAAATAATTTTCAGCTTAAGTCATCAAAGACTTATAAGCATGAAATTTTTCTAAAGTAATATAAAATTAATCAAGATCGAGGCATAACCTTACATTAAAAAAAATACTCATAAACAAAAGATAAATATGGGTTGCCTCCCACAAAGCGCTTGGTTTAACGTCGTCATCCTGACTTAAATAAATCTTTAATCAGGTTGACTCAATTCATAAGCCTCTTTATAAATCTTTTTAATATCTCCCAAATAATGCTTCAATCTTAATCCATTTACTTAAAAAAGTTTTCCTGTTTTGGGATCTTTAATATCCACAGCTCCATAATGGTATACTTTCTGAACTAAATAGGGTCCAATCCATTTAGATCTTAATTTTCCAGGAAAAAGTCTTAAACGAGAGTTAAACAGTAATACTTCTTGTCCAGGTTCAATAATTTTTCTTGATATTTTCTTATCATGCAACATCTTCATTTTCTCTTTATAAATCCTCGCATTTTCATATGCTTCATTTCTTATTTCTTCCATCTCATTTAATTGCAATAATCGCTTTTCTCCTGCTTTATTCAAATTAAAATTAAACTCCTTTATCGCCCGATAAGCTTTATGTTCGAGTTCTACGAGTAAGTGACAATGTTTACCATAAATTAACCGGTAAGGTGACATTCCGATTGGTGTCTTATAAGCTCGTTCTATAAGCCTATAATGCGGAATCAAGTCTATCAACCCGATCGGTTCTTTTAGGATTAACGATCTTCTCTAAAATTCTTTTAATTTCTCTATTTGATACTTCAGCCATTCCACTTCTTTGTGGGTGATAAGCGATTGCAATTCTATGTTTGATTCCAAATTTTTGTAGTAATGATTGAATTCTTATATTCTCGAAATGACTTCCACCATCGGTGATAATTACCTTAGGCATTCCAAATCTTGAAAATATCATTTTCCTTAAAAATTTAGAAACACTTTTGGAATCACAGTTTGGTAAAGCTATAGCTTTAATCCACTTTGAAACATAATCAACTGCTAATAAAATATAAATTTTTCCAGATGATGGAACAAATGGTCTCATAAAGTCTATACCCCATATATAAAAAATTTCAACTTCCAATATATAGTTTAAAGGCATTTCATCCTTCCTAGATATATTTCCCATCCTTTGACATCAATCACATGTTTTCACATATTTTCTCACATCTTTAAATAAGGTAGACCAATAAAATCCAGAATTTAAAATTTTAAATGCGGTTTTATCTATGCCAAAGTGTCCTCCAAAATCGGAATCATGACATTTTTGAATAATAGCAAAAGTTTCCTCATAAGGTACACATCTTCGAATCATAGAATCTTTACCAATTTTAAATAAATGAGGTTCTTCCCAAATATAAGATTTAGCATCATATTTAAATTTCTTAATAAATTTGTTATCCAAGTCATAATGCAAAATATTGCTAAAATAATTAACAATATCAGTATACCAAGGTGTTTTTTATTTTTGAATAACATATAAAGATTCATCAGGAAATTTCTCATTTATTTTTTCTTCCGGAATAATATCATTTTTAATTCTAGACAAATGATCAGCAATTTGGTTTTCAGTTCATTTTCTGTCTCCTATTTGAAAATCAAATTCTTGTAGAAGTAAAACATATCTTATAAGTCTAGGTTTAGAATCCTTCTTAGATAATAGATATTTAATAGCAGAATGATCAGTATGAACTATGCATTTAGTACAAAGAGGATAAGGTCTAAATTTATCGAAGGCATATACTTATAGCTAGAAGCTCTTTCTCGATGGTAGTATAATTTCTTTGTGTTTCGGTGAGAGTTTTGCTAGCATAATATACAACTTTGAAAATTTTCTCATATTTTTATCCTAATACAGCTCCAATTGCAAAATCACTTGCATCACACATTAATTCAAAAGATTTATTCCAATTAGGTGCAATAATGATAGTTGCAGTTATTAATTTTTCTTTCAGAATATTAAAAGCATTAATACATTCTTTATTAAATTCAAATTTTGCATCTTTTTCCAATAAATGACAAAGAGGTTTAGCAATTTTAGAAAAATCCTTTATGTATCGTCTATAAAATCCAGCATGACCTAGAAAACTTCTCACATCAGTAACAATAGTAGGTGGTTGCAATTCAACAATAATTTTCACTTTTGCTTGATCTACTTCCATCCCTTTTTGTGAAACTTTTTGACCAAGTACAATGCCTTCTGTGACCATGAATTGACATTTTTCTCAATTAAGAAATAAATTTGTTTCTTCACATCTTTTCAGAATTTTGGCTATGTTTTCCAAACAAAATTTATAAGAAGTTCCAAAGACTGAAAAATCATCCATAAATATTTCAATTCCTTTGTCAATCAAATCACAAAAAATTGACATCATACATCTTTGAAAAGTTGCACGTGCATTGCATAAGCCAAAATGCATTCTTCTAAAAGCAAATGTTCCATAAGGACTTGTAAATGTGTCTTTTCTTGGTCCTCAGGAGCAATAAGTAATTGATGATAACCAGAATATCCATCCAGAAAATAAAAATATGAGTGTCCAGCTAATTTATCAAGCATTTGATCCAAGAAAGGTAAAGGAAAATGATCCTTTCTAGTTGCTTTATTTAATTTCCTATAGTCAATACAAATTCACCATCCAGTAACTTGTCTTGTAGGAATAAGTTCATTTTTATCATTAACAATGACAGTTACACCTCCTTTCTTCGGAACACAATGAATAGGACTTACCCATTGACTATCCGAAATAGGATAAATAATACCAGCATCTAACCACTTAATAATTTATTTTTTAACAGCCTCTTTCATGATAGGATTTAATCTTATTTGCGATTCTATAGTAGGTTTAAAATTTTCTTCAATTAAGATTCTATGCATGCAAATGGAATGACTTATTCCTCTTATATCAACAATAGTCCAACCAAAAGCTTTCTTATAATTCTTTATAACACCTAGTAGTTTTTCTTCTTGATCTTTACTCAGTTCAGAAGAAATAATAACAGGTAAAGTTAACGAATTTCCAAAAAACACATATTTTAAATGGGAAGGTAACATTTTTAATTCCAGTTTAGGGGCTTTTTTAATTGATGGTAAAAGTATATCATTTTGAGTTAGTCTAAAGTTTCTCAATTATCTTCAATAAAATGAGTGTCTTCTTCTACTAGTTCATCTTCATCAGTTAAAAATTCAAATTTTTCTTCAGAAATGACTTTACATTTTTCTTGATAATGTTTTTTCAATTAAGTAATCAATTATATCCATTCGATAACATTTCTCTTTATCAGGGTACTTCATTAATTTAAGAACATTGAATTTAATTTCTTAATCATTAACTCTCATGGTTAGTTCTCCTTTTGCACATCAATCATAGCTCGTCCGAGTAGCTAGAAAAGGTCTCCCTAAAATAATAGGTATCTCTTTATCTTCTTCCATATCAAGTACTTATGAAATCTACGGGGAAGATAAATTTATCCACTTTAACAAGGACATCCTCTATAACTCCTTTAGGATATATGATAGATCTATCGACTAACCGAAGGGTTACAGTGGTGGGAGTAATATCTCCTAAATCCAATCTTCGGAAGATAGAAAATGGCATGAGATTAATACTTGCTCCTAAATCACATAAAGCTTTTCCACAAAATTTTTCTCCAATAGCACAGGGTATAGTAAAACTTCCAGGATCCTTAAGATTTTCAGGTAATTTCTTTTGAATCATTGCACTGCATTCTTCACTTAATGCAACGAGTTTCAAAAGCTTCAAATTTCCATTTTTTGCTTAAAATATCCTTCATAAATTTTGCGTAAGTTGGCATTTGTTCCAAAGCTTCAGCAAAAGGTATGTTAATAGTAAGTTTCTTAAAAATTTCAAAGAACTTAGAAAATTGATGATCTAATTTCTGATCGTTTAAGTCTTTGAGGAAAAGGTGGTGGTGGTTTTCAACTTCCACATTAACGAGTATAATGATCGATCTTGGTAGGAGAGAGAGTTTCTTTAGGTTTTTCAATCTCTTCAACCTCAATCTCTTTTTCAATTTCATTCTGCATTATTTCTTTTAATTCCTTTCAACTTATAAGTTGCACAGCTTTAACTTGTTCATGTTCTTTTCCAGTTTCATTTGGATTAATTTCAACATTACTAGGAAGTGATCCTACAGGTCTGTTATTAATTAAAGTAGCAATTTGCCCCATTTGATTTTCAATATTACGAATAGCAGTATTTTGATTTTGTAATTGATTATTCATTTGTAAAATTAATTCTTCTATTGATAACTTTTTACGTTGATTATTAAATCCGGGAGGTTTATAATTTGAATTAACTTGATTATTCTAATTTTCGGTGGGATGAGATTGATTATTACCCCATTGTTGTTGTGAATTATTCCAGTTAAAATTAGGATGATTTTTCCACCTAGGATTATAATAATTTGAATAAGGATTATTTTTACTTGCAATAGCTTGTAAAGTTTCAATAGTTGAGAATCTTCAATATTAACAGAGTTATTATGTAAAATATTAATTGCAAAATTATCTAATTTCTTAGACATTGCTGCAACTTGTGAAGCTAAAATAGAAAAGGCTTCATTATCGTGAATACTTGCCATCTTTTTAGGATTAATCCTTTCGGAAGGCCATTGAAAATTGTTATTAGCCATTTCTTCAATTAAAGTGTAAGCTTCTTTAAATGATTTAGACATTAAAGAACCTCCAACAACAGCATCAATAATTGATTTTAAAGATCCAATTAATCCATTATAAAATGTTTGAATAATCAACCAATCAGGTAAAGCATGACGAGGACATTTTCTTGATAGTTATTTAAATGTTTCCCAAGTTTCATATATTGTCTCCTCGTCAAATTGACTAAACGAAGTAATATCATTTCTTAATTTAGCAGTTTTAGAAGGAGGAAAATATTTAACAAGGAATTTTTGTGTCATTTCGACTTCATGTTTTAATAGAACCGCCGCTAATGAGTTTAACCACATCTTTGCTTTATCTCTTAAAGAAATAGGAAAGAGTCTAAGTCTAATAAGCATCATCGAAACATTGTTATATTTAAAGGTAGCACAAAGTTATAAAAAACTAACAAGATGTAAATTTGGATCCTCATTTAGTGATCCACCAAATTGATTGTTTTTCACCATTTGAATAATAGACGGTTTAAGTTCAAAAGAATTAGCATCTACAGTGGGTATTTGAATACTACTATAAAGTTCATATACTGTAGGCTTAGCATAATCCCTTAATGGTTTATAAACATTTTGATCATTAAGTTCAATTGGATTTTGTAAAGTAGCCATTTCTTGAAATTTTTGAATTTGTTTTCCCTTTTTAATTTTTCTGCTAGTTCTTTCTAATTCAGAATCTAAAGGTATTAATCCTTCAGAACCAAATCTTCGCATAAAACAAGGAATACATACATATATATATATATATATATTTATATAATAATTTTTTTATATTTTTATATTATTTAGAAATATAATATTTTTTACAAAAATTTATAACTATTTTATTTCTTTCCTCGGCAATGGCGCCAAAAACTTGACCCGACCCGCAATAATGCAGTAATAATCGCTTCCAAAAGATGGCCAAAAGCTTGACCCAATTTATAAATAGCGGCTAGTGTATAAAATCAAAATGATGTAAATTTTTAGAAAATATTTTACACACTAGGGGTACTATAGAGTTTTTCAAGTAATATAGAGTTTTCTTTTATAACCCCAGTATCGATTCCACGGGGAAAAATTATAGTAATAAATTTTCTAAATATTATATTTCAAAAATATCTTTTTATCCTCTAATTTAACTATAAATTACTATTAATTTACTAGATGCAAATAAAGGAAACAATAATAAGAAAATGATTTATGAAAACTATATAAAATAAACAACTTTCTTTCCTTCAATTAATTTAAGATTTTTAAGATAATTAAATATTCGTTAGTGAATTTGATTTATGGTATTGTGCCAAATAGAAGCATTCCTATTCTTTACCTTTTGATCCAGGCGCAAAGAACATTGGCTAATTTATAGATCTGGTCCGGATATATTGTTAGTAGAATGGGTTAATCTAGGCTCACACTACTAGATGTCCAAGGGTGGCTATGGTCGGCCCTACTAGTGACCCTTTCCTAATCTATAAATCAAATTATAAGAATTCAGTCTGTCACTCTAAAAACTTATCAATTCTATGCCCTTTAAATCTTATCTTCCTATTTATTTGCACTTCACTCGAATAAGCACGCACATGGCCTTCGACTACCCAAGGATTCATGTGACATTTACAAGTTAAGAGTTCTTCTCCTTCAAGGTCTCAAAAACTCTTCAACAGGTTTTAAAAATTTAAATGGCCAATTTAAAAAGTAAAGTAAGATCAGGTATTAATGTCATCACAATGTTTTGAAAATATTTTGAATTTCAATTCTCCATCGAATCTTTTAAATTATCTTATCTATCTCTTCATAATTGAAGGAAGAAAGTAAACTAACTACTCAGAACACAATGAAAATAAATAACAAAACATGATAATAAACTTTGAATCTAATATAAAAATACTTATCTCAAATATTTCTTCTGCGGATCTTCGATTCCTACCGACTCCACAGGTCACGATGAACTCCGGATGCAACAACTTAAAAATAAACTCACTAAACTAAACAAAAGTGGCCCTAAATTTCTCTCTTTATTTCTCTCTCTAAGGATGAGAGATCCTAAAGTGGATAAGAGAAAGGGTTACAATGGGAGGGGCACATTTTCTGAAGAAATGGACCCCTATTTATAGGCTTCAACGGTTGCCTTGAGGCACCTCTTCAAAACATGTCCGCATTTAATGAATCTTCTAGAAGGTCTGTCTGGCGCCTAGGCGCCGGACACCGCATCCTGTTTTTTGCACCTCTTCACTTTGGCTCGTACCTCGTCGCGATTAAAACCATTTTGGAGCGTCCAAATGCAATGTATCACATGTCCTATTATCAAGGAACAACTGCCAGTCTTCTAGAATGTCCAATAACAGCTCACTCCGTCAAAATAACTGATCAAACGTTGTCAAAAAATTGACAGTTTTTGTATCGAGTCTGGCGCTTAGGCGCCAACTTCTGGCGCCTAGGCACCAGGCCATATTTTTTTATACTTTTTGTATTTTGCTCAATTTTTGCTCCTTTTTTATTCTTTTTCCTTTTTAGACCTTTTTACATTACCTACATAAAAAAACACAAAAAATACCTTTCATTAAAGCATAATATCCTTAGAAATTACTAAGAATTAAGACATAAAGAAATATGTATTTTTTTAATAGATCAATCCTCACAAAAGTGAGGTCAACACGGTGTTAAAGACTTCGTGCAAGGGCATATTAAATTTTCAGCTTACCTATACAAGAGTAGGTATTAGTGTTCATATTCAAAACACAAAAATTGAGCATACTTAACATATGATGATTCATGTACACTTTATATTATCAGAGTTTTCAACCTGATTACTAGATGTAGACTTTACATGAAGAGGTTGGTCTTACAATATTTAGCTTTGCTCCTTCAACAAGCTACAATCCTTAACTTGTGTTTATCTCAAGTAGATTTGAATAAATGGTCTTCAATGGGACAAGACATTATTATTCGAATCAAATAGAGGAAAAACCACTAAACCACGAAGCTCAGGTGTTTTATGGATTATTGAATTTTTCCTAAAGGTTGTTATCAGAGGGTTTCATATCCCATTCCAAGTTATCTGTAGCTCTCAAGATGTTGAAAATTAAAACAAAGTTTAACATGCCTTGAGGTACTTAAATCAATTTGTAAGATTATTAACAAAGACAAATCTAAAGGAAAATTTAGTTCCAAAAAACTTATATAGGATAAAAAAGTTTTTGTCTCCAAGTTAGGCTTGAAATTAGAGAAGATTATTTGTTGTGTAAACGATTACTTGTTATTTTATAAGTCTAATATAACAGAGGCTTGGTGTGGATTTTGTCATTCTCTTTGATTTAAATCTCAAAATAAAAAAATAAGAGGTAAAACAAAGTTCCATACAAGCATCTCATATATCGATCACTTATTCCATGTCTTTAATGGATATTTACTATTATGTGTAGTGCCACCAATGACATGAAATCGTAGCAAATTGGGGAAAATCAACTAACTAAGTCATCCTATAGATAAAGAAGCATGGAAATATATTAATCGCACATATTTTTAGGCACATAACGTCAGGCTTAGCTTATTCTTTGATGACTTCTCATCATATAGTTAGAAATTTTCACCCAACTCATGTTATTCAGTGATAGTTACGTAATATAATCGTTTACTAGGGATGTACATGGCAACATCATTCTTCTTTATGACATGAATTATACCAAGTCCTAGTAGCCCTAACGGAAGAATTAATGTATATTAACAATTATTTTCGAATGAGCTGCAAACTCTTGGAATAGGTGTCAGAGAAGATTGATAGTTGTGTAATCATTTTATTTTATAAGTTTTATACAACAACGACTCGGTGTAAAAAATAAGAGGTAAAAAAAGTTCCATACAAGCGTCTATTCTATCGATCACTTATTCCATGTTGTCTTCAAAGAGTATCTTCTACTTTGCGTGATGCTCTAAAAATGACATAAAAACGTAGCATATTAAGGTAAATGGATATATGGAGCATCTGTCGTTGTATATTCCTGTGAGAGAATAATTGGTGGTCTAGTTTAGTATAAATGGATATATCTGTTCAAGAAGTAATAACCCATACACTCAGTGTTTACGTATTTATAAGTATTATCAAATTATGCTAAATAATAATTTGAAGAAAACTGTGAAAAATAGTGCCCAACTAGAGGTTTAATATGCGAGGCATATTCATTACAGGAGACTGTGACTTTCTACTAGTGTTGCGAATTTAGCTCCAAGATTGTTAATCGCTCAAAGATTGATTCAAATTTGGCTCGAATAAAGATCAGATTGAAAAAACGAGCCGAGCTACAAACTAAAATGTTTGTTCAAAAACTGATTTTGAGCCAACTCTAGCTCTGCTTGAAATTAGATTGTTAATAGCTTGTGACTGTTAAATTAGTGAATTTAGCTTGAAGACCATTAATTGCTAGAAGATTAATTTGAATTTTTGCTTGAATCAAGTTCAAATCGAAATAGACAAGCGAGGCTAAGAGCCAAAATTTTGGATTGAATTTATTTTCGAACCGATTTTGGTCCGACCCAGCTTAGCCTGAAAATAGATCGTTAACAACCCTTCTTTCTGCTCCTACTATTTTGGGAAATAACCCATCAAAATGCCACTAGGTGTGGTGCATCCCTCAACATTATATATTTTCCAACCGTTGGGTGAAGCATCTGAGGTGCATATCATCTTATCTCAGAAATTAGAGCTTCGAGCAGTGACTCTTTATACTTTTCGCAATTCCGATGATTTTCAACCCATAATTGAGTGAGACGTTGTTTATTAGTAGTTGGTCGTCCTATTTTTCTATCAAATATAACTTTCACATGATTCATAGATTTTCCAAAGTGTGAACAACTTATTTATAGATTTATTAACTTCTCACAAATAAGGCAACAAAAGTTAGAAGTTAAAGAATGATTTCCCTCAATGGTTTAGCAATCACTTAAGTTAGAATTTGATAAATTTGTTAATCATTTCACATGTTTATTTTTAGATATCTTGAATGACACATGATTTTTATGTGTATTCATGGATTCATGATTGGAACAATGGAGTAACTGATTAGGGCTCAATAGACCTTGCTTGAAGACCCGTGTGCATCATTAAAATTTGGTAAATTTATGATGTGAGTGACAATAAGTTTCATACAAGATCTTGGTAAAAAGGAAAAAGGACTTGTTGAATTAAAATTAACATTAAATTAGATGATTAAATAGATTATTATGGAATTCTCAAAGTACTTGTTGAATTAACATATCATGGCTTCATGGAAAGAAGTTTATTGTTCTTACCCTATGATTGGTTTTATCCTATGGCTAATCATAGAACAAAGATAAAAAAAATTGTTTAATATTGTAGAATTTAAGATGAGTAGAAGATATATTAAATTTGATCATTTCATATTAGCAAGAGAAGCGAGTCAGGTATATTATCTTTATATCTCAATATAGTAAGAGATAAAGTTGATTTGACAGTAGACATAACAAGCAAAACTAGAGTGAATATTAATATTAAAAATACTATTGAAACCACTCATTAAGAAATAAAAATGAAAAACTCGAGCTTCCACTCGATTCTATCCATGAAGAGCTAAATATAAGGGATACTAGTAGTGAACACGAAAAAATTACTCTGATGATTATGACTTCATCGACGCTTTGAACCAAGTATTTTAAATACATCCTCTAGTTATTCATCCGACAAGGCTAACCAAGATGTGTTGTTACTCCAAATATTATAATCTTAGTGCCGCCTTGTGTTTACTATGTAGTTTTATTTCTTTCAATTTTATAGTCTGTAGATCGCCCTTTATATCTTGTTCGTACTCACAAATGATATTTGTGGTAGTTTGTAGATTGCACTTTACAGTTTCACCTTCTGTTTATTGTATATTTGTATGTTTTTTGTTTCAGTAGTTTGTAGATTGCATTTTCTATATTTACCTTCTATTTACTACAAAATATTGTATTTTTAGTTTCAATAGGTTATAGATTGCATTTTATATTTTTTTCATATGTTTGTTGTGTATTTTTATACCAACCACAATATTATTAAGTTATGTATATATGTTTATCAATCTAAACATTAAAATTTTATTTTACAAAAATAGTTCTTAGTATCTTGAGCATGAGGCTTGCATTTTGGAGGAACTTAGAGTGCAAGGAGAGGAACTATCTTTGTGACATGTTCAACGAAGTACAAAAGACATGTTAATGCCACTTGTGACTCTGTGAGAGTGTGTTTGGCTCACTAATCAAGGCCTGTTATTCTTCTGAGTACCAAAGGAAGAGTCAGTAGGCCAAATAAAATTGGCAATTAACTATGGAGGCATGTGGGGCATTATGCACACTTGTGAGGCACTTCCATAAATGGAGTACAATTGGAGGTTGGTAAGAATTTATTTTGTATAAACTCTAATTATAATTTTAATATATAATAACTATTTAATTACATAAAAAAAACTCTAGAGTTGGGAAAAGAGTCCATTGCTGCTAAGTTACAGGCACACAACCATTAGCGATAGTTGAACCTGACCTCGGTGGATAGTAAATCTCAGGCAACTCAAGTAATTCAGAAGATTGATTATTATAAAATTCAAATAATCATTGAAATTTTTTTAGCGTATAACTTTCATTTAACCAATTTTTTGTATGAGATCTTCCAAAAATTGGAGAGACGAACTCAGCAACTAGGTGGCCTTACGATCTCGTCATGATCTATCCGAGTGTGAATTGTGGAGGGATGCTGCCGGTGGCAAGAAGAATTTTCAGGTCTGTGGATTGGGGTCGCATGCGCAGGGCTACTATACTCATCTTTCCTTTAGCGCATTCAGAGCGTCCGCTTCTACAACCCAGGAGGATGAGGATTATAGACAGGTTTTTGTATTCACTGTAGATATTGAGACCCGATTTACTGCCCAACTCGCCAAAATGAGTTTTGAACTAGAGGCCATAAAATGAATCAAAAGTAGATGCATTCTAACATCAGTCAGAACATAGGATTTTGAGGATGTTGATAAGGGCACCGAGGAGAACTAGAAATTTCTTATTTCTATTTTTTATTTTAAATATTTCGCGTGAACATCTTATATTTCTCTAAAAAAAATCTTTTTTGCATGGTTCAATGCATATTGTTTATTTTTTTGTTTGATTTATAAGTTCATTATTGTGAGTTTAGTCTAATAACTACTTGGATTGGGAAATTGTACTATGTGATACATATATATATATATATATATATATATATATATATATATATATATATATATATATATATATATATATATATGTATATATATTATTGGGCGTGTATGTGTTACGAGTACAAGTGTGGAAATTATAGTGATGAAGATGGATATGCATTTTTTAAGTGACGGTTTTCAATTAATTTGTCGTGGCATCAAACAGTTACTAACCGTCAGTTAATATTTAGACAAATAAATCGGTGGCCTTTCGATGGGCTATCGATAAATGGGCAGCCACTTCCGATGGCTAAAAAGCCTACTACAAACTAGAGAGAAACAATAATTTTTATTTATACTGCAAATTACCAATAGGTTTGACCATAAGATGCTTTCAACAGCTTACCGAGACATAACTAACAATCACCTCTCCGATCACCTCTTCGATAAAATCTGACGGTTTCTTCGTTGTAGTTTCTATTACCGACAACATACCAATGAATTGCAATTCAACTTACATCAACGAATATACCCCGTCAGAACATCATCGGTAAAATCTCTATTTTTGAAATTGCAAACAAGAGATTTACCCCCTCCCTCACAAACTGCCGATAAGGCGTCAATGATATACTAACTCATGGCTCTACCGTATATACCAATGGTACTGTATATACCAATGGTTTTGATCATTGGAAATATGATGAATTACTATAGCGCCGCTGAAAATGAAAAAATGTTGTATTATATATTTTAATATAATTAATTTTAGAATGAAAACAAAAAACATGCAAATTTAGAATATGAAAGCTTAATAATGGATAACATTTTCATTTTTCCCGTTAACAAAAATAATTGTATTTCTAATCGGTTTTCATATATATTATAAATTTGAGCTTTTGCATCAAATATAATTTTGAATTAGTCATTAACGTTATCATTCCAAATACTGTTTCATTAATATATGATTTCCACTTCAAAATTAGGATTTGCAATTGCAATATCAGTTACCTCTGGCGATCAACTGAAAAAGCAAATGCATAAATTTTTTATGGAACTTTATAGTACAGCCACATGAACGCAAACATTTTAATCATAAATAAAAGAAATAAAAATAAAATAAAATAATAAAAAAATTTGCATACATATCACACAATCTTATATATTTACATTTCTAAAACAAGATGCTCTCCTCAAGCGGCCATCATGGCCTTAAACTCTTCAAAACAAAGCACTCCATCACCATTAATATCAAACCTCTGAATCATAACCTCACAGGTATTGAGATCTCTTGACGTGCCAAGCCTGCTCAGCATTCGCTTCAAGCTCTTAGGAGTGATGCATCCTTGGCCGTCCATTTCATACATCACGAAGGCTTGTCTCAGCTCCTCCTCATCTTCTCCACTTTCAGCGTCTACCAACTTGAAGAACTCTTCCATTGCCAGTTGCCCATCACCATCCGAGTCCACAGACTGGACCAAAGCTTCAGCTTCGTCCAAAGTCATCTCATAACCAATTTTTCTCATGCAAGAACGAAGCTCTGCTGGTGATATCTCACCGTCATCGTCCTCGTCGAAGCAGCGGAACACCTTCTCCAATTCTCCAACGACAACGCTTCTCATTTTCTTCAAGTTTTTATATCAAGTAAATGAACTTGAAGGTGGGAGGATTACTCAACGTTGTTTATGGCTTGAGTATATATATGTATGATATAGGATTCTAAAGTGGAATATGTGTGAAAGGCGTGTTGGAAGAAGAGTTGAATTGTACATTTGTGAAGGAGAGGGCATAATATTAATAATGGAAGCATCCACATGTCTTTCATGTGTCTCTTGGGAAGGTTTGCCGTTATTTCAATGGAGTGTTCGTTGACGTTTAGTAAGGTGGACACGGAGAAGGAAACCCGCCTTAATTACTCGTCAATTCGAGCTGCTTGCATACGTACTTTCTTACGTACGTTAGAACCCCTAAATGTATTAGTTTTTTATTTGGAGGCTTCAACAGCGGGGCGTGGGCCATTCAAGGATGAAAAAATTATTTGGCATGGAGCTGGATACAGCATTGCATTCGGCCTTCAATCAGGCGACCGGTAAGACCGCTAAAAATTAAAAAAATTTTTTTTTTCTTATTTCAGCGGCCCTACCGGCCGCGATCTCCCTTTGGAGGCCGGACCGAAGATTGCGTCCGGATCTCGGACCGAATAATTTTTATCAAATAAGAGCCAAAAGCAAGTGCCCCCCCCCCCCATTTAAAAGTTTATATATATATATATATATACACACACACACACACAAAAAAAAAAGAGTTATATACATAATTCAAACTATTAAATTCTAACAAAAGTTGATGGCGTTTTTTAAATAGCCGATTAGTGCCCTCTTAAAAAAATTTCTGGCCCCGCTAGTGTTTGCTACTTCTACAAATGAGAGGATCAAAATTAGATATATTTTTTGGTGATGTCATTTGAATATTTAAATTTTTTTATCTGAAATCTGTAACAATTGTGTACCGTAATCTACTTTATAAAGTAATTACATAGATATGTCTAGGGCTGTCGAAAAAGTTTCGTTGTTCGCGAACGGTTCATATTCGGTTCGCAGAAGTTCGTGTTCGATTTGTTCGATAGCGAACGAGACGAACACGAACAATTTTTTTCGTTCGATTTGTTAAACAAACCAAACACGAACAGTGATGTGGTCGTTCGTGTTCGGTTCATTATTGTTCAAAATATAAAATAATTTAAAATAATTATATATTATAAAAATTTATCATATTTTAAATAATTAAACTTCTATAAATTATAATATATGATAAATTATTAATAACAATAATAATATTATAGTATTAATTATATTAATATAAATATTATAATATTATAATTAATATACTATACTATATATGAAAATAAAACTCTAAACAAAACCCTAAACGCCTTTTTCGGTTTGCTTCATTTTGAGGAAGTATGGATTACTTGATGTGTACGGAATACCTAACCAATTTGCTTCATTTTGAGGAAGTATGCTATCAAAGCTAGGGCTGTAAAAAAAGCTCGTTGTTCGCGAAGAGTTTGTGTTCGGTTCGTCAGAAAGTTAGTGTTCGATTCGTTCGATAAGCAAACGAGACGAACACGAATAATTTTTATTCGTTCGGTTTGTTAAACGAACCAAACACGAACAGTGATGTGTTTGAACATTTCGAACACGAACACTAGCTATGTTCGTTCGTGTTCGATTCGTTTACACCCCTAGATATGTCTTTCATTTCTATCTAGGGGCGTGTAATATGTATTTATGTTTATTAAACATGCTATAAAGAATGAGAAAATATTATGGGCAGAGAGTCTGCATATAAAATTAGTGTCCGGACACCCATCCAAAAATTGACACACATATATTTTATCATTAAATTCATAAGTAATGAAGAAGCTCAACCAAGCCGGCCTAGATATTGCATTTAAAATTAAAGAGCGAGGCTTTTCAAATTCTTCATTCCATTTTTAAGGTTTATGATTCCTTATTTTCTCCTCGTCACCCGACATTCTATTTGTGATTTATCCTTTATCTTTGTCACCCCACATTCAATTTGGAGTTCCTTCTTTCTTCCCATCTCCCATCATTCAATTTAGGGCTCATCCTTTCTCCCCATCACCCAACATTTTGTTAAGGGTTACAAATCAGTTTGGGCGCAATGAAAAAAAAATGGCTAGCTTCATTGTACAATGTACGACAGTTGATTTACTCATCTTCTTTTTCTTCTTGGGTAAGCGACATACACACAAAAATTTAATCATAATAGCTTCTTTCACTAAAATATATTGTTGGAGTTTGAATAACTTTTTCTCATTAAATTTATATCAGATTGTATGAATCACATGTAAACTTTTCATCTATAGAATAGTATTGTACTCTAGTTTTTCTAGAGTACAATCATGTTGAATTAGTTATACTTGAATTTTTTTAGTTTATTTTAAGTAGAGTTAAGGATAGCCTTACTATATTTTTCTACAGTACAGAAAAATTGTACTTTTTATTTTGTCACAGCACACACATTATGAATAAATTTTATAGAAAAAATTCTTGATTTGTTTTATAAATCTTATGTATTTGCTATATTTATTACATAGAGAAGGATAAATACATTTTTTCTTTGGTACAATATTGTTTTACTACAATTTCTATAAGCTGTTGTACTCTTTATATTGGCATGACAAATATATTAAGGACATGATCTTTAATGAAAAACCTCAGTCATTTCTCACGAGAAGGCGTTTAGGTTTAGCGTAGATGTATCACATATCAGACGCAAAACAATAGCAAATCCTATGATAATATTAGATTATAATCTCATTTAAGTTCATTTTGCATCCAATTTTTTTGTGTGGGTAAAACAGGGTCGATAATGTAATTTACATCAAATTTGTGATGAAACTATCATAAATTTTCTTACGTCGCATTTTAGTCGTATTTGCATTGGTTAATATTGAGACTGAAAAAATATATAATTTGCATAAAAAATAGCGAAATTAGTTTGCATCGGTTTTCTAGTGTATTTGCTTCTATTATTATTGAAACCAAAAAACCAACACATTTGCTTCAGAAAATATTGAAGCTTAACGAAAATAATTGTCGTATGTGTCGGAATATTCAACGCAAATTAAACACAAATCTGAAATCGGACGCAAATCAGAAACAAAACTGTAACATGGGTAAAGAATATAAAAGAACGTTTAGATTCATACAAATAACCCGAACTGCAATTACTCAACTTGTTTAATTTTCTGGCCAAAAACTTGACTCAGTTTCTTTAAGCGGCTAGTGTGCAAAATGGATATGTTATATAGTTTAGAATTTAATTTATAGTTTACACGTGCACGAATCGTTCAAGTAATATAGAGTTTTTTTTAAGACCTAAAGTATCGATCCCACAGGGAAGCGAGGTACGAAATCCCTTAGGGTTAGTTTCAGACTACTACTATTAGTTCTTAGTTTGGAATGTCGATTAAGGGTGTTTTTCTAACAACTACTTCTAAGATACAAACCTAAATCTAAAGATAAACCAAACTAGATAAATTGGTTTGGAGAATTTTGAGATTTAAAAACTACATTTTGCTTGTGATGACTTAGATAATGTGTAAGAATTAATTACTTAAAATCTAATGTGGCCAATGACAATAAGAGCAATCATATTCTTTACCCTCTTTTGAGTGCATAAAGAACATTGACTAACCTAGAGTTAAGTTCCTAAATCCTTGGTTATGCTCGGTAGGTTCTAACCTGTCACTCTAGATTTCCAACTGTGCCCTCAATTTTGGACTAACCTAGCCTTAAGTTCTAAACTCTAGATCGAATTGGTTAAGATTCTATCCTGTCACCCTAGAATTACCAAATTACCCCCAATCATCGATTATCTCTCTAACATTGCATTGAATCGTTAGACTACTTATCCTTCACTAGAAATTCAATGTGGTACCACTTAGGGTCTGTTTGGGACAGCTGTAGCTTATCCAGCTTATCCGGATAAGCAGCTTATCTTGATAAATTGCTGATCAGCAGCTGATCCGGATAAACTGGCTGGCTGTTTGGTTTGAGCGTTTGAAAAACAGCTGATTTGCAGTTGTTTCTGAATAAATGACAATTTTGCCCCTAAACTGAATAAGTTGTTAATTTTTTTTTACATTGATCAATTCCTAAACTTTCATGTCACACAAAAAAGTACCACAATTTTAACTTTTAAAACGTTAAATGTATGTAAAAAATAAAATTTAGAAGTAAGATATGTGAAAACATATGAATTGAGTGGTATATATGCAAACCTTCCCAAAAGAAAAATCCCCCCAAAAAAATTAGATCTTACTAATGAAAGCAGCTTTTCCTCATGTATTAACGTTCTTGAGTGAATGCTCTCGAATTAAATGGATCTTAAGCTACAAAAATTCCATGAGGTTATCGGGGAAAAGCAAATAATAGCCCTCTTTATGTCAAAAAATCTCTGCCAGATTGCTACAGAAGCAACATTCAACCTAAGATTCATCATCGAAATTCTAGTCTACCTCAGAAGAACAGTGATTTGCAGTTTAACGGGAAAAAAAAAACAGATTCGAACGTGAAATAAGATGCCGAAGAGTAGGAAATGCTTTCACCTATCGTTAGAAATTGCCGTAGCAGAGGGGGGAGCAGCAAGATGCGGACGAGGGAAATCCAAACGAGCTTCTTGGCTACAATGACAGCCTCGCAAGCGGCCTCCCTTCCTCTGACGGCGATCTAAAACTGAGAGAGCTTCACAAGCATGCCCACGTCGCCGGTGGTCACAACTGCTTGCGATGGATGGGAGTAGAAGAGAGGAGTGTTGGAAGAATTGAGGTACGCAGAAATGGAGGATCTTGACCAGAGATTTGGCTTAGGGTACGCAGACGAGATCCTCTCGACGAAATGAAGGATCCATCCGTGCTGCAATGCAAATGCAGCACGGATCCTCTCGACAAAATGGGGCAGTGCGCCCTTCTGCGAAGGAACAAGTTAGGGCGACGACCAGACTTAGCGAGGGCAGCGGGGTAAAAGCAGTTCGGCAAACGCGGATCGTGGGGACATAGCCGCGGTCAGTGTTTAGTCCAAAACAGAGAACACAGTTTTTATAAACGCATCTAAAACATGAAAAACAAATGGTGAGGCGGCGTTTTCAAAAACGCTTTACTTATAAGCTGCCCCAAACGGGGCCTTAGTTGAGAATTACACCGCCCTTCCGAATCCAAATGCAATTAAAAAAATTACCTTTACAATAAGCCTAATTGCAATGTAAATGAAGTTCAAATGAAGTACCATCACATTTATAATATAAAAGCATTTCTAAGCACATCTAAATTTCTAAACATTCATCTAATTCATTGCAAAAGAAAAATAAAATGAAGATAATGACACAAGCAGTAGAAAAATTTATAGAATTATGTAATAATTTTTGGTGCCAACAAGGAACATATGTCTACCTACCCTCTTCTGAGTGTATAGATACGCTTAGTATTCTATTAGGTTTACACAACTAGCAGAGATGCAAAGGTGGATAAAAAGCAACTCATGGTAAGGATCTCATTCACTTACTTCAATTGTCACCTGGAAGCTTTTAATAGAAACAGATCATTAAGTATATTTCCTTTAAAAGTTGCATTGTCGCCTAAACTACTTCACCATAGCTAACCGGACAATGTGAGAGTACTCAAGTTGTGAAGTCACTGCTCTTCTGAGTCTTAGTTTTAACTTACAATAAATTTTAACATAACCCATGACTAGTACATTATGCCAATGAAGCAACAAAAGTATTACTCATCACATAGAGATTAAAATTATTCTATCATAAAACAAAAATTTTCACTTATGCCACTACTTCATAAAAAGAGCAAAGAGTAATTAAAACTACTCACTAAGCATGGAGAAACATAATGGAAAATTTCATTTAAATCAAAGAAAATCTACTAGATAAGTGCTTACAATAATCATAAGATAATGAAGAACACAATATTTAGCTTTTTCTCTCTGAAAGTTAAAAACCCTTCAACAAAGTCTCATGACGCTCCGTGCATGCTCATAAATTTCCTTACACAAATCGGTCAAAATCCCCTCTCTAATCACTCTAGAAAATATAGAAATCTAGATTTCCTATTTATGTCTATGACCTCCCAGCATTCCTAAAGATCCCAAGACTTTGAAATGCCAAAAGGTGTTATTCCAGGGTTATGTTATATAGAAATCTACATTTCCTATTTATGTTTAATAACCCCTTGAGACGTGTCGTAACCGTTTGTAATTATTTTTGTCGCATAGGCATTGTAAACTGGCGTCTAGGCGCCATCTATTCTATTTTATGGGCAAGGTCCGACGCCTAGGTGCCACACTGCTGACAACATCCTTATTTGCTCCCGTTTCGCTCTGTTTCGCCATGTTTTAATTCTAATCCACTCCAAGTGTTATACAAATCATCACTGACAGTTTTGCTCCATTTTCATAAAACTCTATCTCTTGTACCTGAAACTAAAAAAATTAAAAAAACCTTCAATTAAAGCACATAATCATTAAAAATGAGCATAGTATACATCTAAAAAGTAGCATATTTTTAGGCGTGTCAATTCCCCCAAGTTTAACTGGTATTTATCCTCTAGTAAAACTATAACTTTAAAGATCAATTTTGTTGATTTGAGGTAGTGGGTTTCAATAGGGTTTCCTATAATTTTATCTCAGAAATGTTATAATGTAGCTTAGGAGAAATTCTAGGAAATCAACATAGGACTAGGGTGTGAGAATATCTCATATTCAACTTAGAAATCCTGATTCTGCATTTACTTCAAAAGTTTTTAAAATTTGTAAAACTAAAGATTCTTAAAAAGTTTAAAATCAGAATTTAAGCACCCTATTTATACGAATTTAACCAATACTTTCTTGAAATAAAAATAAGCTTAGGATTGTTTTAAAGTCTTTTTCTTTAAAAAGATTCAAGTGAAACCAATTTTTTTTGGGTTTCTCCTCAAGCTTGTCCTCACTTTTCATTTCTTTTACTTTTCTCTTTTTTTAGGAACTTTTTTAATCATTTCTATTTTAATGTGAGAATTTTTATATCAGGGTAGGTCTTTAATAATTTTGAATTTCACAATCCTCTTCCTCAAGTTAAAAGCTCATATCTTTCCCTCACTTTTAAATGTGTAAGTATTAGTTTGAACAAGGTTTCAATCAAGGCTCAATTCTCATAAATTTTAAATATAAGAATCTTAGTTTTTAGTTTAAATCTACTTAATGAGCTGAACACGAGGTGTTTGCAAATGACAAAATTTTTTGATAGCTCTAGTATGAATCGCAACAAAGGAGGCATAGCAGAGATCAATAAAAAAGACTACTTGTGCAAAAAATAAGAGCAATAAAACAACAAAGACCAAACCAACCATAAAGAAATAGAGATAGGTAATAGATATACCAATTTACATAACCAAATAAAGCCCATAGGAGATAAGCCAGTGATGATTTGTATATATAAATCGAAGTTTGGGGGTTAGATGTGTAATACATAAGAATTCTGTGGTTTGATGTTAAACTTAAAGTTTGAGTATTACATATGTAATGCATAAGAATTATGTATGGTTTGTATGTAAACATTGAACATTTTGGTGTCAGATATCTAGCTCATACAAAATGTATGTATAACTTGTCGACATATTTTTAGGTTATGTATTTTGAAAAGAGGTTGCCTACAAAAGTTGTTGGCGAATTTTAAATTTTAAATTTAATTTAAATATATATAGTTTTAGAAAGAAGCATTTGATTTTGAGAATAACTTTAAGTTTGAAAATTTTAAGATATGAAATCCAACCAATCTCACATCCCAAATAGTTTATATAAACGAGCACCACACCATAAACCGTATATCTATCCCGAAGAATAGACACACTGCTTGATGATGGGACTCGATTAAATAAACTAGAAGATTTGTGACATCCGTTTGGTCTGCGAACCAATTTTATAAGCCGACAAGTTCCCTTGTTTAATATAAAGGAATTAGACAGAGTTTATATTACCTGGGTTCTTAAAGTTCCCTATAAGGGCAAGCCCATATAGTTAATTACATCTTAAATGTCTGAAGATACTCAAGAAAACTCTCGATAAAGATCAGTGATTTTGCTCTCAAGAATTTCAAAGTTTAAGGTTTTCAAACAATTGGACTTTGGAAATTTAAATAGGGAATAGCTTAAATTTGGAACAGTTTATTTTAAGAATCCAAAGGAAGAGAAGTAGGGGATGTCACGGACCCGAAGTGGACTTCGGTGACTTCCCAACTATCCTATGGTTTGGCTTCAATTTGAGAGTTTATTTAATGTTATAATCCTGCCAATTTTAGTTAATTAGGACTTGTATTTGTATAAAATAATCATACAAATAGCCTCAAAGATGTGAAGGTTCATGTCGTACCAAAAAACTACCTCGGAATACTAAGACCAGTAAGGGCTTTATTTGCATAATATAATTATACAAATGCCTAACAAAAAATTGAGGATTTATGTTGCACTAGGAAAACTACCTCGAAATCCTATGGTTTTGTTATTTAATTCTAAGAAAGGTTTTGCTGAAGTAGACACAAGTTTTGCTGATGAAAATGACCGTGCTGCCCACCATGCTCCAAGCTCCTTGTTGTTGCAGAGGTTTAGTTTTAGAAAATGAAAATCAGGAGATGAGAGAAGTGTTTTGGTTTAGAAAAGTTTTTAAGGTTCAGGTGTTTTTAACATTTTGTTAGGGGAATCTTAAAGTTGGTTATAGCAACACCGGTTAAGATCTCACAGTTTCATCATTCTGGCACCGTTATTTTTATCAGATTCACTCAGTCCAAATGGATTTGCTAAACTGAACTAAATGAGTTCCACACTTTCATTTAGACCGTGAGAAATCCAGTTAGCAACACGTATGTTACATCATCCGAGGTATTCCCGATCATCCAACAAGACATTTTAATTTAGTTGTAGTTGTGGTTTTGTTGTTCTATTTGTGATTAAATTTTGAGTTGTTCTATATTTTAAATGATGTGGTGGTGAATTTTAGCTTGTTGTGACTTTTAATTTAGTTTTGGGTTTCAGTTTTGTGGCTATCCTAAAAGTTTCAGTTCTCATGCAGGGTGACATTCTTGTTTAACATGCAAGAAAAGTAAAGTGCAGTACAAGTAAATAAATTGCAATAAAGTAAAAGCGTACCTGGAGGGTCTTCCCGTCATTCCAAGCTGCACTTAAAACACAAGTCAGAGCATTTAAACGTTTCAAGGAAAGACCTAGGTAAGGCTACGGAAAGGTTCTGGTTGTCTACCAAAATCCTAATCCTATTGCTTGTCAATCCCTATGACATCTAGGTTCTTGTGTTTTATGGATGATTTTCTTCACCAAAAAACAATTACATTCAATTATTCTTCTAAAACATCTCATCATATTGAGGAAGTGCTTAGGACGAGTCCTAAACATCTTTTCAATACTTCTGAGATTATTTTGAGTCCAAATGAATTTCATTGTACAGGTGAGTTAATCATCCAAAATTTTAGTTAAGTTTTGCTTCTTGCTCAGTGAATTTAGACATTTGATTATCCGATGAGTGAAGTGACATTTCACTTGATACTCTATTTAGGAATTATGTGGGTGGAAGCCTTTAGGGCAGGTTAGATTATTAAGAAACTTAACCATCTTATTTAGATTTAAGTTGGTTTTTTTTTAAGATTGATTCAAATTAATTGTAATATTTTAGTTTAATTATAACTGTCTTATGTTATTTCAATTTGATTGTGTAATTTCAAAAGTTGGCTTAGCTATTTTAAAGTTGTCTTGACTATAATTTTAGTTATATTTAATTTAATTGTGTTGATTTGAAGTTGATTTTAATTTAGTTGCATTGATTTAATTTTGATTTAAAGTTGATTAAATTATTTAAAAATTGTTTTAATTTAATTATATTTAATGTAAATTGTTTTGAATTAATCATGTCATTTTAAAATTATTTTTAATTTATTTAATTATATTATTTAAAAATTTTTATTAAACTATCTTAGAAATTGTTTTAATTTGATTATTTAATTTATCTTAGTTTTCATTAATGAGTTATTAAATTAATATTAAGTGATATTTGATTTATATCATTAATTAGGGGTTAAAATTAATAAGTTAATATCTTCGAAGATTAAACCCCTTTACTTAATACATTCTCCTTTAATTAACTTCAAATTTTCAATAATTTAAGAAATTATAATCATTTTGTTTATGTTGGAAAAGTGATAAAATGGCTTCCTACCCTTTCACCCCCTATGTTTCAATCATCTAAAGAGATTAATTAGGATCATTCATTACCCATTACCCATAATTAAGCCTAAATATTGATTAAGGCTAAATTTCAATAATTACCATTTTGCCCCTTAGGCTTGTTCACTTCATAATTCATTAAATATAACTCAGATGACTTTGGAATATTTATGTCACCAAACTCATGGGTCAATTAAAATATCAAAGGAGAAAAATATGATTTTTCTATTTTTAATTTAATTTTAATAATTATTTTTGTGGAAAAAAAGGGTTTTCAATGAAAATTCAATAACATGACCAAGGTAAGGTTTTTATTCTTAAGAAAATTATGGGATGTCCCTAATAACCAGAGGACCATTTGGAACAATTTTGGTGATTTTTTGAATATATTATGTTTATTATAATTATTTTAAGTTTTGGGGTATTAATTAATTATAAAATAAAATTAAAGTTTAAAAATGGATTGTATATTTTTCTTAAGTCCCTCCGACCTCAAGGAGTCTAGAGAAACAAATTTTATATTTTTTTTATTTTTCTTTGATTTATTAGAATTAATTTGGTGAAAAGGTTGGAAAATCCATTTTTTAATATTAAAAATTGTCTTAAGCCTTTAAAATTCAATATCTTAACCTAGGGACTTATGAAAAATATTTGATTTATTCTTAAGTGATTAGGGGACCAAATATGACATCTTTATGAATTTTAATATTTTTAAGATTTTTAATATTTTAATTATTAAAATATTAAAAGTTAGGTCAAAAATGAAAATTTTTAGAAAATTCTAATTTTAATTTTATTAGACTCCTCTGATATCAGAGAGCCCACAAAACCAATTTAGTGAATTGTTAAAGTGTATTTTTGGTTTTATGAATTTTTTAGTTTTAAAAATGACCATGCAACTTAAATAATTCATTTAACGGCTTAAATTATTTTAAATTGACTTGAAATTTTATGTGAGACTCTCTACATCCTAAGTGATAGTGGGGAATTGTTTTCAAGTGATTTTGATGTGTGGTTACTCCTAATTAATTAAAGTTCAGTTTTGTGTTTTTAAGCTGATTAAGGTTATTTTTAAGGAATTAAGTCAAATCATAATTTTCCTAGGGCCCCCTGGTCCTAAGATACTTCTCCTAATTTTCCTAGAATTTTCTATGTAACATGCAAATTATTGGAATTAAAATTCCAAAACAGAGACATAAACTTAGAAAATCAATAACTTGTCACAGAGATGGCCTCTGGACTTGAAAAATTCAGGGAATGTTCCCAAAAATAGAGACTACATGCCATGGTCAATAACTTCTATGGTCTCATGCCATGGTGAATTATATGCATGAATGGAGAATTGAAATACTTAAAACAATATTAAATTAATTAAAAATAAAATACTTAAAAAATCAACTTAATTCTTTTTCCAAATTATTCTCCTCTGTTCACTGAGCAAGAAGGTATTTTTATTTTATTTTTATGATTTTTCTATGTAAAGTATGAAATTTCAAAGTTCTGGGTATTTAATTAATTCAGAAAATTCTTATTTATCTACTTAAACCAGTCAGCGTCGCGTCATCCTCGTCCGGATCGAAAGCACACGCATCGCTCCGCCATTTGACGTCGCCATCTGACTAAAATGTCATGCGGCCCGCGGTTTCATTCCCAGCTCTCATCCGGCGCGATCCTGGTCGTCCATCCGATACACGCTCGATCCAACGGCGGCTGGTCATCCTCTATGACTGGTGCTCCCCGAGAGCCGTCCACCTTCTAACCCTAAGATTTCACTCAATACTCCACTAAATTACATGATCTTGGGCTCTATGAACTCATCTCAACAAGACGAACACATCTATACGGCTAACATGCATTGGAATGAACTCAAACAAAATGGAGAATCAAAAGAAGCTCTCAGGAAGGAGGAGTTCAATACCTTGGCTCTGAGAAGTGAAGCTTCAATCAGAGGGGCTTGACACGTTCGTTGGAGTGCAGGGAAGCTAGGGATGAAGCCTGGAGCTGTGGTGAAATGCCTAGGTATGAAAGTGACCAAGGCCGATTTCAAAGCTTGGCCGACAGGAAGAATGGCTGGCCTGGTGAGAGGGCTTTCGTCGGGGAACTTCTTCTCTTGGTCTGGTGAAGGTGTAGAGTTAATCAATTTGAAGATTGACTCACTGTGGTGAAGTATCTTGTTTTTAGGCTGAGAATTGAGCTCAGAAATTGAACTCACAGAGGGGGTTTTAGGGTTGGATTTCACTGGGGATCAACTGCTCTAGGTTAGGAGAAGAATATGGAACAATTTTGGTAGAGTTTTGGTAAGGTTAATTTCATCACCTTATTTGGCCGTGAAGGAGGTGGGTTTAAATAAACATGGCTATGGGGCTTCCCAGAGGCAATTAAAGGTTGGGATCAGCTGTTCAGGGGAGGAGAAGAAGAGCCATGGTGTCCACTAGGTTTAGGACAACTCAGCAAGGGAGAATTTGAATTTTTGTCTCACATGGAGCTGTAGACCATGGTGTTTTCCGGCGACTGGGGTGGTGGTCCGGCTAGGGTCCAGTCACCATCTTGACTAGTGTGGTCAGGGATTGAGTTTAGTGCATTCAATGGAGGTTGGCCATGTGTAAAGGGCTTGATTCAAATGGAATTGAGGAAGTGGCTCTTTTGGGCTTAAATTGGGTGACATTTGGGTTGAATTTGGGATGGATTGGGTTAATTGGCCATTTTGGGCCTTAAGGGCCCATTTGGGACTTTTTGATCAAATTGGATTAAATTGACAAAATTGGGATATGTGGCAGTTGAACAAAATGAAATTGGCAATATTTGGGATTATTTGAAATTTTTTTGAGAATTTTTAGAATTTTTGGATTTTTTGGTCAAAAAGGGCATTTTGGGTATTTGGAGGGTATTGGGGGGTATTTTGGAAATTTTGGTATATTTAGCCATGGATGATCAATTTGAGTGGTGGAGAATATTTAGGATTGATTTTGAGGAATTTTGGGTAATTTAGGCAATTTTGCAAATGTTGGGCAATTTCAAGGGCATTTGGTAGGTTTGGTGGGTTTAGGGCCCCGAGGGTCAAAAATTAAAATTTGGGGAAAATGAAGATTAATTAGGTGTAAGTAAAATGAGACTATTTTGGTTGAGACATGAAGCCGTATTAAGCTCACAAGAGTCATTAGAGGACTCATTTTAGGCACTCAATATGTTGTTCCTAACCCTCTTAGCCAGGGGCTTAGGGGTTAAGTTCCATCCATATGAGTTACCAACATGAGTCAGGGGGTTGAGTTGGGTGAGAGTAGTTTTAGGATTTAGAATGTGTGTGAGAGTGTGGTGTGTGCAAGCTTTCCCTCACTAAGACCAAGCCACCCAGGGTGATCCTAAGGCCAAAGAATTCTATAGGAAACTCATCCTTTAAACCTCCACATATTGATTTCAACCCTCCAAATGACCTGGGGGTTTACAGTCAAAATTGTGGTTTTTAAAGGGAGTTAAGAAATGTTTGAATTTCTAAGTGGTGGGTCCCATTTCTAGTCCTCTAGGATGGTCGAAGGGAAAACCTATGACTAGATCCTAAGCACTAAGGAGAGAGATCAGACCTCACCAAAAATGAGGTCAACATAACTAATATATAAATGCATTAATCTATAAATATATATATGTTGCAGATGGAAAATTTAAATTCAAGATCATGGATATATAATAGATCTTATCAGAAAGAAAATGGTTGACTGATGAGTTCTTGAATGATGTTGAGTAATTTGTGGAGGTGGAATCACAACTATCCATTTATCTTTCAGAAGGTAAGTTTCGATGCCTTAGTGTGAAGCATAACAATTAAGCGTGCCTATCACCTCAAGAATTCAAGTTTGGATTTGTACAACATGTGATTTCAACTCAATTATTAGTATTGAACTACACATGTTGCGTATGAACCAGATGTTTAACACGATCATGTTGATGTCTTATCATGTTATGCCTTTCACATAAAATGCATTACAAACTCATACAATGAAATGATTCATGATGCACATAATGCTTATTTTGGTAAGAGTGATCCATAAAATAATCAAGCATTGAAATGTGAAGAAAAAAATTTCTATGACTTAGTGAAAGCTACACAATAATCTTTGTGGAAAGATTGCACTATAAATAAAGCGTCATTGGCGGCATTGAAAATGCTAAACATCAAATATAATTTTAGCATTCCTAGAGAATTCTTCAATCAGGTAGCAACATTACTATAGCAGTGTGCCCTATAAAGAATTTAATTCCAGATGACCTTTACAGAAAAATAAAGCTAATGTCAAAATTAGGGTTACTATTTGAAAATATAAGTTGTTATGATAATCATTGTATTTTATACTTTAAGGCTAATGAAAAGGAGATAAATGTAGATTTTGTAGTAGTGAGAGATTTAAACTAATAGGGTGAAAGAGTAAATTTTTTTTAAAAATATTACATGTAAGTTTTTCTTCTACTTTCCGCTCATGTATCGGTCAAAGAATTCCCTTCTATGTATACAACCCCTCACAAAAAATGGCACAATACAAAAATTTTTTATTCAAATTCTTTGAGTTATCTGTCAAATGTGAAAGCTTGGAAACACTTCGATCATAGTTATCCAAACTTTGTAGCAGAACTATGAAATATTAGACTTGACTTATGTGCAGATTGGTTCACACCATACAATCACGTCGCAACACCTTATTCATGTTGGCTAGTGATTATTATGCGATATAATTTCCCCTTGATATGTGCATGAAATTGTCATACGAATTTTTGAGCAATCATTCCTTGTCCACATTGTCCAATGGGAAAAAATGATGTCTACTTACAGCCTTTGATAAATGAGCTTCAAATATTGTTAGAAACAAGCGTGACATTGCTACAAAATAGAATTTTTTATTTCAGATGAGTTCCTGATGTGAAGGAAAGAAGACCTATAATTACGGCGTTTGTATTGGTGGAAAAAAACCACTAAGATATTGAGAATAGTTATTATAGCATAAATGAAGATGTAATATATATTTGTTTAACTGTGAGTGATTTGATTCTATTCATAATCGAATTACATGACCATTGAGCCTTGTTGACCTCATTTTTGGTGAAGTCTAATCTTCTCTATTAGTTCTTAGGATCTAGCCACAGGATCTCCCCTTTGAATATCCTGGAAGACTAGAGATGGGACCCACCACTTAGAAATTCAAACTAGTTCCTTGTTCTCCTTGGAATTCGACATAGATGGTCATGAACCTCCAAGCTACTTGGATGGTTAAGACCAATGTTTGGAAGGTCAAGGAAGAGTCCCTATAGGATGTTCAAGCCTTAGGACTAGCCTTGGGTGGTTTGGTCTTGGTTAGGTCAGCTTGCACACACTACACCTTCTCACACACCCCAAACCCTAAACCTAATTGCACCTATCTTTATTTGATCTCCTGATTCTTTTGAAAGACTCACAATGGTGGGCCCAAACCCCAGCCCCTAGCTAAGAGGGTTAAGAACAACATGTTGAGTGTCCAAAATAAGTCATCATATGACTCTTATGAGTTTAAAATGGTTACATGGCTTACTTACCCACCTTTGCCTAAATTTCCCAAAATTTCCTAGAGTTACCAATAAATCCTAAGAATGACACCAAAAAAATTCCCGGGTCACACTAAGAATTTTAACTGTAAACTTGTCATATCTCCTGACAACTTTTAAGCACCTCGATACTGAAATAACAAATACTTAAAAATGCTCTGAGGTTCATAAGACCTTTCACATTGATTAAAAATGGCCCCAGACACTATCATCTGACTCCGAATTTCTTGCTAAACCACCTCGAGCCTTTAGATCAGCCTTTTAAAAACTTTGACCAAAATTGGCCAAATTACCAAAATGCTCCTCCATAGCCCAAAAATCCAAAAATTCCAAAAATCCCAAAAGTTACAAAAAATTTATAAATATTCCCAATTTCAGTTTGGAATCACCACATTGACCAAATTTGACCAATTTGATCCAATTTTTCAAATGCCCCAATTTGCCCTTAAGGCCCAATTTTACCAAATCCAAGCTCAACCTTGGCCTAATTGACCTCAATCATGCCCAATTTCAACACCAAATCAAAATTCAATATCCCTAGTCCCAATCTCACTCAAAATCAAGCCCAATTCGACCCCAATTTAGACCCAGCTTCACCCAAAACTTGAATGTCCCAAAATTGACTAAGTAGCCTAATTCATTATATTGAACCCAATGTCAATAAAATTCCCCCCAAATTGAAGTCCAAACTATTTATCCACCCATAAACCAAATAAAACATTAAATTTTCTCCAATTTGGACCCGAACTTCACCCAAATCCAACCAAACCCAAATCGTTAATTTTACCTTAAAATAGGCAAGTGCCCAAATGTCCCCAAATTGAATGATCTAACCCCAAAATTTCCACTCAATTAATGTTGAAAACTCTTTAGCACATCCTCATAAACCTTTTGCAACCATCAATTGGCACTTGACCCAACCTTAGCCCAACATTAACCCAACATAACCTAATTTACCCAAAATTGACCAAATACCCAAAATCCACTAAATTGACCATTCAATTCAATTTAAAATCACCCCAATCTTTTCTAAACTCTTCATAACACCTCCCTACACCGAACCCAACATCCAATTGGCCCAAGTTTTGATTCAAATCAAACCCAAACTCGAGCCCAATTTCATCCCAATTTAAAAGCCCAAATTCAAGCCCATGTCCCATCTCATACCAAATAGCCCAAATTTTAATCAAAAGCCTACATGGCAATTTCTTCATGACATCCATTGTATAAATCATCTACCTAAAGTTTTAGTCTATGATGAAATCACTCCAAACATAGCCTCATGACAAATTTCATCAAAACACCCAAAAATTTCAAAAATGCTTTCTCATGCAATTTCCCAAGCCAAAGGCAAGCCATGAGCCTTGCCCCAAGCTATATGTTAGCCATGTGAGCCCTCTACACCTCACCATCCCATTAGTGAAAAAAGGAGGAGCCTCTTTCCAACCCCCACAAAAAAGCTTTTAACCTTTTTAATGACACACCCTTACCCATGTTTAGCCAAATCATCTTGGATGGGAACTTCTCCACCCAAATCTAACTGACCTAACTGATCTCCTCAGCACCCAAACCCCCCTTAGTTGGTGAACCAAACACAATTCCATGCTTTGAACCACTTGAAACCAAAGTCGCCCCTTCCCCCATTCCATTTTAATTCCTAACCTTTACACATGGCCAACCTCAATTGATCACACTAAAATCAAGCCCTGACCTCCCTAAGTTGGATGGTAACCCATGCCTGGCTGGCCGGCCACCCTGACCGCCGGAAAACACTAACCTGAGAGGCTAAAATTGGTCAAACACCCAAATTGCACCCATCCTAGCTGGCCAAGCCCAATTGGCCACTTGGGCATTTATCCCCTCCACCCAAGCAGATACCCACTAGCTAGCCCAATTGAAGCCCCAAACTCCTCTATCTAAACTCCACCCTCAGGATCACGAAGGGAGCCGTTGGAATTCCTTGGGGAGACTCTGCCAAAATCTTCCCTGACCAAATTCAAACATAGAGAAGACAATCCCCACCATTTTTTAGCCCTTAAATCCTCTGCCCGTGCTCAATATTTTAGCTTAGAATTGAGCCCAAAACAGGACACCTCTCTAAACTCCACCAAAATCAAATTAACTTCACCCACACCTTCCCCACATTACACGAAGAAGCTTTCCACTCAAAGCCCCATCACCAAACCACTCTAACAATGACTTCCATCAGACCCCTAAATCGGGTCGACCACTTTCATACCTAGGCAATTCACCAAGGCAAGAGGCTTCATCGCTGAGCTCCTTGGACCTCTACGAACATGTCGAGCACATCTAGTTGAGGCTTCACCTCTTGGACTAAGGTATTGAGTCCTTACCCCAAACTAAGCTTCTTTGAATTCTCCATGCATGTTTAGTTAATTTAAATGCATTATAGCCGTATAGATATGTTCTTCTAGTCTAGACGAGTAGATTCGACCAAACCTCGCTCTATTTGGTTGAGTCTAAGCTGAGAAATTAGGGTTAGAAAGTGGACGGCTGCACACTAGTTGGGGACAAAGGAGGGCAGTCGTTGGATCGTGTGGTTTGTGAATGGAGGGCTCTGATCGTGTCGAACGGAGGAATGGTTTATAAACATGCCGTCAAACTGAATAGCACCAGCCAACCAGGGAGTGGCACGCGTGGGCTTCGACGCCGCCGAGGATGATCCAGATAAGTAGATAAATAAGGAATTAAATAAATTAGAAAATACGACCCTAACTTAGAAAAATCATAACTTTGCCAAAAAAATCCTAAAAAAAAAAATCTTCTTGCTCAGTGAAACCAGTATCAAATTATTTTGTTTAGTATTTTATTTTTAATTAATTTAATACTGTTTTTAGTATTTTGATTCTCTAATGCTTTAAACTTTTCACCAAGGCATGAGACTATAGGGCTTTTGTTCCCTCTGTTGACTGAGACATCTTCTGATTTTTTCAAGGTCAGAGGACATCACTAAAGAGAGAACCCTAATTTTCAATTTAATGGTCCTTGTTTTGGTTTAAAAATTCTAATAATTTAAATATCCATGAGAGAAATATAAAATCAATCTTGGTAAGTGATACACTAAAAATATATTAAATTTTTGCTATATAATTTTACTCATTTTTTGTGATAGTGCACTTTAAAGGAAGATATTTTTCATGTTTTCTGCAGGTATGAAGATTTTAGGTGATTGGAGCAAAAAGAAGCGAAAAGGAACAAATTTGGAGAAAAAATGAGCAAAATGAATAAAATTAACTTCTGGCACCGCCGGCGCCCAAATACAGAGAGTTTGACAATTAACTGGAGGCCCAGCGTCACCGGTGCCCTATCCAGCGCTGCCGGCGCCCAATGTCAATTTAAGTCAAATTAAATGTATTTGGATGACTTTTTGAAGGGTTGCTTAAGGAAACTCTTAGGGAATTCATTTCTAACTTATTTTAGACTATTTTGGAGAAGAGAGAGGAGAGGGATAGAAGTATTTTGAAATGAAGAGAGTGTGTTAGGGTTTGTAGAGAGTGTGTAGAAGTGTTGTATTGTGAGGGATTCTTCTCGAAGGAGTGTAGGAGAAGGAGTAAAGTGAGAGATTCCTTTATCCTTACCATTCTACAGAGAGAATTGAGTGTTGTAGAGAAGAGAGGAAAAGAATCATAGAATCTACAAGAGATTTACGTGGGGAAGAGAAAGAGATAAATTGTATTTACTTTTTTGGTTTATATGACTTTGCTTATATATATATAATTCATGTTTTGTTGTATCTTCCTCATGAATTACGAGTAGATTTTTTTTCTTTCTTCTTGCATTAAGATGTGGTGAAGTGATGATGTAGATTTGATGTTGCATAAAAATTTTAAAGAAATTGTGATGGTTTTTCATTTCAAACTTCATTTACTTTTCGATCTGGGCAATTGAATTGTTAAAATCTGTTGTGAAACATTCAATCTGAAAGGACTAACTGTTCTACTACAAAAGTCGAGAATATATTCAATGTCTAAGAATGAATTGTGTAGTTCATGGGAATGGGTAAAAATAGGGAAATATGGTTTAATGGGCATCTAATTGGAGGTTTTAGGGTGACAGGCTGAAATCCCCAATTTGGTCCTAACATTTGGTAACTGAAGCTAGGGTTAGCCTTCAGGTGAAGGGAAGTGGGAGCTCTGAAGTGAGAGCTAGTATCCTCCCAGCCTAATGACCGTGACTTTTTGAGGTGATAAAAATAAGTGTAATTAATTAATAATAAAGTCCTTTATATCAACTCAAGTATACGTATCACTCTAGTAATACATGGCTCTAGTGGAGTCCTGGTTATCAATCCCACAGGGAAGCGAGATAAAAGGTCCTTAGTCAAATTCTAGTCTACTACAATTACTCCTTAGTTTGGAATGTCGATTAAAATGATGTTTTATATAGCAACTACTCCTAAATGCAAGAGTTAAATGTAAAGATAATAACTATAACTAAATGCAAATATTAATTCTAAAGATAACCTTTTATGGATGAATTGGTTTTGACAATTTTGAGATACTAAAAACTACTATTCTTATGTAATGAAATGGATAATGTATAAGAATGAGATGCATTAAATATTGTATGTGTCAAATAGGAACAATCCTATTCTTTACCCTTTGGTCCAGGCATAAAGAACATTGATTAATCCTATGCTTGTTTACTGAATCTATGGCTAGGCTGGGAGGATACGGGCTCTCACTTCAGAGCTCCCACGTTCCCCTCGCTTGAGGGCTAACATCTCCGCTTCAGTACTCAAATAATAGGATCGAATTGGGGATTTTAGTCTGTCACTCTAAAAATCTCCACTTCTACGTCCAATAAATATATTTCCCTATTTATTTGCATTCAATACCCATGAATTTCACCATCCATGGAATTCGAATGTGGTTCATACTTAGTTGTAGAAAGCATAACCCTCTCAGATCGTATGTTTTCACAATAAATTTTAACATTACAACACGCCTTAATTGCAATATAAATGAAGTGCAAGTAAAAACCATCACATTTATATATAAAACTTCTTCTAACATGTATCTAAACATTCTACACATGAATTCTACTCATTATAAAAGAAAAGTAAAAGGAAAAGAATGGCATAATCTTCTCATGCCATTATTTCCAAGGAAGAAGAAAGAGGAAGAGAGATACGTCACAAAGCATGAAGAAAACACAACAGAAACTTCATAAGTGTTTACAAAATCATAAGATAATGAAGAACAATACTTAGCTTTTTCCCTTTGAAAGAAACATGAAGATCCCTCCCACAAAGTCTCTCCGTTGATCCATGCAATGCTAGTGCAATGCCTTACAAATTCTCTCAAAATCTCCTCTCCAATCTCTCCAAAAGGGTAGAAATCTACATTTTTACTCCTAATCTAAGAACCATAAACATTCTCCAAGTTTTTCCTAACATTCGTCCCCTCTTTTCTGACCTAAATTCATTCTTTTAAAGTGAAGTAACGAAGTTTGAAGAGTTACCATAAGAACCCTTTCAAAAAGCATCCAAATACGTTGAATTTCAGCTCATAACCGCCAAAAGCCAGTTCATAGTCTTACCGGGCGCCGTCGGCAGGCTCGAGGGTGCCTTTGGCGAGCTTTTTTTTCATTTTTTGGTTTTCTCAGGAAAATCTCACCGTCAGCGAACTCGATGGAGCTTTCAGCTAGATTTCTGCGCAGCTCCTGCGTTTGGCTCCGTTTTAGCTCCGTTTTCCCCCATTTCAGTTGCGTAGTGTTCCTAACAGATAGCCCTACAAAATAAGCATGAAAACAACATTTCTTTAAAGTGTAATCTCATAAAAAAATATGCAACAAGTGTAAAATAGATTAAGCATCGAAAGACTTATCGAAAGGTGTCAGGGTAAAATTTCATTTCTTGCTCATTTTTGCTCCAAATTGCACCGTTTTTGCTTCTTCCTACTCCAATCACCTAAAATCATCATACCTGCAACAAATCATGAAAAATACCTTCCTTTAAAGTGAAACATCAGAAAAAATGAGTAAAATCATATAGCAAAAACGTATATATTTTTGGTGCATCAAAATCCCCCAAACTTAACTGTTACTTGTCCTCAAGTAGCACTATAACTTTAAAAATAAAATATATGACTAGTGGTTGTGGGCTTCAATAGAGTTTCCTATAATTTCATCTCAGAAATGTTATGGTATCTAGCAAATCAACCTAGTACTAGAGTGTAAGAATATCTCATATTCAACTTAGGAATCCTGATTTTCTATTTACTTCAAAATTTATTGAAAATTGTCAAACTAAATGTTTATAAATTGTATAAAAATGGAATTTAAGCACCTTATATAAACCAATTTAACCAATACCTTTTGAAATAAGAATAAGCTTAAGATTATTTTTAAGTCTTTTCATTTAATAAGATTTAAGTGAAATCAATTTTTGATTAGGCTTCTCCTCAAACTTCTCCTCACTTATTTTCTCCTTTTTTTTTCTTTGCTTTCGGGATCATTTTCAATCCCTTTTTTTCCATTTTTTTTCTTTCGGGAACATTTTTAATCCTTTTTTTCACTATTTTTTTATGTGAGGATTACTATATCTGGATAGGCCTTTAATTTTGAATTTCACTATCCTCTCTCTAAAATCCAAAACTCAAAACTTTCCCTCACTTCTTATAAGTGTAAGTATTAGTTAGAAAAAACTTTTCAATAAAGGTTCAATTCTCATTAAGTATAAATCTAAGAATTTTAGCTTTTAAAATTTTCAACTCCTTTCTACCATAAATAGAAAAATTATTTTCTCAATGTTTCCTACAAAATATCTTAACTCTAGAATAATTTCTTCACATAAGATTTCAACTAAGTAATTTTTCTAACATTCATAAAATCAAAATTATAGTAACCTAAAGATAACACCACATACCACAAGTCATTTTAAAAGTGATATCAAATCAAATACAGGCTACTAAGGACAAATAAAGTTACATTTTAAAAATTTTTCTTCCTCCCAAACTTAAATTTTAAAATATTTTGCAATTAATTCCATAAAATGTAGCCCGAATAAAAAGTAAAGGTTGAATATACCTACTACTACAACATCCTATCAAATTCATATACATGCATAACCAGAATAGAATGACTGTAGAAGAAAGTAAATCTAACCTAAAACTTGCTTGTAATAAAATTACACTAAAAGGAAGTATTTTCACATTAAAATTTTATTTTTCTTCCTACCCCCAAAATTAATTTTTAACACATATAATATTCAGTACAAAAAATATAAACACGAAGAAAAACAATTTAAACATTCTATCTACCACAAATGTCTATTAAAACCATCTACAAGTATTCATTCGAACAGAACAATATGCATCATAAAGTAAATCTAAACTAATCATGCCATAATGAAATTCACTAAATAAAAGTTTAACTAGTATAACATGTATCAACAAGGGAATATAAACATATTTTTCAATTATTATATAAAATTGTAACACAAACATAAATACACATATGATAAATGAGGTTAATTCTTCCATTAACTCATCACATCACACTGATTTACCTCCAATTTCTAACGGAATCACTACACTAGTAAATTAGGTACATTTTAAAATGATTTTATAGATTATTATTTGAAAGATAAGATTATCTCTGATTAATTGGTTTACAGAAACCAATCTCAGGCGTCATCTAATCTCTTTAATTAAACACCTCTAACAGTTATAAATCGTAGTGTAAGATCATCCACAAGTTATTCATCAAATAGGTTCGCGACTCCTACCAAATGAAAATAAAGTTGCAGAAATGAAGTAACAAATTAAGATGGAACTATCGATGTTCAAAATTCATGATTTCTCTTGTAAAACTCATCTGGGTGAGACCCAAGTCATAGTGGACTCGTTAATCTAACTACTACAAGAGATCAAGTCTAGCCATAATAAGAAGTTAAGGAATTACCTCTCTCATGAAACATAAAGATCAAATAAAACAACTAACAATCCAAACATTTACCAATCATCAATCAAACTGATCAATCCTCACTAAAGCAAACACAATACAACTCTAACAATCATGACTCTCAAGCACACTAAATCAAAGCACACTGATAACTATGGGTTGCCTCCCACAAAGCGCTTCGTTTAAATCGTTAGCCTGACAAATAATTCCACCTGGATCAAAAATCCAATTAAGTAATCCTCGATCAATCGCCCAATTATCTCTGATCCCCGATAAAAATATGTGCGCCAAAAACTTGACTCCGCTGGATAAATGTAACGGTGCTAAAAACTTGATCCCGGCAACGGCGCCAAAAACTTGGGCCGTGAGGAATATATGCGCTGATGATTTAGATATGAAAATTATGATTTTATAATATGGGATACTACGCTAGTATACATATAGTTTATCAAGTAATATAGGACTTTCTGATTAAGCCCCGAGATATCGAACCCACAAGGAAAATTTGAAAATCTTTAAAGGAATCAGAAATTATCTTTTTACTTTTTAATGGTTTTTGAAAAGTATGTCTTGATTTTGAAAACTTTTGAAAGTTGATTTGTCTTTTGAAATTTCCTTAATAAAATGTTAAACAAGAAATTAAAAATATAATAACTAATAACACTGTATGTAAAATACTATTAACTAGAATATCCCTTTCTTTCCTTTTATGAAGTAGTAATAATTATAAAAGTATTTTTGTGGAAGTATTTAAAATTTTTGTGATAGAAAGAAGCAAATGTGTTCTTTACCCTTACTTGGTTCTATAAAGAACATATGTTAATTTGAAATTTTTATCACTTTGAACATGGTTAGGTAGGGAAGATACCAGTCTCTCACTCTAGAGTTTCTTAGATTCCCATCAACTGGGGGCTAACTTCTCATAACAAAACTCAAAACTTCAAACCAAATTAGAGGGGTTATAGCCTGTCACTCTAAAATCCTCTAATTTTACTCCCTTCCATAAAAATATCTTCTAATATTACATTCAATTATATGGACTACAATTCTCACCCATATAATTGCATGTGATTCTTACTAACTTTTATGAGACAATACCGCATTGGATCTTACATAATTTCAACAAATTCTACAACTTAACAGACCAAATTAAGAAGTAAACAAAGTTTTCAGAATTAATCTTCACAACTTCTTCCAACTTTAAACACTTATACTTATCACAACAATTCTCCATAAACTAATTACTTCTCCATTTAAGAAAGAAAAAGATAAAGTAAACTACTCAGAATGCATTGAGAAAATAAAAAAAACACATTAATTTGAAATTAAAAACCATATGAAAAACAACAAACGAAAAGAAGTATTAATTAAAAAACTAGATGTAAGAACAAAAGTAAACACTTATCTGAAAATCCTCTCAATAAGACTCAAGAAGTTCCTCTGAAACTTTGACTCTTCACTAAACTACTCCTCAGAGTAAGTCTCCCAACTCCGATGACTTAGAATACAGACTTTAGACTTCAATAAAAACTAATCTAAAAGAAAGAAAAGAAGTGGGAAGAAGAAGATTTCACTCCGACCCTTTTCTCCTTTCTACTCTCTACTCCTACACTTAATAAATACTCCCTTCAAAATGCAGCGGAAGAACAGTGGAAGTACCCTACAAAATGCAGTGGAAGAGCCTGAAAAGAAAGAAAAAAACCTTTAAAATGCAAAGGAAGAGCCTCCAAAGAAAGAAAGAACCCTTCAAAATGCAAAGGAAGAGCCTCCACTTATCTTTCCTAAGACTCTCTTTAAATAGTAAACCAAAAGGTGCCTTGGTGTCTCTTCAAATGTGTCCAGATTCAATGTATCTACCAAGGAACGCACCCCTTCATTCAAACTTGCCGCCCAAAGGAAGTTATGGAAGTTACCACCAAGGTTTGCATCCCATCCCCTTTGAAATTGGCGCCAAATTCCTTTAGATTTTGATTTTTAACTGTGGCGGCTAAGCGCCGGCCCAGTGTTGCTTAGCCGCCAGTGCCAAAATTTTGATTTTTTTCATTTTTTTTGCTCCAAATTTGATCCAATTTTGATCCTTTCCTTATGACCATCCATTTTCATCATACCTGCAAGAAAAACATAAAATACCTTCCATTAAAGTGCAATATCATTACAAATAGGTATAAAAATGTGCATAAAAATATTATATATTTTAGGTGTATCAAAATCCCTCAAACTTAAAATGTTACTTATCCTCAAGTGACAGTTAATCTCATAGAACATTTTAGCATGCAAATTATGTAATGAGTTTCTTAGGAAGATAACAAAATTTTGTTCTAGAAATGGAATAATCCAATTTAGAAAAAAATTCAGTAATTAAAACCAACTTACAATTTAGAAAGTTCTTAAGTAAAGGAAAATTACAAATATAAGTTTCTATCTAATTCAGAAATATTTGTAGATTCTTCAGAATATAGGACTTAAACACTTATTTTTCTCACTTAAAAATGTTTATTTCAAAATAATTTTACTTACTATATTATAACCTTAAGCTTTTCTCTGAACTTATATCTTAAACTTTAGGTATGAAACCAATTTTTGATTAGGCCCTTAAATCCTTAAGCTTCTCCTCCCTTTTCATATATTATTTTTCACTTTTTTCTTTTCTTTTTCTTATTTTTCTTTTTTTTATAAGGCAAGGATTACTATGTCTGGATAGACCTTTAATGATTTTGAATTCCATCCTTCCATTTAAAATAAAGGTCAGATATAAATCTTTCACTTAAAATTCATAATAATAATATTTGAAAATTACTCTTCAATAAAAGAAATTTAAGCTTTGAGGAATAAAAGTCAAATCTTTTATTTATCCAAAAATATAAAACTTCTTACTAAAGATAGTTTAACTTTATTTAACACCTCTTCATTAAGAAAATTTTAACTTTAAGTTTTTCATGATTACTTTAAATTTTAACTAAATTCTTTTATTCATTTCTATATTCAAAATTTTTGTTCCCATATTATAACTTCATGTACATAATTGTTCTCAATCAAAAATAAGATTTATTTTTAAGTATTCTTGAGAATCAAATAAAATTTTATATTTTTAAAAATCTTTGTTTTTAAAATCCCCCCCCCAAACTTTAATTTTTAGTTAAGATAAAACATTTAAGCATAAGAAATGATACATGGGTGAGAAATCAAAAACTGACATATCATGCTTATAAGAATTTTTAATATCCTAATATGCAAGTATAACAATTTAACTAACATGAGTAAAATGAAATCAAATTTAGTTTTTCGAAACAATTTTTTTTTTATACATAGAAAAGTAAAAATTTCAATAAGACTTCTAAAGTAGTAGAGGTTTTCAAAGCAAATACACACCAACTAAAATAACACACTGATACAGATAACAGATGATAGTGAAATTTGAAAAATTTTAAACATGTAGTTTCCTAAGTAGAAATTCCTAATAGTGATTTATAATCTTGTAACAGTTTTTTTTTTTGAATTAAAGTACACACTATTAAAAACTCTGACATAACATACACATAAAAACCTTTACTATTACACATTACTACCACAAAGCAACATATAAAACATCAATACAAACAACAACAATACATTTGAATATGCATAACAGAAAAATAATACAAACTACAGTCTTACATACTATCAATGTTTATATCACAACATAATGAACAAACTAAATACTAAACAAAACACACATACATTAATAACAACACTACAACGAAAACAAATAATACTAACCTACTCATCATCCTCATCATCATCATCATCCTGCTCGTTCCAATCCCTATATCACACATAAGATATGTAAAATGGATGCGGGGGCATCTCAACACTCTGATCACCTCTAATCAGTCTATCCAAATATTGCTGATAACTCTTCTCATACTCATGATGTTTCACAATATATCTTTCTACATTATCCATCTTACCATCCATATCTTTCAGATGCTCTCGATTAAGACTCACTTTTTTTAAAATTTTTCTTAATAAACTAGTCTGTGAATCAGTAGATGATAAAGCACGTAAAGTAGTAGCACGAGAAGTAGATGTAGTAGAAGCAGAACCAGTAGAAGCCCTACCAAATCCTCCTCTCCAACCAAACTCTGAATGTACAGTGTAAGCACCAACGTTTACACTGCTAATTGGTCTCAATGGTTGAAGTACCTCTTCCCAGGTTTCAAACTTCAATCCAAATTATTCACATAATGAATGAATCAAGGAAGGAAATCCCATACCTGCAATAGTTGTTGCTCTAGCACAGTTCAAAACATAACCATAAATTATACTTCCAGTGTCAATAGGCTTCCCTTGCTGAATACAATGGTTCAACACAACTCTTTCTCTTGTTACTTTACTAGTATGACTCGAAGGTAACAATTTATATGAGATAAAATAATGCCATGCCTTAGAAGTGACATTCAATTTTGAAGCAGGAAAGTTCACTCTTCTATCATTTTTTATTTTCCATAATCCTCTTGCATCAGTCAGAAATTCTATGATCTCATCTAATTCCCCTTTCGTAGGATGATAGTTAGAATAAAAATAGAACATGTCAGGAGGTAGTCCATAAAAAGTGTTGATTGCCCCAAAAGAAAAGTTGACCTCATGCCTCCTAACAATCACTTGATTCTCTTCGCAGCAGGTAAATTTGCATAAAATTCTCTAACCACATAAACAACAGCAACAACGGAGAAGCAACAGTAATTCTCCCAGTTCCTTCTAGCAATCATATCTTCAATCACCTCTCCTGGTTTACTAAATACTCACTCAGGAATCAACTTACGTGACTGCAATGCATCGACATATCATTCCTCAGCCCTCATACTAACAGATTTATCAGAATCAAATCTTGTCTTTTCTCGTGCATGCTTTGACTTTGGAGCCATCTCTAAATATTCACGAAAAATTCACCATAAATTCTAAAATCAAACTAAACTTGCTAAAATATCTTCCAAAAGATATTTTCATTAAATCCAGGTGTTGACCTCATTTTTGATGAGGTCTTCTCTTCTTCTTTTTAGTACTTAGGATCAAGCCTTAGGCTTTTCCTTTGACTATCTTAGAGGACTAGAATTGGGATCCACCATCTAGAAAACTCAAACCTCTTCTTAACTCCCTGCAAACTCCACAAACTTGACTATAGACCCCTAATCACCTAGAGGGTTGAAATCAAATGTGGAAGTTTAAAGGATGAGTTCCTATAGGACTCTTTGGCACTTGGGATGCCCTTGCAGGTGGCACTGGTGCGGTGAAGGGCTGACTTACACCACACACTACACTCATACACTACACTTGCACACACCTCCTAAAACCACACCTATACTCAACTTCGACCTCTGACTCATGTAGGTGATTCACATGGATGGTCCGTAACCCACAAGCCGCTTGGGTAAGAGAGTTAGGAACAACATAGTGAATGCCTCAAATGAGTCCCTTCATGGCTCATGTGGGCTTGATGTGGCTTCATGGCTCAACCAAAATGATTTCATTCCATTCAAATTTACCCAATCTTCATTTTTCCAAATTTTCAAATTTTGACCTCGATACCTACTACACTCGCTCATTTCTACAAACCATGAAACTACTCAAAATTTGCAAAATCACCTAAATTGCCCAAAATTCCCAAAGTCAATCTCAAACATTTCCACATCACTCAAATTGATCATCCATACCCAAAAATACCAAAAATTCCAAAAATACCTCCCAATACCCTCCAAATACCCAAAATACCCCTCTTGACCCAAAAATCCAAAAATTCAGAAAATTCACAGAAAATTCCAGAAAATCCCAAATATTCCCAATTTCATTTTGTTCAACTACACCATAGGCCAATTTTGTCAATCTACCCTACTTTTATCAAAACCCCCAATTTGACCCATTTTAACCCAAAGTGAACTCAATGTCAAACCAAACCTGCCCAATTGACCCAAATTCTGGTACAATTCAATTCTAAACTTCAATTCAACATTCCCAATACTAATCTAGACCAAATCCAAGTCCAATTTGATTGAAATTTGGATCCAATTTCACTTTTGGCCTTAAAGCCCAATTTGGACCCATGACCCAAACCTAACCCAAACTCACCCAATCCAACTCCAATTGACCCCAAATCTTTTCTAAACCTTCCTTAACATCCTCACAAACAAAACACTAACATGATTTGCCCAACATTTAGACCTAAAACCCACTCAAATTCAACCCAAAGCTAAAAGGCCCAGTTTTGACCTAAACCCAAACCTAACCCAAATGAGCCCAAATCCCAAATTCAAAGCCCAACCAAAGTCAAAACATCTTTGAAACACTCCCATAAACATTTACCAACATTAATTTTACATCAATTTCAACCGTAGCCCAACATTGGCCCAAGGTAGCCCACTTTGACCTATATTGGCCCATTTACCCAAGAAGCCCAAATTCAACCCAATTCAAACCTAAATCACTCCCAATTTGCTCCAAGTCACTCATGACACATCTATGAGCTAAACCCAACAATTATTTGGCCCAAGCCTTTACCAAAATTTCATCCTAAAGTCCATTTTAAAATTCAAAAAGCCTTCCTTAAACCTTCCTAAAAGCCCACTTCCTTTAAACCTTCCTAAAAGCCCACTTCCTTCAAATTCAAAAGCCCAAATTCATCCAAAGCCCACATGAAATTTCCATTTTCCATCCACTTAATCAAAGCCATTCCCTAAGTTCTAATCCCATCAATTAAACAATTCCAAATCAAGCCCCATAACAATTTCGCATTAAAATGCCAAAATCCACAAAATCCTTTTTTTATGAAATTGACCCAATCTTTTCCCAAGCCACAAGGAGCCATGAAGCCACATGCAAGCCATTGGCAAGCCATGAGGATCTCTAAGTTGTCAACTCTCCTTAAATGGCAAAAGGAAGAGGTCCTTTAAACACCTCCTAAAAGTCATTAACCTTAAGCATGTTTCACCTTAACCAAAATTTAATCCAAATATATTTGGATAAGGACTTCTCCATGCCAAACCAGCTGATCCTTGTGACTCCCCACAACACCCAAAGCCACCTTGAAGGGTGAACCAAGCCCAAAATGATGGGTTGACCCAAACCTAGCCAAAATGGCCTCTTCCCCATTCCATTCCAAGCCATCCCCTTTACACATGGCAAGGCCCAATTGACTGCACTAAACCCCGGCCACGACCCACCTGGACACGAGGGTGACCCATGCACTGCTCGGCCGGCCGCTCGGGTCGCGGGAAAACTCCATGGCGAGAGCTCGCATGTGAGCCCAAGCTTGGAATTCTCACTGTCGAGCTGCCCCATCCCCGAGTGGCCATTGTAGCTGTTCTTCTCTTGCCAAGACGCAGTGATCCCAAGCCCTAACTCTCCACGGGAGGCCCTCCACCCTCTCTGATCTAAACACCACCCCCTCTCAGGCCATGAGAGGTGCTTGAAACAAACCTTAAGGAAACTACGCAAAATTGTTCCGAGACCATTCCCCATACATAGAGCATTTGATCCCCACTGAATTCCGGCCCGATTCCCTCCGATCGAGCCCGATTTTGAGCTCGAACTTTAGCCAAAAGCCGGGACCCTTCTCCACGGTGGATCGATCCTCAAATTGATTGGTCCTACACCTTCACCGGACCAAGAGAAGGTGTCCACCAGACAAAAGCCCCATCTCCGAGGCCACCCGGTTGCTCCGGCCTCCAAGCTTTGTGATCGGGCGTGGTCGAAATCCTACCTAGAGCAATTCACCGGACCGGGAGACTTCATGCTGGAGCTTGCTGGGATCCGATCGAAGGTGAAACAACCCTCAGATCGAAGCCACACTTCTGCGAGCAAAGGTATGGCCTCACTCTTCTTCCCGAGCTTCTGAACATTCTCCATTTTCATTAAGTCAATTTCATGCCACATAAACCGTATGGATGTGTTCGTCTTCTCGAGACGAATCCATAGAGCATAAGAACGTTAAATTTGGACAAGTATCGAGTGAGATCTTAGTCCTAGAAGATGGACGGTCCTCGGGCTAGGAGGCTTGGGGACGATGAACGGATGCCGTTCATTCAATACACGCGCGGACGGACGGCTCAGATTAGGTCGGATCGGCAGATGATACGCGGAAGGCCGGACCCGGGCTGCTGACTCAAGCGGGGGCGTCGAATGGGAGAGTGCCGCGTGGCCGTTCGGAGATGCCTAGGATGACGCGGCGCCGACTCTGATAAATAGAAAATTAGGGATTTTCCTATTTATTTAATTACCAGAACTTGGAAAATCCATAACTTTGTGTAGGAAAATCAGAAAAATAAAATAAAATACCCTCTTGCTCAGTGAATAGAGGAGAATAATGTGGAAAAGAAATCATTTAATTTCATCAAGTATTTTATTTTTAATAATTTATTTACTTGTATCGCATTATTTTAATTCTCCATGCATATAGGAAATTCACCATGGCATGAGACCATAGGGCTTTTGAAGCCTCCGAATTTGGGAACATTCCTCGAATTTTCCAAAGTCGGAGGCCATCCCTATGAGAAGTTATTGATTTTTCAAATTCATGTTACTATTTTGAGTATTTTAAATCTAATAATTAGCATGTTGTGAAATAAATTCTAGAAAAATTTGGTGATGTCTCTGTTGACCTCATTTTTGATGAGGTCTTCTCTTCTTCTTTTTAGTGCTTAGGATCTAGCCTTAGGCTTTTCCTTTGACTATCTTAGAGGACTAGAATTGGGACCCACCTTTTAGAAATTCAAACCACTTCTTAACTCCCTGCAAACTCCACAAACTTGACTCGTAGACCCCTAATCACCTAGAGGGTTGAAATCAAATGTGGAAGTTTAAAGGATGAGTTCCTATAGGACTCTTTGGCCTTAGGATTGCCACAGGTGGCTCGGTGCAGTGAAGGGGTGACTTACACACACACTACATTTATACACTACACTTTCACACACCTCCTAAAAATACACCCATACCTAACTTGACCTCCCGACTCATGTAGGTGATTCGCATGGATGGTCGCTTAACCCCAAGCCCTTGGCTAAGAGGTTAGGAACAACATAGTGAATGCCTCAAATGGGTCCCTTCATGGCTCATGTAAGCTTGATGTGGCTTCATAACTCAACCAAAATGACTTCTTTCCACTGACATCCACCCAATCTTCAATTTCCCAAATTTTCAATTTTTTGACCCCCGGGACCCTATACCCGCTTAGCCTACCCAAAACCCTTGAAATTACCCAAATTTCTCAAAAAATTTCCAAATTACCCAAAATTCTCCAAAATCAATCCCAAACATTTCCACATCACTTAAATTGATCATCCATACCCAAAAATACCAAAAATTCCAAGAAAACCTCCCAATACCCTCCAAATACCCAAAATACCCCTCTTGACCCAAAAATCCAAAAATTCAGAAAATTCCCAGAAAATTCCAGAAAATCCCAAATATTCCCAATTTCATTTTGTTCAACTACACCATGGGCCAATTTTGTCAATTTACCCTACTTTTGTCAAAACCCCCAATTTGGCCCATTTTAACCCAAAGTGAACCCAATGTTAAACCAAACCTACCCAATTGACCCCAATTTTGGTCCAATTCAGTTCTAAACTTCAATGCAACATCCCCAATACTAATATAGACCAAATCCAAATCCAATTTGATTGACATTTGGATCCAATTTCACTTTTGGCCTTAAAGCCCAATTTGGACCTATGACCCAAACCTAACCCAAACTCACCCAATTCAGCTCCAATTTAACCCAAATCTTTTCTAAAATCTTCCTAACATCCCCAAAAGCAAAACACTAACATGATTTGCCCAAAATTTAGACCCAAACCCCACTCAAATTCAACCTAAAGCTAAAAGGCCCATTTTTGACATAAACCCAGAACCTAACCCAAATGAGCCCAAACCCCAAAATCAAAGCCCAACCAAAGCCAAAACCTCTTTGAAGCACTCCCATAAACATTTCTCAACATTAATTTTACATCAATTTCAACCCTAGCCCAACATTGGCCCAATTTGGCCCACTTGGACCTATATTGGCCCATTCACCAGAAGAGCCCAAATTCAACCCAATTCAAACCCAAATCACCCCCAATTTGCTTCAAGTCACTCATGATACATCCATGAGCTAAACCCAACAATTATTTGGACCAACCTCTTTACAAAATTTCATCCCAAAATCCATTTTAAAATCCAAAAGCCCACCTTCCAAAACCATCTTAAAAGCCCATCTAAAACCATTTCAAAAGGCCCAAAATCTACTCTAAAGCCCACATGACATCTCCATTTGCCATCCACTTAATTAAATCCATTACCTAAGTCCTAAATTCATCATCAAATAATTTCAAATCAAGTTTCATACAAATTTCCATCAAATTACCAAAAATTTCTAAAATCCATTTTCATGAAATTGACGAAACTTTTGCCGAGCAGAGGTGAGCCATGGAGCCATGCATGAGCCACATGTGAGCCATGAGAGCTTTGGACACTCCACCATGCCATATTGGGTAAGAAGAGGGAGGGCTTTCCTTAATCCCTAAAGCTCATTAGCCTTAATCATGTTTCACACAAACTTAAATTTAATCGAAATATATTTGGATGGAGACTTCTCCATGCAAACCAGGTGATCCCTTTGATTCCCCACAGCATCCAAAGCCACCTTGAGGGGTGCACCAAGCCCAAATGGGTGGGTTGACCCATTTAGACTCAAAACTATCCCTTCCCCATTCCATTTTGATTCAAACCCTTTACACATGTCCATGCACGATTGACTGCACAAACCTCAGATCACGACCACTTTGGACACGAGGGTGACCCATGCTGCTCGGCCGGCCGCACAGGTCGCCGGGAAAACACCATGGCCGAGAGCTCACATGTGAGCCCAACTTGGAATTCTCACCTGTTGAGTTGCCCCATCCCCGGTGGCCATTGGAGGCATGTTCTTCTCTTGCCGAAGCGGTGATCCCAAGCCTCTAACTCTCCACGGGAGGCCCTCGCCCTCTCTGATTCAAACACCACCCCTCTCGGCCATGAGAGGTGCTGAAAACAAACCTTAAGGAAACTACTGCCAAAATTGTTCCGGACTCCTCCCCATACACGAGCACTTGATCCCCAGTGAGATCCCCCTGCCATTTCTTCTGCTGCGAGCTCGATTTCGGAGTTGAAATTCCAGCCGAAACCAGGACACTTCTCCACGGTGAGCCAATCCCCAAATTGATTGGTTCTACACCTTCACCGGACCGAGGGAAGGTGTCCGCCGGCAAAAGCCCCATCTCCGGGCCACCCGAGTTGCTCCGGCCTCCGAGCTTTGTGATCGGGCTTGGTCGAAATCACATCTAGACGATTCACCGGACCGGGAGACTTCATGCTGGAGCTTGCTTGGGATCCGATCGAAGGTGCGACAACTCTCGGATTGAAGCCACACTTCTACGAGCAAAGGTATGAGCTAATTCTTCATCCCGAGCTTCTAGAGATTCTCCATTTCGAATGCTTTAATTTCGATGCATGATAACAGTATAGATGTGTTCGTCTCTTGAGAAGAATCCATAGAGCATAAGAGCATGAAAATCCATTGAGTATCGAGTGAGATCTTAGGGATTTAGTGTGGACGGCTCTCGGGTGAGGACGCTCGGGGACGATGAACGGATGCGCGTCCATTCAATACACGCGCGGACGGACGGCTCGGATGGCGTCGGACCGGGAGATGGTACGAAGGACACGGCGGGCCCGGAGCGGCGAGTCGGATGGCGGCATCGAATGGGAGCGCGACGCGTGTGCGTTCGGAGATGCGAGGATGAGTTGGCGCCGCGTGGATAAATAGAAAATTAGGGGTATTTTCTATTTATTTAATTCCTAAACTTCAAAATTCATAACTTTGTGTAGAAAAATCAGAAAAATAAAATAAAAATACCCTCTTGCTCGGTGAACGGAGGAGAATAATGTGGAAAAGAAATCATTTAATTTCATCAAGTATTTTATTTTTTATAATTTATTTACTCTCTGCATACTTTTAATTCTCCATGCATGTATACAATTCACCATGGCATGAGACCATAGGGCTTTTGAAGCTTCTGAATTTGGGAACATTCCCTGAATTTTCCAAAGTCAGAGGCCATCTCTATGAAGAGTTATTGATTTTTCAAGTTCATGTTACTTGTTTTGAGTATTTTAATTCCAATAAATAGCATGTTGTGAAATAAATTCTAGGAAAATTTGGTGATGTTCCTTATGACCAGGGAACCACTAGGAAAAATAGGTTTTGAGTTAGTTCATTTAAAACAACTACTAATTGGCTTAAACACCAAAAATAGATCTCTAATTAATTAGAGTTAACAATGCATCAAATTGACTTGAAATCAATTCTCCACTGACCTTTGGGATCAGAGGAACCCACCATAAAAATTTGAGGTCAATTGGACTTGGTTAGCCCCACTAATTGGGTTGATTAAGCCACCTAGTCATTTTAAACTTTAAAAAATTCATAACTTTTAAAATACTTTTTAAAAATTCACCAAATTGGTTTTGGAGCCTCTCTGATATCAGGGGAATTTAAGAAAATTAAAATTTCAATTTTCTAAAAAAGTTGATTTTTAATAATATTTTAATATTTTTAATAATTAAAAAATAATAAAAATCACAAAAATAATAAAATTCACCAAAATGTCACATTTTGAATTTTAATGACTTAGGAACAAACCCCATATTTTTCTTAGGTACTATTTAGTGAGTTATTAAATTTTAAAGCTCTAGGGTAATTTTAAAATTAAAAAAAATGTGTTTTCTAGCATTTTCACTAAAATAATTATAATAAATCATAGAAAAATAAGAAAATTGCAAAATTTGCTTCTCTGATTTCCTTGATATCAGAGAGATTTTTGAAAAATATAAAATTCATTTTTCAACATTTATTTTATTTTTAAATTAATTAACACTCCAAAACTTAAAAAAATTATAATAAAAATAATATAATTCCAAAAATCACCAAAATTGGTCCAAGTGGTCCTCTAGTCATTAGAAATGTCTCCTAATTTTCTTAAGGACAGAAACTTTCCCTTGGTCATGTTATTAAGTTTTCCTTGGAAATCTCTATTTTCTACCAAAAATAATTATATAAATAAATTAAATACAGAAAAATCACATTTTTTCCTCTCATGTCTTTATTGACATATGAGTGAAGTCACATAAAAATTTCAAGTTCATTTGAGTTCAATTTAGTGAGTTATGAAATTATTAAGCTTAAAGGGTAAAGTGGTAATTAAAATTTTAACCCTTAATTAAAACTTTAGGTTTAATAAAAAAATTAATAAGTAAAATATTTGATCCTAATCTGATTTAGATGATTGAAATTTAAATAATTAAAGGGTAGAAACCCATTAAATAATTTAAAATAATTAAACCTTAATTAAATAATTGATTAAATTTGGAAGAATAATAAAATTGGAATTATTAAAATAGGGATATTATTAGGAAGAGATTTATTCTTTAATTTTAAAATCCCTAAATTAATTATCTCATTAATATTCAATTCTTAATTAAAATGATAACTCAAATTGAAAATATTAAAAGACTTAATCATTAAACTAAAATCAAATTATTAAACTTTTTTTTTAAAATTAAAAAATAAAATTAAAAAATAAAATAAAATTAAAAATTAAATTAAATTAAGTAAATTAAATTGGATTAAATTAAATTAAATTAAATTAAATTAAAATTAAAAGTTAAATTAAATTAAATTAAATTAAATTAAATTAAATAAACAAATTAAATTAAATTAAATGAAATAAATTAAATTAAATTAAATTAATAAAACCAAATTAAATTAAGTTAAACCAAATTAAAAATTAAATTAAATTAAATTAAATTAAATTAAATTAAATTAAATCAAATTAAATTAAAATTAAATCAAATCAAATTAATTTAATTTAACATCAAATCAAACTAAATTGAATTAAATTGAATTAAATTAAATTAAAACTTCAATTAAATTAAATTAAATTAAATTAAGTTGAATTAAATATAACATCACTAAAGACATAAAGAATTCAAAATAAATATAAAGCAACTTGAACACTATTCCAAATTTAAACCCATTAACTTAAATTAAATCATTTGAACACCGATTTACTTTCAAAAGCTTTAGTTATCATAACTCCTAAACAGAACATTAAATGAAATGTTACTTCATTTATAGGATATTCAAATGTCCTAGTTCACTGAGCAAGATAACAACAAAACATGAAATTCTTGGACGATTAATTCATTTGTGTAATTGAATTCATTTGGACTTAAAGCAATCCTAGAAGTATTGAAAAGATGTTTAAGATTATTCTTAAGCACTTCCTCAATATGATAGGACATTTATAAGAACAATTGAATTTAATTGTTCTTTGATGAAGAAAATCGTCCTTAAACCAAAACACAAAGAACCTAGACGTCATAGGAAATGACTAGTCATAGGATTAGGAACTTGGTAGAAAACCATAACCCTTACCTTAGCTTTACCTAGGAACTTGCTTAAATATTCTAATTGTGTTGTAAGTGCGGCTTGGGATGACGGGAAGACCCTCCGAGTACGCTTTTATTTTATTGCAATCTACTTTCTTGCAATTTACATTATTGCAATTTATTTAACCGCATTGCACTTACTTTTCTTGCATGATAAACAATCGTTGCATGAAAACTCACACCTTTAGGATAGACCCTAAAGCTGAAACCAAAACTAAGTTAAAAGTCATTGCAAGATAAAATTCACCGCCACAACATTTCAAAATATAAAACAACTCAAAATTTAATCACAAACGGAACACAAAACTACAATTACAACTAAATTAAAACGTCCTGTTGGATGATCGGGAATACCTCGGATGATGTAACCTACGTGTTGCTAACGGGATTTCCCACGGTCTAAATGAAAGTGTGGAACTCATTCGGTTGAGTTTAGCAAATTCATCTGGACTAAGTGAATCCGATAAAATAATGATGCCGGAAGGATGGAACCGTGGGATCTTAACCGGTGTCGTTATAATCAACTTTAAGATTTGTTTTAATTAAAACACAAAAAACACTTGGAAATTAAGACTTTCTCTAAACCAAAACACTTTTCTCATCCCCTGATTTATGATTTCTAAAACTAAACCTCTGTAACAACAAGGAGCTCGGAGCATGGTGGGCAGCACGGCCATCGTCATCAGCAAAACCTGAGTCTACTTCAGCAAAACTTTCTTAGAATTAAAATAACAAATCCATAGGACTTCGAGGTAATTTGCCTAGTGCAACATAAATACTCAACTCTTTGTTAGGCATTTGCACTGCAAATTAAGCCCTAACCGGTTTTAGGATTCCGAGGTAGTTGTCTGATACGACATAAACCCTCACATCTTCGAGGCTATTTGTATGATCATATCATACGAATATAAGTCCTAATTAAATAAAATTGGCAAGATTGAAATATCAGATAATATTAGGACTTTCCTAAACTCGAAGCCAAACAATAGGATAGTCGGGAAATTGCCGGAGTTCGCTTTGGATCTGTGATTTCTCCTACCTTTCTCCCTTTGGATTCCCGAAACAAAATGTTCCAAATTTGATCCATTCCCTATTGAAATTCCAAAATTCAATCCCTTGAAAACTTAAACTTTGAAATTCTTGAGAGCGAATTATTGATTATTATCGAGAGTTTTCTTAGGTGATTCCCGTCACTTAAGATGTAATTAACTATAGGGGCTTGCCCTTATAGGGAATTTTAAAAGAACCCGGAGTAATATAAACCCTGTTTAATGTTTTCATATTAAGCGAGGGAATTTGTCGACTTATAAAATTGGTTCGCGGACCAAACGGATGTCACAAATCTTCTAGTTTATTTAATCGAGCCGCACCATCAAGCGGTGTGTCTATCCTTAGGGATAGATACACGGTTTGTGGTGCGGTGCTCGTTTATATAAACTATTTGGGATGTGAGATCGGTTTGATTTCATATCTTAAAATTTTCAAATTTAAAATTATTTTCAAAATCAAATACTACTTTCTAAATTATATATATATTTAAATTAAGTTTAAAATTTGAATTCGCCGACAGTCTCTTATGACCAGAGGACCTTAGGAAAAATAGGTTTTGAGTTAACTCATTTAAAATAACCCTAATTGGCTTAAACACCCAAAATAGCTCCTTAATTAATTAGAGCTAACCATATATCAAATTGACTTGAAATCAATTCTCCATTGACCTTTAGGATCAGAGGAACCCACCATAAAAATTTGAAGTTAATTGGACTTGGTTAGCCCTACTGAATGGGTTGACTAAGCCACTTAGTCATTTTAAACTTTAAAAATTCATAACTTTCAAAATACCTTTCAAAAATTCACCAAATTGGTTTTGGAGCCTCTCTGATATTAGGGGAATTTAAAAAAATTAAAATTTCAATTTTCTAAAAGAGTTGATTTTTAATATTATTTTAATATTTTTAATAATTAAAAATAATAAAAATCATAAAAATAATAAAATTCACCAAAATGTCACATTTTGAATTTTAATCACTTAGGAACAAACCCCATATTTTTCTAAGGTCTTTTTAATGAGATATTAAATTTTAGAACCCTAGGGTAATTTTAAAATTAAAAAATGTATTTTCTAGCATTTTCACTAAAATAATTATAATAAATCATAGAAAAATCAGAAAATTGCAAAAATTGATTCTCTGATTTCCTTGATATTAGAGAGATTTTTGAAAAATAAAAATTTTATTTTTTAACCTTTATTTTATTTTTAAATTAATTAACACTCCAAAACTTAAAATAATTATAATAAAAATAATATAATTCAAAAAATCACCAAAATTGGTCCAAGTTGTCCTCTAGTCATTAGAAATGTCTTCTAATTTTCTTAAGGACAGAAACTTTCCCCTGATCATATTATTAAATTTTCCTTAGAAATTCCTATTTTCCACCAAAAATAATTGCATAAATAAATTAAATACAGAAAAATCACATTTTCTCCTCTCATGTCTTTATTGGCATATGAGTGAAGTCACATAAAAATTTCAAGTTCATTTAAGCTCAATTTAGTGAGTTATGAAATTATTAAGCTTGAAGGGCAAAATGGTAATTAAAAAAAAAACTTAACCCTTAATTAAAACTTTAGGTTTAATAAAAAAATTAACAAGTAAAATATTTGATCTTAATCTGATTTGGATGATTGGAATTTAAATAATTAAAGGGTAGAAACCCATTAAACAATTTAAAATAATTGAAATAAACCTTAATTAAATAATTGATTAAATTTGGAAGAATAATAAAATTGGAATTATTAAAATAGGGATATTATTAGGAAGAGATTTATTCTTTAATTTAAAGATCCCTAAATTAATCATCTCATTAATATTTAATTCCTAATTAAAAATGATAATTCAAATTTAAGTTTTAAAATGTTAAAGGACTTAATCATTAAATTAAATTAAAAAGTTAAATTATTAAACTCTTTTTAAATCCTCAATTAAATTAAAATTAAAAATAAAATTAAATTAAAGATTAAATTAAATTAAATATAATAAAAAAATTAAATTAAATTAAATGAATAAATTAAATTAAATTAAATTAAATTAAATAAATAAATAAATAAAATTAAATTAGACTAAATTAAATTAAAACAAATTAGATTAAATTAAATTAAATTAAATAATTAAATTAAATTAAATTAAGTTAAATAAATAAATTAAATGAAATTAAAATTAAACTAAATTAAATTAAAAAATGTTAAATTAAATTAAATTAAATTAAATTAAAACATATTAAATTAAATTAAATTAAATTAAATTAAATTAAAATTAAATCAAATTAAATTAAATTAAAGGAAATTAAATCAAATTAAACTAAATTAATTTAACATCAAATCAAACTAAATTGAATTAAATTAAATTAAATTAAAATTAAATTAAATTAAATTAAATTAAATTAAATTAAAGTTAAACTAAATTAAATTAAAAATAACATCACCTAAGACATGAAAGAAGTTAAATATAAAGCAACTTGAACACTATTCCAAATTTAAATCCTATAACTGAGATTAAACTAAATCATAAACCATTTGAACACCAATTTGCCCTCGAAAACTTTAGTTATCATAGCTCCTAAACAGAACATTAAATGAAATGTTACTTCACTTATAGGATATTTAAATGTCCTAGTTCACTGAGCAAGATAACAACAAAACTTGAATTCTCGGACTATTGATTCATTTGTATGATTAAATTCATTTGGGCTTAAAATAATCCTAAAGGTATTGAAAAGATGTTTAAGATTCGTCTTAAGCACTTCCTCAGTACAATAGGATGTTTATAAGAACAATTGAACTTAATTTTTCTTTGATGAAGAAAATCGTCCTCAAACCAAAACACAAGAACCTAGACGTCATAGGAAATGACTAGCTATAGGATTAGGAACTTGGTAGAAAACCATAACCCTTCCCTTAGCTTTACCTAGGATCTTGCTTAAATATTCTAATTGTGTTTTAAGTGCGGCTTGGGATGACGGGAAGACCCTCAGGGTACGTTTTTATTTTATTGCAATTTACCTTATTGCAATTTATTTAATCGCATCGCACTTACTTTTCTTGCATGATAAACAACTGTTGCATGAAAACCCACACCTTTAGGATAGTCCCTAAAGCTGAAACAAAAACTAAATTAAAAGTCATTGCAAGATAAAATTCACCGCCACAACATCTCGAAATATAAAACAACTCGAGATTTAATCACAAACGAGAATACAAAACTACGATTACAACTAAATTAAAACGTCCTGTTGGATGATCGGGAATACCTCGGATGATGTAACCTACGTGTTGCTAACGGGATTTCCCACGGTCTAAATGAAAGTGTGGAACTCATTCGGTTGAGTTTAGCAAATTCATGCTGGACTAAGTGAATCCGATAAAAATAATGATGCGGAAGGATGGAACCGTGGGATCTTAACCGGTGTCGTTATAATCAACTTTAAGATTTGTTTTAATTAAAACACAAAAAAAATACTTGGAAATTAAGATTTTCTCTAAACCAAAACACTTTTCTCATCTCCTGATTTATAACTTCTAAAACTAAACCTCTGCGACAACAAGGAGCTCGGAGCATGGTGGGCAGCACGGCCATCGTCATCGATGAAACACGAGTCTACTTCAGCAAAACCTTCTTAGAATTAAACAACAAAGCCATAGGACTTCGAGGTAGTTTGCCTAGTACAACATAAATCCTCAACCTTTTGTTAGGTATTTGCATTGAAAATTAAGCCCTTACCGGACTTAGGATTCCGAGGTAGTCGTCCGATACGACATAAACCCTCACATCTTCCAGGCTATTTGTATGATTCTATCATATAAATATAAGTCCTAATTAACTAAAATTGACAAGATCAAAATATTAGATAAATATTAGGACCTTCTTAAATTCAAGCCAAACAATAGGATAGTCGGGAAATTATCGAAGTTCGCTTCGAATCTGTGATTTCTCCTACCTTTTCTTCCTTTGAATTCCCAAAATAAAATGTTCCAAACTTGATCCACTCCCTATTGAAATTCCAAAATTCATTCCTTTGAAAACTTAAACTTTGAAATTCTTGAGAGCAGAATTATTGATTATTATCGAGAGTTTTCTTAGGTGATTCCCGTCACTTAAGATGTAATTAACTATAGGGGCTTGCCCTTATAGGGAATTTTAAAGAACCCGAGTAATATAAACCCCGTTTAATGTTTTCATATTAGGCGAGGGAATTTGTCGGCTTATAAAATTGGTTCGCGGACTAAATGGATGTCACAAATCTTCTAGTTTATTTAACCGAGCCCCATCATCGAGCGAGTGTGTATATTCTCGGGATAGATATACGGTTTGTGGTGCGGTGCTCGTTTATATAAACTATTCGGGATGTGAGATCAGTTTGATTTCGTATCTTAAAATTTTCAAATTTAAAATTATTTTCAAAATAAAATACTACTTTTCAAATTATTTATTTAAATTAAATTAAAAAATTCTCCGACAATTTCTGTTAGGCGACCCCTCTTTTTAAAATACAACACACTTAACCTAAAAAATATGCCGACACCAGGCAATTTCTCAAGTTTTTCCTCAAATTTTCACCATGAATAGTGATTTTAAGATTTTCCAAAATGTACTCAAAATACATGGTGAAAATAAAAAATTTTTACTTTGGAGTAGTGCTCTTACCTCAAGGAATCTAAATCTAACAATTTTTGTTGTGATCGGATCTTAAATGATCCACAATATGATGCCCTAGGCTCCTCTTTCGCGATAAACCGAAGGTTGAAGACAATGGGGTGGTTAAAAAATGACAATTTATCGAGTTTTTAACTTTTGGGAACCAATTTTCGCAAACTGGCGCCTAAGCATGAACTCTCGGTGCTTACCCGTAAAATCTGGTGCTTAAGCGCTCGCACCCTGGCGCTTAGCCGCCAACACCCAAATTTTCACAATTAAGGTATATGCACCAAACCACTTGTTAATCACCCTTAATTACTCCAGAATAATTATTTCGCCCCACATAAATCTTCTAATACTCCAAATAAAAATTTAAGATCCATTGATTCCACACAAATTTCACAAAAAAACTAACTTATATTAAAACAAACATAACACTTAATACAATTCTAGAATTTCTATCCGCACATAAAGAATGAAAATCTCTAAATACAAGAGACTTTAATCTCAAACTGATAAGTATACATCTCTAGGATGTAACTATCACATCATCAGGCTTAGTTAATACTTAAATATAAACACTAAACACACCAAACATAAAACACATGAACACTAAACAGAACACATAAGAACACTAAATAAATAAGAACAAAGCACTCTTAATTCCATTCTCCATTAGGTGGATTATATCCAGGACTACTATTATTCTCATTTGAACCTTCTGGAATATAAATCTGATAAAACGGGTGATAATTGTTCATCTTTACAGCTTCTTCTTCAATCCATTTGTTCTTTACAAACATCGCCTTATCAACTTCTTCCACGTACCTTAAATGACTGAATTGCATCTTGAGTTGCCATCTCATGTGCTCCAAATGCAGGTTACTTTCATTGATCTTTGCTTCTATTGAAGTCACTCGGGCTTCAATATTTGCAATCATTTCGACGAATCCTTGAATACTAACAGCGAGATATCCATTGAATAACTCTTTAACACTGTCACTAATGAACTTACTTTTGTCAAAATCTTGCTTCTTCTTCATCTCATTCTCCCAGGAAGATATGATGCACTCAAAACTCTCTTCTTAAGACTTAGAAATGAAAATAGGACTTGGGGCAAGTGTTTCTCTTAAATCAAGTCCTTTTTATAGACTTAGGAAGTGCTAAATCTGCCCCAAGACGTTTTAAAATTCCAAAATAATTTCCAGAACTACTCCCCCACCATCTAGGCTTCTGGAACCTCATTTTTCACATTTTTTATAACTGCGGTGCTTAAGCGCCAACTAGTCGGCACTTAGCCGCCAGTGCACAATTTAGCACAGGTCTGCTATGTGTCCAAATTTTCATTTTGACTTCTTTAAATCATCAATTAAGTTCAAAGAAACTCTACTATAGTTTAAAAACTCCAAATTACTACCACTAAAAACATAAAAACAAAACAAACAAAGAAAACAAAGCACACAAAACAAACATAAAGCAAAGCACACCGATAATTATGGGTTGCCTCCCACCAAGCGCTTGTTTTAACGTCTTCAGCCTGACATACCCAGAACTCATTCTGAGTGACCCAACATAAAATTATTATCAGATTTAGATTTATTGACTAAAAAATATGGTTTAAGTCTATGTCCGTTAACTTTAAATATTTTTCCAGTCTTAGGATCATGAACATCTACAACTTCATAAGAATAAACTTTCATCACAATAAATGGACCCAGCCACCTGGACTTAAGTTTTGCAGAAAATATTCTCAATCTAGCATTATACAGTAAAAATTTTTGTCCTGGTATAAGATTTTTAGTAAGAATCTTCCGATCATTCCATAACTTCCTCTTTTCCTTATAAATCTTAGCATTTTCATAAGATTCATTCCTTATTTCTTCAAGCTCATTCAATTTTAGTAATCTCTTTTCAGCAGCATCTTTCAAATTATAATTAAACTCTTTAATAACCCAATATGCTTTATGCTCAAGTTCAAAAGCTAAATGACAAGCTTTTCCAAAAATCATCCTATGTGGGGATATTCCTATAAGTGTTCTGTAAGCTGTCCTATAGGCCCACAAAGCATAATCCAATTTGATTGACCAATCCTTTCTATTTGGATTAACAATTTTTTTAATATTCTTTTAATATCAGGATTGAATAATTCAACCAAACCACTTGTCTGTGGATGATAGACAGTAGCAATGTGATGATTAATATGATATTTCTTTGCTAACTTCCTAATAATCGCATTTCTAAAATGACTTCCCCCCATCGAGTTATGATTACTCTTGGTATTCCAAATCTGCAAAATATATTCTTTTCTAAAAACTTTGCAACACTTTGAGCATCACATCGAGGTAAAGCAATAGCTTCTATTCATTTGGAAACATAGTCTACTGCTATCAAAATATAAATATTTTCGAAAGATGGTGTAAATGGTCTCATAAAATCTAGTCCCCAAACATCAAATATTTTAACTTCCAACATATAATTGAGGGGCATCTCATTTCTTGTAGAAATATTGCCTACACGCTGACATCTATCACAATTTTTATTATACACATTCACATCCTTAAAAATTATAGAACAATAAAATCTCGATTGTAATATTTTATATGCAGTTTTATCACTTCCAAAATGTCCCCCATAATCAGAATCATGACATTTTTAAATAATTTCATAAGTCTCTTCCAAAGGTACACATCTTCGAATTATAAGATCCTTTCCTTGTTTATATAAAAATGGGTTATCCCAAAAATAAGTCTTAGCATCTGACAGAAGTTTCTTTTTTTCTTGGTATGTCAAACCATAGGGTATAATTATACTAACAATAAAGTTTACTATGTCTGGATACCACGGAACACACAATTCTTTAACACTGAACAATTTTTCATCGTGAAAATGTTCATTAATTTCTTCAATATCACAGAGAGATTTTTCAATTTTAAGCTTGGACAAATGATCAGCAATTTGATTATCAGAACCCTTCCTACCTACTATCTCAAAATCAAATTCTTACAAAAGAAGAATCAATCTTATCAATCTCGATTTTGCATCATGTTTCTTCATTAAGTATTTAATAGCAGAATGATCAGTATGCACCACACATTTACTTCCAATTAAATATGATCGAAATTTATCAAAGGTAAATACTATAGCTAATAACTCTTTCTCAGTAGTGGAATAATTAATTTGAGCTTCATTAAGATTTTTACTAACATAATAAATTAATTTGAAAATTTTATCATATTTCTGACCTAAAACAGCACCAATAGCATAATCACTAGCATCACACATTAATTCAAAAGGTTTTTCCCAATTTGGTGAAATTATTACAGGTGCAGTGATTAATTTTTCTTTTAATGTTTGAAAGACTTTGAGGCAATAATCATCAAAATTAAAAATTGCATCATTTTCCAGTAAACGACATAAAGGTTTTGTAATCTTTGAAAACTCTTTGATGTAACGCCTGTAGAATCCAGCATGTCCTAAAAAACTTCTAATTCCCCTTACATTGGTTGGGCAAGGTAAATTAGATTTAACTTGAATTTTTGCAGGATCTACCTCCAAATCTTTTTCTGAAATTCGATGTCCCAAAATAATTCCTCCTGCTACCATAAATTGGCATTTTTCCCAATTAAGGACCAAATTAGTTTCTTCACGGTATTTTAGAACTTTAGATAGATGTTCTAAAAATGATTCAAATGAAATTCCAAACACTGAAAAGTCATCCATAAATACTTCAATCCTTTTTTCAATTAAATCACAAAAAATAACCATCATACATCTCTGAAATGTAGCAGGGGCATTATATAAACCAAAAGGCATTCTTCTAAAAGCAAATGTACCATAAGGACTGGTAAACGTAGTTTTCTCTTGATCCTCAGGAGCAATTTGAATTTGGTGGTAACCAGTATATCCATCCAGAATAAAAGTATTTATGCCCAGCCAGTCAATCCAACATTTGATCTAGAAAAGGGAGTGGAAAATGATCTTTCTTTGTGGCAAGGTTTAATTTTCTATAATCAATGCATATTCACCATCCTGTAACTTGTCTTGTTGGTATCATTTCATTCTTTTCATTAACAGTCACAGTTACTCCTCATTTCTTAGGATCACGGTGAACAAGACTAGCCCATGCAATGTCTGAAATAAGGTAGATAATTCCAGCATCCAACCACTTTAAAATTTCTTTCTTAACAATGTCTTTCATGATAGGATTTAATCTCCTTTGGGGATCAGCCCGCGGTTTGCAATTATCTTCCATAAGAATTATGTGCATATAAATTGAAGAACTGAATCCTTTAATATTAGCAATTGTCCATCCAAAGGCTTTCTTATGCTTCTTCAAAATTTAAAGCAAACTCACTTCTTCTTTTTCAGTTAATTGAGAAGAAATTATAACTGGAAAGGTTGAGGATTCACCTAGAAAAACATACTTCAAATGAAAAGGAAGCATTTTTAGCTCAAGTTCAGGAGATTTTTCAATTGATGGACCATAAGATTCATCCTTTTCAGTCATATCCAACAATTCAAAACTTTCATGAACAAACTTTAAATCTTCCTCTTGAAAATCTTCATAATCAAATTACTCCTCTTCTTGCTTATATTCCAATTCTTCTCTTTCAGCTTTCTCTTCATAAATTGATTTGAAATGACATTCACTTAAATAATCAATAACATCCATCCTATAGCACTCATCTTATTTACCTCTAGCAGGATATTTCATCAATTTTAAAATATTAAATGTAACAGTCTGAGCATTAAGCCTCATCGTTAATCCCCTTTTTGCACATCTATCATGGCTCTGCCTTTAGCTAGAAAAGGTCTCCCCAAAATTATGGGTATCTCTTTATCTTCCTCCATATCTAACATAATGAAATCCACAGGAAAAATAAATTGATCCACTTTTACCAAAACATCTTCTATAACTCATTTAGGATATGTGATCGAACGATCTGCTAATTGTAGAGTTACAGTAGTTGGGGTTATTTCTCCTAGCCCCAGTCTTTTGAATATTGATAGAGGCATAAGGTTAATGCTTGCACCCAAATCACATAAAGCTTTTCCACATAATCTTTCTCCGATTGCACATGGAATTGTGAAACTACCAGGATCTTTAAGTTTTTTAGGAAGCTTTTTCTGAATTATGGCACTACACTCTTCACTAAGTGCAACAGTCTCATTTTCTTCAAACTTCCTCTTTTTATTCAGAATATCCTTCATAAATTTCGCATAGCTTGGCATTTGTTCTAGGGCTTCAACAAATGGAATATTAATGGTAAGCTCCTTTAATATCTCCAAGAATTTTGAAAATTGCTTATCCAACTTTTGTTTGTGAAGTATCTGAGGAAATAGAGGTGGTGGTTTTTCTAAATCAACCTTAGGTGGAGAAATAGGTCTTTTAAAACCTTTTGGAGCGTCCTCTTTAGGTCATTCAATCTCTTCTTTCTCTACTTCAGTTTCTTTTTGTACTCTACCTTCCAATTCTTTTCCAGTTCTCAGCTGAATTGCTTTTACTCGTTCTTTATTCTTTTCTCTTAGATTCACTTCAGTATTACTTCGAAGCATTCAATGGGATCTATTACTTAAGGCATTTGCAATTTGTCCCAATTGATTTTCAATATTTCTGATGGTTGCTCCTTGAATTTGTAAATTATTTCCCATATGTGATACTACTTCTTCAATAGACAACTTCTTCTCTTTATATTGTAAAGCATTGTTATAATTAGAAGGATAAGTTAATCTATTATTATTATTACCTTGGTTGTTCCAATTCTCTAATGAGTTACTTGGGTGTTCCCCCATTGTTAATTAACACCACCCTGATTATTGTTATTCCGGTTAAAATTTGGATGATTCTTCCAACCTGGGTTATAATAATTGGAATATGGGTTGTTAGGTTTGATTATAGCATTCACGAGTTTACGGGAAGAATAAGAATCAACAATTTGGCCTAATGAATTTTCTTCAATCACGAGATTTGGCTAAGAAAAATTCATCCCAAATTGGTCTATCTTCCTTGATACAACAGCAACTTGATTTACTAACATTGTAAAAGCATCATTTTTATAAACACTGATTACCTTTTTAGGATTTAACCTTTCAGAAGGCCATTGAAAATTATTAGTAGTCATTTCTTCAATTAAAGCATAAGCATCAGAAAATGGTTTAGACATTAATGATCCACCAGTAGCAGCATTGATGATCGATCTAAGAGATCCAACAAATCCATTATAAAAAGTCTGAATTATTAACCAATCTGGTATTACATGATGTAGACATTTCCTAAGGAGATCTTTAAATCTTTCCCACGCGTCATATATTGATTCCCCTTCAAACTGACAAAAAGATGTTATATCATTTCTCAACTTAGCAGTCTTAGATGGTGGAAAATATTTAGCAAGGAAGTTTTGTGATAGTTCACCCCAAGTTCTTATTGATCCAGGTGGTAATGAATGTAACCATATTTTGGCTTTATCCCTTAGTGAGAAAAGAAAAAGTCTAAGTCTGATAGCATCAACTGAAACACCGTCATAATTAAAAGTAGCACACAAGTCTAGAAAATTTGCAAGATGCAAATTAGGATCTTCAGTTGTTGCTCCCCCAAACTGATTATTAGACACCATTTGAATAATAACAGGTTTAAGCTCAAAAGAATTAGCAGCTACAGCAGGGGTTTGAATACTAGCACGAAGTTCATCTACTGTAGGGTTAACATAATCTCTTAAAGGTCTTTATTCTTGATGGATGCCTACATTTTGATTTTGATAATTTGCTATTTCTTGAATATTTTTATCTTTTTCTGTATTTTTAATTTTTTTGATTTTTCTAATAGGTATTTCTAATTCAGAATCGTAAGGCACAAGTCCCTCAGAACCTGAACTACGCATACAACAATAAAACAAAACAAAACACAACACACTAACAAAAACAAAGAAAAGTAAAAATTTAAAATTTCTTAATTCTCTTTAAAATGTAATTTAATTATTTTTCTTTTTTCCTCGGGCAAACGACGCCAAAAACTTGATCCCCGATAAATATATGTGCACCAAAAACTTGACTCCGCTGAATAAATGTAACGACGCTAAAAACTTGATCCTGACAATAGCGCCAAAAACTTAGGCCGGGAGGAATATATGCGCAGATGATTTAGATATGAAAATTATGATTTTATAATATGAGATACTACGCAAATATATGTATCGTTTATCAAGTAATATAAGACTTTCTGATTAAGCCCCGAGATATCGAACCCACAGGGAAAATTTGAAAATCATTAAAGGAATCAGAAAATTATCTTTTTACTTTTTAATGGTTTTTGAAAAGTATGTCTTGATTTTCAAAACTTTTGAAAGTTGATTTGCCTTTTGAAATTTCCTTAATAAAATGTTAAACAAGAAATTAAAAATATAATAACTAATAACACTGTATGTAAAATACTATTAACTAGAATATCCCTTTCTTTCCTTTTATGAAGTAGTAATAATTATAAAAGTATTTTTGTGGAAGTATTTAAAATTTTTGTGATAGAAAGAAGCAAATGTGTTCTTTACCCTTACTTGGTTCTATAAAGAACATATGTTAATTTGAAATTTTTATCACTTTGAACATGGTTAGGCAGGGAAGATACCAGTCTCTCACTCTAGAGTTCCCTCGATTCCCACCAACTGGGGGCTAACTTCTCATAACAAAACTCAAAACTTCAAACCAAATTAGGGGGGTTTTATCCTATCACTCTAAAATCCTCTAATTTTACTCCCTTCCATAAAATATCTTCTAATATTACATTCAATTATATGAACTACAATTCTCACCCATATAATTACATGCGATTCTTACTAACTTTTATGAGACAATACCGCATTGGATCTTACATAATCTCAAGAAATTCTACAACTTAACAGGCCAATTTAAGAAGTAAACAAATTTTTCAGAATCAATCTTTACAACTTCTTCTAACTTTAAACACTTATAATTTTCACAAAAATTCTCTATAAATTAATTACTTCTCCATTTAAGAAAGAAAAAGATAAAGTAAACTACTCAGAATGCATTGAGAAAATACAAAAACACATTGATTTGAAATTAAAAACCATATGAAAAACAACAAATGAAAACAAGTATTAATTAAAAAACTAAATGTAAGAACAAAAGTAAACACTTATCTGAAAATCCTCTCCACAAGACTCAGGAAGTTCCTTTGAAACATTGACTCTTCGCTAAACTACTCCTCAGAGCAAGTCTCCCAACTCTGATGACTCAGAATACAGACTTCAGACTTCAATAAAAACTAAACTAAAAGAAAGAAAAGAAGTAGGAAGAAGAAGATTTCACTCTGACCCTTTTCTCCTTTCTACTCTCTACTCCTACTCTTAAAAAAAACTCCCATCAAAATGCAGTGGAAGAATAGTGGAAGTACCCTTCGAATTGCAGTGGAAGAGCCTGAAAAGAAAGAAAGAACCCTTCAAAATGCAAAGGAAGAGCCTCCAAACAAAGAAAGAACCCTTCAAAATGCAAAGGAAGAACCTCCACTTATCTTTCCTAAGACTCTCTTTAAATAGTAAACCAAAAGGTGCCTTGGTGTCTCTTTAAATGTGTCTGATTTAATGTATCTACCAAGGAATGCACCCCTTCATTCAAACTTTCCACCCAAAGGAAGTTTTCGAAGTTACCACCAAGAGTTGCATCCCATCCCCTTTGAAATTGGCGCCAAATTCCTTTAGATTTCGATTTTTAACAGTGGCGGCTAAGCGTCGGCCCAGCGGCGCTTAGCCGCCACTGCCAAAAATTTGATTTTTTTCATTTTTTTGCTCTAAATTTGATCCAATTTTGCTCCTTTCATCATGGCCATCCATTTTTATCATACCTGCAAGAAAAACACAAAATACCTTCCATTAAAGTGCAATATCATTACAAATAGGTACAAAAACGTGCATAAAAATACTATATATTTTAGGTGTATCAAAATCCCCCAAACTTAAAATGTTACTTGTCCTCAAGTGACAGTTAATCTCATAGAACATTTTAGCATGCAAAGTATGTAATGAGTTTCTTAGGAAGATAACAAAATTTTTTTCTAGACATAGAATAGTCCAATTTAGAAAAATTTCACTAATTAAAACCAACTTAAAGTTTAGAAAGTTCTTAAGTAAAGGAAACTGACAAATATAAGTTTCTATCTAATTCAGAAATACTTGTAGATTCTTCAAAATATAGGACTCAAACACTTATTTTTCTCACTTAAAAATCTTTATTTCAAAATAATTTTACTTACTATATTATAACCTTAAGCTTTAGATTTTTTCTGAACTTATATCTTAAACTTTAGGTATGAAACCAATTTTTGATTAGGCCCTTCAATCCTCAAGCTTCTCCTCCATTTTCATATACTATTTTTCACTTTTTCTTTTCTTTTCCTTTCTTTTTTTTTAATATAAGGCAAGGATACTATGTCTGGATAGGCCTTTAATGATTTTAAATTCTACCCTTCCATTTGAAATAAAGGTCAGATATATATTTTAGCGAGGTGCTAATGAGTATAACTACATTTTAGAGCGAGGTGCTAATGAGTATAACCACATTTTAGCCTTATCCCTTAGTGATAAAGGAAAAAAGTCTTAGTCTAACAGCATCGTCTGACATACCGTTATAACAAAATGTAACACCAATTTCTAGAAAATTTGATAAGTGTAAATAGGGATCCTCCAAAGGAGTTCCCCCAAACTGATTGTTCTGCATAAGTTGGATAATCATTGGATTTAGTTCAAACGAGTCAGTTTCTACGACAGGATTTTGTACACTTGAGTGAGTTTCATCTGTCATAAGATTTAGGAAATCCCTTAATGAAGTATGATGATTTTCCAATTTATTATCTTGAAAATATTTCATTTTCATTTCTAGTTTTTCGAGTCCTTTCTATATTTTTATTTATTTTTTATTTTTTTCAAACTCGGGATCATAAGGCACAAGTCCTGCAGATCTTTTATTTCACATACGTAACACAACAAACAATACAGTAATAATTAAACAAATAATAGATGAAATATATTCAACAGAACAAAACATTTTCACGAACACCTTATTTTTCACACAAACAATTTTTTTTCGTTTTTTCACAAAACTTTTTCATATAAAAACACTTTTCACACAAAAATAGTTTTTACAACACTACAGTTTTCCAAGTCTAAGTCTAATTATTTCAACTAAAATTCTCCTAAAGTTCTTACCGAAGCTTCCCCGGCAACGACGCCAAAAACATGACCGCGAATTTTTGAGGTGATAAAAATAAGTGTAATTAATTAATAATAAAGTCACTTATATCAATGCAAGTATACGTATCGCTCAAGTAATACATGGCTCAGTGGAGTCCTGGTTATCGATCCCACAGGGAAGAGAGATAAAAGATCCTTAGTCAAATTCTAGTCTACTACAATTACTCCTTACTTTGGAATATCGATTAAAATGATGTTTTATATAACAACTACTCCTAAATGCAAGTGTTAAATGTAAAGATAGTAACTATAACTAAATGCAAATATTAATTCTAAAGATAACCCTTTTTGGATGAATTGGTTTGAAGAATTTTGAGATATTAAAAATTACTATTCTTATGTAATGAAATGGATAATATATAGGAATGAGATGCATCAAATATTATATGTACGAATTAGGAGCAATCATATTCTTTACCCTTTGGACCAAGCATAAAGAACATTGACTAATTTTATGCGTGTTACTGAATCCGTGGCTAGGCTGGGAGGATACCAACTCTCACTTCGGAGCTCACACGTTCCCCTCACTTGAGGGCTAACATCTCCGCTTCAGTACTCAAACAATAGGACTGAATTGGGGATTTTAGTCTATCACTCTAAAATCTCCACTTCTACGTCTAATAATTATATTTCCCTATTTATTTGCATTCAATCCCCATGAACTTCACCATCCATGGAATTTGAATGTGGTTCATACTTAGTTGTAGAAAGCATAACCCTCTCGGATAGTATGTTTTCACAACGAATTTTAACATTTCAACATGCCTTAATTGCAATATAAATGAAGTGCAAGTAAAAATCATCACATTTGTATATAAAACTTCTCCTAGCATGTATCTCAACATCCTACACATGAATTCTACTCATTACAAATGAAAAGTAAAAGGAAAAGAATGGCATAATCTTATCAGGCCTCTATTTCTAAAGAAGAAGAAAGAGTAAGAGAGATACGTCACAAAGCACGAAGAAAACACCACAGAAATTTCATTTAACCAAAGCAAATCCACTTGGTAAGTGTTAAAAAAATCTTAAGATAATGAAGAAAAATACTAAGTTTTTTCCTTTCGAAAGAAAGATGAAAATCTCTCCCACAAAGTCTCTTCTTTGATCCATGCAATGCTAGTGCAATCTCTTACAAATTCTCACAAAATATCCTCCCCAATCTCTCCTAAAGGGTAGAAATCTACATATATACTCCTAATCTAAGAACCTTAAACATTTTCCAAGTTTTTCCTAACATTCCTCCCCTCCTTTCTGATTCAAATTCATTCTTTTAAAGTGTAGGGATAAAGTTTGAAGATTTGCCACAAGAACCCTTTCAAAAATGGTCAAAATACGTTGAATTTTGGCCCATAACCGCCAAAAGTTGGTTCATAGTCGTACCGGGCACCATCGACAGATTCGAGGGCGCCGTCGGTGAGCTATTCTATCATTTTTTCAGTCTTCTTAGGATAATCTCACCGTCACTGAGCTCGAGGGTGCTTTCAGCAAGATTTCTGCGCAGCTCCACCGTTTTAGCTCCGTTTGGCTTCATTTTAGATCCGTTTTGCCTCGTTTCAGTTGTGTTGTGTTCCTAACAGATAGCCCTACAAAATAAGTAGGAAAACTACCTTTCTTTAAAGTATAATCTCATTCAAAAATATACAAGAAGTGTAAAAAGATTAAACATCAAAAGACTTATCGAAAGGTGTTAGGGCAAAATTTCATTTCTTGCTCATTTTTTCTCTCCAAATTGCACCGTTTTTGCTTTTTTTTGCTCATTTTTTGCTCCAATCACTTAAAATCATCATACCTGCAACAAATTATGAAAAATAAATTCATTTAAATTGCAATATCACCAAAAATGAGTAAAATCATGTAGCAAAAATCGTATATATTTTTGGTGCATCACCTAACCTTAGATTTAGTGACTAAACCTAGGATTTGCTAATGTTCTTTACATAACTTAGAAGATGGGGTACTCTGACAAGGTAAAGAATACGAATGCTCTTATTTGGCACAATACAAATCTATTATCAATCTATTTCAATTACTCACCATAGAATCATTGCAAGAGGAAGGACACATTTTCATATATAAACCTTTCAATTACAAAATTTAGTGTGTGTGTTAGTTAATCCTACTTAGAAATTTAAAAGTAACTTGTAGTATTTGTAGTTGTTGTCAACCTTGCTCTAGAATCCTAAATAGTACTCAAACTTCCGTTGTGGATTGAGTATTGGAATTCAACATATTTGCTATATTTTGAAAATTTCATATCTTCCTCGTGGGATCGATAACCAGGACTCCACTATAGCCCTGTATTATTTGAATGATATGTATACTTACGTGTATGGGTGACAGCTTAATTATTAAATTAATTTGTTTGTGAGACTATACTAAAACTATCTTTTTAATAATAACTTTTGAGGTAGGCATCAGCCCCGACCACGTTTTTAGTGTCGTTGTCGGGGAAGGTATAAATGGTAACTATCAAAATTGTAGTAGTTGAAACCTATACTTTGTAGTTTACAATTGTGTGTGCTTGTTTACTTTTTGATGTGATTTGTGTGATTTTATATGCATAAGATTGGATCTATAGGTTTAGTTCCTTACGATTCAGAGTTAGAGCATGTTATTAGAAAAATTTGAAAAAACAAAAACAATATGAAAATCCTCATAAAATGGCAAACAATTTAGATAATCAAAGAAATGAAAATGAAAATTTTACCGAGACCTTTAAGTGATTATGCTAACCCAACAGCAGATGAAATTCACTTGACTATCCAAAATCCTGATGTTGTTGCTAATTCATTTGAGCTTAAACCTGTTATTATCCAAAACGGATAAAATAATCAATTCGGAGGAACACATAATGAAGATCCTAATTTACATCTCGCTAGTTTTCTAGAACCGTGTGCTACTTTTAAATATGATAGAGAGTCAAATGATGCTATTAGGCTTAGACTTTTTCCTTTTTGATTGAGGGATAAAGCTAAGGCATGGTTAAATTTGTTAGCACCTAGATCTATTATTGACCTCACTTTTGGTTGATGTCGAGTCTCTCTTTAGAATAGCCTAGGGTCTAGCCATAGGACTCTCCTGGTGACTTTTTTGGAAGACTGTTATGAAACCCTCCCCATAGAAATTCAAACTTTTCTTACTTCACTGAGAGTTTTCATATGCTTAAGGCATAACCTCTAATTTTGGGAGGAAGAGACCAAGCATAAGGAAGCCCATGGGAAGTCCCCTATAAGTGTTCAGGCCATAGGATTTACCCTGGGAGGTCTGGATCTTACACCACACTCACACTACACACTCACAACGCTAAACAAGTCACATGACCTTTGATCCCCTAACTCTTGGAAACTCATGTAAGTGGTTTTCCCAGGCTCTTAGGCTCAGGCTAGGGTTTGGGTAGTACCAACACATAGAGGACCAAATGAGGGTGACCCTTGGCCCATGGCTCAATTTAATTCCATGTTACTCATTTCTAACCAATCCTAATTTTTGACAAAAATCCAATTTCTTACCCCTTTGCCCCAAAATACCCTAAATACCTAAAATACCCCCAAAGCCCTAAAATCATCCAAAATTTCTCAAAAATTACCCAAAATTCCCAAAATTCCTCAAAATCATTTCAAAATAGTTCCCACCTCTTAAATCCACCAAAACACCCCAATATACTCCAAATAACCTCCATATACCCTAAATATCTCTCTTATCCCAAAATTCCAAAAATTCCCAAAATTCCCAAAAAATTCCAAAATCTCCCAAATATTCTTAATTGTATTTCTCTCAACTACCACATTACTTAATTTGGCCAATTTAGCCCAATTTAACCAAAAGCCCCAATTTGACCCATTTAACCCAAAAGTGCCCAAATTAAACCCAATGTCTACCCAATTTATCCCAATCTTACCCAATTTTAATTCCGAACTTTAATTCAATATCCCCAATATCACTAAACCAATTCCATGCCCAATTTAACCCACATTTAAGTTCAATTCCACTTGAAATCCAAAATCCCCAATTTTACCTAAATAATCCAAAATCCCAAAATTGACCTAATGTCAACCAATTCCCCCAAATTTCAATCCTAAACCCTTCATAACACTCCCCTAACTTAAATTGAAACATCAATTGTCCCCAATTTGAGTTCAAGTCTCACCCAAGTCCACTTAAAGTCCAAAACTCCTAATTTTAAAACAAATCTAACATATGCCCAAAATCCCCTAAATTCATTGTCCTATTCCTAAAATTTTCACCCAATTGATGTTGATGACTCTTCACCACATTCCTCTAAACAATTTGAAACCTTCAATTGGGTCTAAACCCCACTGTAGCCCAACCTAAACCCAAACTTAGCCAATTTGCCCTAAATTGACCAAAATCCCAAAATCTACCAAATTGAACCTTCAAATGAACTCAAAACCACTCCATGTCTTCATGAAAAATCTTTTTTACAATCATATACACAATGTTGCTCAATCAATTTGGTCCAACTCAAGCTCAAACCCAAGTTAGCCGAACCTAAACCCAAACCAACCCAATTGGACAAATGATTCAAATCAAACCAAACCGAGCTAAATTTGACCAAACCAACTTCATGGAAGCCAGCCCTAAGCCTCCTAGAATTGGTTTGTCCTGATCCAACCCAAGTCCCTTGAGCCATCGACCAATGGTCCACCACTTTGGACCAATAGGTTTAGCCACTTGGCTAAGCTTAACTCCCATCCTTAAACTCTTGTTTAAGTAACCACCATGCCAAATTGAATGCACTGAGCCACAATCCCATTCCTCAGCTTGCCAGCCGCCTGCCTTGTCCTTGCTAGCCACCCTAGCCACCGGAATAGCTCAGCCCGAGTGCCCCCATACTCCTTTAAACCCAAAATTGAGCTTTGTCAGATAGGGATCGCCTCAGTGATCAATGGGCCAGCACTGTCCTCACCCTAAGCGGCCTAAAACACTCAAAGCCTGGCCCTGAGCTCCCCTCTCCGGCGAGCTTTATAAAATGGCTCCCCCACAGCTAAATTTAATATGCTGAAAATTTCTCCACAAATCTCTCCCAAACTTCTCCCAGACCCAATTTCTCAGTTAAAATTCAGGCCAGAAATAAGAAGATCCCCACCATCCTCCTGCCCTGAATTCCACCACCTGAGCTCAATTTCTCAGTTAAAATTTAGGCCAGAAACAAGACACTTGATCACAGGAAAGTATATTAAGAAATTCATACCCATTTTTTTATGAAATTGCACTTTAAAGAAAGGTATTTTCTTTATTTTATTGCAGGAATGAAGATTTATAAGTGATGAAAGCAAAAAGCATGAAATGGAGCGAATTTGGATCAAAAAAAGGAAGAAACTCATGCAAAATGAACTAAGTCGCTGACGTCGAGATCGAGCCCGCCGATGGCAAGATAATGAGGAGAATTTTTGAAGGATTTGCAACTACCTCACCGACAGTGAGCCCGAGCCCGCTGGCGGCTAAATCACGCGGTTTGGAGACCTTTTAAAAGCCCCGCCGACGGCGAGGTCGTTTCTCACCGACGGCGAGACTGTTCAAAATGCCAGATACATTGAACCTGGATGCTTTTTGAAGAGGTGTTTAAGCACCCCTTGGACCTTTGCCTACCTCTATAAATAGAGGACAAATTTTAGTATATTGTATGTCTCCTGAGTGTCAATTTTTGTCTATTTTAGAGAGTCTTAGTGTCTACTTGGTGTACTATTTTAAGAGTTTAAGAGTGTAATTCGTGAGTTTAGAAGTGTCTTTGTACTTAGAAGGAAAAGTCAAAGGAACTTCAAGGAGTCTGCTTGGGGAGGAAATCGAGATAAGTATCTTTGTTTATTGTTGTTAACTTTAAATGAAATCCATGTTTTGTTTAATTTCCATGCATTCTGAGTAGTTTTCTTAGTCTTTTTCCTTGTTTATGAAGTTATGTGAATTGATGAAATTAAATAGAAGTGCCTAATATATTAAAATAAATTGTGATAATTTTTACTTAAAACTTAATTTACTTTTCAATCTGGCTCATTGATTTGTTAAAATATGTTGAATTATCAACTATAGTAAAGATTACATCCAATATTCAGGGAAGTCAAAAGCCTTGGAAGGAGGATGCAAATAAACAGGGACATATTACTTATCGAACGTAGAATTGGACATTTTAGTGTGACAGACTAAAATATTCAATTTGGTCCTATTGTTTGATAGCTGAAGTATAGAGGTTAGCCCTCAGGTGAGGGGAACGTGGGAGCTCTGAAGTGGCAGCCAGTATCCTCCCAGCCTAGCCGCAGATTTAGTAATCAAACATAGGACTAGTCAATGTTCTTTGCACCTGGACCAAAGGGTAAAGAATTGGAATGCTCCTATTTGTCACAATACAAAAATCTATTTAAATTCATCATTCACTTAATTTTCTAAAAACAGGGGGAAGGATAATTTTTCTGAAATCTTTGAATCAACTTTATTTAAAGCATTAATTCACTTTAGTTCTCTTTAGTTACGTATTCTAAATTTTCGTATACTATATTAGTAAGTAAATACTTTTTAAATTTAGGTGTTACAAATCTTTTAAAATTTCCCTGTGGGATCGATAACCAGGACTCCACTTGAGCCCTGTATTACTTGATACGATATGTATACTTGCGTAGAATCCACATTATACATTCCTTCATAAAATCAAATATATATATTAAAACGGGATCAAGTTTTTGGTGCCGTTGCTATTAACATAATTTGCGAACATGAAAAAGTGGGTCAACACTCCTGGAACCTTCACCAAAATCAAATTAAACTCGCCCAAACCATCCCCACACCAAGAGAAGAAGCTCCCCAATGAAAGCTCCATCACCAGGCCAACCATCTGTGTTATCGGCCAAAGCTCCAAATCGGCCTTGGTCGAACTTAGGTCTAGGCAATTCACCACAACCAAGGGCTCAATCCATAGGCTCCTTGGACCTCCACGAACGTGCTAAGCATCTCTGATTGACACATCACCTCTCGGAGCAAGGGTATTCAACTCCTCCTCCTCCCGAGCTTCCACAGATTCTCCATTTCATTATACTTAATTTCAATGCATGTTAGCGGTATGGATAGCTTCGTCTAGGCTAGACGAGCATGTGAAACAAATCTCACTTAATTTGGTAGAGAAATAAGGGAGATATTAGGGTTAGAAAATGTGCGGCTCTCAGGTTAAACCAGATGGAAACGATGAGCCAGAATTGTCCGATCGCGTGTATATCCAGTGGAGGGCTCAGATTGCATCGGACCAAGAGACAAGACTAGACAGCGGAACACGTGGCTGTTGACCACATTTTTGATGAGGTCTTCTCTTCTTTTTAGTACTTAGGATCTAGCCTTAGGCTTTTCCTTTGACTGTCTTAGAGGACTAGAATTGGGACCCACCACTTAGAAATTTAAACCAGTTCTTAACTCCCTGCAAACTCTACAAACTTGACTATAGACCCCTAATCACCTAGAGGGTTGAAATCAAATGTGGAAGTTTAAAGGATGAGTTCCTATAGGACTCTTTGGCCTTAGGACTGCCCTGGGTGGTCTGGTCTGGTGAAGGGGCTGACTTACACTCACACTACATTTATACACTACACTTTCACACACCTCCTAAAACCACACCCATACCTAACTTGACCTCCTGACTCATGAAGGTGATTCATATGGATGGTCCTTAACCCCTAAGCCCTTGGCTAAGAGGGTTAGGAACAACATAGTGGATGCCTCAAATGAGTCCCTTCATGGCTCATGTGGGCTTGATATGGCTTCATGGCTCAACCAAAATGATTTCATTCCATTTATATTCACCTAACCTTCAATTTTCCAAATTTTCAATTTTTGACCCCGGGACCCTACACCCGCTTAGCCTACCCAAAACCCTTGAAATCCTCCAAAATTTCCAAATCACCCAAAATTCCTCAAAATCAATCCCAAGCATTCCCACATTACTCAAATTGATCATTCATAGCCAAAAATACCAAAAATTCCAAAAATACCTCCCAATACCCTCCAAATACCCAAAATACCCCTCTTGACCAAAAAATCCAAAAATTCAGAAAATTACTAGAAAATCCTAGAAAATCCCAAATATTCCCAATTTCATTTTGTTCAACTACACCATGAGCCAATTTTTTCAATTTACCCTACTTTTGTCAAAACCCCCAATTTGACCCATTTTAACCCTAAGTGAACCCAATGTCAAACCAAACCTACCCAATTGACCCAAATTCTGGTCCAATTCAATTCTAAACTTCAATTCAACATTCGCAACACCAATCTAGACCAAACCCAAGTCCAATTTGATTGACATTTGGATCCAATTTCACTTTGGGCCTTAAAGCCCAATTTGGACCCATGACCCAAACCTAACCCAAACTCACCCAATTCAACTCCAATTAACCCCAAATCTTTTCTAAATCTTCCTTAACATTCCCACAAGAAAAACACTAACATGATTTGCCCAAAATTAAGACCCAAACCCCACTCAAATTCAACCCAAAGCTAAAAGGCCCAATTTTGACCTAAACCTAAATTTAACCCAAATAAGCCCAAACCCCAAAATCAAAACCCAACCAAGACCAAAAACTCTTTGAAACACTCCCATAAACATTTCCCAACACTTATTTTACATCAATTTCAACCCTAGCCCAACATTGGCCCAAGTTAGCCCAATTTGACCTACATTGGCCACTTTACCAAAAAGCCCAAATTCAACCCAATTCAAACCCAAATCACTCCAAACTTGTTTCAAATTACTCATGGCACATTCCTAAACCAAACCCAACAATTATTTGGTCCAAACTTTTACAAATTTCCCATCCACCAATTTATTTTCAAACCTAAAGGCCCACTTTCTTAAACCATTCTAAAAGCCCATTTCCACCAAATACAAAAGCCCAAAATTGGCCCTAAAGCCCACATGGCAATTTCTTTTCATCATACCTTCAATTGATATCACCCCTAAGTTTCAAAATCATCATTAAACCATTCCAAATCAAGCTTTATACAAATTCCCATCAAATTACCAAAACTTCTAAAATCCATTTTCATGAAATTGACCAAGCTTTTCCACGAGCCAAAGACAAGCCATGCAAGCCATGGACAAGCCACATGAAGCCATGGAAGGTTTGACATGTGATCAAGCCATTAATGGCAAAAGGAGGAGCCTCTTTTAAGCCCCCTTAAAAAGGTTTTAGCCCTTTTAATGCTTCACCTTAATCCATGATTAATCAAAATATTCATGGATGGTGACTTCTCTACCCTTTCTAGCTGATTCACCTGATCCTCCCTCAGCCCAAATCAGCCATGGAAGGGTGCACCAAACCCAAAATGGTGGGTTGACCCATTTGGACCCAAAATGAGCCTCTCCCCATACCCTTTTGATTCAAACCCTTTACACATGTCCATGGCCGATTGATCGCACAAACCTCCAGCCCCGACCCACTCGGACTCGAGGGTGACCCATGCACTCGCCGGCCAGCCGCACGGGTCGCCGGAAAACACCATGGCCGAGACCTCGGGAGGAGCCAAACTTTGGAATTCCACCTTCTGCCGAGCTGCCCCATGCCCAATGGCCACCATGGCTGTTCTTCCCATGACCGAGCAGCTGATCCCGGCCCTTGGCCATCCCTGTGAGGCCCTCCAGCCACCTCTATTTAAACCGACCCCCTCACGGCCATGAGAGGAAAGTTGCACAAACCTTGCCGAAACTCTGCCAAAATTGTCCCTAACCCTTCTCCATACTTAGAGCAGTTGATCCCCAGTGTCAATTTGCCCTAACCTCCACCAACAGAATCCAATTTTGCAACTGAAATTTCACCCAAAACCAGGACACTTTGTCACAGTGAGCCAATCCTCAAATTGACTGGTCCTACACCTTCACTGGACCAATAGGAGAAGTTTCCCACTGAAAGCCCCATCTCCGAGGCCACCCGGTTGCTCAGCCTCCAAGCTTTGTGATCGGCCGTGGTCGAAATCCTACCAGCGATTCACGGACACCGGAGACTTCATCTGGAGCTTGCTGGGATCCAATCGAAGGTGACACAACCCTCAGATCAAAGCCACACTTCTCTGAGCAAAGGTATGGCCTCACTCTTCTTCTCGAGCTTCCGAACATTCTACATTTTCATTGAGTCAATTTCATGCCACATAAACCGTATTAATGTATTCATCTCTTCAAGACGAATCCATAGAGCATAAGAACACGAAAATCAATTGAGTATTGAGTGAGATATTAGGGATTTAGTGTGGACGGCTCTCGGGTGAGGACGCTTGGGGACGATGAACGGATGCCCTTCATTTAATACACGCGCGGACGGACGGCCGGGATCGCGGCTGGATCGAGAGATGGAACGACACGGCGGGGCCCGAGCGGCGAGTCAGATGGCGGCGTCGAATCGGAGAGCGCCGCGTGGCCTTTCGGAGCTGCCGAGGTTGACGCGGCGTCGCGTGGATAAATAGAAAATTAGGGTATTTTTCTATTTATTTAATTCCCTAAACTTAAAAAATCCTAACTTTGTGTAGGAAAATCAGAAAAATAAAATAAAAATACCCTCTTGCTCAGTGAACAGAGGAGAATAATGTGGAAAAGAAATTATTTAATTTCATCAAGTATTTTATTTTTAGTGATTTATTTCCCTTCTGCATTATTTTAATTCTCCATGCATATAGGAAATTCACCATGGCATGAGATCATAGGGCTTTTGAAGCCTCCGAATTTGGGAACATTCCCTGAATTTTCCAAAGTCAGAGGCCATCCCTATGAGAAGTTATTGATTTTTCAAATTCATGTTGCTGTTTTGAGTATTTTAAATCCAATAATTATCATGTTGTGAAATAAATTCTAGGAAAATTTGGTGATGTCTCTTATGACCAGAGGACCCTAGGAAAAATAGATTTTGGATTAGTTTATTTAAAATAACCCTAATTGGCTTAAACACCCAAAATAGCTCCTTAATTAATTAGAGCTAATCATGCATCAAATTGACTTGAAATCAATTCTCCACTGACCTTTAGGATCAGAGGAACCCACCATAAAAAATTTGAAGTCAATTGGACTTTGTTAGCCCTACTAAATGGGTTGATTAAGCCATTTAGCCATTTTAAACTTTAAAAATTCATAACTTTCAAAATACCTTTAAAAAATTCTCCAAATTGGTTTTGGGGCCTCTCTGATATCAGCGGAATTTAAGAAAATTAAAATTTCAATTTTCTAAAAAATTTAATTTTTTGCATTATTTTAATATTTTAATAATTAAAAAATAATAAAAATCATAAAATAATAAAATTCACCAAAATGTCACATTTTGAATTTTAATCACTTAAGAACAAATCCCATATTTTTCTTAGGTCCATTTAATGAGATATTAAATTTTAAAGCCCTAGGGTAATTTTAAAATTAGAAAAAATGTATTTTCTAGCATTTTTACTAAAATAATTATAATAAATCAAAGAAAAAATCAAAAAATTATAAAAATTAATTCTCTGATTTCCTTGATATCATAGAGATTTTTGAAAAATATAAAATTTATTTTTCAACCTTTATTTTATTTTTAAATTAATTAATACTCCAAAATTTAAAATAATTATAATAAAAATAATATAATTCAAAAAATCACCAAAATTAGTCCAAGTGGTCCTCTGGTCATTAGGAATGTCCCATAATTTTCTTAAGGACAGAAACTTTCCCTTGGTCATATTATTAAATTTTTCTTGGAAATTCCTATTTTCCACCAAAAATAATTACATAAATAAATTAAATACAGAAAAATCACATTTTCTCCTCTCATGTCTTTATTGGCATATGAGTGAAGTCACATAAAAATTTTAAGTTCATTTAAGCTCAATTTAGTGAGTTATGAAATTATTAAGCTTGAAGGGCAAAATGGTAATTAAAATTTTAACCCTTAATTAAAACTTTAGGTTTAATCAAATTAACAAGTAAAATATTTGATCTTAATCTGACTTGGATGATTGAAATTTAAATAATTAAAGGGTAGAAACCTACTAAACAATTTAAGATAATTAAAATAAACCTTAATTAAATAATTGATTAAATATGAAAGAATAATAAAATTGGAATTATTAAAATAGGGATATTATTAAGAAGAGATTTATTCTTTAATTTAAAAATCCCTAAATTAATCATATCAATAATATTTAATTCCTAATTAAAATGATAATTAAAATTTAAGTTTTAAAATGTTAAAGGATTTAATCATTAAAATTAGATTAAAAAGTTAAATTATTAAACTCCTTTTAAATTTTCAATTAAACTAAAATAAAAAAAATTAAATTAAATTAAAAATTAAATTAAATTAAATCAAATAAATTAAATAAATTAAATTAAATTAAATTAAATTAAATTAAATTAAATTAAAACACATTAAATTAAAACATATTAAATTAAATTAAATTAAATTAAATTAAAATAAAATAAAATCAAATAAAATTAAAATTAAATTAAAAATTGAAATTAAATTAAAAAAAATTTAAATTTAAATGAAAATTAAAATGAAAATTAAATTAAAATTAAAACTAAACCAAATTAAATTAAATTAAAGTAAAATTAAATTGAATTAAATAACATCACCTAAGACATAAAGAAATTAAATATGAAGTAACTTGAACACCGTTTTGCCCTCGAAAATTTTGGTTATCATAACTCCTAAACGAACATTAAATGAAATGTTACTCACTCATAGGATATTCGAATGTCCTAGTTCATCGAGCGAAGATAACAAAACTTGAATTCTCGGAAGATTAATTCATTTGTATAATTAAATTCATTTGGACTTGAGACGATTCTAGCAATATTGAAAAGATGTTTAAGATTCTTCTTAAGCACTTCCTCGATATGGTAGGATACTTATAAGAACAATTGAACTTAATTATTCTTTGATGAAGAAAATCGTCCTCGAACCAAAACACGAAGACACTAGACGTCATAGGAAATGACTAGCTATAGGATTAGGAATTTGGTAGAAAACCATAACCCTTCCCTTAGCCTTACCTAGGAACTTGCTTAAATATTCTAATTGTGTTTTAAGTGCGGCTTGGGATGATGGGAAGACCCTCCAGGGTACGCTTTTATTTTATTGCAATTTACCTTATTGCAATTTATTTAATCGCATCGCACTTACTTTTCTTGCATGATAAACAACTCGTTGCATGAAAACCCACACCTTTAGGATAGTCCCTAAAGCCGAAACCAAAACTAAGTTAAAAGTCATTGCAAGATAAAATTCACCGCCACAACATTTCAAAATATAAAACAACTCAAAATTTAATCACAAACGGAATACAAAACTACAACTAAATTAAAACGTCTTGTTGGATGATCGGGAATACCTCGGATAATGTAACCTACGTGTTGCTTAACGGTATTTCCACGGTCTAAATGAAAGTGTGGAACTCATTTAGTTGAGTTTAGCAAATTCATACTGGACTAAGTGAATCCGATAAAAATAACGATGCCGGAAGGATGGAACCGTGGGATCTTAACCGGTGTTGTTATAATCAACTTTAAGATTTGTTTTAAATAAAACATAAAAAATACTTGAAAATTAAGATTTTCTCTAAACCAAAACACTTCTCTCATCTCCTGATTTTTGACTTCTAAAACTAAACATCTGCAACAACAAGGAGCTCGGAGCATGGTGGGCAGCACGACCATCGTCATCAGCAAAACCTGAGTCTACTTCAGTAAAACTTTCTTAGAATTAAAATAACCAAGCCATAGGACTTCGTGGTAGTTTGCCTAGTGCAACATAAATCCTCAATCTCTTCGTTAGGCATTTGCATGATCATGTCATGTAAATTAAGCCCTAACCGGTCTTAGGACTCCGAGGTAGTCGTTTAGTATGACATAAACCCTTATATCTTCGAGGCTATTTGTATGATCATGTCATACAAACATAAGTCCTAATTAATTAAAATTGGCAAGATCAAAACATTAAATAAACATTAGGACTTTCCTAAATCCAAGCCAAACAATAGGATAGTCGGGGAATTACCGAAGTTCGCTTCGAATGCTGTGATTTCTCCTACCTTTCTTCCTTTGAATTCCCAAAACAAAATGTTCCAAACTCGATCCATTCCACTATTGAAATTCCAAAATTCGATCCCTTGAAAACTTAAACTTTGAAATTCTTGAGAGCGAATTCATCGATTATTATCGAGAGTTTTCTTAGGTGATTCCGAGTCACTTAAGATGTAATTAACTATAGGGGCTTGCCCTTATAGAGAATTTAAAGAACCCAGGTAATATAAACCCTGTTTAATGCTTTCATATTAAGCAGGGGAATTTGTCGGCTTATAAAATTGGTTCGCAAACTAAACGGATGTCACAAATCTTCAAGTTTATTTAATCGAGCCCCATCGTCAAGCAGTGTGCCTATTTTTCGCGATAGATACACGGTTTGTGGTACTATGCTCGTTTATATAAACTATTTGGGATGTGAGATCGGTTTGATTTCATATCTTAAAATCTTCAAATTTAAAAATTATTTTTAAAATCAAATACTACTTTTCAAATTATTTATTTAAATTAAATTAAAAATTCGCCGATAATTTACGTAGGCGACCCCTTTTCAAAATACAACACAACCTAAAAATAAGCCGTACAATTTACGGCGACTCAGTTGAGGAAAATTCCTCTCTCCATTTTAATCGGACAATTACGCTTTCAAAAATCGGTAGTGTATCCATGTCCTTGTGGATCAAACTACCCTTCTTTCCGTTGGAATACTATGTTCATTTCTACCTTGAACAAGTATAGCCGGCATTCTCTTGGATTTAGGAGCCGCTTGTTTAGACACCCCTAAACGGAGAGGTTCCGAGATCCTTTACCTCATTCTCGAGGTGGGGTAGACCCCGATAGGTGTTAGTTTAGGAGTGATCCTTCGAGTCTAGAAGTCTTGCATAAGACTTTCTTTTCCTTTCCAACTCTGAATCGGATTCCTTATCTTCTCTACACCTTTGAACATTCCATTCTAAATAAACAAACCCTCTAATGAATGACTCTTTTAACAAATAACTCCTTCTTATAAATACATGAACAAGAATGCGTTCGGACTCTTTTCGATTCCTTTCTTTTCGTCCTAATGAGAAGAAGCATAACTTGGGATCGACGATCGGGATCTACCTGCGAAATGGAAGCCCCAAAGCTGATTTTCTCCTTCACCGATGGACTGGACTTATTGTTTACAAGGATGAGGCTGCCCGACAATGGGATCATCCGGTTTGGACAAGGATTCGAGAACACAAATGTCAAGATCACCGACGTTTCCCTTTTCGCATTGACAAACAAAGTATACGAGCGAAGCCGTTGATCGAGTTCGACCTTAGGTCGACCAAGAGTTTCCTCCCTGCAAAGATTCCAGCGAGAGGAATACTCGCTGTCCGCGGGAGGACTATTGTTGCTACCCCCATTGGTCAGTTGTCTCTGCACCTACCACAGCTTCGCCAGATTAAAGGGAAGGAAATCCGAACTTTGGTGAACCTGTTACCGTGTAGGGTACGGACTTTCTGTGAGACCTTCGTTTTTGAAATCGGGTCCAGCTCAAGAATTCCATCACTAACACGGACCCGAAGAAGGAACGAAGTAGGAAGATTGCCAGGGAAGGCCGGAGTCGCCGAAGTTGCTTTCTGGAGGAAATCCTAGAAATCCACGAGTACACACCACTACTGAATACATACCATTGCTGAAGATACACCCTTTTTGGAAGGAAGTAAATTCCACCCCTTTCCGCCGCAATCGACGAGGAAAATGTACGCAGGATTGTTTCTACATTACCTCGACCGGCATACTACAACGACGACGAAAGAAAAGGGCTAGGATTACACCATTTGCCCGACTACGGACTGCGATCGAGAAGCTAGCAAAGAAAGAGAAATGCCCGTATCGGAGATTCTACGAAGGATAGGGCGGGTGCCAGTCAAATCCCGTCTTGGGCCCGAGTAGAACCCGCCATCGTTACAGAAAAGCCAAATAAAAGGATGAAGGCTAGTCCGCCTGTCGTCGTTTCAGGATTACAGATTAGGGAGGATACCACCTTCCAGCATTTGGTCGACGGACCATCCAGTCCTAGACCTTCTGCTGCTAGAAGGATGGTATGGCGTCCCACTACCTGGACAACTAAGATTGAAACAACAGCTCGAGAAGGAAAGTCTCGTCAGGAGACTTGAATCTGAAGAAAGCGCCACTGCAGTAAAGGGGACTCGTGAGAAGGGAATCCGACAGCCATCACACAAAAACTGCGAGGATGCACAGAAAAGACCGCTAGAGGACACTATAGAAAAGTTGAGGATTGATATTCGACGACTAGCAAAAGAAAGAGAAGAGAAATTCGGAGACGAGATCGATTCATCGGAATTCATGGACGATGAGTATGCAGAAATCAACATGGTCGAAACACGAGCTTCGTCAGCTTCACAAGGTGCTCCTGCAGCCGCGAGAAGAGAGGAGCCGGAAGTGATGAGAAGACGGCTTCAAGAGAGAGACGATACGATCGCCCGAATGGCGAAGAGGGTGGAAGAGATGGGCTGCCAGCCCTAGCCACTCTCCAGAGTCAAGTGCAACCCCAAAGAGAAACACCCCCAGAGGTCATTCACATTGTAGACGGAGGAAAGGAGATTACGTCCGTCAACGGGGATCATCAGCTAAAGAAAGATACAACACAAAGTATGATTCCAGAAAAAGATATCAATAGCTTGGTGGAACAGCAGGTGCGAGAAGCCTTAGCACAATCAAAGAGCGGGACATCCATTCGGACGGGTAGACCTTACCGGAAGAATTCGACGCCGTCCAATACCCAAAAGGCTTTGTACCACCTCTCGTTCGAGACCTTTGATGGGACCGGGAACCCCGACAGGCATGTTGCACACTTTCGTGCCGGTTGTTGCAATGCGGCGGGAGCGATGCATTACTCTTCGACGGTTCGTCGGCGGCATCGTCGAGAATCGCCTTTGATTGGTATGCGAGAATTGCAAATGGTTCGGTGAAGACATTCTCGGAACTAGAAAACCTCTTCATCAAGCAATTTGTCGGAGCTCAGCACCACATCACTATAGGTGATTTAGTGGTAGAGAAGTAGAAGCCGAACGAAACTTTGGTGGATTACATACTTCGATGGAGGAATCTAAGTATGAAATGTGAACCAAAACTACAAGAACAGCATGTAGTCGGCATTTTACTTAAAAGCATTCATGGCCCGATAGCACTTCTCCTCAAGGGATTTACCATTAAGACTTTCTAGAAGTTGTTAAGCAAGGCCGGAAGCCTACAAGAGGAGGCGAAGCAATTAAATTTCGCCGACAAGACAAACAAGCAAAAGCCTGTGAAGACTTTTGAAAAGAAATTCGGGATCGTTGCAGCAGTCGACAAAGGCAAGCAACCGATACAAATATCGTCGAACGGCCGCGACGAACCTCGACGGAATTATCAACAACCTTGACCCAGCTATCAGTCATCTTAACAGTATGAACAACCTCCTCGTCCACAACGTACATTAAGGGAGCTTTTGAGCAGGGAATATCCATTCAAAAATGAGGCAGTGCCAAAAATATTCCGTAGTCTGATGAAGACTCCAAATTTCCAGCTGCCAGAGCCTAAGAGACCAGTGTTGACCTCATTTTTAATGAGGTCTTCTCTTCTTCTCTTTAGTACTTAGGATCTAGCCTTAGGCTTTTCCTTTGACTATCTTAGAGGACTAGAATTGGGATCCACCACCTTTTAGAAATTCAAACCACTTCTTAACTCCCTGTAAACTCCACAAGCTTGATTGTAGACCCATAATCACCTAGAGGGTTGAAATCAAATGTGAAGGTTTAAAGGATGAGTTTCCTATAGGACTCTTTGGCCTTAGGAGTACCCTGGATGGTCTGGTCCAGTGAGGTCTAGCTTGCACACATCACACTCTCACACACATCCTGAACCCTAAACCCACCAAAATACCCCAATACCCTCCAAATAACCTCCAAATACCCAAAATACCCTTTTTAACCCAAAAATCCAAAAATTCAGAAAATTCCTAGAAAATTCCAGAAAATCCCAAATATTCCCAATTTCATTTTGTTCAACTACACCATGGGCCAATTTTGTCAATTTACCCCACTTTTATCAATACCCCGATTTGACCCATTTTAACCCGAAAGTGAAACCAATGTCAAACCAAACCTATCCAATTGACCCAAATTCTGGTCCAATTCAATTATAAACTTCAATTCAACATTCGCAATACCAATATAGACCAAATCCAAGTCCAATTTGATTGACATTTGGATCCAGTTTCACTTTTGGCCTTAAAGCCCAATTTGGACTCATGATCCAAACCTAACCCAAACTCACCCAATTCAACTCCAATTAACCCCAAATCTTTTCTAAATCTTCCATAGCACCCCCACAAGAAAAACACTAACATGATTTGCCCAAAATTTTGACCCAAACCCCACTCAAATTCAACCCAAAGCTAAAAGTCCCAATTTTGACCTAAACCCAAACCTAACCCAAATGAGCCCAAACCCCAAAATCAAAGCCCAACCAAAGTCAAAACCTCTTTGAAACATTCCCATAAACATTTCTCAACATTAATTTTACATTAATTTCAACCCTAGCCCAACATTGGCTCAACTTGGCCCATTTTGGCCTATATTGGCCCATTCACCTAAAGAGCCCAAATTCAACCCAATTCAAACCCAAATCACCCCCAATTTACTTCAAGTCACTCATGACACATCCATGAGCTAAACCCAACAATTATTTGGCCCAACCTCTTTACAAAATTCCCATCCATAAATTCATTTTTAAACTTAAAGGCCCATTCCTTAAACCATTTTAAAAGCCCATCTTTTACCACATCCAAAGGCCCAAAATTGGTCTCAAAGCCCATATGACATTTCCCCTCATCATACTTTCAATTAAACTCAATACCTAAGTCCTAAATTCATCATCAAATCATTCCAAATCAAGTTTCATAAAAATTTCCATCAAATTACCAAAAATTCCTAAAATCTATTTCCATGAAATTGACTCCACTTTTCCGAAGCCAAAGGTGAGCCATGCAAGCCATGGACGAAGCCACATGAAGCCATGGAAGGCTTGACATGTGATCAAGCCATTAATGGCAAAAGGAGGGGCCCCTTTCCTAATCCTTCTTAAACCTTTTTTACCTTAAGCATGTCGCACACTAAACCATGCTTAGCCGCCTCATCATGGATGGAGACCACACCATTCTCTCTTGGCTGACCCAAGTGAGCCTTTTCAGCCCAAGACCAGGCCTTGGGTGGTGAACCTAGCCCAAAATCATGGGTTAACTCATTTGAACCCAAAATTGTCCTCCCCCCATTCCATTTCAATCCAAGCTCTTTACTCATGGCATTTACCAATTGCTTGCACCAAGTCCCAGCCCTGACCCACCTGACCTTGAGGGTGACCCATGCATGGCCGGCCGGCCACCGGGCCGCCGAAAAACATCATGGCCGAGAGCTCGCATGTGAGCCGACTTTGGAATTCTCTCTTGCTTGAGCTGCCTCATCCCCAGGTGGCCATTGTAGGCTGTTCTTCTCTTGCCGAAGCGGTCGATCCCAAGCCACTAACTCTCCACGGGAGGCCCTCCGCCCTCTCTGATTCAAACACCACCCCTCTCGGCCATGAGAGGTGCTTGAAAACAAACCTTAAGGAAACTGCGCAAAATTGTTCCGGACTACTCCCCATACACGAGCACTTGATCCCCACTGAAATCCCCCTACCATTTCTTCTCTGTGAGCTCGATTTCGGAGTTGAAATCCGAGCCCAAAACCGGGACACTTCTCCGCGGTGAGCCAATCCCCAAATTGATTGGTTCTACACCTTCACCGGACCAGAGAAGGTGTCCAGCAGCAAAAGCCCCATCTCGGAGCCACCCGGTTGCTCCGGCCTCCGAAGCTTTGTGATCGGGCGTGGTCGAAATCCTACTGGAAATTCACCGGACCGGGAGACTTCATCGCGTAGCTTGTCGGGATCCGATCGAAGGTGCAACAACCCTCGGATCGAAGCCATACTTCTCGAGCGAAGGTATGGTCTCACTCTTCTTCCCGAGCTTCGAACATTCTCCATTTCTATTGCGTAAATTTCATCCCGCATAAACCGTATGGATGTGTTCGTCTTCTCGAGACGAATCCATAGAGCATAAGAACATGAAAATCCATTGAGTATCGAGTGAGATCTTAGGGATTTAGTGTGGACGGCTCTCGGGTGAGGACGCTCGGGGACGATGAAGCGGATGCGCGTCCATTTAATACACGCGCGGATCGACGGCTCGAATGGCGTCGGACCGGGAGACGGTACGAGAACCGGGGGCCGGGCTGGCGACTCGGCGGCGGCGTCGAATGGGAGCACGACGTGTGTGCGTTCGGAGATGCGAGGATGACGCGGCGCCGCATGGATAAATAGAAAATTAGGGGTATTTTTTATTTATTTAATTCCCTATACTTCGAAAATTCATAACTTTGTGTAGAAAAATCATAAAAATAAAATAAAAATACCCTCTTGCTCGGTGAACGAGAGGAGAATAATGTGGAAAAGAAATCATTTAATTTCATCGAAGTATTTTATTTTTAATAATTTATTTACTCTCTGTATATTTTTAATTCTCCATGCATGTATACAATTCACCATGGCATGAGACTATAGGGCTTTTGAAGCCTCCGAATTTGGGAACATTCCCTGAATTTTCCAAAGTCGAGAGGCCATCCCTATGAAAAGTTATTGATTTTTCAAATTCATGTTACTTGTTTTGAGTATTTTAATTCCAATAAATAGCATGTTGTGAAATAAATTCTAGGAAAATTTGGTGATGTTCCTTATGACCGGAGGACCCTAGGAAAAATAGGTTTTGAGTTAGTTCATTTAAAACAACCCTAATTGGCTTAAACACCCAAAATGGATCTCTAATTAATTAGAGCTAACCATACATCAAATTGACTTGAAATCAATTCTCCACTGACCTTTAGGATCGAGAGGAACCCACCATAAAAATTTGAGGTCGATTGGACTTGGTTAGCCCTACTAAATGGGTTGATTAAGCAGCTTAGTCATTTTAAACTTTAAAAATTCATAACATTCAAAATATCTTTCAAAAATTCACCAAATTAGTTTTGGAGCCTCTCTGATATTAGGGGAATTTAAGAAAATTAAAATTTCAATTTTCTAAAAAAGTTGATTTTTAATATTATTTTAATATTTTCAATAATTAAAAAATAATAAAATCACAAAAATAATAAAATTCACAAAAATGTCACATTTTGAATTTTAATCACTTAGGAACAAACCCCATATTTTTTCTTAGGTCTATTTAGTGAGATATTAAATTTTAAAGCTCTAGGGTAATTTAAAAATTAAAAAAAAATGTATTTTCTAGCATTTTCACTAAAATAATTATAATAAATCATAGAAAAATCCGAAAATTGCAAAAATTGATTCTTTGATTTCCTTGATATCAGAGAGATTTTTGAAAAATATAAATTTCATTTTTCAACCCTTATTTTATTTTTTAAATTAATTAATACTCCAAAACTCAAAATAATTATAATAAAAATAATATAATTCAAAAAATCATCAAAATTGGTCCAAGTGGTCCTCTAGTCATTAGAAATGTCCCCTAATTTTCTTAAGGACAGAAACTTTCCCTTGGTCATGTTATTAAATTTTCCTTGGAAATCTCTATTTTCTACCAAAAATAATTATATAAATAAATTAAATATAGAAAAATCACATTTTCTCCTCTCATGTCTTTATTGACATATGAGTGAAGTTACATAAAAATTTCAAGTTCATTTGAGTTCAATTTAGTGAGTTATGAAATTATTAAGCTTAAAGGGTAAAGTGGTAATTAAAATTTTAATCCTTAATTAAAACTTTAGGTTTAATAAAAAAATTAATAAGTAAAATATTTGATCCTAATCTGATTTGGATGATTGAAATTTAAATAATTAAAGGGTAGAAATCCATTAAGCAATTTAAAATAATTAAACCTTAATTAAATAATTGATTAAATTTGGAAGAATAATAAAATTGGAATTATTAAAATAGGGATATTATTAGGAAGAGATTTATTCTTTAATTTAAAAATCCCTAAATTAATCATCTCATTAATATTCAATTCTTAATTAAAATGATAACTCAAATTCAAAATATTAAAAGACTTAATCATTAAACTAAAATTAAATTATTAAACTCTTCTAAAATTTCAATTAAAATTAAAAATAAAATTAAATTAAAAATTAAATTAAATTAAGTAAATTAAATTGAATTAAATTAAATTAAATTAAATTAAAATTAAAATTTGAATTAAATTAAAGATTAAATTAAATTAAATTAAATAAACAAATTAAATTAAATTAAATGAATAAATTAAAATTAAATTAAATTAAATAAATAAAATCAAATTAAATTAAGTTAAATTAGATTAAATAAAATAAAATAAAATAAAATAAAATTAAATTAAATTAAATTAAATTAAATTAAATCAAATTAAATTAAAATTAAATCGAAATCAAATTAATTTAATTTAACATCGAAATCAAACTAAATTGAATTAAATTAAATTAAAACTCAATTAAATTAAATTAAATTAAATTAAGTTGAATTAAATATAACATCACCAAAGACATAAAGAATTCAAAATAAATCTAAAATAACTTGAACACTATTCGAATTTAAACCCTTTAATTGAAGTTAAAGCTAAATCATAAACCATTTGAACATCGATTTACCCTCGAAAGCTTTAGTTATCATAACTCCTAAACAGAATGTTAAATGAAATGTTACTTCACTTATAGGACATTCGAACATCCTAGTTCATTTGAGTAAGATAATAACAAAACTTAACTAAACCTCGGACGATTAATTCATTTGTGTAATTGAATTCATTTGGACTTAAAACAATCTAGAAATATTGAAAAGATGTTCAAGATTCTTCTTAAGCACTTCCTCGATATGATAGGATATTTATAAGAACAATTGAACTCGATTGTTCTTTGATGAAGAAAATCGTCCTCGAACTAAAACACTGAAGACCTAGACGTCATAGGAAATGACTAGGCTATAGGATTAGGAACTTGGTAGAAAACCATAACCCTTCCCTTAGCTTTACTAGGAACTTGCTTAAATATTCTAATTGTGTTTTAAGTGCGGCTTGGAATGACGGGAAGACCCTCGAGTACGCTTTTGTTTTATTGCAATTTATTTTCTTGCAATTTTCATTATTGCAATTTATTTAATCGCATTGCACTTACTTTTCTTGCATGATAAACAATGCATTGCATGAAAACCCACACCTTTAGGATAGTCCACTAAAACTGAAACCAAAACTAAGTTAAAAGTCATTGCAAGATAAAATTCACCGCCACGACATTTCAAAATATAAAACAACTCGAAATTTAATCACAAACAGAACACTAAACTACAATTACAACTAAATTAAAACGTCTTGTTGGATGATCGGGAATACCTCGGATGATGTAACCTACGTGTTGCTTAACGGGATTTCCCACGGTCTAAATGAAAGTGTGGAACTCATTCAGTTGAGTTTAGCAAATTTATCTGGACTAAGTGAATCCGATAAAAATAATGATGCCAGAAGGATGAAACCGGTGTCGTTATAATCAACTTTAAGATTTGTTTTAATTAAAACGTAAAAAAAAACACTTGGAAATTAAGATTATCTCTAAACCAAAACACTTTTCTCATCCCACGATTTATGACTTCTAAAACTAAAACTCGCAACAACAAGGAGCTCGGAGCATGGTGGGCGGCACGGCTATCGTCATCAGTGAAACACGAGTCTACTTCACAGAAACTTTCCTAGAATTAAATAACAAAGCCATAGGACTTCGAGGTAGTTTGCACTAGTGCGACATAAATCCTCGACCTTTGTTAGGCATTTGCATGATCATGTAATGTAAATTAAGCCCTAACCGGTCTTAGGACTCGAGGTAGTCGTCCGATACGACATAAACCCTCACATCTTCGAGATTTATTTGTATGATTCTGTCATATAAATATAAGCCCTAATTAATTAAAATTGGCAAGATTGAAATACTAAATAGACATTAGGACTTGCCTAAATCTAAGCCAAACAATAGGATAGTTGGGAAATTACCGAAGTTCGCTTCGGATCATTGATTTCTCCTACTTTTCTTCCTTTGAATTCCCAAAACAAGAATGTTCCAAACTTGATCCATTCCCTTTTGAAATTTCAAAAATTCAATCCTTTGAAAACTTAAACTTTGAAATTCTTGAGAGCAGAACCACTGATCATTATCGAGAGTTTTCTTAAGTGATTCCCGTCACTTAGGATGTAATTAACTATAGGGGCTTGCCCTTATAGGGAACTTTAAGAACCCAGGTAATATAAACCCTGCTTAATTCCTTTATATTAAGCAGGGGAATTTGTCGGCACATAAAATTGGTTCGCAGACCAAACAAATGTCACAAATCTTCTAGTTTATTTAATCGAGCCTTATCGTCAAGCAGTGTGCCTATTCTTCGGGATAGATACACGGTTTGTGGTGCGGTGCTCGTTTATATAAACTATTTGGGATGTGAGATCAGTTTGATTTCATATCTTAAAATTTTCAAACTTAAAATTATTTTCAAAATCAAATGCTACTTTCTAAATTATATATATATATTTAAATCAAATTTAAAATCTAAAATTTGCCGACAATTTCTGTTAGGCGACCCCCTTTTCAAAATAAAACACACAACCTAAAAAATAATGCCGACAACCAGAAGAAGTTAACAAGAAAGGTGATCCCAGCTTTTGCCCCTACCACCGGATGCTTGGGCACAAGGTAGAAGATTGCATTACCTTCAAAAGTTAGCTCAACGACAATCTCTGGAAAGGGAATATAACAATCCCAAAGGAGTACATGAAGGAACCCCAGAAAGGAGGTTCCGTCAATGTTGTCTCAACTGATCTCATTGTTCCGATAGATCCCTATGCAACTGACGATGGATGGACTACCGCTTGGACAAGGTCTTCGAAAAGATTTTAGACAGGCATCCAAACCGCCTCGGTGCGAGCTTCGGTTCGGAGTTCGAAACTCGTCAAGTCGGCACTATCACTTGCGATAGAAGAACCACCTCGATAGGAGACGATTGAAGAGAAGAAGAAAATCGACGAAGAAGAGAGGACCGAGGCTCCTAAGGCTAGACTAGGGGCTGCTTATCCTAGGATAGTTGTTTCGATTCGGGGAGAAATCCCTCGAACCTCTGACTCTGTATGATTATTTGCTCACTCCGGTGGGATCTTATAATGATAAGGGTGATGGCGTTGGCTACATTTTGACTGTTTCTAACGATTACGTAACTAGCGACAATCCGGACATCGATTTCGATACAAATGACAATTCTCAAATCATACACAATCTCGACGATCAAAATGACGAAGGAGATATCCATCAAAGAGGCTACGAGAGTTCAACAAGCAACGAATCTATCTGCGAGTTTCGAGGAGCTCCAGTCACAATAGAATTAGAGCCTTCAGACTCCGAGGCTAATCTAAAAGAACCTGTCATTCCGATTCAGGAAGAAACACCAGCAAACTCAATACTAGAGTCAGAAGAAATTACAGAAGTTAACTTAAGAAGTGGAAGAGTTCTACCTCCGAGAATGGGTCCAATGGACAAAGGAAAACAGGTGGTTGTTCAAGAAGAACCAACCCCGGTAGAAGAAATACCCATTCGGGAAGAAGTCGAGACACATGGAAATAAAGTGGACTACAACGTGCTAGCCCATCTTAGGAAACTACCAGCCAAACTGAGCATCTACGACGCTCTCATCTTATCGAAAGGAGATGAGAGAAGCTCGATCGAGGCCTTACTTGATCCGGAAATTTGCTTAGCTCGAATGGCCGGAGATTCCTTAGATGAGGTTTGTTCGTTAAAGGAACGACGAGGTGTTACATTCACGGACAATGATCTACTACTTGGGACGACGGACCACGACCGACCGTTGTATATTTCGATTACAATTGGGAAGTTTACACTCTCTAGAGTATTGGTGGATCCAGGAGCATCAATCAATATAATGAGACTTCGAACACTAGCATAGTTGGAAATTGATGCTCGTGAGCTCGAAGCCGACAAAATGTTATTAAGAGGATTCAACCAGAAAGGAAAAAGAGCCCTCGGATCGATAACACTACTAATGAAGACCGGTGACTTAGCAAAGACAACCGCAAAATTTCACATAATTGATTCAGAAACGTCGTTCAACGCTCTACTGGGCCGACCATGGATACATGAAAACAGGATGGTACCATCATCTCTACATCAGTGCATCAAATACTACGATGGAGGGGAACAATGCATCAAAGTTGACTTACAACCATTCTCCGTACATGAGATTGGAATCCATGAAGACGCAGCTTATTATGCACCTCCAAAGAAAACAATCTTCTCCAGAGATACCATAACGAATGAAGTGAAGAAAGTTTGGGACAATGAAGAACCTGAAGTTCTAGTCCAACAGTCACTCACCACTCCCTTACGGCGAGATGGTGAAGGTTTCTCCACAACTCGCATTCGAGGTCGAGGCCGGGGACGAGGTCGTGGCAGAGACGTTTGGACAATTGGACAGAGTAAACCAGCCATCAATGTTGATTGGGAAGACAGTTCTGAAGAAGAAAAAGAGATCAAAAAAGAAGCAGCGACAATAAGTCGGAAGAAGCCGTAATTCAGGATCCTTCTCGAAGATGAGAAGAACGAAGAATACTAATCGATGTAAGAGAAGATCAACCACTATGTACATACTATGACCCTGACCCCGATCCATTCTAATAAGATCGAGGGTATGGTGGTCAAAGAGGTACGTAGCGGCGATGCAAAGCCAATCAAATTCTACCGTGGTGCTCCTTCCTCCAAAGCCGAAAATAATGTACAATTTGAAGATGTCACTTCATCGGAATTAATGGAATTACCTTTTGAGTGGTACTCTCCCTGTGTTCAAAATTTAATTCAGCGTGGTTTCTTACCTCGACAATGGACAAAAGGCCAATCACAACATTTTGAAAAATTATGGAATAACTCCGGTCGTCCACCTAATTCAAAGCATGGTCTCGGATTCGCACAGTAGGATCAGTTGACGATACTGAATTTTGCCTGGTTGTCACTTGCGTATCTAATGAAAACTGCATGGAAACTACGAGAAGAATTTGAAGATTTACAAATTGGAGATGCTCCACCGAGTTCGAAGAAGAAATTAAATCTACGATAGATGAGTTAACGGCAGTTAACTTAGGTACTAGCAAAGAGCCTAGACCTACCTTTGTTAGCTCCTTACTCGATAAAGAAGACTCCGAAGAAATAATCGAGTTATTGATGGAATTTAAAGAGCTGTTTTGCTTGGAACTACGATGAGATGCCGGGTTTAGCTCCGGAGGTCGCGATCCATAAGTTAGGAGTGGATCCTACTTCTATCCCGATCGGACGAGGTCCGGAAGAACGCGTCTAGAAATTGAACAACAAGTCATAACTTGAAGTTAAAAAGCTAATAGACGCTAAATTTGTCCGCGAAGAACAATACCCGACTTGGTTAGCCTGATGTGGTGCCGGTCGAAAGAAGAATTGTCGGATCGGAATTTGTGTGGACTTCGGAGATTTAAACAAGGCATGTCCAAAAGATGAATTCCCTGTACCGATCCCGAATTAATGATCGACATTGCTTCGACACATGAAATATTCTCATTCATGGATGGATCTTCGGGATCCAGACCGGATAAAAATGGCTCCGAGAAGATGAAAAGCTTACGAGCATTCGGAATGCCGATTGGAGTATATTGCTACACGATGATGCCATTCGGACCGAAGAACACAGGAGCAACATACCGGAGAGCGATGACAAGAATTTTTGATGATCTCATCCACAATCGAGTCGAATGCTACGTGGACGATGTGGTCATTAAAAGCAAAGTAAAGGAAAACCACTTCGTATGATTTGAGAATTGTTTTCGAACGATTAAGACAATTTAACCTTAAGATGAATCCCTTAAAATGCGCCTTCGGCGTCACCTCCGGGAAATTCTTAGGATTCGTTGTCCGACATCGTGGAATTGAAATCGACCCGGAAAAGATTAAAGCTATCTTAGAAATGTCGCCTCCCAAAACCTTAAAACAACTACGATCTTTTCAAGGAAGCTGGCATATCTTCGACGCTTTATCTCAAACTTGTCGGGTAGGTGTCGACCTTTCTCGGAATTAGTTAAAAAGGACGCCAAATTTATTTGGGAAGAAAAATGCCGGAGGGCCTTCGAGGACATTAAACAATATTTAATGACACCTCCTGTCTTAGCGACCCCGGTCTCGGGTAGACCGCTGATACTTTATACCGCGGCTTTAGATGACTCTCTCGAGCCCTGTTAGCCTGAGTCGATGATGAGGGTAAAGAAAATGCTCTTTATTACTTAAGTCGTCGTTTACTTCCGACGAAAATAAGGTATCCCGCAATTGAAAAGCATTGTTTGGCCCTGATCTTCGCCGCTCAAAAGCTCAGTAACTACATGCTTTCTCATAAGGTCAACCTGATTTCGAAGTTTAATCCATTGCAATACTTGATGACTCGTCCAATGCTTTCCGGCAGACTTGCCAGATTTTCGATGATATTATTACAATTTGATATAACTTTCGTGCCTCTTCGTGCCGTAAAGGGACAAGTCTTAGCAGATTTCCTCGCAGCACACCCTTTGCGGCGGAATCTCCTCTCACCGACGACTTGCCGGACGAACAAATAATGAGCCTAGAAGACCACGATGATCGACGTTGGGAATTATATTTCGACGAGCATCTTCGGCACACAAAGACGAAGAATCGCAAGTGATTGTGCCGGTAAGGCGGGGATCGGATTAATCTTTATAACACGGAGCGGGGGATGTTAAGATACTCCTACCACTTGACGGAGCCGTATACAAACAATGAAGCGAGAATACGAAGCCCTCATAACGGGACTGGAATTAACTATTCAAATGGGGATAACGGACATCAACATCTACGGGGATTCGCAGTTAATCATTCAGCGAGATCGCCGAGACGATGCAGAATTTTAAAGCCAAGACTCGAGCAATACTTCCAGGTATGCCATACGAGTTGTTGGAACAGATTCGAATGTGACAATCTACAAAATTCCCGAAAAGAAAATGCTTTAGCAGATGCGTTAGCTCGCCTCGCAAAAGAGTTTGCTCGTTTGCAAGATGAGTCGGTGGAAGTGTCGGTTCGCGGACGTCGAGTCCTGTCAGCGACTCGACATAGACATAATAAACAAATCGGAAAAGAAGAAGAATCGATTGCAGCGAGTGACGTAAAACACGAGAGGATTGGCGACGGCCATTAATAGAACTACCCGCAAATAGGAAAACTACCGGACGATAGGTCGCTAGCCCATCGGATCAAGAAAAGAACTGCGTCCTACTCATTAATAAACAACACATTGTACGGAAGGTCTTTCGATCAAATGTGGCTAAGGTGCCTAAGCGGGTCCGAGGCCCGTGAAATTGTTAACGAGGTGCATTCGGGACTCCGTGGCGCTCACCGGTCGGGTCCGAAGATGAAAATGAAAATTAAAAGACTAGGGTACTACCGGCCCTCGATGATGACCGATCGCATGAAAATCGCCGAGAGCCGTCATCAATGCCAAGTGCACGGAGTGGTTCTACACCAACCTCCAAATGTGTTACATCCGACAATTGCATCGTGGCCATTTGAATGTTGGGGCACAGATATAGTGGGTCCAATAGAACCACCATCTTCAAAAGGACATTGCTTCATTCTTGCGGCTACAAATTACTTTTCCAAGTGGGCAGAGGCAGTTCCACTTAGAGAAGTGAAAGCACACCACGTGCTACGCGTTTTCAAGAACCAAGTTGTCTACCGTTTCGGAGTGCCGCGCGAGATCATCTCGGATAATGGGTCGGCATTCGAAGCACACAAATCAACAATTTTGTCGGGAGACACGGAATCGACCGGCGATATTCAACAATTTACTACCCGAGAGCAAACGGCTCTGGCGAGGCTTTTAATAAAACTCTCGTTCAAATATTAAAGAAAACCTTGGACGATAATAAGAGAAATTGGCACGAGAAATTTTTAGAAGCCTTATGGGCCTACCGGACAACCTTCGAACTCCTACTCAAGCTACACCTTACGCTCCGGTGTATGGGTCCGAGGCAAGTGTTACCCTTAGAGGTCCAGACTTCCTTCACTCGGAATTGCGATTGCAAACAAGGTCACGACGGAAGAGAATGCCAAATTACGACTAGAAGAATTAGAAAGCCCGGAAGGAAAAGACTTGCAGCGCAGCAGAATTTAGAACTATACCAAGCTAAGATGGTTCAAGCCCATGACAAGCCGGGTCCGCCCAAGAACCTTCAAAGTTGGTGACTTAGTTCTCGTTCTCAAAGACCTATTCTTGCACACTGCAAGATAGGAGGAAAATTTGAACCCACTTGGGAAGGACCGTTCGTGATTGAAGCAGTATACTCAGGAGGTTCCTACCAGCTAGTGAATTGCCAGAGAGAACGATATATGCTTCTGATCAACGGACGATACTTGAAAAAGTATTATGCTACCTGATGTTTCGAAGGAATGAATTCTTCATCCCTAGAAGCACGGGCGAAGTAATTACTTATGACTGGGTCCGAACCCAAAAATAATAAAATGTGCTAAAACAAATAAAATCATGATAATAAAGTTTTCCTTGTTTTCTTTTCCAAATCAAAATCTCTTTCCTGATCTTATCCCACTTCATTCCTGTTAATTTTAGAAAAAAAATATATAAAAAAAATGTCTTTAATAAACATTTTCTTAATGTTCTTGTTCTTAGTACAGCTCCTGATCTTTTTCCTTGTCTTTTCGCAGGGAAATGTCGAACGGGCGGTTGGTCCTAAACTTTAGAAATGGCGTAAGCCTTGCACTCAATGAAAAGAGGGTGAAAGATGGAGCGATAATCGAGATTGACTCGGACTTCGCACCGACAGCCTACGAGACGAGGAAAGTGACTCGGATCCCGCTGACCGAGAGGAATCGCCCGTGCGGACAGTGATGAAAGTGGGTGGCCCAAGCCACCAATCCAAGAAGAAGAAAAGGAAAGCAAATGCTGAAGAAGACAAGAAAATCAAGTCTGTAGTCGCTACAGCAGAGGGCAGGCTTGTCAGCGCCGCGCCCACAGAGATTCAGGAAGTTCGAAGAGCTACTCTCACAGCAACGCAACGAAGAAATAAGAATCGCCGTATCCATAAGATGTTAACCAAATTAGTAGTGGACCAGCGCGACGAGGCAGTTGCTACTGCCAGTACATACACTTCAAGGACGCCGACTCACCGAGTACCGAAGAAAGGAGGCCACCTCCTAGGATAACGAAGGGACCAGTGGAAATCTCACGAAGATCGAAGAAAGAATGCTACCACGCCACCGGATAGAACCACCGGTAATGCATAACCTTGTTGCGAAGCAACCCCGGAGGATGTCCCGACGGACATCATCCCCGAGGAGCCGAGGTATGCGGGAGAACGTGAAGGGATCGAGCCGTATATCCCACAATACATCACTGTGCCCCGCCATTTGCAAATTATTCCGAGTACGAGTCGGAAAGAAAGCGGAATGTCGAAAAGAAAACCTTTGAATACTTCGAGAGAATCGGAGGCGAAGGATCAATATACTGAAGGCCTCGAGCTACATACGGACGTATTCTCGAATATGAACAACAACAAATCGTGGATTGCATCCGGGATTTGAAAAGAATGGGCCGAGCGAGCCGCCTAAGAGAAAACACCTACTCAGAACCCCGGAGATGGATGCCAGGGAAAGGTAGAATTACAATACAATGCGGATGCTGTTACAACTTCGCAGAAGATAGGAAGGGAAACCCACCAGGGATACTCCGTCATGGCCAAGTGGATCCGATGCCATTAGTCATCAAGAGAATGGTAAAGAGGTTGATAACATGGAGGGTACTGCCAGCAGATTGCATACCCAATAGCTGCATTATTAACATTTACAAGCGTGGGTGACCGCATACCCCCGCACATAGATCACCACGACTTTGTCGGACCTTTCGCACAGCTCTCTTTCCTGAATGAGTGTAACATCATGTTCGGATCCGACCTCCGGATAGCAGGCCCGGGTGAGTTCCGAGGGCCGGTGAAGATACCATTACCCGTAGGTTCCGTCATGATACCGAAGGGCAACGGAGCGGATGTCGCTAAACATTGCATACCGGAGTACCGAATGAAGCGGATCTCGGCTACTTTCGGAAGGATGGACGACAGGAAGACACCTTACCACTTCCGACCGCACCCGGAGCTAGAGAATCTCCGGCCTTAACGAGTCGTGAGTTACATGGAAAATATCACACCTCCAACGTACATCCATACGGCATCCTTGCCAAGGATGACTTGGAAGGTGATGTTATTGACCATGTACCTCACTATTCAGACATGGATTTTTGACAGATGCTTTTTTTGGATGGATCAACAAAGATCATATATAGTCCGTTTTGAGTCTACTTAGATTATATGAGATGTATTCCAGATCGAGTTGTATGATGTATCTTCGACATGATTGGAATGAAAGTGACCATGTCACATTTTTGGCCTTCACCTCTTTTGTGCAAATTGACTGGGAAACACCATTAAAGTTAAATGAACTTCGAACAAAGAACAGAAAAGAAATAAAAAAGAATTAAAAAAACTTTCCTTAAAAATCGAAAAATGACGAACACCAAATTCACATGAACATTAAATAAACGATAAAATAAATTTGAATTGTTAAAGGACAGACAAAATGAACACAAATTTCAAATCAAATTCAAATTCAATCTTTCGAGATTCCAAATCTCAATCAAATTCAAATTCGACCTTTCCAAATCTCAAATCAAATTTCAATCGAGTTCAAACTCAACCTGCCAAATCTGAAATCCAATCCGTTCCACTCTCTCCCTTGTCTGGGATGGAAGCGGTTGATTCCATTGACGCGGATCGAATCTGATGGCGAGGGATTATATCCAATCCAAACCAGTGACTTCCGATCAACTCTTTTGAACGGGGTATGTAGCATCTACATATTCCCTCCTAATCTATTTTCCTTCCATGAAAGTCTTTTACGACTTTCGTGAAATTCTCGAAACACCAAAATTCCACACTTTTCAAATCAACACTACAAATCTTTGCAAAGTCAATGACTATTCAAAATCAAACTTTTGGAGTTGAGGATTTTACATCCGAAACTCCATTGCTTTAGGATCATTTCCCTATTGCAATGAAATACATCAAAATTCAAATTCTTGGGGTTGAGGATTTTACATCCGATACTGCATTGTTTTAGGATTCCTTCCCTATCGCAATGAAATACACCAAAATCAAACTCTTGGAGTTGAGGATTTTACATCCGAAACTGTATTGCTTTAGGATCCTTTCCCTATTGCAATGAAATACATCAAAAAATCAAACTTTTGAAGTTGAGGATTTTACATCCGATACTACATTGCTTTAGGATTCCTTCCCTATCGCAATGAAATACACGAAAATCAAACTCTTGGAGTTGAGGATTTTACATCCGATACTGCATTGCTTTAGGATTTCTTCCCTATCGCAATGAAATACACCAAAATCAAACTCTTGGAGTTGAGGATTTTACATCCGAAACTGCATTGCTTTAGGATACTTTCCCTATTGCAATGAAATACATCAAAAAATCAAACTTTTGAAGTTGAGGATTTTACATCAGATACTGCATTGCTTTAGGATTCCTTCCCTATCACAATGAAATACACCAAAATCAAACTCTTGGAGTTGAGGATTTTACATCTGAAACTGCATTGCTTTAGGATCCTTTCCCTATTGCAATGAAATACATCAAAAAATCAAACTCTTTGAGTTGAGGATTTTACATCCGATACTGCATTGCTTTAGGATTCTTTCCCTATCGCAATGAAATACATCAAAATCAAACTTTTGAAGTTGAGGATTTTACATCCGATACTGCATTGCTTTAGGATTCCTTCCCTATCGCAATGAAATACACCAAAATCAAACTCTTGGAGTTGAGGATTTTACATCCGAAACTGCATTGCTTTAGGATCCTTTCCCTATTGCAATGAAATACATCAAAATTCAAACTCTTGGAGTTGAGGATTTTACATCCGAAACTGCATTGCTTTAGGATCCTTTCCCTATTGCAATGAAATACATCAAAAAATCCAACTTTTGAAGTTGAGGATTTTACATCCGATACTGCATTGCTTTAGGATTCCTTCCCTATCGCAATGAAATACACCAAAATCAAACTCTTGGAGTTGAGGATTTTACATCCGAAACTGCATTGCTTTAGGATCCTTTCCCTATTGCAATGAAATACATCAAAAAATCAAACTTTTGAAGTTGAGGATTTTACATCCGATACTGCATTGCGTTAGGATTTCTTCCCTATCGCAATGAAATACACCAAAATCAAACTCTTGGAGTTGAGGATTTTACATCCGAAACTGCATTGCTTTAGGATCCTTTCCCTATTGCAATGAAATACATCAAAAAATCAAACTTTTGAAGTTGAGGATTTTACATCCGATACTGCATTGCTTAAGGATTTCTTCCCTATCGCAATGAAATACACCAAAATCAAACTCTTGGAGTTGAGGATTTTACATCCGATACCGCATTGCTTTAGGATCCTTTCCGTATCGCAATGAAATACATCAAAAATCAAATTCTTGGGGTTGAGGATTTTACATCCAAAACTGCATTGCTTTAGGATCCTTTCCCTATTGCAATGAAATACATCAAAATTCAAACTTTTGGAGTTGAGGATTTTACATCCGATACCGCATTGCTTTAGGTTCTCTCCCTATTGCAATGAAATACATCAAAATCAAACTCTTGAGGTTAAGGATTTTACATCCAATACCGCATTGCTATGAGATCTCTCCTCATGGTGATGATTCAATCCAATCAATTCAATTTTCTTCTGAGGTTGAAGATGTTACATCTAAAACCACAAAATTCCAATCTTAATTTCAAGTTCGAATTCCTTCAAATTAATCTTAACAAAACTTCAATCTAAATTAAAACTCAAACTAAAATCTAAGCTCACACATCAAAACTTAAACTGAAACAAAATAAAATCTAAATTGAAATTCCCCCAGGTCATGTGATTTGGGATTCACCTCCTTTTCCTTCCCCAGCGAGAGTTCAGGAATCTCCAGTCTCAGAGATATACTTGACACTCCCCAGCGGAAACTCTTCTACTTTGTCCTAAGTTTGTCACTTGGACATCTGTGTTGGTTTTGTTGATCTCTTCGGTCAACGCCAATACGCGCGGTGTGCTTGGTTAGCTCACCACACCTATTGGGGGTCCATTTGTTGACCTCATTTTTGATGAGGTCTTCTCTTCTTCTTAGTACTTATGATCTAGCCTTAGGCTTTTCCTTTGACTGTCTTAGAGGACTAGAATTGGGACCCACCACTTAGAAAATTAAACCACTTCTTAACTCCCTACAAACTCTACAAACTTGACTATAGACCCCTAATCACCTGGAGGGTCGAAATCAAATGTGGAAGTTTAAAGGATGAGTTCCTATAGGACTCTTTGGCCTTAGGATCGCCTCGGTGGCCCGGTCCGGTGAAGGGGCTGACTTACACACACACTACATTTATACACTACACTTTCACACACCTCCTAAAACCACACCCATACCTAACTCGACCTCCCGACTCATGAAGGTGATTCATATGGATGGTCCTTAACCCCTAAGCCCTTGGCTAAGAGGGTTAGGAACAACATAGTGGATGCCTCAAATGAGTCCCTTCATGGCTCATGTGGGCTTGATATGGCTTCATGACTCAACCAAAATGATTTCATTCCACTTATATTCAACTAACCTTCAATTTTCCAAATTTTCAATTTTTGACCCCGGACCCTACACCCGCTTAGCCTACCCAAAACCCTTGAAATCCTCCAAAATTTCCAAATCACCCAAAATTCCTCAAAATCAATCCCAAGCATTCCCACATTACTCAAATTGATCATTCATAGCCAAAAATACCAAAAATTCCAAAAATACCTCCCAATACCCTCCAAATACCCAAAATACCCCTCTTGACCAAAAAATCCAAAAATTCAGAAAATTTCCAGAAAATCCCAAATATTCCCAATTTTATTTTGTTCAACTACACCATGGGCCAATTTTGTCAATTTACCCTACTTTTGTCAAAACCCCTAATTTGACCCATTTTAACCCTAAGTGAACCCAATGTCAAACCAAACCTACCCAATTGACCCAAATTCTGGTCCAATTCAATTCTAAACTTCAATTCAACATTCCCAACACCAATCTAGACCAAACCCAAGTCCAATTTGATTGAAATTTGGATCCAATTTCACTTTGGGCCTTAAAGCCCAATTTGGACCCATGACCCAAACCTAACCCAAACTCACCCAATTCAACTCCAATTAACCCCAAATCCTTTCTAAATCTTCCTTAACATTCCCACAAGCAAAAAACTAACATGATTTTCCCAAAATTTAGACCTAAACCCCACTCAAATTCAACCCAAAGCTAAAAGGCCCAATTTTGACCTAAACCCAAATTTAACCCAAATAAGCCCAAACCCCAAAATCAAAACCCAACCAAAACCAAAACCTCTTTGAAACACTCCCATAAACATTTCCCAACACTTATTTTACATCAATTTCAACCCTAGCCCAACATTGGCCCAAGTTAGCCCAATTTGACCTACATTGGCCACTTTACCAAAAAACCCAAATTCAACCCAATTCAAACCCAAATCACTCCAAACTTGTTTCAAATTACTCATGGCACGTTCCTAAACCAAACCCAACAATTATTTGGTCCAAACTTTTACAAATTTCCCATCCACCAATTTATTTTCAAACCTAAAGGCCCACTTTCCTAAACCATTCTAAAAGCCCACTTTCCTAAACCATTCTAAAAGCCCATTTCCACCAAATACAAAAGCACAAAATTGGCCCTAAAGCCCACATGGCAATTTCTTTTCATCATACCTTCAATTGATATCACCCCTAAGTTTCAAAATCATCATTAAACCATTCCAAATCAAGCTTTATACAAATTCCCATCAAATTACCAAAACTTCTAAAATCCATTTTCATGAAATTGACCAAGCTTTTCCGCAAGCCAAAGACAAGCCATGCAAGCCATGGACAAGCCACATGAAGCCATGGAAGGTTTGACATGTGATCAAGCCATTAATGAAAAAAGGAGGAGCCTCTTTTAAGCCCCCTTAAAAAGGTTTTAGCCCTTTTAATGCTTCACCTTAATTCATGATTAATCAAAATATTCATGGATGGTGACTTCTCTACCCTTTTCTAGCTGATTCACCTGATCCTCCCTCAGCCCAAATCAACCATGGAAGGGTGCACCAAACCCAAAATGGTGGGTTGACCCATTTGGACCCAAAATGAGCCTCTCCCCATACCCTTTTGATTCAAACCCTTTACACATGTCCACGGCCAATTGATCGCACAAACCTCCAGCCCCGACCCACCCGGACTCGAGGGTGACCCATGCCCGTCGGCCACCGCCCGGGTCACCGGAAAACACCATGGCCGAGACCTCGGGAGGAGCCAAACTTTGGAATTCCACCTTGCCGAGCCGCCCCATGCCCAATGGCCACCATGGCCGTTCTTCCCATGACCGAGCGACTCGATCCCGGCCCCCGGCCATCCCCGTGAGGCCCTCCAACCACCTCTATTTAAACCCGACCCCTCACGGCCATGAGAGGAGAGTTGCACAAACCTTGCCGAAACTCGCCAAAATTGTCCCAAACCCTTCTCCATACTTAGAGCGACTTGATCCCCAAGTGTCAATTTGCCCTAAACCCCACCAACGAATCCAATTTCTCAACCGAAATTTCACCCAAAACCAGGACACTTTGTCACGCGTATGCCAATCCTCAAATTGATCGGTCCTACACCTTCACCTGGACCAAGAGGAGAAGTTTTCCACTGAAAGCCCCATCTCCAGGCCACCCAGTTGCTCCAGCCTCCAAGCTTTGTGATCGGCTGTGGTCGAAATCCTACCTAGGCAATTCACCAGAGCAGGAGACTTCATCTGGAGCTTGCTGGGATCCAATCGAAGGTGACACAACCCATAGAGCAAAGGTATGGCCTCACTCTTCTTCCCGAGCTTCTGAACATTCTCCATTTTAATTGAGTCAATTTCATGCCACATAAACCGTATAGATGTATTCGTCTCTTCAAGACGAATCCATAGAGCATAAGAACACGGAAATCTATTGAGTATTGAGTGAGATATTAGGGATTTAGTGTGGACGGCTCTCGGGTGAGGACGCTTGGGGACGATGAACGGATGCCGTTCATTTAATACACGTGCAGACGGATGGCCAGGATCGCGCCGGATCAGGAGATGGAACGACACAGCGGGGCCCCGGAGCTCTGAGTCAGATGGCGGCGTCGAATCGGAGAGCGCCGCGTGGCCTTTCGGAGCTGCCGAGGTTGACGCGGTGCCGCGTGGATAAATAGAAAATTAGGGTATTTTTTTATTTATTTAATTCCCTAAACTTCAAAAATCCATAACTTTGTGTAGGAAAATCAGAAAAATAAAATAAAAATACCCTCTTGCTCAGTGAACAGAGGAGAATAATGTGGAAAAGAAATTATTTAATTTCATCAAGTATTTTATTTTTAGTGATTTATTTCCCTTCTGCATTATTTTAATTCTCCATGCATATAGGAAATTCACCATGGCATGAGATTATAGGGCTTTTGAAGCCTCTAAATTTGGGAACATTCTCTGAATTTTCCAAAGTCAGAGGCCATCCCTATGAGAAGTTATTGATTTTTCAAATTCATGTTGCTGTTTTGAGTATTTTAAATCCAATAAATAGCATGTTGTGAAATAAATTCTAGGAAAATTTGGTGATGTCTCTTATGACCAGTGGACCCTAGGAAAAATAGATTTTGGATTAGTTTATTTAAAATAACCCTAATTTGCTTAAACACCCAAAATAGCTCCTTAATTAATTAGAGCTAATCATGCATCGAATTGACTTGAAATCAATTCTCCACTGTCCTTTAGGATCAGAGGAACTCACCATAAAAAATTTGAAGTCAATTGGACTTGGTTAGCCCTACTAAATGGGTTGATTAAGCCATTTAGCCATTTTAAATTTTAAAAATTCATAACTTTCAAAATACCTTTCAAAAATTCACCAAATTGGTTTTGGGGCCTCTTTGATATCAGGGGAATTTAAGAAAATTAAAATTTCAATTTTCTAAAAAATTTAATTTTTTGCATTATTTTAATATTTTAATAATTAAAAAATAATAAAAATCATAAAAATAATAAAATTCACCAAAATGTCACATTTTGAATTTTAATCACTTAGGAACAAATCCCATATTTTTCTTAGGTCTATTTAATGAGATATTAAATTTTAAAGCCCTAGGGTAATATTAAAATTAAAAAAAATGTATTTTCTAGCATTTTCACTAAAATAATTATAATAAATCAAAAAAAAATCAGAAAATTGTAAAAATTAATTCTCTGATTTCCTTGATATCAGAGAGATTTTTGAAAAATATAAAATTTATTTTTCAACCATTATTTTATTTTTAAATTAATTAATACTCCAAAACTTAAAATAATTATAATAAAAATAATATAATTCAAAAAATCACCAATATTAGTCCAAGTGGTCCTCTGGTCATTAGGAATGTCCCATAATTTTCTTAAGGACAGAAACTTTCCCTTGGTCATATTATTAAATTTTTCTTGGAAATTCTTATTTTCCACCAAAAATAATTACATAAATAAATTAAATACAGAAAAATCACATTTTCTCCTCTCATGTCTTTATTGGCATATGAGTGAAGTCACATAAAAATTTCAAGTTCATTTAAGCTCAATTTAGTGAGTTATGAAATTATTAAGCTTGAAGGGCAAAATGGTAATTAAAATTTTAACCCTTAATTAAAACTTTAGGTTTAATAAAATTAACAAGTAAAATATTTGATCTTAATCTGACTTGGATGATTGAAATTTAAATAATTAAAGGGTAGAAACCTACTAAACAATTTAAGATAATTAAAATAAACCTTAATTAAATAATTGATTAAATTTGGAAGAATAATAAAATTGGAATTATTAAAATAGGGATATTATTAAGAAGAGATTTATTCTTTAATTTAAAAATCCCTAAATTAATCATATCAATAATATTTAATTCCTAATTAAAATGATAATTCAAATTTAAGTTTTAAAATGTTAAAGGATTTAATCATTAAAATTAGATTAAAAAGTTAAATTATTAAACTCCTTTTAAATTTTCAATTAAACTAAAATAAAAAAAATAAAATTAAATTAAAAATTAAATTAAATCAAATAAATTAGATAAATTAAATTAAATTAAATTTAATTAAATTAAATTAAATTAAAACACATTAAATTAAAACATATTAAATTAAATTAAATTAAATTAAATTAAATTAAATTAAAATAAAATAAAAAAAATAAAATCAAATAAAATAAAAATTAAATTAAAAATTAAAATTAAATTAAAAAAATTTAAATTAAAATGAAAATTAAAATTAAAATTAAAATTAAAATTAAATTAAAATTAAAACTAAACCAAATTAAATTAAATTAAAGTTAAATTAAATTGAATTAAATAACATCACCTAAGACATAAAGAAATTAAATATGAAGTAACTTGAACATCATTTTGCCCTCGAAAACTTTGGTTATCATAACTCCTAAACAGAACATTAAATGAAATGTTACTCCACTCATAGGATATTCAAATGTCCTAGTTCACTGAGCAAGATAACAAAACTTGAATTCTCGGAAGATTAATTCATTTGTATAATTAAATTCATTTGGACTTGAGACAATTCTAGCAATATTGAAAAGATGTTTAAGATTCTTCTTAAGCACTTCCTCAATATGGTAGGATACTTATAAGAACAATTGAACTTAATTATTCTTTGATGAAGAAAATCGTCCTCAAACCAAAACACAAAGACCTAGACGTCATAGGAAATGACTAGCTATAGGATTATGAATTTGGTAGAAAACCATAACCCTTCCCTTAGCCTTACCTAGGAACTTGCTTAAATATTCTAATTGTGTTTTAAGTGCAGCTTGGGATGACGGGAAGACCCTCCAAGTACGCTTTTATTTTATTGCAATTTACCTTATTGCAATTTATTTAATCACATCGCACTTACTTTTCTTGCATGATAAACAACTGTTGCATGAAAACCCACACCTTTAGGATAGTCCCTAAAACTGAAACCAAAACTAAGTTAAAAGTCATTGCAAGATAAAATTCACCGCCACAACATTTCAAAATATAAAGCAACTCAAAATTTAATCACAAACGTAATACAAAACTACAACTACAACTAAATTAAAACGTCTTGTTGGATGATCGGGAATACCTCGGATGATGTAACCTACGTGTTGCTAACGGGATTTCCCACGGTCTAAATGAAAGTGTGGAACTCATTTAGTTGAGTTTAGCAAATTCATCTCGGACTAAGTGAATCCGATAAAAATAACGATGCCGGAAGGATGGAACCGTGGGATCTTAACCTAGTGTTGTTATAATCAACTTTAAGATTTATTTTAAATAAAACATAAAAAATACTTGGAAATTAAGATTTTATCTAAACCAAAGCACTTCTCTCATCTCCTGATTTATGACTTCTAAAACTAAACATTTGCAACAACAAGGAGCTCGGAGCATGGTGGGCAGCATGGCCATCGTCATCAGCAAAACCTGAGTCTACTTCAGTAAAACTTTCTTAGAATTAAAATAACCAAGCCATAGGACTTCGAGGTAGTTTTCCTAGTGCAACATAAATCTTCAATCTCTTCGATAGGCATTTGCATGATCATGTCATGTAAACTAAGCCCTAACCGGTCTTAGGACTCCGAGGTAGTCGTTTAGTATGACATAAACCCTCAAATCTTCGAGGCTATTTGTATGATCATGTCATACAAACATAAGTCCTAATTAATTAAAATTGACAAGATCAAAACATTAAATAAACATTAGGACTTTCCTAAATCCAAGCCAAACAATAGGATAGTCGGGGAATTACCGAAGTTCGCTTCGAATCTGTGATTTCTCCTACCTTTCTTCCTTTAAATTCCCAAAACAAAATGTTCCAAACTCGATCCATTCCCTATTGAAATTCCAAAATTTAATCCCTTAAAAACTTAAACTTTGAAATTCTTGAGAGCAGAATTACTGATTATTATCGAGAGTTTTCTTAGGTGATTCCAGTCACTTAAGATGTAATTAACTATAGGGGCTTGCCCTTATAGGGAATTTAAAGAACCTGTGTAATATAAACCCCGTTTAATGCTTTCATATTAAGCAGGGGAATTTGTCGGCTTATAAAATTGGTTCGCAAACCAAACGGATGTCACAATTCTTCTAGTTTATTTAATCAAGCCCCATCGTCAAGCAGTGTGCCTATTTTTCGGGATAGATACACGATTTGTGGTACGATGCTCGTTTATATAAACTATTTGGGATGTGAGTTCGGTTTGATTTCATATCTTAAAATCTTCAAATTTAAAAATTATTTTTAAAATCAAATACTACTTTTCAAATTATTTATTTAAATTAAATTAAAAATTCGCCGATAATTTCTGTAGGCGACCCCTTTTTCAAAATACAACACAACCTAAAAATAAGCCGTACAGTGGCTGTCGAGTCAGATGGCGGTGATGAATCAAATCGTGTCACGTGTTCTTTCGATCCGCTGTAGGATATAGTCAACGCCACGGTATATAAGTAGGAAGTTAATTAATTAATTAAGCCATCAAACTTTGGAAGATAATTAAAGCATAAATTGTTAAGGTTAGGGAATGTGATATAAGAGGATTCTAATTCTTTGAAATTGAACCCCTAACCAATGAATTAATTAAACACCACCTAACTCTTACTGATAAAATGATAATTAAAATAATAATTTTCAAATCTTATAATTAAATTGAAACAAATTTAAAATATTAAAACCTTGAAAATTAATTTGAAATAATTCAAAAATTAATTTAAAATAATTTTAAAATATTAAGACTAATTTTAAAATAACTCATGATTAAAAAAATTATAATTTAGAACATTAAAATTGATTAAAACAACATAATCAAAATAAATTTGAAATAATTTAAAATTAAACTAAATTAATTTGAAATAATTGAGTCTAAAATATTAAGATTAATTTTTAAATAATTCATAATTAAACTAAATTAATTTAAAATATTAAAAATAATCTGAAACATTATAATTAAATTAAAACAATTTAAAAATGTTAAACTTAACAAAATTAAAAAGATTTAAACACCCTTCCAGTTAAAAATAATCTAAAAATATTTAAAAATCAATCAAAACTTTGTAAGTAAATTAAATCATTAAGAATGGTTAAGTTCCTTATGAACTAATTTGCCCCTAAAAACTTTCGTCGTCATAACTCTTAAATAAAATGTCAAATGAAATGTCACTTTATTCATAAGATAATCAAACATCCAAGTTCATTGAGCAACAGCCAAAACTCAACTAAACCCTGTATGACCAATTCATCCAGATGATGAAATTCATTTGGACTCAAAATGATCCCGAAAGCATTGAAAAGATGTTCAGGACTCATGCTAAGCACTTGCTCAATCCAATGTGATGTTTTAGAAGAACAATTGAACTTCATTGTTCATTGATGAAGAATATCATCATCAAACACACCTTAGGAATTGACTAGCGATAGGACTAGGATTTGGTAGACAACCAGGACCTTCCCTTAGCTTTACCTAGGTGTTTTCTTTCAAATATTTAAATGTCCTAACATGCGTTTTAAGTGCAGTTGGAAATGACGAGAAGACCCGCCAGGTACGTTTTTATTTTATTGCAATTTACTTACCTGCATTGTACTATACTTTCCTTTCCTTGCAAGCTTGCATGTTAAAACAACAATGTCACCCTGCATGAAAACAAAAACCTTTAGGATAGCCACAAAACTAAAACCAAAATTAAACTAAAAATCACAATAAGTTAAAATTCACCGCCATAATATTCAAAATATTAAATAACTCAAAATTTAATCACAAACAAAACAAAACTACAATTACAACTAAATTAAAATGTCGCGTTGGATGATTGAGAATTCCTTGGAGGATGTAGCCTACATGTTGCTAATAGGGTTTTCCCACGGACTAAATGAAAGTATGGAACTCATTAAGTTGGGTTTAGTAAATTCATTTGGACTAAGTGAATCCGATTAAAATAATGGTGTCGGGATAATGGAACCGTGGGATCTTAATCGGTGTTGTTATTATCAACTTTAATGTCCCCTAATAAATAAGAAATCTCAATTTTAATATTTCTAAAACATGATACTTCTCTCTTCTCCTTAACTGACACTTCTTTAAACTAAACCTGCTACGACGAGGAGCTTGGAGCATGCTTCGTGGGCAGCACGACCCACTTCAACAGCAAGACTTGTCTACATCAGCTAAACCTTTTTGTAGTCTAAACAACAAGCCATAAGACTTCGAAGTAGCTTGCCTAGTGCAGCATAAATCCTCACCTTTGTTGTAGGCCTTTGTACAATTCTGTTGTGCAATATAAGCCCTAATTCGCTATAGGATTCTGAGGTTGTCGTCTGGTACGACATAAATCTTCATATCTTCCAGATTATTTGCATAAGCAGACATTATGCAAATGTAATCCCTATAATTAATTGGCAGGATTAAAATCTAAATAACATCACTTCCAAGATTTAAAAGCCCAACTATAGGATTGTTTGGGAAAACATCAAGATTTTTCTTAAATCTATTTTCTTCCCCTAGACCGCTGACCGCGATTTTTAATATACTTAAAAATATGAGAATTAAACACCACTACTAGAAGATCTAAATCCTCAGCAATATCACCAAATTGACTTGGAGCGTAATTTTAATTTTAGTGACAATTATATATTATAATGTTTTAATCGCAGAGTTACCTTTAAACGCAAGTATACGTATCGCTCAAGTAATACAGGGCTCTAGTGGAGTCTTGAATATCGATCCCACAGGGAAAATTTTAGAGTCTATAGACTAGGATTATAGAAATCAGTTCAGAATCACAACTAATCGAAATTGCCTATCTGTCACTAATACGCAATCGAAAATAATATGAGGTTTAAATTAAACTAGTTCTACCAACAATTAACTAACACTACTAACGTTAAGTTCAAATATATAAGCAAGAAGTTTTCTCCTTTTTTTAAGATATTTAAGTGTATAGATAATTAGAATTAGTTTTAAAATGGAGTTGTGCCAAATAGGAGCATACTTATTCTTTACCCTTTGGTCCAGGCATAAAGAACATTGACTAATTCTATGCTTGGTTACTGAATCTGCAGCTAGGCTGGGAGGATACCGGCTCTCACTTCGGAGCTCCCACATTCCCCTCTCCTGAGGGCTAACAATCTACACATCAGCACCTAAACGATATGGTCGAATTGAGGATTTTAGCCTGTCACTCTAAAATCTCCAATTCTACGCCCGATTAATATTATTTTCCTATTTATTTGCACCCTCAATCCAAGGATTTTGACCTCCCTGAATATCGGATGTAATATTTACTATAATTGTTAAACTCAACAGATTTTAACTATTCAATTGGCCAAATTGAAAGTAAATTAAGATCTAAGTTAAAGATTATCCCAACTTATTTAAATCTTTTATGGCACATTAATTCTATTTATCATCACGAAAATATCAAAATAAAGAGAAAGATAAGAAAACTACTCATAATGCATAGAGAGGATGCAATAAAACTTGGATTTCATATATAAATGTAAAGTATTACAAACTAAAGTAAATAAACACTACTTATCTTAAATTCCTCCCCAAGCAAACTCCTTGAAGTTCCTCTGAATCTCTTCCTTCTTTACAGTACATGGAATTCTCCTTTGAAACGACAATGCAGAAAAGATCTCTTACTTCCCTTCCACTCTTACTATCCTTCGAAGAATTCCTCACAATCTCTATTTGAACTCACTAATTAACACTCACTAATAACAATGGACACTAGTGGACTCTCTATAGGACACAAAGTAACTATTAGAAATCTCTAATAGACAAACTCTTAGTGACTTTTAGAGGACTCCAAAAGGACAATTTTTCGGCCTAAAATGGTTCTTTTTAAAGTTGTTGAAAAGTCTCCAAGGTTTTTCCAGGCATCCCTTCAAAAATCGTCCAGATTTGACGTATATTGTGAAAGAACCGCCGATCCCGCCGTCGGCGGCCTCGAAGCCGCCGTCGGCGGCCTTCTAGAAACAGTGCTTTAAACTGACCTCGCTGTCGGCGGCCTCGACCTTCACCGTCGGTGGCCTCCCTTGGAATATATTCTGAACTCTCAGGAAAATCATGTCGTCGGTGCCATCAACCTCGTCGTCGGCGCCCTAGGTTAAATTTTCATATTTTAGTCCTTTTTGCTCTAAATTCGCTCCTTTTCGCATATTTTCGCTCTTTTGTCCTTAAATCTTCATACCTGCAGAAAAATACAAAAAATACTCTTCTTTAAAGTACAATATCATCAAAATTAGTATAAAATAGGCATGAAAATCTTAACCTTTTTTCCTTGTGTCAAAATTCCCCAAACTTTAACTATTACTTGTCCTCAAGTAATCTTTAGTACTAAATAAAGGTTATGATTCATTGTGGTAAAGTTTTAAATCAGAAATACTATAATTTTGATTTAAATAAATATTATAGCAAGAATTCTTAGAGAAAATTTCAAGTAATTAGATTAATTCTACAGGTATAAGGCTATCTAGTCATCAAGTCTAAGAGTTCTAGTTTTCTATTCATTTCAAGAATGACTATATGTTGCAACATCAATTCACTTAGATTATTCGAAGATAGGAAATTCATGAGAAAACTACAAGTAAGAAACTAGTCATAAATATAAGTTCAGAAATGCTTTTAGTTTCCCTTTAGGTTAATCCAAGTGAAGCCAATTTTTGATAAGGCATCTCCTCTAGCTCCTCCTCAATTTTTTTTCTTTTTCTTTTCAGGGATTGTTTTTCAATCCTTTTCTTTTTCTTTCTTTTTCTTTTTTCTTTCTTTTTCAAGTGAGGATTACTATATCTGGATAGCCTGTTAATAATTTAGAACTTCACTCTTCTTTTCCTAAATTTGAAACTTTCAAACATTCTTTACCTTATATGTACTTCATAGTTTTTACATTATTGAATCTCAATCTTTTCTTTTTCTACTAAATTCCTAAGATTCTTAAATATTTCAAAATATAGTTTTCTTTCCTTTAAATAGTTAATTATATTCTTATCCTTTTATACTAAATATCATATCCTACAAAACTGATTTTCGTTAACAAAAAAATAATTCTTTGATATTTCTATAATATTTAGATAAAATCTAAATATAGTTATCTGAATTAAATTTTATCACAAAAATCATATTATAATTTTTGAAAATATGTTATTTGAGAACATATAATAGTTAAGATTTTTTCTCCTTCCCCCAAACTTAAAGTTTTTTTATAATAGAAATAATACATGGTGGAAAGAAAAATTCTAACTAAAAATTCATACCTTTGCACTTTAGGCATTTTTGTCTTTTTTTTTTTTGAAATTTGCAGGTTCTTCTCAAAAGTTCTAACTTCAACTGACCTGTAATATTTAAAAACCTTTCTACACACGTAACATTTTATATGTGATAATGAAATTTTAAAACAAGTATATAAAACTAAACATCAACAACTAGCTACACAGGACATGAATTTCACAACATAGAACAAACAATTTAGTATTTTAGACTATTCAGTTCATAATTACAATTACCATCACAAATATCACAAACATCCAGAAAGGAAAATGCAACATGCCAAACCAAACACATATCCCAGAAACAAGCATAGTCCACAGAATACAATAAAAATCAAAGTACTACAACAAAACTAAAACAAACAAATACATCACATCACATCACTATCTGGCATCAAAATCTCATACAATATCTTCATCACCCTGATCAGCAGGAAGATTGGGCTGATACTGAGTATACTAGGGGAATTCTAGAAAAGTCACATCAGGCTCTCCTCTGTAGTATCTGGCCTGAGCATCATAATATGCCATCTTAAAATCAGAGTGCCTCTAAAGATACTCACTATCGTGATCGTATCTTCTCTCTAACCCTTCAATCCTATGATCAATTATTTTTAATTTTTCATCCAACTGCTTAAAACTTTTCCTCTGCAGGGTCATGGCATTCATCAAATCATATAAGGTAGGGGGCATAAAGGCAGGAGGGTCATAGCTAGTAAAAGGAATGTCTCTACTAGTAGAAGGTGCCTTGCTCCTACTCCCTGATCTCCATTCCTCATGAGATTCATAAGTCTTTATATTCGCTTTACTAATGAGTTTCATCGGATACACGCATTCCTCATCATCTCTCGCTTCAAGTCCAAATAATTGACAAAGTACATAAATGAGGCCAGGATGCCCTAAATATCCACTTGTCTCACTCTTTTGTAGTGACCATAATGTTCTTGTAAATTATTCTCCCCACATTAATGCTTCTGTTGTTCTGAATATAGAAATTCAAAACCGCTGTCTCTCGAGACTTCACTATGATGGTAGGTGGGTAGCAGAGTTGAACAAATAAAATAATGCCATGCCTTAGCAGTGGCATTCATCATTGACAATGGAAAGTTAATCTGTTCACGATTTTTAATTTTCCAAACTCCTTTCCCATCAGTGAGAAAGTAAATAACATCGTTCAACGGACCCTCCATTGTTCCAAATGTTTCATACTCGCTAGAAAAATATTCGTGAAGCTCGTAAAAAGTGTTAATGCGATTAGCATTAAAGTCGACGACAGGCTCGTCGTCAGTTTTAAGTAGAACTCCCTCACAACCTCGATAGCACCTTTGTTTGTTGTGTAGCAGAAGTTCTCCTAACCTCTCTCTTTGATAACTCATTCCACTTCTCCTCAAGGATTATTAAAAACTCGATCATGGATGCACTTCTTACTTTGATAGATTGAGGTGTACCTCGATTGTGCTTTCGCATTAATGAATCAAGTTTCGTCGAATACGGGTCTTCTCTTTTGTCGTGGAGGCATTGTTTGAACTATCAAAATTACAAAAATCTAAACTAATCTTCAAAATAATAATACAATGGCTTCTAAATGGGGTTTAAAGCAATCTAAATCAATTTCCATGCATTCCTTCCAAGTCTTTTCTCCACATTCTCAAATTTCGCAAAATTTCTTAATGTGGAAGAAATTCATGGTGGAAATCAAAAACTTTTACATAGGAGTGAAGATCTTACCAAGGGAAGATGAAATCAAGTGTTAGAATTTATTGAAATTGCTTCAAATCTGAGATCTATCAAGCCCTAGGTCGAAATTTTGAGTAAAATGGGGAAGAAGATGATGAATAGTGGCATTTAACCGATCCAAATCGCGGTAAATAGGTAATTTTTACGATCTCGCTGTCGACGGAGTCGTTCACGCCATCGGCAGGCTCCATTAAATTAAATTACATTCTTCTCGAGAAAATCGCACCATCGGCGACCTCAAGCGAGCCGTCAGCGAGATTCTAAAAAATTGATCATTTTTTCAAATTTTTGCAATTTTGATCAATTTTAAGCCTCGTTGTCATCCTTTCAATCATTTTAATCATATATTTTAATTGATTAAGTGATATATTAACACAAATAAAAGTACACCAACAAAACTTCACATTTATATATTGAACCCAAGTATTTACAACACACAATACATAACACACATAAACGGGTATTTTCTCAACCTAAGTCTATTTAATCAGCGTTGCAATCTAATCCACAACACTCAAAACGCCGAGAACAAACATTTCAATCATAATCTCATCTATACTGAGATTAAAAAGCAAACTACGAAAGCAAACACAATAGACAAAGTTCAAATCAAGCATAACATAGTTAAACAAATAAACAAATCAATTCTACTACTCTTGAGAATTTGTACTGGTTTTTCCTCTGATATCACACATTGCTTGAACTTGAACGAACAGGTTGTAAAAAGATCGTAATGGGAATTCTTCGGTTGAATCTTCATCGATCCATCCCATCTTCTTCATTAAGCGTATCAGACTTGCTTCAAATTGCCCAGTATGATCAAAATATTCTTTCATCCTCCAATTAATATGATCAAAAAAATCAGACTTATTGTTAACTGTGCTCATTAAATTTTGTACCTGCTTCTCCAGATTCTTGATTCGGTGTAAGATCATCGGTGTCTTGTTTGCTACTAGAGGTTGAATAGGAATAGAATTCTGAGATGCTTGATCCATGATCACGCCTGTGTCATTCTCCTCATCATTGATTGGGAACATAAGAGTTGGGTCTAAAGGTTTCCAGGGTAGTAGAATTTTCTCCCAAATCTCATACGAAACTTGGAACAAACTGCGTATTGAGAACATTGTGGAAGGATGTCCAAGCCCTTGAGATGATCCTTGAACGATCAGGCCAAACACATACTTCACAATAATTGATCCAATATTAATGGGCCATCCCATTTGAATGCGGAAATTCAAAATTGCACTTTCTTTCGTGACTTTACCGATTTTCATCTTTGACAATAACTTCGTAGATATGAAAAAGTGCCAATTTTTCGAAATGGTATTTAAAAGTGTTGTAAAGAAATTAACGTACCTGTTTTCTCTAACTTTTCAGTCATCGGTTTCGTCCGTCAAAAATTGGTATATTTCATTCATATTATCTCTCGTCAGCATGAAATTTGAATAATGGCAGACAGGAACATTCTCAAGCATGTATAACTCATTAATTCTTCCAGAATTGAATGTTATTCACCTACCTCGCACATAGACGCTTCCTTGGTTGACTCCATATAAATTGGCATAGAATTCCTTAACCACTGGAACGACTACTGCGGCAGTAGTATAGAAAAATACTTCCCATCTTCACCTTACAATCATTTCTTTCATTTGTGACGAAGAATTACTTAATCCTTTATTTACCAATCTTCTTTCCTTGATTAACCTTCTCTTGGAAATCACCTTGTTGAAAAGTCGCTGTGCCTCAACACTGAAGAACTTTCTCTGGTTTTAAACTTGAAATCTTGGGTAATCTACTGAATTGGATGCCATTAGAGAAGAATTAAAAGTGGTTTCCATTCATCTGTTGTATTTGAAGTGTTTAGGAACCATCCATGGGAGTTTATAAAGGATGAATTCGCTAAAAACAACCAAAATTTGTCATTTCAAACTTGAAAAACTGCCCATTCGCCGATCCCACTGTCGGCGGCCTCAAAGGCACCGTCGACAACCCTTATGAAATTAATTCCAAGGCTGTCGGGAAAAACCCGCCGTGTCGGCGCCCTAGGTAAAAATTTGTACTTTTACGCCGTGGTCCTTTACATTCCAAATTTTCTTTATGGATCCAAATTCTTCATAATCAAAGTTCAAATTCAAGTAGTAGATTCAATATTACTACAAAATAACAAAAAAACCAAACAAGCACACAACAAATAAAGATAACTATGGGTTGCCTCCCATAAAGCGCTTACTTTAACGTCGTCAGCTCGACCTATTCTGATGTTATTCAAGTTGACTGAGCATTAAAACCTCTTTAAAATTTGGTCTTTTACCTTAAAAATATGGTTTTAATCTGTGTCCATTTACTTTAAATCTATTCTCAGTCTTCTGATCTTCAATTTCATCAGCTCCATAAGTGTAAACCTGAGTCACAGTAAAGAGTCATAACCAACGAGACTTCAATTTCCCAGGGAATAATTTCAACCTTGTTTTATAAAGCAAAACTTCTTATCCTGGTTCAAAGTTCTTCCAGTTAATCTTCCGATCATACATTAAGTTCAGTTTTTTCTTATAAATTCTATCGTTATTGTAAGATTCATTTCATAATTCTTCTAATTCATTCAATTGCAACAATCTCTTCTCACTAACATTTTTTAAATTATAGCTGAGTTCTTTAATTGCCCAATATGCTTTATGCTCCAATTCTACTAGTAAGTCACAAGTTTTTCCATATATAAGGCTGTAAGGAGTCATACCAATAGGAGTTTTATAAACAGTCCTATATGCCCATAATGTAGTGTCTAGTCTCATAGACCAATCTACTCTATTAGGATTTACAGTCTTTTCTAAATTTTTTTTAATCTCATGATTAAAAATTTTAGCTAAACCACTGGTTTGAGGATGATAGGTAGCAGAGAATCTATGAAAAATATTAAATTTTTCTGACAATCTTTGAATGTATTTATTCCTAAAATAGGATCATCCGTTAATGATAATCACTCTCGGCATTCTGTATCTTGTGAAAATGTTTTTCATTAAGAATCTTGAAACACTTTTAGCATCACAACGAGGTAAAGCTTGTGCTTCAATCCACTTTGATACATAATCAACTGCAATTAAAATATATAAGTTCCCAAAAGAAGGAATAAAGGGTCCCATGAAATCTAATCCCCAAACATAAAATAATTCCACTTCTAACATGAAATTTAGAGGCATTTCATTCCTTCTAGCTATATTACCTACTCGTTGGCATCTATCACAAGTTTTTATATATCTGTAAACATCTCTAAAAATAGTAGGCCAATAAAATCCAGCTTGAAAAATTTTATGGGCAGTTTTGTCAATGCCAAAATGTCCTCCAAATTCAGAATCGTGGCATTTTTGAATAATCTGTTTAGTTTCTTCATAAGGCACACATCTTCTAATAATAAGATCGTTACATTGCTTATACAAATATGGTTCATCCCAAAAATATGCTTTTGCATCGTGAATGAATTTTTTATGTTGCTTCAAAGTTAGCATAGGTGGCAAAATATTCCTTACTATATAGTTAACAATATCAGCATACCAAGGTATTTTCCACTGATTAATATTATAAAATTTTTCATCAGGGAAACTGTTTGTAATTTTATTGTCGGTATCAAATGATTCATGATATTCCAATTTCTACAAATGATCAGTAATTTGATTGTCAGTTCCTTTTCTATCAATCACCAAAAAATTGAATTCCTCCATTAAAAGTACCCATCTAATTAATCTTGGTTTTGTATCCTTCTTTTGCGTCAGATATTTAATAGCTGAGTGATCAGTATGCACAATACATTTAGCTCCAATTAAATATGATCTTAATTTATTAAAAGCATATACAATAGACAGTAACTCTTTTTTAGTAACTGTGTAGTTAATTTGAACGTCGTTAAGAGTTCTACTAGCATAGTATATTACCTTAAAATTTTTATCATATATTTGACCAAGAACAGCTCCAATAGCATAATCACTTGTGTCGCACATTAATTCAAATGGTTTCTCCCAATCAGGTGAAACTATTACAGGTGCTCTGATTATTTTTTCCTTTAATAATTTAAAGGCATTTAAACAATCTTCGGTAAATTGAAAGTTCTTGTCTTTTTCGGCATAGAGGTTTGGTAATCTTTGAAAAATCTTTAATATAGCACCTGTAGAAGCTAGCATGTCCAAGAAAACTTCTTAACCCTCTCTCTGTAGTAGGAGGTGGTAATTTAGCTATTACTTGAATATTACAAGGTCTACTTCCATGTCATTTTCTAAAATTTTAGGCCCTAATACAATTCCTCCTACAACCATAAATTGACATATCTTCCAATTTAGAACTAAGTTAGTTCTTTCGCATAGCTCCAAAACTTTTTCAAGATGATTTAAGCATGTGTCAAATGATGTTCCAAACACAGAGAAATCATCCATAAATACTTTTATTCCATTATCGATTAATTTACTATAGATAGACATCATACATCTCTAGAATGTTGCAGGTGCATTACATAGTCCAAAATGCATTCTTTGAAAAGCAAAAGCTTCATAAGGACTAGTAAAAGTTGTTTTCTCTTGATCCTCAGCAGCAATAGGTAATTGATGGTAACCGGTATATCCATCCAAAAAATAGTAGTACTTGTGTCCAGCAAGTCTATCCAACATTTGGTCTAGAAAAGGAAGAGGAAAGTGATCTTTCCGGGTGGCGATATTTAATTTTCGATAGTCAATACAAATTCGCAATCCAGAAACTTGTCTGATAGGTATTAATTCATTATTTTCATTTACTTCAACAGTTACTCCTTTCTGGGGAACACAATGAATTGGACTTACCCAAGTACTATCCAAAATAGGATATATAATTCCAGCATCTAACCATTTTAAAATCTATTTTTTAACTACTTTCATTATAGGGTTCAGTCTCCTTTGAGGGTCAGTTCTTGGTTTATGTTCTTCATTTAATAAAATTCTGTGCATACAAATCAAATGACTAATTCCTTTAATTTCAGCTAGAGTCCAACCAAAAGCTTTTTTATATTTTTTTAATGTATCCATTAATTTTTGTTCTTGAATTTCATTTAAGTCAGAGGATACAACTACTGGTAATGTTGAAAACTCTCCTAAAAATACATACTTCAAATGATTTGGAAGATTTTTTAATTCAAGTTCAGGGGGTTTTACAATATTTGGAATTAATGTTTTGTTTTCTGGTGCTGTTGAATTGAGCGTTTCAAATTTCTTCTGATTATAATCAGCTTCTTCATTATTAATTTCATCATAATTATCTTTTTCTATATCTTCTTTCTTCATAATTTTCCTTAAAATATTATCTTCTCAGATAATCACATATATTCATTCTGAACATTCATCATCTTTTTCTATTGAAGGATATTTCATTGACTTTGAGATGTTAAAGGTTACTTTTTGATCATTTACTCTCATTGTCAATTCTCCTTTTTGAACATCTATCATGACACTTCCTGTAGCTAGGAATGGTCTTCCTAAAATGATTGGAATTTATTTATCTTCTTCCATATCTAAAATGATAAAGTCCACAAGAAAAATAAACTTATCAACCTTGACAAGAAAATCTTCTACAACTCCCTTAGGATGTGTAATAGATCGATCACCTTACTGTAAAGTTATAGAAGTTGGTGATATCTCTCCAATTCCTAACCTTTTAAAAGTTGATAGAGGCATCAAATTTATGCTAGCTCCCAAATCACTTAATGCTCGCCCATAAAAGTTTTCACCAATAGCACACGGGATAGTGAAACTACGAGGATCTTTAAGTTTTTTAGGAAGCATTCTTTAAATTATTACACTACACTCTTAACTGAGTGCAACAGTCTCATGATCTAGTAACTTCCTCTTTTTGTTGAGCATATCCTTCATAAATTTAACATAATCAGGCATTTGTTCCAAAGCTTCAACAAAAGGAATATTTATTAACAATTTTTTTAAAATGTCTAAGAATTTAGCAAATCTTTTTCCTTTATCGTGTTGCTTTAGTCTTTGAGGAAATGGTGGTGGTAGTTTTTTAACAGTCATTTTCATAGGTTTCAGAGGAAAATCAGGATATAAACTTTTGTTTTCTCCTTCAGTTTCTTCTTTTTCCTTTTCAACTACAGTTTCTTTTTGAACTCTAGTTTCCAACTCTTTTCCACTTTTCAATTGAATAGCCTTAATTTGTTCTTCTCCTTGATCTTTAGGATTTACTTCAACATTGCTAGGTAAAGTTCTAATAGGTCTATTGCTTAATGCAGAAGCAATTTGCCCCAATTAGTTTTCTATGTTTTTAAAAGCAACTCCTTGACTTTGTAAGTGATTACTCATATTCAAAACTAATTCTTCCATAGACAACTTCTTCTCCTTAAATTGTGAATTATTATAAAAACCCGGTGGATTAGAAGGTCTACAATTAGAATTACCCTGGTTGTTTATATTTCCTAATGGGTTTACAGGATTGTTCCCCACTGAGGATTAACAGGATTTACATTCCTTTGGTTATTCAAATTAAAGCTTGGATGATTTTTCCAACACGGATTATAATAGTTTGAATAAGGGTTATTTTTTCTATTATTTATTAAATTTATAGTTTCATATGAAGATTGAGCATCTACAATTTGTCCTAATGAATTTTCATCTAACACCGGAGGTGTTTGAGAACGATTCATTCCATATTGATGTATTTTCTTTAAAAGAGCAGCAATTTGAGAAACTATCATAGTTAAAGAATCAGAATCATGAATACTGGCTACTCTCTTAGGATTTACCCTTTCAGCAGGCCATTGAAAATTAATGGTAGCCATTTCTTCTATTAACGCATAGGCTTCTTCAAAAGGTTTAGACATTAGTGATCCACCAGCAGCAGTGTCAATCATAGATCTAAGAGATCCCACTAATCCATTATAAAATGTTTGAATAATTAACAAATCTGGAAAAGCATGATGTTGACATTTCCTAAGAAGTTCTTTAAATCTTTCCTAAGATTCATATATCATATGTGATATCATTTCTAAGCTTAACAGTCTTAGATGGTGAAAAATATTTCGATAAGACTTTTTGTAAAAGTTCTCACCAAGTTCTAATAGATCCAGGTGCTAACAAATTTAATCAAGCCTTAGCCTTATCCCTTAATGAAAAAGCAAAAGTCTAAGTTTGACAGCATCATCAGACAGTCTGTCGTACATAAAAGTAGCACAAAGTTCTAGGAAACTTGTTAGATGTAAATTAGGATCTTCATTTGAAGTTTCACCAAATTGATTGTTTTGTACCATTTATATAATTTCAGGTTTAAGCTCAAATGAATTAGTAGCTACATCAGGATTTTGGATAGTTAAGTGAGTTTCATCTAATGTAGGGTTAGTGTAATCTCTTAATGGTCTAGATTGATGTTCATTTTCTATTCTTTGGTTATTTACGTTGTTTTCAATTGTTTCAGAATTTATAGGTTTTTTTCTCAGTTTTCTAATTCTCCTAACAATGCGTTCTAATTCCGAATCGTAGGGTATAAGATTTTCATAACCAAATTTACGCATACAATCGAAATCAGTACACAGCAAAATAGTTAACTAAATAAGTTGCAATTCTATTAAAAAGTTTTATAACAGTCCTAAATTGTTCGTTACTCTAATTATGTTATATTCCCCGGTAACGGCGCCAAAAATTTGACCGTAATTTTTAATATACTTAAAAATATGAGAATTCAACACCACTACTAGAAGATCTAAATCCTCAACAATAGCGCCAAATTAACTTGGAGCGTAATTTTAATTTTAGTAACAATTATATATTATAATCTTTTAATCGCAGAGTTACCTTTAAACGCAAGTATATGTATCGCTCAAGTAATACGGGGCTCTAGTAGAGTCCTGGATATCGATCCCATAGGGATTATAGGAATCAATTCAGAATCATAACTAATCGAAATTACCTATCTGTCACTAATACACAATCGACAATAATATGAAGTTCAAAACTATATTTTGCCAAATAGGAGCAAATCTATTCTTTTTCCTTTGGTCTAGGCATAAAAAACATTGAATAATCCTATGCTTGGTTATTGAATCTGTGGCTAGTCTGGGAGGATATCGGCTCTCACTTCGGAGCTCCCACATTCCCCTCGCCTGAGGGCTAACAATCTACACTTCAGCACCCAAATGATAGGACCGAATTGAGGATTTTAGCCTGTCACTCTAAAATCTCCAATTCTACGCCCGATTAATATTATGTCCCTATTTATTTGCACCCTTGATGCGTCTTTTTTGTAATTAAGAATTTATAAACTCAAATTTATATATTTATAATGATTTTTGTAAAGTCACAATTTCAAACGCAAGTATATGTATCGTATCAAGTAATACAGGGCTCTAATGGAGTCTCGTTTATCGATCCCACAGAGAATCGAGGTAAGAGGTTCTTAGTTAAATTCTAGTCTACTACTAACAACCTTAGTTTGGAAGGGTGATATAAGTAGTTTTTCTAACAACTACTCTTAAATGCAGATGATTATATGTAATGATAATAACTACTCCTAAATGCAAATATTACTTCTAAGGATAACCCTTTTTGGGGAAATTGATTTGGTGATTTTTGAGATAAGGAAATCTACTATTCTTATGTAATGAATTAGATAAATTTTAGGAATATGATGCATTAAATATTGTATGTGCCAAATATGAGCAATCCTATTCTTTACCCTCAAAAGAATACCCCCTCTTTCAAGCATGTAAAGAACATTGACATATCCTATGTTCAGTCACTAAATCTAAGACTAGGCAGGGAGGATACCGGCTGTCACTACGTAGCTTCCACTCACCCTTCACCTGAAGGCTAACCTTCGAATTTAGTTACTAATCTTAGGACCAAATTGGGGATCTCAGCCTGTCACCCTGAAACCTCCAATTTGACGCCCATCAAAACCATATTTCCCTATTTATTTGCACTAAATCCCCATTAACTACGCAATTCATTCATGGAGATTGAATGTGGTTCCACTTTATTGACAATTACACTGCCCTTTCAGGACAATCCAATTACAATGAATTTTAACAATACAACGAGCCCTTATTGTAATGTAAATGAAATGCAAGTAAAAACTATCACCTTTATAATCAAAACTTCTTTTAGCAAGCATCCCAATATCCTAAACATGAGTCCTACTCATTGCAAAAGAAAAGTAGAATGAAAACAATTACATAATCTTCTCATGCCACTATTTTCATAGAAGAAGAAAGAGTAAGAGAAAGACACCACAAAGCACGAAGAAAACACTACGGAAAACTTCATTTCAAAGCAAATCCACAAAATAAGTGTTTACAATATCATAAGATAATGAAAAACACAATACTTAGCTTTTTCCCTTGTAAGAAAGATGAAAATCTCTCCCACAAAGTCTCCCGCGGATCCATGCAATGCTAGAACATTCCCTTACAGATTCTCTCAAAATCCCCTCACCAATTTCTCCAAAAAGGTAGAAATCTACATTTTTACTCCTATTCTTAGATCTCTAAGCATTCTCCTAGTTTTCCTGTTCTCAGATCTCAAAATCCCCTCACCAATTTCTCTTCTTCATTTCCTAATAGATAGTCCAACAAAATAGGCATAAAACAACCTTTCTTTAAGGTGTAATCTCATTAAAAAATATGCAATAAGTGTAAATGAGATTAAACATAGAAAGACTTATCGAAAGGTGTCAAGCCAAAATTTGTTTTCTTGCTCGTTTTTGCTCCAAATTGCACCATTTTTGCTTCTTTTTGCTCCAATCACCATTTTTGTACTTAAAACCAAAAAACATACAAAATACCTTCCTTTTAAAGTGTAAAATCACTAAAAATGAGTAAAATCATATAGTAAAAAGTGTATATATTTTTGGTGCATCAGAATCCCAAAAACTTAAGTGTTACTTGTCCTCAAGTAACCCTTTTACTACATAAAAATATAACTCAAGACAATGTATTTTTCACCTGTAAGAAACTAAAATTATTCATTCAAAAGAATATTGACCCACTTTTTAATGTTTACAAAAATAGCAACGGCACCAAAAACTAGATCCCGCTTTAATATATATATTTGATTTTATGATGGAATGTATAATGTGGATTCTACGCAAGTATAAGTATCGTATCAAGTAATACATGGCTCTAGTGGAGTCCTGGTTATCGATCCCACACGGAAGTTTTAAAAGATTTGTAACAGCTAAATTTAAAAGTATTTATAGTATACGGAAATTTAGAATACGTAACTAAAGAGAACTAAAGTAAACTAATGCTTTAAATAAAGTTGATTTAAATATTTCAGAAAAAGTATCCTTCCACATGTTTTTAGAAAATTAAGTGAATGATGAATTCAAATAGATCTTTTATTGTATTGTGACAAATAGGAGCATTCCTATTATTTACCCTTTGGTCCAGGTGTAAAGAACATTGACTAGTCCTATGCTTGATTACTGAATCGCGGCTAGGCTCGGGAGGATACTGGCTGCCACTTCGTAGCTCCCACGTTCCCCTCACTTCGAGGGCTAACATCTACACTTCACCTCAAATAATAGGACCAAATTGAATATTTTAGTCTGTCACACTAAAATGTCCAATTCTACGTCCGATAAATAATATTTCCCTATTTATTTGCACCCTCCTTCCAAGGCTTTTGACTTCCCTGAATATTGGATGTAATCTTTACTATAGTTGATAATTCAACATATTTTAACAAATCAATGGGCTAGATTGAAAAGTAAATTAAGTTTTAAGTAAAAATTATCACAATTTATTTTAATATATTAGGCTCTTCTATTTAATTTCATCAATTCACATAATTTCATAAACGAGGAGAAAGACTAAGAAAACTACTCAGAATGCATGGAAATTAAACAAAGCATGGATTTCATTTAAACTTAACAACAATAAACAAAGATACTTATCTCGATTTCCTCCCCAAGCAGACTCCTTGAAGTTCCTTTGACTTTTCCTTCTAGTACAACACACTTCTAAACTCACTAATTACACTTACTAAAACTAAAACTAGACACCAAGTAGACACTAAGACTCTCTCAAATAGACACACACTAGACACTAAGACTCTCTAAAATAGACACAAATTGACACACAACATGCTAAAATTTATCCTCTATTTATAGAGGTAGACAAAGGTCCAAGGGGTGCTTAAACACCTCTTCAAAAAGCATCCATGTTCAATGTATCTGGCATTTTGAATAGTCTCGCCATCGGCGAGAAATGACCTCGCCTTCGGCGGGACTTCTAGAAGGTCTCCAAACCGCTCGATCTCGCCATCGGTGGGCTCGGGCTCGCTGTCGGTGAGGTAGTTGCAAATCCTTCAAAAATTCTCCTCATGATGTCGCCGCCGGCGGGCTCGATCTCACCGTCAGCGACTTAGTTCATTTTGCATGAATTTCTTCATTTTTTGATCCAAATTTGCTCCATTTCATGCTTTTTGCTTTCATCACTTGTAAATCTTCATTCCTGCAATAAAATAAAGAAAATACCTTTCTTTAAAGTGTAATTTCATAAAAAATGGGTATGAATTTCTTAATATATTTTCCTGTGATCAAATATATTGGTTAGAATTTTAGAAAGAAATTCAGTAACTCAGGTTAACACTACAGGTATACAAATGTTCAGCAATCAAGTCTAAGAGTTCTAGTCTTCTATTTATTTCAAGATAAACCATAATTTATCACATTAAGAGTGCCTTGAAAATTTATGTGAAAAAGGAGTTTATGCAAACTTCATCAGAATATAGGCCAATACTTTAAATAAAAAATCAGAAATGAATTCAAGTTCTCCCTTTATGGTGACTCAAGTGAAGCTAATTTTTTTTGGGGATTGGTTTTCAATCCTTCTCTTTTTTTCTTTTTCTCTTCTTTTTTTAATGAGGATTACTATATCTGGATAGCCTGTAATGATTTTGAACTTCACTCTCCTCTTTCTAAAGTTCAAACTTGAAACACCTCCTTACTTTATAATTAGGTATGAGCTTTATTATTCATCATAAAGTCACAATCTCTTCTTAACACACAGTACTTTAAGTCTCTTAACATTTCAAAAATACAGTTTTCCTTACTTTAAATAGTTAACTATAATCAAATTCTTTCATACCAAATATCTTATCCTTATAAAATTAACTTTTATTACTAAAAACTTTCATACAATCCTTCCATAATATTCAACTAAAATAAAAAGTATTAGTTATCTCAAGCGAAGTTCAACTGCCGTAAGTTATGCTAATAATTTTTGAAAATATAACAATTGAGAACAAATAAGAGTTAATATTTTTCTTCCCCCCAAACTTAAATTTCAAAAATATTTTGCAATTAATTCCATAAAATGTTGCAGGAAGAAAAAGTAAAGGTTGAATCTTCTTACTACTACAACATCCTATCAAATTCATATACATGTATAATTAGGATATAATGACTGTAGGAGAAAGTAAATCTAACTTAAAACATGCTTATAATAAAATTACACTAAGAGGAAATATTTTCACATTAAAATTTTTTTTTTCTTCCTACCCTCAAACTTGATTTTTAACATGTATAGCATTTAGTACAGAAAATATAAGTAGGAATAAAATAGTTCAGAAATTCTCTCTAGCACACATGTCTATCAAAACCCTTTACAAGTATTCATTAGAACATAAAAAATATGCAACAGAAAGTAAATCTAAACTAATCATACTAGAATGAAATTCACTAAATGAAAGTTTAACTAGCATAGCAGGTAACAGCAAGGGAATATAAAAATCTTCTTCAATTATTATATAAAATTGTTACACAAACATAAATACACATAAGAAAAATGAGGTCAATTCATCCTTTAACTTATCCAATCTCACTACCTTACCTCCAATTTCTAAGGGAATCACTACCCTTGTAAGTTAGGTACTTTTTTAAATAATTTTATAGATTATAATCCTAAAGATAAGATTATCCCCGATAAATTGGTTTCTGGACACCAATCTCAAGCATCATCTAATCCTTTTATTTAAGCACCTTTAACAGTTTCATATTGTAGTGTAAGATCATCCTAATGTTATTCATCAAATAGGTTCGTGACTCCAACCAAATGAAAACAAAGATAGAGAAAGGATGTAACAAAATTGAGATGAAGCTGTCATTGTTCAAATTCATGATATCACTTGTAAAACTCAAGTCCGAGCAAGACCCGAGTTATAGTGGACTCATCAATCCAACTACTACAAGAGAGCACATAAGTCTAACCAAAATAAGAAATTAAGGAATCACCTCCCTCATGACACAGAAAGATCAAATCCAACCACTAACAATCCAAACATCTACCAACAACAATCAAACTGATCAATCCATGATGACACATAAAGATCAAGGCAATCCACTAATCCAAATAATGAATTAAGCTGATCAATCCACACTAAAGCAAACACAATACAACACAAACAATCATGACTCTCAAGCACACTAAATCAAAATAAACTGGTAACTATGGGTTGCCTCCCATAAAGCACTTGGTTTTAACGTCACGGGCCCGACAAATGATTCCTCCTGGATTTAAATTCCATTTAAGTACTCCTCAAACAATCGCCCAATCTTTTTCAGATCCAGGGATTCCTACAAAATCCTCAAATTTTAATTTTTCATTCAGCTCTTCATTTTCAGTTGGATTTATATCATTGTTCCTCATATTTCTTTCTAGATCCAATATTCTTCTATTAATTTTCTCAATCTTCATATTAACATAATCCTTGAAATTTATAAGAAATGGATCTGTATAAGATACTTCAATATCTCCCAAATTTTAGATCGGATTCTCTCTAGATAATTCAGATTCAGGTTCAATATCTTCTATGTTACTCTTCTGTTTCAATTTATCTTCCAATTCATCCCCTTTAGAATTATTAAATGATGGAGGATCTATCTTAGTTAAGGAAATAGGTTTTTCTAATTCGTTAGGAATTTCTTCCAATTGTCTTCCAATATCCTTATCCTCTTTTCTATACTCAAAGTTCTTTTGAAATATATCCTTAAATTCTCTTCCAAGTTTTAGTTCAAAAATTTTATCTTATTCATCATTCAATTCAAGTTTTTCTTATGATTGAGTCGAATCTAAAGATATAAAGACTGGTTGTGTAGATGAATCTAAATAGACAGGTTTTAAAATTGTATGGGGTACATCCATCTTAAGTTCATGAGATTTTTCAACAGATGGAATTAAAAGATTACTATTTTTTGCAGCATCCATCATTTCACACCTCTCCTGAACATACATACAGTCTTCTTTAAACAACATTTTCGAATCATCATAAAAGTCTATTTCAATCTCATCTGTTAACTTAATCTCAAAACTTTCTTGGAAATGATCTTTACTTAGATAATCAATTTCATTTATCTAAAAAAATCATCATCTTTTCTCTCAACTGGATATTTCATAGTCTCTAATACATCAAAAGTGACTTCATGGTCATTAATATTCATAGTTAACTCTTCTTTTTGCACATCCATCATAGCTTGTCCAAGAATAAGGAAAGGTCTCCCTAAAATAATTGGAATTTCTTTATCTTCCTCCATATCTAATACAATAAAGTCCAAAGGAAAGATAAATTTATCCACTTTAACAAGCACGTCTTCTATAAGTCCTTTTGGATAAATGATAGATCGATCGCCCAACGAAGGGATACGATAGTGGGAGAAATATCGACTAAACCTAACCTTCTAAATATAGATAGAGGCATCACATTAATGTTCACTCCTAAATCACATAATGCTTTTCCACATAATCTTTTTCCAATTGCACAAGGAATTGTAAAGCTACAAGGATCTTTACGTTTCCGAGGAAAATTTTTCTGAAGTAAAGCGCTGCACTCCTCACTTAGTGCAACTGTCTCGTAATCCCTAAATTTCCTTTTCTTGTTTAATATCTCCTTTGTAAACTTTGCATAACTTGGCATCTGTTCCAAAGCTTCAGTGAAAGGAATATTTATCATTAACTTCTTAAGTACTTTCATGAACTTTGAAAATTTTTTATTCAACTTATGATGTATAAGTCTTTGAGAAAATGGAGGTGGTGATCTTTCCAAACTGATTCTAGTTGGAGATATTAATTTTTCTAGATCCTTAGAAACATGTTCTCAGGTCTTTTAGTTTCTTTTGTTTCTGTCACAACATATTTCTCTTTTCTAACCACATCCTCTATCTCTCTTCCACTTTTTAATCGGATGCCTTCTACTTGTTCATTAGTGTTCTCTTTAGGGTTGATCTCAATGTTGCTAGGAAGTGTTCCTTGGGGTGTATTGCTAAGTGAATTAGCAATTTGTCCGAGTTGATTCTCTATGTTTCTAATCGTAGCATTTTGACTTTGCAACTGGTTTCTCATTTGCAATATCACTTCTTCCATAAACAACTTCTTATCCTTAAATTGTTAATCATTGCTAGAGTCTGGTGGATATGAAGGTCTATAGTTTGTGTTCCCTGATTATTCTAACTTCCATTAGGATTTATATGATTATTTTCCCATTTTTTGTTTCCACCATCAATAACATGATTCCAGTTAAATTTAGGATCATTCTCCCAACCTGGGTTGTAAAAGTTAGAATACGGGTTATTTATGGTATTTAAAGCATCATATATTAAGTTAGAATCAATCATATGCCCTAACAAACTTTCCTTACTTACAGGAGTAAATTGAGGTTGGTTCATTCCAAATTGGTCCAACTTCCTTGATATTGCATCAACCTGAGATGCAAGAATTGTAATCACATCTGTATCATGAACACCAGCTACATTTTTATGATTTACCATAGCAGATGGCCATTGAAATTCATTTGTAGACATTTTTTCAATTAACACATAAGCTTCATTAAATGTTTTTGACATTAATGATCCACCACCAGCAGCGTCAATTATAGACCTAAGGGATCCTACTAACCTATTGTAAAAAGTTTGAATGATTAACCAATCAAGCAGAGCATGGGGTGGACACTTTCTTAGGAGTTCCTTAAATCTTTCCTAGGCTTCATATATTGATTCCCCTTCATACCGACAAAATGAGATAATATCGTTTCTAAGTTTAGTAGTCCTTGAAGGTGGAAAATACTTAGCTAAGAATTTCTGAGTTAACTCCTCCCAATTTTTAATAGAACCAGGTGCTAATGAGTATAACTACATTTTAGCCTTATCCCTTAGTGAGAAAGGAAAAAGCCTTAGTCTAACATCATCGTCTGACATACCGTTATAACGAAATATAGCACAAAGTTCTGAAAATTTTGATAAGTGTAAATAGGGATCCTCCAAAAAAGTTCCCCCAAACTGATTGTTCTGCACCAGTTGGATTATCTCAGGATTTATTTCAAATGAGTCAGCTTCTACGATAGAGTTTTGTATACTTGAGTGAATTTCATCTGTCGTAGGATTTACGTAATCCCTCAATGAAGTATGATGATTTTCTAAGTTATTATCTTGAAGGTTTTCCATCTTCATTTCTAGTTTTTCGAGTCCTTTCTGTATTTTTATTTTTTTTATTTTCTTCAAACTCGGGATCATAAGGCACAAGTCCCGCAGATCCTTTGTTTTGCAATCGTAACACAACAAACAATACATAAACAATTAATAAATTAAATGAAAAATATATTCAACACAATAAAACATTTTCACGAACACCATCCCAAACAATTTTTTTTTCTTTTTTTCACAACACGTTTTCATATATAAACACTTTTCACACAAAAAATAGCTTTTACAATACTACAATTTTCTAAGTATAAGCCTAATTACTTCAACAAAAATTCTCCTAAAGTTCTTACCGAAGCTTCCCCAGCAACGGCGCCAAAAACTTGATGCGACTTTTCTGTATGTAAGAATTTATGACCTAAGATTTATATATTTATAATGATTTTTTGTAAAGTCACAATTTCAAACTCAAGTATACATATCGTATAAAGTAATACAGGGCTCTAATAGAGTCCCATTTATCCACAGAGAAGTTAGGTAAGAGGTTCTTAGTCAAATTCTAGTCTACTACTAACAACCTTAGTTTGGAAGGGCGATATAAGTGGTTTTTCTAACAACTACTCCTAAATGCAGATGATTATATGTAAGGATAATAACTACTCCTAAATGCAAATATTACTTCTAAAGATAACCCATTTTGGGAAAATTGGTTTGGTGAATTTTGAGATAATGAAATCTACTATGCTTATGTAATGAATTGGATAAAGTTTAGGAATGTAATGCATTAAATATTGTATGTGCCAAATATGAGAAATCTTATTCTTTACCCTCGAAAGAGTACCCCCTCTTTCAAGCATGTAAAGAACATTAAAATATCTTAAGTTCAGTCATTAAATCTAAGGCTAGGCTGGGAGGATACCGACTGTCACTATGGAGCTCCCATTCACCCTTCACCTGAAGGCTAACCTTTGAGTTTAGTTACTAATCTTAGGGCCATATTGGGGATCTCAGCCTATCACCCAGAAAACTCCAATTCGACGCCCATCAAAACTATATTTTCCTAATTATTTGCACTCAATCCCCATGAACTATGCAATTCATTCATGGACATTGAATATGGTTCCACTTTATTGAGAATTACACTGCCCTTTCAGGACAATGCAATTACAATGAATTTTAACAATACAACTGGCCCTTATTGTAATGTAAATGAAGTGCAAGAAAAAACAAACACATTTATAATAAAACTTCTTTTAGCAAGCATCCCAAAATCCTAAACATGAGTCCTACTTATTACAAAAGAAAAGTAGAATGAATACAATGGTATAATCTTCTCATGCCACTATTTTCATAGAAGAAGAAAGAGTAAGAGAAAGACATCACAAAGCACGAAGAAAACACTATGGAAAACCACATTTCAAAGCAAATCAACAAAATAAGTGTTTATAATATCATAAGATAATGAAAAACACAATACTTAGCTTTTTCCCCTTGTAAGAAAGATGAAAATCTCTCCCACAAAGTCTCCCACAGATCAATGCAATGCTATAATATTGCTTTACAAATTCTCTCAAAATCTCCTCACCAATTTCTCCAAAAAGGTAGAAATCTACATTTCTACTCATATTCTCAAATCTCTAAGAATTTTCCAAGTTTTCCCTAACATGTCTTCTTCATTTTTGGCTTCAAATTCGGTTTAAAATTGAGTATGGACGAATTTCCCAAGAGGTGCATGAAGAAACCCTCCAAAAAGCGTCCAGATTCGATGTATTTGGCCAAAAACCACCTAATATCATGTCCAAGCCGTCTCGCGCGCCGCCGGCGCTGAATAGGGTGCTGCCGGCGCCCTATTTTTGTGGTCTCAAGCTTCTGGCGCCACCAGCGCCAGTTTGGGTGCCCCCGATGCCCATCTTGCGCAGCTCCACCATTTTCCTCTGTTTGGCTCCGTTACAGCTCTGATTCGCCCCGTTTCAGTTGCGTTGCATTCCTAACAGATAGCCCTACAAAATAGGTATAAAAAAACTTTCTTTAAAGTAGAATCTCATTCAAAAATATGCAAGAAGTGTAAAAGAGATTAAATATAGAAAGACTTATCGAAAGGTGTCAAGCTAAAATTAGTTTTCTTGCTCGTTTTTGCTCCAAATTGTACCATTTTTTCTTCTTTTTGCTCCAATCACCATTTTTGTACTTAAAACCAAAAAACATACAAAATACCTTCCTTTTAAAGTGTAATATCACCAAAAATGAGTAAAATCATATAGTAAAAAATGTGTATATTTTTGGTTTATCAACCCTCATTCCAAGGACTTTGACCTCCCTGAATATCAGATGTAATCTTCACTATAGTTGTTAAACTCAACAGATTTTAATTATTCAGTTGGCCAGATTGAAAGTAAATTAAGATCTAAGTTAAAGATTATCACAACTTATTTAAATCTTTTATGGCACATTAATTTTATTTATCATATGACAAAAATATCAAACAAGGAGAAAGATAGAACAACTACTTAGAATTCATGGAGAGGATGCAATAAAACTTGGATTTCATATATAAAAGTAAAGTATTTCTATCTAAAGTAAATAAACACTACTTATCTTAAATTTCTCCCCAAGCAAACTCCTTGATGTTCCTCTGAATCTCCTCCTTCTTCACAGTACACGGAATTCTCCTTCAAAACAGCAATGCAAAAGAGATCTCTCACTTCCCTTCCACTCTTACTAGCCTTCAAAGAAGGCCTCACAATCTCTATTTGAACTCTCTAATTAACACTCACTAATAACAATGGACACTAGTGGACTCTCTATAGGACACTAAGTAACTATTAAAAATATCTAATATTACTTTTTACAGACTCTTAGTGACTTTTAGAGGACTCCAAAAGGACAATTGTTTGGCCTAAAATGGTTATTTTTAAAGTTGTTGAAGAGTCTCCAAATTTTTTCCAAGCATCCCTTCGAAAATCATCCAGTTTTGATGTATATTGTGAAAGAACCGCCGATCCCACCGTCGGCGGCCTTCTAGAAACAGTGCTTTAAACTGACATCGCCGTCGGTGGCCTCGACCTCCGCCGTCGGTGGCCACCCTTAGAATATATTCTGAACTCTCAGGAAAATCATGTTGTCAGCCCCATCGACCTCGTCGTCGGCGCCCTAGGTCAAATTTTCATATTTTAGTCCTTTTTGCTCCAAATTCGCTCATTTTTGCATATTTTCACTCCTTTGTCCTTAAATCTTCATACCTGCAGAAAAACACCAAAAATACCCTTCTTTAAAGTGGAACATCATCAAAATCAGTATAAAATAGGTATGAAAATCTTAACCTTTTTTCCTTTGGTCACCTTCTCTCCTTTGGACTGTTATACAATAAAATGTTCCAAAATTTGAGCCATTCTCCTATTAAATTTCCAACTATTACGTTCTCTTGTGAAATCTTACCTTTGGAAGTCATGAATATAAATATTTTCTGATCTATATCAAGAGATTTCTTAGGTGACTTCGGCTTTCTAAGATGTAATTAACTATAGGGGCTTGCCCTTATAAGAAACTTAAAGACCCCAAATTAATATAAACCCTATATAATTCCTTCATATTAGATAGGGGAAATTGTCTGTCAAAATGGTTTGCAGATCAAATGGATGTCATTAATTCTTTAGTTTATTTGATCAAGCTTCATCTCAAGCTATGTATTTATTCTTCGGGATAAATACATGTCTTGCGGTGAAATGCTTGATTATTTAAACTATTTTTTATATGAGATCGGTTTGATTTCGAAAAAAATTTCATATATATATATATATATATATATATATATATATATATATTAAAATAAATAAAAATTCTATTTTTACAAAATTAAAACCCTTTTCAAAACAAAACACCCAAAAACATATTTTTAAAGTATCAACCTCAACATCAATCAATCATCAAAAATGCGACCGACATCTATCAGAACTTGGGAAGAACTTTCACAAAAGTTTCTATCAAAATATTTTTCTCCATAAAAAACTACTAAGCTAAGAAATGATATCACATATTTTGGTCAGTTTGAAGGGGAATCAATATATGAAGCTTGGGAATGATTTAAAGATCTCCTTAGGAAGTGTCCACATTATGATTTACCAAATTGGTTAATAATTCAAACATTTTATAATGAATTAGTGGGATCTCTGAGATCAATTATAGATGCTACTGCTGGTGGATGTGAAAACCTTTTGATGAAGCATATTCATTAATAGAAGAGATGGCTACTAATAATTTCCAATGACCCTCTGAATGGGTAAATCCTAAGAGAGTAGCCAGTATTCATGATTTTGATGGGACAACTATGACAGTCTCTCAAATTGCAGCCCTTTCAAAGAAACTAGATAAGTATGGAATGATTTATTTTCAAACACCCCCAGTGTTAGAGGAAAATTCAGTTGGATAGATAATAGAATCTCAAACACCTTATGAGACCTTGAATGCTATAAATAATAGACCCAACAATCCTTATTCAAATTATTATAATCTTGGTTGGAAGAATCACCTGAATTTAATTGGAATAACAACAATGCTACTGTTAACCCGCAATGGGGAAACAATCCTATGAATCCGGTTGGAAATTTGAACAACCAAGGAAACACCAACTATAAACCTTATTATCCTCCTAGCTTTAGTTGAAACCCACAATTTAAGGAAAAAAAGTTGTTTACTCATGAATTAATTCTGAATAGGGTAATCAATTACAAGCTCAAGGTGTTTCGATTAAGAATATTGAGAATCAATTAGGACATATTTTCACTGTACTTAATAATAGACATTATGGAACTCTTCCCAGTAATGTTGAGATCAATCCTAGATCAAAACAAGGAGTTAATTAGGGCTATTCAATTAATGAGTAGAAAAGAATTAGAAACAAGAGTGCAAAAAGAAGATGAAGTTGAGAATGAGAAGGTGGATATTGAAAAATGTTCTAATAAGATTTATCCAGACTTAGAATATTCAATTGAACCAATTAAGATTACTGTTGAAAATCCACCTCCTACATTTCCTCAAGGATTGAAGAAACAAAATAGGGATAACAGATTTATGAAATTGTTAGAAATCCTGAAGAAATTAATAATAAACGTTCCATTTATTGAAGCATTAGAGCAGATGCCAGATTATGAATAGTTTATGAAGGATATTTTTAAAAGGAAAAGAAAGTTCACAGAACACGAGACTATTACACTAATCGGAGAGTGTAGTGCAATTATTCAGAAGAAGCTTCCTAAAAAACTTAAAGACCCTGGTAGTTTCACTATCCCTTGAGCTATAGGTGAAAAATTTTTCGGAAGAGCTTTATGTGATCTAGTAGCTAGTATTAACCTTATGTCTTTATCAACTTTCAAAAGATTGGGAGTAGGAGAAATTTTACCTACATCTGTGAATCTTTAGTTGGCTGATCATTTCATTACTTATCCTAAAGGAGTTGTAGAAGATGTGTTAGTGAAACTGGATAAATTTATCTTTCCTGTGGATTTTATTGTGTTAGATATGGAGGAACATAAAGAAATTCCAATTATTTTGTGAAGACCATTCATTGCTACTGGGAGAGCTATGATTGATGTTCAAAAAGGAGAATTAACTATGAGAGTTAATGATCAAGAGGTGACCTTTAATATTTTAAAATCTATGAAATATCCCTCAATAGAAAATGATGATGAATGCTTTTGAAAGGAAATATGTGATTAATTGAGAGATGGTCATTTTAAAGAAGTGTTTGAAGAGAAAATGGAATGTGAAAATGTGAAGTGTGAGGATGATAAAGAAATGGAAAATGATTTTTATGATATGAAAAATGAAGATTTAGACTATGTTCAAGAATGATTTGAAATATTGGATACTATGGAAAGAGGTGATAAAATTTTAATTCCATCTATCATAAAACATCCTGGACTTGAGATGAAAACTCTTCCTAATCATTTGAAATATATGTTTTTAAGAGAATCATCTATCTTACCATTCATTGTATCTTCGGATTTGAATGAATATCAAGAACAAAAATTATTGGATACTTTTAAAAGATACAAAAAGGTTTTTGGTTGGACTTTAGCAGATAATAAATGAATCGGTCCTTTGATCTGTATGCACAGAATTTTGTTGGATGAATAACATAAACCTTGAGTTGATCCATAAAGGAAACTGAATCTAATGATGAAAAAAGTAGTTAAGAAGGAAATTTTAAAATGGTTGATGCAAGAATTATTTATTCAATTTTGGATAGTGCTTGGGTAAGTCCAATTCATTGTGTTTCTAAGATTGGAGGAGTGACTGTTGATGTGAATGAACGAAATGAAATTATACCAATGAGATAAGTTAATGGTTGGCAAATTTGTATTGACTATAAAAAATTAAATGCCACCACCAGAAAAGATCACTTTCCTCATCCTTTTCTAGATAAAATGTTGGATAGACTTTACGGACACAATTACTATTACTTTTTAGATGGATATACTGGTTATCATCAAATACTTATTGCTCCTGAGGATCAAAAAAAGACTACATTTACTAGCCCTTACGGAACATTTGCTTTTAGAAGAATGCCCTTTGGATTATGTAATGCACCTGCAACGTTTCAAAGATGCATGATGTCTATTTTTAGTAATCTGATTGATAATGGAATAGAAGTATTCATGGATGACTTTTCTATATTCAGAACTTCATTTGACTTATGTTTGAATAATTTGGAAAAAGTTTTGGAGCTTTGTGAGAGAACAAATTTAGTTCTGAATTGGAAAAAATGTCAATTTATGATTGCAGATGGAATTGTGCTTAGGCATAAAATTTTTGAACTTGGTATGGAGGCATTGTTGACCTCATTTTTGATGAGGTCTTTTCTGTTATCTATCTTTAGTACTTAGGATCTAGCCTTAGGCTTTCCCTTTGACTATCTTAGAGGACTAGAAATGGGACCCACCACTTAGAAATTCAAACACCTCTTAAACTTCCTTCAAATCCTATGTCATTTGGAGGGTTAAAATCAAATGTGGAGGTTTAAAAGATGAGTTCCCTATAGGACTCTTTGGCCTTATGACTACCCTGGGTGGCCTGGTCTGGTGAGGGTTGACTTGCACACCCATTACACTTTCACACACATTCCAATCCTAAAACCATTCATACCTAGCTTGACTTCCTGACTCATGTAGGTAATTCATATGGATGGTCCTCAACCCTTAAGCCCTTGGCTAAGAGGGTTAGGAACAACATAGTGAATACCACAAATGAGTCCTCTCATGGCACTTATGGGCTTGACATGGCTTCATGGCTTCATGGCTCAACCAAAGTAATTTCATTCTACTCAAACTTGATCAATCTTCATTTTTTCCAAACTTTCAATTTTTGACCCCCGGGGCCCTACACCCACTAAACCTACCAAATACCCTCGGAATTGCCCAAATTTTGCAAAATTACCTAAATTATCCAAAATTCCTCAAAACCAATCCTAAACATTTCCCCCCACTCAAATTGATCATCCATAGCCAAATATACCAAAATTTCCAAAAATACCCCCCAATACCCTCCAAATACCCAAAATGCCCTTCTTAGCCAAAAATTCCATAAATTCCATAAATTCCCAAAAAATTCTAGAAAATCTCAAATATTTCCAATATCATTTTGTTCAACTACACCATAAGCCAATTTTATCAATTTAACCCTCTTTTACCAAAACCCCCAATTTGACCCATTCTTAACCAAAGTGGACCCAATGTCCCACTAAACCAACCCCATTGACCTCAATTTTGGTCCAATTCAATTCTAAACTTCAATTCAATATCCCCAATGTCAATTTAGACCAAATCCAAGCCAAATTTGATTGACATTTGGATCCAATTTCAATTTGAAGCCTAAAGCCCAACTTTTGCCCATGACCTAAACCTAGCCCAAACCAACCCAATTCAACTCCAAATGACACCAAACCTTTTCCAAATCACTCGTAATACATCCCTAAACTAAACCCAAAATTTATTTGACATGGTCCTTCACAAAACTTTCATCCAAAAGTCCATTTTAAAATCTAAAAGCCCACTCCCTTAAACCATTTTAAAAGCCCATCCAAAATGATTTCAAAAAGCCCAAGACTTATTCCAAAGCCCATGTGAGATTGTCAAATCATACCCACTTAATTAAAATCATCCCCTAAGTTCAAAACCCATCATTTTGATAAAACCAAAAATAGCATCATGACAAAACCAATCCAAAAAATCCAAAGTTTTCAAAAATTCCAAATAACATTTTTATGAAATTGACCAAACCTTTTCCCAAGCCAAATGGAGCCATGAAACCATGCATAAGCCACATACAAGCCATGGAAGCCACTTTCCACCTCACCAAATCATTAATGGCAAGAGGAGGGGGTTCTTTCTTAACCCTTCATTCAACCTTTTCACTCTAAACCAAGCTTAGCCACCTCACCATGGATGGAGACTTCACCACTCCAATTCAGCTGACCCAAATGATTCCCTAAGCCCAAAACCAGGTACTGGGAGGGTGAACCCAACCCATTTGCATGAGTTGACCAAACCAAGCCTAAAATGACCCTTCCCCCTTACCACTTAAATCAAACTCCTTTACACATGTCAAGCCTCAATTGAACTCACCAACTTCCACCCCTGACCCCACTGAGCCAGATGGTGACCTAACCCTGCCGGCCAGCCACCTAGGTCACTGGAAAACACCATGGCCGAAAGCTCAATGTGAGCCAAAATTTTCAATTCTTCCTTGCTGAGTTGTCCTAGTCCAATTGAACACCATGGTTGTTCTTCTCTTGCATAGAGCAGCTGATCCCAAGAATCAAACCCCCTTGGGAAGCCCTCCAACCATGTCTATTTAAACCCACCACCCTCTCGGCCAAACAAGGTGATGAACCAGACCTAAACAAAACTCTACCAAAATTACTCCAAGACCTTCTCCTCACCTAGAGCATTTCCAAAACCTCCACCAAATCCCCATTGGATTCCAGCCCCAATTTCCCCAGCTGAGCTCAATTTCTGAGTTCAAATTTAAACCCAAAACCAGGACATTTCCAAAACCTCCACCAAATCCAAATTAAACTCACCCACACCTGCACAGGACCAAGAGAAGGAGTTCCCCAGTGAAAGCCCCCTCTCCAGGCCACCCATTTGCTCCAGCCTCCAAGCTTTGAAATTGGCTGTGGACACTTTCATACCTAGACAATTCCCCAGAGCTAGAGACTTCATCTGGAGCTTCCTTGAGTGCAATCGAAGGTGACACAACTCTCTGATTGAAGCTACACTTCTCAGAGCAAAGGTGTGGATCATTCCTTCCTCCCGAGCTTCCAGTGATTCTCCATTTTGTTTTACTTAATTTCATAGCATGCAAACTGTATGGATGTGTTCGTCTCTTCAAGAAAATTCCATAGAGCATAAGAACACAAAAATCCGTTGAGAAATGAGAGAGTTCTTAGGGTTTTAGTGTGGACGGCCACGGGTGCACACCATTCGTAGATGATCACCAGGTGTCGTCCGATTTAGCGTGTATCGAGTGGACGGTCCAGATTGCGTCGGACCAGAGAACGTTGCATGAACCGTGGACCCCTAGAGCGCTGAGTCAAATGGCAGCGTCGAATGGGAGCGTGACGCTTGGGGTTTTGGAGCTGCCGAGGTTGACGCGGCGCCGCGTGGATAAGTAGAAAAATAGGGTTTTTTCTATTTATTTAAATACCCAGAACTTAGAAAATCCATATCTTTGTGTAGGAAAATCATAAAATTAAACTAAAAATACCCTCTTGCTCAGTGAACAGAGAAGAATAATGTGGAAAAGAAATCAAGTTATTTTGATGAGTACTTTATTTTTAATTAATTATTTACTCATTTTAGTATTTTGATTCTTCATTTGCATAGAGAATTCACCATGGCATGAGACCATAAGGTTTTTGAAGCCTCTAACCTTGGGAACATTCCCTAAATTTTTCAAGGTCAGAGGCCATCTCTATGGAAAGTTATGTATTTTTCAAATTTATATTACTATTTTTGGTATTTTAATTCTAATAATTAGCATATTTTCCAATAAATTCTAGAAAAATTTTGTGAAGTTTCTTGGGATCAGAGGACTCTAGGATAATTATATTTTGAATTAACTCATTAAGAATAATCCTAATTAGCCTAAATACCTAAAATTGAATTTGAATTAATTAGGGTTAACCATACATTAAAATAAGTTGAAAATAATTCTCCACTAAACTTTAGGATCAGAGGAATCTTATATAAAAATTTGATATCAATTGGAAATGTTTAGCCCCACTAAATGAATTAATTAAGTCACATAATAAAAATTAAACTTTAAAAACTCATAACTCCAAAAATACATTTCAAAAAATGTACCAAATTGGTTTTGTGGGCTCTCTGGTATCAGAAGAGTCTATTAAAATTAAAATTGGAATTTTCTAAAATTTTTCATTTTTAATGATATTTTTAATATTTTAATAATTAAAAAATAAAAAAAATTATAGAAATATTAAAAATCATAAAAATTTCATATTTTGACTCCTAATCACTTAGGAATAAACCATATATTTTTCCCAAGTCTCAAAATAAAGATATTGAATTTTAAATGCTTAAAACAATTTTTAATATTAAAAAATGTATTTTTCCAACCTTTTCACTAAATTAATTCTAATAAATCAAAGAAAAAACAGAAAATTGTAAAATTTATTTCTCTGAACTCCTTGAGGTCAGAGAGATTTAGGAAAAATATAAAAATCCATTTTTCAATTTTAATTTTATTTTATAATTAATTAATACTCTAAAACTCAAAATAATTATAATAAATAAAATACAATTTAAAAAATCACCAAAATTGGTCCAAGTGGTCCTCTGGTCATTAGGAACATCCCATAATTATCTTAAGGACATAAACCTTTCCTTGGTCATGTTGTTGAATTTTCCTTGAAAATCCTTATTTTTCACTAAAAATAATTATATAAATAAATTAAATTCCGAAAAATCACATTTTCTCCTCTAATGTCTTAATTGATATATAAATGAAGTGACATAAAAATTTTAAGTTCATTTGAACTTAATTTAGTGAGTTGTGAAATAAATAAGCCTAAAAGGGCATAAAAGTATTTTGAAGAATTTAAACCCCTTTATTAAAATTTTAGGTTTAATTAAAATGGAGGGTAAAATATTTGATTTTATCTTTCTTGGATGATTGAAACTTTGGGAAATTAAAAGGGTAGGAACCCATTAATCACTCTTAATAAACCAAAAAAATGAAACTTTAATTATTTAAACAATTTAAATTTTGGAAGATTAATCAAAATTTGAATTATTAAAAATAGGGATATAATTTGAGAGGATATTAATTCTTTAATAAAAATCCCTAAATAAATCTTTTCAATAATACTTAACTCTTAATTAAGATTAAAATGATAACCCAAACTAAGTAAATTAAAAATTAAAAAAATAAATAACCCTTAAATTAAAGAAAAGTTCAAAACTTTAAATAATTTAATAATTAAATTAAATTAAATTAAATTAAATTGAACTAAGTAAAAGTTAAATTAAAAATTAAAATTAAATTAAATTAACATTTTAACAATTAAGTTAAGTTAAATAAAAAAGAATTTAAATTAAATTAAATTAAATTAAATTAAATCAAATTTAAATTAAATTAAGTTAACATCATTCAATAATAAAAGTAAAACAAATTTAAAATATTAAGATCACTTAAAGTATAAGGATTTAAACCAAAATATAATTTGAACACTATTCAAAACTTAAAATTATTAATTAAAATCTCATAATTAAACTAAATCACTTTAAACTTTTAACCCAAACTTCAAGTTAAGAATGATTAAAATTCTCAACAAACCAACTTGCCCCTAAAGGCTTTAATTATTATAACTCTTAAATAGAGTATTAAATGAGATGTCACTTCATTCGTCAGGTAATCAAGTGCCCAAGTTCACTGAACAAGAGACAAAGCTTAACTAAACTCCTGGATGATTATTTCACCTGGGCAACTAAATTTATTTAGACTCAAAATAATCTCGGAAATGTTGAAAAGATGTTTAGGACTCGTCCTAAGCACTTTCTCAATATGACGGGATATTTTAGAATCACAATTGAATTTAATTGTTCTTTGATGAAGAAAATCATCCTTAAACAAAACACAAGAACCTAGACGTCATAGGAGATGAATAGTTATAGGATTAGGACTTTGGTAGACAACCAAAACCTGTCCCTTAGCTTTACCTAGGTGCTTATTGAAATAATTAAATGTCTTAACATGTGTTTTAAGTTTAGCTTGGGATGACGGGAAGACCCTCCAGGTACGCTTTTATTTTATTGCAATTTACTTACACGCACTGTACATTACTTTTTCTTGCATGTTAAACAAGACTGTTGCATGAAAACCAAAACCTTTAGGATAGTCCCTGAACTGAAACCAAAAACTAAATTAAAAATCACCACAAGATAAAATTCACCGCCAGAATATTCAAAATATAAAATAACTCAAAATTTAATCACAAACAGAATAACAAAACTACAATTGCAACTAAATTAAAACGTCTTGTCGAATGATCGGGAATACCTCGGATGATGTAACCCACATGTTGCTAATGGGATTTCCCACGGTCTAAATGAAAGTGTGGAACTCATTCAGTTAAGTTTAGCAAATTCATCTGAACTAAGTGAATACGATAAAAATAACGGTACCGGGATGACGGAACCGTGGGATCTTAATCGGTTCTGTTTAAACAACTTTAAGATTTGTTTTAAATAAAATATTAAAAATATTTGGACCTTAAAATTTATAAACCAAGACACTTCTCTCATCTCCTGATTTTCACTTTCCAAAACTAAACCTCTGCAACAACAAGGAGCTTGGAGCATAGTGGGCAGCATGACCATCGTCGTCAGCAAAACTGCAATCTACATCAGCAAAACCTTTCTTAGAATTAAGTAACCAAGCCATAGGACTTCGAGGTAGTTGTTGACCTCATTTTTGATGAGGTCTTCCCTTCTTCTCTTTAGTACTTAGGATCTAGCCTTAGGCTTTTCCTTTGACTATCTTAGAGGACTAGAATTGGGACCCACCTTTTAGAAATTCAAACCACTTCTTAACTCCCTCGCAAACTCCACAAACTTGACCGTAGACCCCTAATCACCTGGAGGGTTGAAATCAAATGTGGAAGTTTAAAGGATGAGTTCCTATAGGACTCTTTGGCCTTAGGAGCGCCTCAGGTGGCTCGGTGCAGTGAAGGAGCCGACTTACACACACACTACACCTATACACTACACTTTCACACACCTATTCCTAACTCGACCTCCTGACTCATGTAGGTGATTCACATGGATGGTCCTTAACCCCTAAGCCCTCGGCTAAGAGGGTTAGGAACAACATAGTGGATGCCTCAAATGAGTCCCTTCATGGCTCATGTGGGCTTGATGTGGCTTCATGGCTCAACCAAAATGATTTCATTCCACTCAAATTTACCCAATCTTCAATTTTCCAAATTTTCAATTTTTGACCCCCGGGACCTTACACCCGCCTAACCTACCCAAAGCCCTTGAAATTACCCAAATTTCTCAAAAATTTTCAAATCACCCAAGATTCCTCAAAATCAATCCCAAACATTTCCACATCACTCAAATTGATCATCCATACCCAAAAATATCAAAAATTCCAAGAAAACCTCCCAATACCCTCCAAATACCCAAAATACCCCTCTTGACCCAAAAATCCAAAAATTCAGAAAATTCCCAGAAAATTCCAGAAAATCCCAAATATTTCCAATTTCATTTTGTTCAACTACACCATGGGCCAATTTTGTCAATTTACCCTACTTTTGTTAAAACCCCCAATTTGACCCATTTTAACCCAAAGTGAACCCAATGTCAAACCAAACCTATCCAATTGACCCAAATTCTGGTCCAACTCAATTATAAACTTCAATTCAACATTCCCAACACCAATCTAGACCAAATCCAAGTCCAATTTGATTGACATTTGGATTTAATTTCACTTTTGGCCTTAAAGCCCAATTTGGAACCCATGACCCAAACCTAACCCAAACTCACCCAATTCAACTCCAATTAACCCCAAATATTTTCTAAATCTTCCTTAGCATCCCCACAAGCAAAACACTAACATGATTTGCCCAAAATTTGGACCCAAACCCCACTCAAATTCAACCCAAAGCATTAAGGCCCAATTTTGACCTAAACCCAAACCTAACCCAAATGAGCCCAAACCCCAAAATCAAAGCCCAACCAAAGTCAAAACCTCTTTGAAACACTCCCATAAACATTTCACAACATTAATTTTACATCAATTTCAACCCTAGCCCAACATTGGCCCAACTTGGCCCACTTGGACCTATATTGGCCCATTCACCAAAAGAGCCCAAATTCAACCCAATTCAAACCCAAATCACCCCCAATTTGCTTCAAGTCACTCATGACACATCCATGAGCTAAACCCAAAAATTATTTGGCCCAACCTCTTTACAAAATTTCATCCCAAAATCCCTTTTAAAATTCAAAAGCCCACTTTCCTAAACCATTTTAAAAGCCCATCCTTCACCACATCCAAAGGCCCAAAATTGGTCCCAAAGCCCATATGACATTTCCCCTCATCATACTTTCAATTAAAATCAATACCTAAGTCCTAAATTCATCATCAAATAATTCCAAATCAAGCCTCATGCCAAATCACCCCTAAATACCAAAATTTTCCTTAAATCCATTTCCATGAAATTGACTTCACTTTTCCCGAACCAAAGATGAGCCATGCAAGCCATGGACAAGCCACATGAAGCCATGGAAGGCTTGACATGTGATCAAGCCATTAATGGCAAAAGGAGGGGCCCCTTTCCTAATCCTCCTTAAAACCTTTTTTACCTTAAGCATGTCACACACTAAACCATGCTTAGCCACCTCATCATGGATGGAGACCACACCATTCTTTCTTGGCTAACCCAAGTGACCCTTTTCAGCCCAAGACCAGGCCTTGGGTGGTGAACCTAGCCCAAAACCATGGGTTGACTCATTTGAACCCAAAATGGTCTTCCCCCATTCCATTTCAATCCAAGCTCTTTACACATGGCATTTCCCGATTGCTTGCACCAAGTCCCGACCACGACCCACCCGACCTTGAGGGTGACCCATGCTCGGCCGGCCGGCCACCGAGCTGCCGGAAAACACCATGGCCGAGAGCTCACATGTGAGCCAACCTAGGAATTCTCCCTTCGTCGAGCCGCCCCATGCCCGATGGCCACCATGGTCGTTCTTCCCATGCCAGCAGCAGCTCGATCCCAAGCCCTAACTCTCCACGGAGGCCCTCCACCCTCTCCTATTTAAACACCACACCCTCACGGCCATGAGAGGAGAGTTGCACAAACCTTGCCGAAACTCGCCAAAATTGTTCCAAACCCTTCTCCACCCTTAGAGCGAGTTGATCCCCAGGTGTCGATTTGCCTAATCCCCACCGACAAAATCCGATTTCTCAGCCGAAATTCCACCCAAAACCAGGACACTTCTCCACAGTGGATCAATCCTCAAATTGATTGGTCCTACACCTTCACCGGACCGAGGGAAGGTGTCCACCGAGCAAAAGCCCCATCTCCGGGCCACCCGGTTGCTCCGGCCTCCAAGCTTTGTGATCGGGCTTGGTCGAAATCACATCTGGACAATTCACCGGACCAGGAGACTTCATCCGGAGCTTGCCGGGATCCAATCGAAGGTGCAACAACCCTCGGATCGAAGCCACACTTCTGCGAGCAAAGGTATGAGCTAATTCTTCATCCCGAGCTTCGGAGATTCTCCATTTCAAATGCTTTAATTTCAATGCATGATCACCGTATAGATGTGTTCGTCTCTTCAAGACGAATCCATAGAGTATAAGAACATGAAAATCCATTGAGTATCGAGTGAGATATTAGGGATTTAGTGTGGACGGCTCTCGGGTGAGAACACTTGGGGACGATGAACGGATGCCGTCCATTTAATACACGCGCGGACGGATGGCCAGGATCGCGTCGGATCAGGAGACGGTAAGAGAACCGCGGGGCCCGGGCTGCTGACTCAGATGGTGGCGTCGAACGGGAGCGCGACACGCGACGTTTCGGAGCTGCCGAGGTTGACGCGGCGCCGCGTGGATAAATAGAAAATTAGGGGTATTTTCTATTTATTTAATTCCCTAAACTTCAAAAATTCATAACTTTGTGTAGAAAAATCAGAAAAATAAAATAAAAATACCCTCTTGCTCAGTGAACAGAGGAGAATAATGTGAAAAAGAAATCATTTAATTTTATCAAGTATTTTATTTTTAATTATTTATTTACTCTCTGCACTATTTCAATTCTCCATGCATGTATACAATTCACCATGACATGAGACCATAGTGCTTTTGAAGCCTCTGAATTTGGGAACATTCCCTGAATTTTCCAAAGTCAGAGGCCATCCCTATGAAGAGTTATTGATTTTTCAAATTCATGTCACCGTTTTGACTATTTTAATTCCAGTAAATAGCATGTTGTGAAATAAATTCTAGGAAAATTTGGTGATGTTCCTTATGACCAGAGGACCCTAGAAAAAATAGGTTTTGAGTTAGTTCATTTAAAACAACCCTAATTGGCTTAAATACCCAAAATGGACCTCTAATTAATTAGAGCTAACCATACATCAAATTGACTTGAAATCAATTCTCCACTGACCTTTAGGATCAGAGGAACACACCATAAAAATTTGAGGTCAATTGGACTTGGTTAGCCCTACTAATTGGGTTGATTAAGCCATTTGGTCATTTTAAATTTCAAAAATTCATAACTTTCAAAATACTTTTTAAAAATTCACCAAATTGGTTTTAGAGCCTCTCTGATATCAGAGGAATTTAAGAAAATTAAAATTTCAATTTTCTAAAAAAGTTGATTTTTAATATTATTTTAATATTTTAAATAATTAAAAAATAATAAAAATCACAAAAATAATAAAATTCACCAAAATGTCACATTTTAAATTTTAATCACTTAGGAACAAACCCCATATTTTTCTTAGGAATATTTTATGAGATATTAAATTTTAAGGCTCTAGGGTAATTTTAAAATTAAAAAAAATGTATTTTCTAGCATTTCCACTAAAATAATTATAATAAATCATAGAAAAATCAGAAAATTGTAAAATTTGATTTTCTGATTTCCTTGATATCAGAGAGATTTTTGAAAAATATAAAATTCATTTTTCAACATTTATTTTATTTTTAAATTAATTAACACTCCAAAACTTAAAAAAATTATAATAAAAATAATATAATTCAAAAAATCACCAAAATTGGTCCAAGTGGTCATCTGGTCATTAGGAATGTCCCCTAATTTTCTTAAGGACAGAAACTTTCCCTTGGTCATGTTATTAAATTTTTCTTGGAAATCTCTATTTTCTACCAAAAATAATTATATAAATAAATTAAATACAGAAAAATCACATTTTCTCCTCTCATATCTTTATTGACATATGAGTGAAGTCACATAAAAATTTCAAGTTCATTTTAGTTCAATTTAGTGAGTTATGAAATTATTAAGCTTAAAGGGTAAAGTGGTAATTAAAATTTTAATTCTTAATTAAAACTTTAGGTTTAATAAAAAAATTAATAAGTAAAATATTTGATCCTAATCTGATTTGGATGATTGAAATTTAAATAATTAAAGGGTAGAAATCCATTAAACAATTTTAAAATGATTAAACCTTAATTAAATAATTGATTAAATTTGGAAGAATAATAAAATTGGAATTATTAAAATAGGGATATTATTAAGAAGAGATTTATTCTTTAATTTAAAAATCCCTAAATTAATTATTTCATTAACATTCAATTCTTAATTAAAATGATAACTCAAATTCAAAACATTAAAAGACTTAATCATTAAACTAAAATTAAATTATTAAACTCTTTTAAAAATTTCAATTAAAATTAAAAAATAAAATTAAATTAAAGATTAAATTAAATTAAATTAAATTAAATTAAATTAAATTAAAATTAAAAGTTGAATTAAATTAAAAATTAAATTAAAGATTAAATTAAATTAAATTAAATTAAATAAACAAATTAAATTAAATTAAATAACTTAAATTAAATTAAATTAAATTAAATAAATAAAATCAAATTAAATTAAATTAAATTAATTAAATTAAATTAAATTAAATTAATAAAATTAAATTAAATTAAATTAAATTAAATCAAATTAAATTAAAATTAAATCAAATCAAATTAATTTAATTTAACATCGAAATCAAACTAAATTGAATTAAATCGAATTAAATTAAATTGAAGATTAAATTAAATTAAATTAAATTAAGTTGAAGTAAATATAACATCACCAAAGACATAAAGAATTCAAAATAAATCTAAAATAACTTGAACACTATTCCAAATTTAAACCCATTAATGGAAATTAAACTAAATCACAAACCATTTGAACACCAATTTACCCTCGAAAGCTTTAGTTATCATAACTCCTAAACGGAACATTAAATGAAATGTTACTTCACTCATAGGACATTCAAATGTCCTAGTTCATCGAGCAAGATAACAACAAAACTTGAATTCTCGGACGATTAATTCATTTGTATAATTAAACCCATTTGGACTTAAAACAATCCTAGAAATATTGAAAAGATGTTTAAGATTCTTCTTAAACACTTCCTCGATTTGATAGGATGTTCATAAGAACAATCGAATTTAATTATTCTTTGATGAAGAAAATCGTCCTCAAACCAAAACACAAGGAACCTAGACGTCATAGGAAATGACTAGCTATAGGATTAGGAACTTGGTAGAAAACCATAACCCTTACCTTAGCTTTACCTAGGAACTTGCTTAAATATTCTAATTATGTTTTAAGTGCAGCTTGGGATGACGGGAAGACCCTCCAGGTACGCTTTTATTTTATTGCAATTTACTTTCTTGCAATTTACATTATTGCAATTTCATTAATCGCATCGCACTTACTTTTCTTCCATGATAAACAACTGTTGCATGAAAACCCACACCTTTAGGATAGTCCCTAAAACTGAAACCAAAACTAAGTTAAAAGTCATTGCAAGATAAAATTCACCGCCACAACATTCCAAAATATAAAACAACTCAAAATTTAATCACAAACAGAACACAAAACTACAATTACAACTAAATTAAAACGTCCTGTTGGATGATCGGGAATACCTCGGATGATGTAACCTACGTGTTGCTAACGGGATTTCCCACGGTCTAAATGAAAGTGTGGAACTCATTCGATTGAGTTTAGCAAATTCATCCGGACTAAGTGAATCCGATAAAAATAATGATGCGGAAGGATGGAACCGTGGGATCTTAACCGGTGTCGTTATAATCAACTTTAAGATTTGTTTTAATTAAAACATAAAAAACACTTGGAAATTAAGATTTTCTCTAAACCAAAACACTTTTCTCATCCCCGATTTATGACTTCTAAAACTAAACTTCGCAACAACAAGGAGCTCGGAGCATGGTGGGCGAGCACGGCCATCGTCATCAGCAAAACTCGAGTCTACTTCAAGAAAACTTTCCTAGAATTAAATAACAAAGCCATAGGACTTCGAGGTAGTTTTCCTAGTACAACATAAATCCTCAACTCTTCGTTAGGCACTTGCATTGCAAATTAAGCCCTAACCGGTATTAGGATTCCGAGGTAGTCGTCCGGTACGACAATAAACCCTCACATCTTCAAGGCTATTTGTATGATTTTATCATATAAATATAAGTCCTAATTAACTAAAATTGGCAAGATCAAAACATTAGATAAATATTAGGACTTTCCTAAATTCAAGCCAAACAATAGGATAGTCGGGAAATTACCGAAGTTTGCTTCGAATGTGTGATTTCTCCTACTTTTCTTCCTTTGGATTCCCAAAATAAAATGTTCCAAATTTGATCCATTCCCTATTGAAATTCCAAAATTCAATCCTTTGAAAACTTAAACTTTGAAATTCTTGAGAGCAGAATTATTGATTATTATCGAGAGTTTTCTTAGGTGATTCCCGTCACTTAAGATGTAATTAACTATAGGGGCTTGCCCTTATAGAGAATTTTGAAGAACCCAGGTAATATAAACCCTGTTTAATGCTTTCATATTAAGCAGGGGAATTTGTCGGCTTATAAAATTGGTTTGCAGACCAAACGGATGTCACAAATCTTCTAGTTTATCTAATCGAGCCCCACCGTCAAGCAGTGTGTCTATCCTTAGGAATAGATACACGGTTTGTGGTGAGGTGCTCGTTTATATAAACTATTTGGGATGTGAGATCGGTTTAATCTCATATCTTAAAACCTTCAAATTTAAAATTATTTTCAAAATCAAATACTGTTTTTCAAAATTATTTATTTAAATTAAAAATTCGCCGACAACTTCTGTTAGGCGAACCCCTTTTCAAAATAAAACACTCAACCTAAAAAATATGCCGACAACTTCCGGCGACTCCGCTGGGGAAAATTCCTCTCTCCATTTTAATCAGACAATTCTGCTTTCATAAATCGGTAGTGCTTCCATGTTCCTAGTGGGTCAAACTACCCTTCTTTCCGTTGGAATACTATGTTCATTTCTACCTTGAACAAGTATAGCCAACATTTTCTCGGATTTAGGAGCCACTTGTTTAGACACCCCTAAACGAGAGGTTCCGAGATCCTTTTACCTCATTTTCGAGGTGGGGTGGACCCCAATAGGTGTTAGTTTAGGAGTGATCCTTCGAGTCGAGAAGTCTTGCATAAGACTTTCTTTTCCTTTCCAACTCTGAATCGGATTCCTTACCTTCTCTACACCTTTGAACATTCCGTTCAAAATAAACGAACCTTCTAATAAATGACTCTTTTAACAAATGATTCCTTCGTATAAATACATGAACAAGAATGTGTTCGGACTCTTTTCAATTCCTTTCTTTTTGTCCTAAAGAAAAGAAGCATAACTCGGGACTGACAACCAGAATCTACCTCGCGAAATGGAAGCCCCAAAGCTGATTTTCTCCTTCACCAACGGATCGGACTTCGCTGTCTATAAGGATGAGCTGCCCGACAATGGGATCATCCGATTTAGACAAGGATTCGAAAACACGAATGTCAAGATTACCGACGTCTCCCTCTTTGCACTGACGAACAAGGTATCTGAAGCAGAGAAGCCGCTGCTTGAGTTAGACCTTAGGTCGACCCAAGAGTTTCCTCCCCTGCAAAGGATCCCGACTGAGAGGAGCATCGCTGTCCGCAGGAGGACCGTTCTTACTACCCCCACCGGTCTAGTTGTTTCTGCACCTACCCCGACTTCGCCAAATTAAAGGGGAAAGAAATCCGAATTATTGTAAGCTCGTTACCGTGGAGGGTACGGATCTTCCCGTGAGACCTTCTATTTTCGAAATCGGGTCCGGCTCAAGAATTCCATCACCGACAAGGACCCAAAGAAGAAACAAGTAGAAGGATCGCCGGAGAAGCCGTAGCCGCCGAAATTGCTTTCCTGGAGGAAATCCCAGAATCGCCTGAATATACACCGCTGCCAGAATATACACCGCTGTCTGACTACATACCACTTTTGGGAGGAAGCAGGTTCCATCCCCTCTCCGCCGCAGAGGATGAGGAAAATGTTCGCAAGATTGCCGCCGCATTGCCTCAGCCCGCATACTACAACGATAGCCGCAAGAAAAGGACTAGAACTACGCCGTTTGCTCGACTGCAAACTTTGGTAGAAAAGTTAGCAAAGAAGGAAAACTGCCCCGTATCGGAGATTCTACAAAGGATAGGGCGGGTGCCAGTCAAATCCGGTCTTGGGCCCCGAGTAGAGCCCGCCATCATGACGAAAAGCCGAGTAAAAGAATGAAGGCTAGTCCGCCCGTCGTCGTCTCGGGATTACGGATTAGGGAGGATACCACCTTCCAAGCATTTGGCCGACGCGACCATCCGGTCCTGAACCTTCCGTCGCTAGAAGGATGGTATGGCGTCCTACTACTAGGCGATTGAGATTGAAACAACAGCCCAAGAAAGAAAGTCTCGCCAGGAGACTTGAATCTGAAGAAAGTGCTACTGCGATAAAGGGGACCCTAGCAGCTATCGCATGACAACCGCGAGGACACACAGAAAGCCCCGCTAGAAGATGCCATGGAAAAGTTGAGAACCGATATCCGATGATTGGCAAAAGAAAGAGAAGAAAAGTTCGGAGACGAGATTGATTCATCGGAATTCATGGACGACGAATATGCAGAAATCAACATGGTCGAAACACGAGCTTCATCGCCTTCGCAAGGTGCTCCTGCAGCCGCAGAAGAGAGGAGCCGGAACCGATGAGAAGGCGGCTTCGGGAGAAAGATGACACGATCGCTCAAATGGCGAAAAGGATGGAAGAGATGGTTGTAGCTGCGGCCACTCTCCGCAGTCAAATGCAACCACAAAGAGAGACACCCCCGAGAGGTCATTCACATTGTAGACGGAGGAAAGGAGATTACATCCGTCAACGGGGATGATCAACTCGAAAAAGGATACAACACAAAGTATGATCCCTGAAAAGGATATCAAGAACTTGGTGGAACAACGAGTGCGAGAAGCCTTAGCACAATCGAAGAGCCGGACATCCATTCGGACGGGTAGACCTTACCCGGAAGAATTCGACGCCGTCCAATACCCGAAAGGCTTCGTACCACCTCTCGTTTAAGACCTTCGACGGAACCGGAACCCCCGACAAGCATGTTGCACACTTTCGTGCCGGTTGTTGCAATGCCGGCGGGAGCGATGCATTGCTCTTCCGACGAGCTCGTCGCCAGTCTGTCAGGAATCGCCTTCGACTGGTATGCAGAATTACCAAATGGTTCGGTGAAGACGTTCTCAGAGCTAGAGAACCTCTTCATCAAGCGATTCGCCGGAGCTCAGCACCACATCACTATAGGTGATTTAGTGGTAGAGAAACAAAAGCCGAATGAAACTTTGGTGGATTACATACTCCGATGGAGGAACTTAAGCATGAAATGTGAACCACAACTGCAAGAACAACATGCAGTCGGCATCTTACTTAAAAGCATTCACGGCCCGATAGCACTTCTCCTCAAAGGATTCACTATTAAGACTTTCGAGAAGTTGTTAAGCAAGGCCGGAAGCTTGCATGAAGAGGCGAAGCAATTAAGTTTCGCCGACAAGACGGACAAGCAAAAGCCTGTGAAGACTTTTGAAAAGAAATCTGGAATCGTTGCAGCAGTTGACAAAGGCAAGCAACCGATGCAAATACCACCGTAACGGCCGCAAGCAACCACAACAGAATTACCAAGCAACCCCGGCCCGACTATCAGTCATCTCCACAGTATGAACAACCGCCTCGTCAGCAACGTACATTAAGGGAGCTTCTGAGCAGAGAATATCCGTTCAAGAATGAAGCAGTGCCGAAAATGTTCCGTAGTCTGATGAAGACTCCAGATTTCCAGCTGCCAGAGCCTAAAAGACCAGAGGAAGTCAACAAGAAAGGTGATCCCAACTTTTGCCCCTACCACCGGATGCTTGGGCACAAGATAGAAGATTGCATTACCTTCAAAAGTTGGCTCAACGACAACCTTTGGAAAGGGAATATAACAATCCCGAAGGAGTACATGAAGGAACCCCAGAAAGGAGGTTCCATCAATGTTATCTCAACTGATCCCATCATTCCAATAGATCCCTATACGACTGACGATGGATGGACTACCGCCTGGATGAGGTCTTCAAAAAAGATTTTAGACAGCATCCAGACCGCCTCGGTGCAAGCTTCAATTCAGAGTTTGAGACCTGTTAAGCCGGTACTATCACTTGCGATAGAAGAACCACCTCAACAGGAGATGATTGAAGAAAAGAAGAAAATTGACGAAGAAGAGAGGACCGAGGCTCCTAAGGCTAGACTAGGGGCTGCTTATCCTAGGATAGTTGTTTCCGATTCGGGGGAGAAATCCCTCGAACCTCTGATTTTGTATGATTATCTGCTCACTTCGGTGGGATCATATAATGATAAGGGTGATGGCGTTGGCTATGTTTTGACTGTTTCTAACGATTACGTAACTAGCGACAATCCGGACATCGATTTCAACATCAACGACAATTCTCAAATCATACACGATCTCGATGAGCAAAATAACGAAGAAGGTATCCATAAAGGAGGCTACGAGAGTTCAACAAGCAACGAATCTATCTGCGAGTTCCGAGGAGCTCCAGTCACGATAGAGTTAGAGCCTTCAGATTCTGAAGATAATCCGGAAGAGCCTGTCATTCCGATTCAGGAGGAGACACTGACAAGCTCAACACCAGATTCAGAAGAAATTACAGAAGTCAACTTAAGAAGTGGAAGAGTTCTACCTCCGAGAATGGGTCCAAAAGACAAAGGAAAGCAGGTGGTTGTTCAAGAAGAACCAACCCCAGCAGAAGAAATACCCATTCGAGAAGAAGCCGAGACACATGGAAATAAAGTGGACTACAACGTGCTAGCCCATCTTAGGAAACTACCGGCCAAACTGAGCATCTACGATGCTCTCATCTTATCAAAGGAGATGAGAGAAGCTCTGATCAAGGCCTTACTTGATCCGGAAATTTGCTTAGCTCAAATGGCCGGAGATTCCTTAGATGAGGTTTGCTCGTTAAAGGAACAACAGGTGTTACCTTCACGGATAATGACCTACTACTTGGGACAGCGAGATCACAACCGACCGTTGTACATTTCGAGTTACAATCGGGAAGTTTACACTCTCCGGAGTATTGGTGGATCCAGGAGCGTCAATCAATATAATGAGTCTTCGAACACTAAGCATACTTGGAAATTGATGCTCGTGAGCTCGAGGCCGACAAAATGTTATTAAGAGGATTCAACCAGAAAGGAGAAAGAGCCCTCGGGTCAATAACACTACTGATGAAGACCGGTGACTTAGCAAAGACAACCGCAAAATTTCACATAATTGATTCAGAAACATCGTTCAACGCTTTGTTGGAACGACCGTGGATACATGAAAACAGGATGGTACCATCATCTCTACATCAGTGCATCAAATACTACGATGGAGGGGAACAGTGCATCAAAGGTGACTTACAACCATTCTCCGTACATGAGATTGGAATCCATGAAGACGCAGACTTATTATGCACCGCCAAAGAAAACAATCTTCTCCGGAGATACCGTAACAAATGAAGCGAAGAAAGTTCGGGACAACGAAGAACCCGAAGTTCTAGTCCAACGATCACTCACCACTCCCTTCCGGCGAGATGGTGAAGGTTTCTCCACAACTCGCATCCGAGGTCAAGGCCGGGGACGAGGCCGTGGTAGAGACGCTAGGACAGTTGGACAGAGGAAACCGATCATCAATGTTGATTGGGAAGATAGTTCTGAAGAAGAAAAAGAAGTCAAACAAGAAGCAGCGACAATAAGTCAGAAGAAGCCGCAATTCAAGATCTCTCTCGAAGATGAGAAGAACGAAGAATACAAATCAATGTACGAAAAAATTAACCACTACGTACATACTATGACCCTAACCCCGATCCATTCTAACAAGATCGAGGGTATGGTGGTCAAAGAGGTACGTAACGATGGTGCAAGACCAATCAAGTTCTACCGTGGTGCTTCTTCCTCCAAAACTGAAAATAATGTACAATTCGAAGATGTCACTTCATCAAAATTAATGGAATTACCTTTTGAGTGGTACTCTCCCTGTGTTCAAAATTTAATTCAACGTGGTTTCTTACCTCGACAATGGACAAAAGGCCAATCACAACATTTTGAAAAATTATGGAATAATTCCGGTCGTCCGCCCAATTCAAAGCATGGTCTCGGATTCGGCACAGCTGGGATCGATTGACGATACCGAATTTTGCTTGGTTGTCACTTGCGAGTCTAATGAAAACCGCATGGAAACTATAGACGAACTCGAAGATTTACAAATTGGAGACGCTCCACCGAATTCGAAGAAGAAATCAAATCTACAATAGATGAGTTAACGGAAGTTAACTTAGGTACTAGCGAAGAGCCTAGACCTACCTTTGTTAGCTCCTTACTCAATAAAGAAGACTCCGAAGAAATAATCAAATTGTTAATGGAATTTAAAGACTGTTTTGCTTGGAACTATGACGAGATGCCGTGATTAGCTCCGGAGGTTGCAGTCCATAAGCTAGGAGTGGATCCTACTTCGTCCCAGATCGAGCAAGGTCCCGAAGAATGCGTCTAGAAATCGAACAACAAGTCATAGCCGAAGTTAAAAAGCTAATAGACGCCGGATTTGTCCGTGAAGAACAATACCCGACTTGGTTAGCCAATGTGGTGCCGATCGAAAGAAGAATGGTCGGATCGAATTTGTGTGGACTTCAGAGATTTAAACAAGGCATGTCCAAAGGATGAATTCCCTCTACCGATCCCGGAACTAATGATCGACATTGCTTCAACGCATGAAATATTCTCATTCATGGATGGATCTTCAGGATACAACCAGATAAAAATGGCTCCGTGAAGATGAAAAGCTTACGGCATTCGAACGCCGATCGGAGTATTTTGCTACACGGTGATGCCATTCGGATCGAAGAACGCAGGAGCAACCTACCGAGAGCAATGACAAGAATTTTTGATGATCTCATCCACAATCAAGTAGAATGCTACGTGGACGATGTGGTCATCAAAAGCAAAGTAAAGGAAAACCACTCGTATGATTTGAGAATTGTTTTCGAACGATTAAGACAATTTAACCTTAAGATGAATCCCTTAAAATGCGCCTTCGGCGTCACCTCCGGGAAATTCTTAGGATTCGTTGTCCGACATGGTGGAATTGAAATCGACCCGGAAAAGATTAAAGCTATCTTAGAAATGTCGCCTCCCAAAACCTTAAAACAACTACGATCTTTTCAAGGGAAGCTGGCATATCTTCGACGCTTTATTTCAAACTTGTCAGGTAGGTGTCGACCTTTCTCGGCACTAGTTAAAAAGGACGCCAAATTTATTTGGGAAGAGAAATGCCAGAAGGCCTTCGAGGACATTAAACAATATTTAATGACACCTCCTGTCTTAGCGACCCCGAGCCTCGGGTAGACCGGCGATACTTTACACCGCGGCTTTAGACGACTCTCTCGGAGCCCTGTTGGCCTGTGTCAATGATGAGGGTAAAGAAAATGCTCTTTACTACTTAAGCCGTCGTTTACTTCCAACGGAAGTAAGGTATCCCGCAATTGAAAATCATTGTTTGGCCCTGATCTTCGCCGCTCAAAAGCTCAGGCACTACATGCTTTCTCATAAGGTCAACCAGATATCGAAATTTAATCAATTGCAATACTTCGATGACTCGTCCAACACTTTCCGGCGGACTTGCCGGATGGTCAATGATATTATCGCAATTCGATATAACTTTTGTGCCTCTTCGTGCCGTAAAGGGACAAGTCTTAGCAGACTTCCTCGCAAAGACACCCTTTGCCGGCCGAATCTCCTCTCAATGACGATCCGCAGATGAACAAATAATGAATCTAGAATACCTTGATGATCGACGTTGGGAATTATATTTCGACGGAGCATCTTCGGCGCACAAAGACGAAGAATCGCAAGTGATAGTGCCCGGTAAGGCGAGGAATCGGGCTAATCTTTATAACACCGGAGCGGGGATGTTAAGATACTCCTACCACTTGACGTAACCGTGCACAAATAATGAAGCGAATACGAAGCCCTCATAACGGGACTAGAATTAACCATTCAAATGGGGATAACGGACATCAACATCTACGGGGATTCACGATTAATCATTCAACGGATCGCGGACAAGACTGAATTTTAAAGCCAAGACTCGAGCAATACTTCCAAGTATGCCATACGGTTGTTGGAACAGATTCCGAATGTGACGATCTACAAAATTCTCAGAAAAGAAAATGCTTTAAGAATTGCTTTAGCCCATCTCGCAAAAGAATTTGCTCGTTTGCAAGATGAATCGCAGAAGTGTCGGATCACGGACGTCGTGTCCTATCACGACTCGACATAGACACGATACACAAATCGAAAAGGAAAAAGAATCGCTATAACAAAGTGACGTGAAAACACGGAAGATTGGTGATAGCCATTAATAGACTACTCGCAAAACCGAAAAGCTACCGGACGATAGGTCGCTAGCCCATCGGATCAAGAAAAGAACTCTGTCCTACGCATTAATAAACAACACCTTGTACAGAAGGTCTTTTGATCAAATGTGGCTAAGGTGCCTAAGCGGGTCCGAGGCCCGTGAAATTGTTAAGGAGGTGCATTCAAGACTCTGTGGCGCTCACTAGTCGGGTCCGAAGATGAAAATGAAAATTAAAAGACTAGGGTACTACTGGCCCTCGATGATGACCGACTGCATGAAAATTGCCAAGAGCTGTCACCAATGCCAAGTGCACGGAGTGGTTCTACACCAACCTCCAAATGTGCTACATCCGACAATCGCGTCGTGGCCATTTGAATGTCAGGGCACGGATATAGTGGGTCCGATAGAACCACCATCTTCAAAAGGACATCGCTTCATTCTTGCGGCTACGCATTACTTTTCTAAGAGGGCGGACGCAGCTCCACTTAGAGAAGTGAAAGCACACCACGTGCTACGCTTTTTAAGAACCAAGTTGTCTACCGTTTCGGAGTGCCGCGCGAGATTATCTCGTATAATGGGTTAGCATTCGAAGCACACAAATCAACAATTTTGTCGTGAGACACGGAATCGACTGGCGATACTCAACAATTTACTACCCAAGGGCAAACGGCCTCGCTGAGGCTTTTAATAAAACTCTCGTTCAAATCTTAAAGAAAACCTTGGACGATAATAAGAGAAATTGGCACGAGAAGTTGTTAGAAGCCTTATGGGCCTACCGGACAACCTTCGTAACTCCTACTCAAGCTACACCTTACGCTCCGGTGTATGGGTCCGAGGCAAGTGTTACCTTTAGAGGTTCGGCTTCCTTCACTCGAATTGCAGCTTGCAAACAAAATCACGACGGAAGAGAACGCCAAATTACGACTCGAAGAATTAGAAAGCCCTGGAAGGGAAAAGACTTGCAGGCGCAACAAAATTTAGAACTATACCAAGCTAAGATGGTTCAAGCCCATGACAAACTGGTCCGCCCAAGAACCTTCAAAGTTGGTGACTTAGTTCTCGTTCTCAATAGACCTATTCTTGCACACCACAAGATAGGAGGAAAATTTGAACCCACTTGGGAAGGACCGTTTGTTGTTGAAGCAGTATACTCAGGAGGTTCCTACCAGCTAGTGAATTGCCAGGGAGAACGTCATATGCTTCTGATCAACGGAAGATACTTGAAAAAGTATTACGCTACCTGATGTTTCGAAGGAATGAATTCTTCATCCCCAAGAAACACGGGTGAAGTAATTACTTATGATTGGGTCCGAACCCAAAAATAATAAAATTTGCTAAAATAAATAAAGTCATGATGATTAAGTTTTCTTTGTTTTCTTTTCCAAATCAAAATCTCTTCCCTGATCTTATCCTACTTCATTCCTGTTAAATTCGAAAATATAAAAAAAATATAAAAAAAATGTCTTTGATAAACATTCTCTTAATGTTCTTGTTCTTAGTACAGCCCCTGATCCTTTTCCTTGTCTTTTCGCAGGGAAATGTCGAACGGGCGGTTGGTCCCGAACTTTAAGAATGGCGTAAGCCTTGCACTCGATGAAAAGAGGGTGAAAGATGGAGCGATAATCGAGATTGACTCGGATTTCGCACCAGCAGGCCTACGATACGAGGAAAGTGACCGGGTCCCGGCTGACCGAGAAGAACTCGCCCGGGCAGACAAGTGATGAAAGTGGGTGGCCCAAGCCACCAATCCAAAGAAGAAGAAAAGAAAGGCAAACGCCGAAGAAGACAAGAAAATGAAGTCCGTAGTCGCTACAGCAGAGGGCGAGCTTGTCGCCGCCGCGCCCACGGACATTCAAGAAGTTCGAAGAGCTACTCTCACAGCCACGCAATGAAGAAATAAGAATCGCCGTATCCGTAAGATGTTAACAAAACTAGCTGCGGACCAGCACGACGAGACAATTGCTACTGCCAGTACATACACTTCAAGGACACCGGTTCACCATGAACCTGAAGAAAGGAGGCCAGCTCCTAGGATAACAGAAAGGACCAGGGAAATCTCCAGAAGGTCAGAAGAAAGAAGGTTACCACGCCACCAGATAAAACCACCAGTAATGCATGACCTTGTTGCAGAAGCAACCCCGGGGGATGTCCCGACGGACATCATCCCTGAGGAGCCGAGGTATGCAGGAGAACGTGAAGTGATTGAACCGTATATCCCACAATACGTCACTGAGCCTCGCCATCTGCAGATCATTCCAGAATACGAGCTGGAGAGAATGCAGAATGTTGAAAAGAAAACCTTTGAATACTTCGAGAGAATTAAAGGCAGAAGAATCAATATACTAGAGGGCCTCGAGCTACATACAGATGTATTCTCAGAGTATGAACAACAGCAAATCGTGGATTGCATCCGGGATTTGAAAAGGATGGGCCGAGCGAGCCGCCCGAGGGAAAACACATACTCGGAACCCCGGAGATGGATGCCGGGGAAGGGAAGAATCATAATACAATGCGGATGCTCGCTACAACTTTGTCGAAGACAGGAAGGGAAACCCACCGGGATACTCCGTCATGGGCAAGTGGATCCGATGCCATTAATCATCAAGAGAATGGTAAAGAGATTAATAACATGGAGGGTACGCGCGCGATTGCATACCCAATAGCCGCATTATTAACATCTATAAGCAGGGTGACCGCATACCCCCGCACATAGATCACCACGACTTTGTCGGATCTTTCCGCACGATCTCTTGCCCGAACAAGTGTAACATCATGTTCGGATCCGACCTCCGGATAGCAGGCCCGTGTGTGTTCCGCGGGCCGGTGAAGATACCTTTACCGGTAGGTTCCGTCATGATACCGAAGGGCAAAGGAGCGAGATATCGCTAAGCATTGCATACCGGGAGTACCGAGTGAAGCGGATCTCGGTTACTTTCGAAGGATGGACGACCGGAAGACACCTTACCATTTCCAGCCGGACCCGAGCTAGAGAGCCTCCGGCCTTACGAGCTGCGAGTTACATGGAAAATATCACACCTCCAATGTACATCCATACGGCATCCTTGCCAAAGATGGCTTGGAAGGTGATGTTATCGACCATGTACCCCACTATTCGTACATGGATTTTTGATGCATTCTTCTTTGGATGGATCAACAAAGATCATACATACCTGCTTTCGAGTCTACATGGATTGTATGAGATGTATTCCGGATCGAGTTGTATGATGTATCTTCAACATGATTGGAATGAAAGTGACCATGTCACATTTTTGGCTTTCACCTCTTTTGTGCAAATTGATCGGGAAACGCCATTAAAGTTAAATGAACTTCGAACAAAGAACAGTAAAAGAAAAAAAAAAGAATAAAAGAAAACTTTCCTAAAAAAAAATCTTAAAAATGACGAACACCAAATTCACATGAACATTAAATAAACGATAAAGTAAAATTCGAATCATTGAAAGATAAACGAAATCAACATAAGTGTTAAATCAAATCTCAAATCAAATTCTCAATCAAATTTCAAATCCAATCTCGATCAAATTTCAAATTTGATCTTCCAAATTTCAAATCAAATCTTAAATCAAATCTCAACAGAGTTTAAACTCATCCTTCCAAATTTCGAATTCAATCTTTCCAGATCTCAAATCAAATCTCAATCAAAATCAAACTTTTGGGTCGAGGATTTTACATCCAAGACTGCATTGCTTTAGGATCATTTCCCTATCGCAATGAAGTACATCAAATTCAAACTTTTGGGTCGAGGATTTTACATCCAAGACTGCATTGCTTTAGGATCCTTTCCCTATCGCAATGAAGTACATCAAATTCAAACTTTTGGGTCGAGGATTTTACATCCAAGACCGCATCGCTTTAGGATCCTTTCCCTATCGCAATGAAGTACATCAAATTCAAACTTTTGGGTCGAGGATTTTACATCCAAGACGGCATTGCTTTAGGATCCTTTCCCTATCGTAATGAAGTACATCAAATTCAAACTTTTGGGTCGAGGATTTTACATCCAAGACCGCATCGCTTTAGGATCCTTTCCCTATCGCAATGAAGTACATCAAATTCAAACTTTTGGGTCATGGATTTTACATCCAAGACCGCATTGCTTTAGGATCCTTTCCCTATCGCAATGAAGTACATCAAATTCAAACTTTTGGGTCGAGGATTTTACATCCAAGATCGCATTGCTTTAGGATCCTTTCCCTATCGCAATGAAGTACATCAAATTCAAATTTTTGGTGTTGAGGATTTTACATCCGAGACTGCATTGCTTTAGGATTCTTTCCCTATTGCGATGAAATACATTCCAATCAAACTTTTGGGGTTGAGGATTTTACATCCGAGACTACATTGCTTTAGGATTCTTTCCCTATTGCAATGAAATACATCAAAATCAAACTCTCGAGGTTAAGGATTTTACATCCAACACCGCATTGCTTCCGAGATCTCTTCTCATTGTAATGATTCAATCCAATCATTTCAATTTTCTTTTGAGGTCGAAGATGTTACATCTAAAACCACAAAATTCCAATTTTCATTTCAAATCAAATCCCTTCAAATTAATTTCGACAAAATTCAATCTAAATTAAAACTCCAAATCGAAATCTAAACTCACACATCAAAACTTAAATTGAAACAAAATAAAATCTAAGTTGAATTTCCCCCGCATCATGTGATTTGGAATTCACCTCCTTTTCCTTTCCCCAGATGAGAGTTCGGAATCTCCAGCTTCGCAGATATACTCGACACTCCCCAACGGAAATTCTTCTACTTCGTCCTAAGTTTGTCACTTGGACATCCGTGTTGGTTTTGTTGATCGCTTCGGTCAACACCGATACGCGCGTGTGCTCCGTCACCACCACACCTATCGGGGGTCCATTTGTCGACCTCATTTTCGATGAGGTCTTCCCTTCTTCTCTTTAAGTACTTAGGATCTAGCCTTAGGTTTTTCCTTTCGACTATCTTAGAGGACTAGAATCGGGACCCCACCTTTTAGAAATTCAAACCACTTCTTAACTCCTTGCAAACTCCACAAACTTGACCGTAGACCCCTAATCACCTGGAGGGTCGAAATCAAATGTGGAAGTTTAAAGGATGAGTTCCTATAGGACTCTTTGGCCTTAGGACTCGCCCAGGTGGCTCGGTCCGTGAAGGAGCCGACTTACACACACACTACACCTATACACTACACTTTCACACACCTATACCTAACTTGACCTCCCGACTCATGTAGGTGATTCACATGGATGGTCCTTAACCCCTAAGCCCTCGGCTAAGAGGGTTAGGAACAACATACCTGGATGCCTCAAATGAGTCCCTTCATGGCTCATGTGGGCTTGATGTGGCTTCATGGCTCAACCAAAATGATTTCATTCCACTCAAATTTACCCAATCTTCAATTTTCCAAATTTTCAATTTTTGACCCCTGTACTCTACACCCGCCTAACCTACCCAAAGCTCTCGAAATTACCCAAATTTCTCAAAAATTTCCAAATCACCCAAGATTCCTCAAAATCAATCCCAAATATTTCCACATCACTCAAATTAATCATCCATACCCAAAAATATCAAAAATTCCAAGAAAACCTCCAAATACCCTCCAAATACCCAAAATACCCCTCTTGACCCAAAAATCCAAAAATTCAGAAAATTCCCAGAAAATTCCAGAAAATCCCAAATATGCCCAATTTCATTTTGTTCAACTACACCATGGGCCAATTTTGTCAATTTACCCTACTTTTGTCAAAACCCCCAATTTGACCCATTTTAACCCAAAGTGAACCCAATGTCAAACCAAACCTATCCAATTGACCCAAATTCTGGTCCAACTCAATTCTAAACTTCAATTCAACATTCCCAACACCAATCTAGACCAAATTCAAGTCCAATTTGATTGACATTTGGATTCAATTTCACTTTTGGCCTTAAAGCCCAATTTGGAACCCATGACCCAAACCTAACCCAAACTCACCCAATTCAACTCCAATTAACCCCAAATCTTTTCTAAATCTTCCTTAGCATCCCCACAAGCAAAACACTAACATGATTTGCCCAAAATTTGGACCCAAACCCCACTCAAATTCAACCCAAAGCATTAAGGCCCAATTTCGACCTAAACCCAAACCTAACCCAAATGAGCCCAAACCCCAAAATCAAAGCCCAACCAAAGTCAAAACCTCTTTGAAACACTCCCATAAACATTTCACAACATTAATTTTACATCAATTTCAACCTTAGCCCAACATTGGCCTAACTTGGCCCACTTGGACCTATATTGGCCCATTCACCAAAAGAGCCCAAATTCAACCCAATTCAAACCCAAATCACCCCCAATTTGCTTCAAGTCACTCATGACACATCCATGAGCTAAACCCAAAAATTATTTGGCCCAACCTCTTTACAAAATTTCATCCCAAAATCCCTTTTAAAATTCAAAAGCCCACTTTCCTAAACCATTTTAAAAGCCCATCCTTCACCACATCCAAAGGCCCAAAATTGGTCCCAAAGCCCATATGACATTTCCCCTCATCATACTTTCAATTAAACTCAATACATAAGTCCTAAATTCATCATCAAATAATTCCAAATCAAGCCTCATGCCAAATCACCCCTAAATACCAAAATTTTCCTTAAATCCATTTCCATGAAATTGACTTCACTTTTCCCGAGCTAAAGATGAGCCATGCAAGCCATGGACAAGCCACATGAAGCCATGGAAGGCTTGACATGTGATCAAGCCATTAATGGCAAAAGGAGGGGCCCCTTTCCTAATCCTCCTTAAACCCTTTTTACCTTAAGCATGTCACTCACTAAACCATGCTTAGCCACCTCATCATGGATGGAGACCACACCATTCTTTCTGGCCGACCCAAGTGACCCTATTCAGCCCAAGACCAGGCCTTGGGTGGTGAACCTAGCCCAAAACCATGGGTTGACTCATTTGAACCCAAAATGGTCTTCCCCCCATTCCATTTCAATCCAAGCTCTTTACACATGGAATTTGCCAATTGCTTCGCACCAAGTCCCACCCGACCCACCCGACCTCGAGGGTGACCCATGCCCGGCCGCCGGCCACCATGCCGCCGGAAAACACCATGGCCGAGAGCTCACATGTGAGCCAACCTAGGAATTCTCCCCGCTCGAGCCGCCCCATGCCCAATGGCCACCATGGCCGTTCTTCCCATGCCCGCAGCAGCCGATCCCAAGCCCTAACTCTCCCCGGGAGGCCCTCCACCCTCTCCTATTTAAACACCACCCCCTCACGGCCATGAGAGGAGAGTTGCACAAACCTTGCCGAAACTCGCCAAAATTGTTCCAAACCCTTCTCCTCCCTTAGAGCGAGCTGATCCCCGAGTGTCAATTTGCCTCTAATCCCCACCGACAAAATCCAATTTCTCAACCGAAATTCCACCTAAAACCAGGACACTTCTCCACAAGTGGATCAATCCTCAAATTGATTGGTCCTACACCTTCACCGGACCAAGGGAAGGTGTCCACCAACAAAAGCCCCATCTCCAAGCCACCCAGCTTGCTCCAGCCTCCAAGCTTTGTGGATCGGGCTTGGTCGAAATCACATCTAGCACAATTCACTGCGATCGGAGACTTCATCCGGAGCTCATCGGGATCCAATCGAAGGTGCAACAACCCTCAGATCGAAGCCATACTTCTCTGAGCAAAGGTATGAGCTAATTCTTCATCCCAAGCTTCTAGAGATTCTCCATTTCAAATGCTTTAATTTCAATGCATGATCACCATATAGATGTGTTCGTCTCTTCAAGACGAATCCATAGAGCATAAGAACATGAAAATCCATCGAGTATCGAGTGAGATATTAGTGGATTTAGTGTGGACGGCTCTCGGCGAGAACACTCGGGGACGATGAACTGGATGCCGTCCATTTAATACACGCGCGGACAGATGGCCAGGATCGCGTCGGATCAAAAGACGGTACGAGAACCGCGGGGCCCGGGCTGCTGACTCAGATGGCGGCGTCGAACGGGAGCGCGATACGCGGCGTTTCGGAGCTGCCGAGGTTGACGCGGCACCGCGTGGATAAATAGAAAATTAGGGGTATTTTCTATTTATTTAATTCCCTAAACTTCAAAAATTCATAACTTTGTGTAGAAAAATCAGAAAAATAATATAAAAATACCCTCTTACTCAGTGAACAGTGGAGAATAATGTGAAAAAGAAATCATTTAATTTCATCAAGTATTTTATTTTTAATTATTTATTTACTCTCTGCACTATTTCAATTCTCCATGCATGTATACAATTCACCATGACATGAGACCATAGGGCTTTTGAAGCCTCTGAATTTGGGAACATTCCTTGAATTTTTCAAAGTCAGAGGCCATCCCTATGAAGAGTTATTGATTTTTCAAATTCATGTCACTGTTTTGAGTATTTTAATTCCAGTAAATAGCATGTTGTGAAATAAATTCTAGGAAAATTTGGTGATGTCCCTTATGACCAGAGGACCCTAGGAAAAATAGGTTTTGAGTTAGTTCATTTAAAACAACCCTAATTGGCTTAAATACCCAAAATGGACCTCTAATTAATTAGAGCTAACCATACATCAAATTGACTTGAAATCAATTCTCCACTGACCTTTAGGATCAGAGGAACCCACCATAAAAATTTGAGGTCAATCGGACTTGGTTAGCCCTACTAATTGGGTCGATTAAGCCATTTGGTCATTTTAAATTTCAAAAATTCATAACTTTCAAAATACTTTTTAAAAATTCACCAAATTGGTTTTGGAGCCTCTCTGATATCAGAGGAATTTAAGAAAATTAAAATTTCAATTTTATAAAAAAGTTGATTTTTAATATTATTTTAATATTTTTAATAATTAAAAAATAATAAAAATCACAAAAATAATAAAATTCACCAAAATGTCAAATTTTAAATTTTAATCACTTAGGAACAAACCCCATATTTTTCTTAGGAATATTTTATGAGATATTAAATTTTAAGGCTCTAGGGTAATTTTAAAATTAAAAAAAAATGTATTTTCTAGCATTTCCACTAAAATAATTATAATAAATCATAGAAAAATCAAAAAATTGTAAAATTTAATTTTCTGATTTCCTTGATATCAGAGAGATTTTTGAAAAATTTAAAATTCATTTTTCAACATTTATTTTATTTTTAAATTAATTAACACTCCAAAACTTAAAATAATTATAATAAAAATAATATAATTCAAAAAATAACCAAAGTTGGTCCAAGTGGTCCTCTGGTTATTAGGAATGTCCCCTAATTTTCTTAAGGACAGAAACTTTCCCTTGGTCATGTTATTAAATTTTCCTTGGAAATCTCTATTTTCTACCAAAAATAATTATATAAATAAATTAAATACAGAAAAATCACATTTTCTCCTCTCATGTCTTTATTGATATATGAGTGAAGTGACACAAAAATTTCAAGTTCATTTGAGTTCAATTTAGTGAGTTATGAAATTATTAAGCTTAAAGGGTAAAGTGGTAATTAAAATTTTAATTCTTAATTAAAACTTTAGGTTTAATAAAAAAATTAATAAGTAAAATATTTGATCCTAATCTGATTTGGATGATTGAAATTTAAATAATTAAAGGGTAGAAATCCATTAAACAATTTTAAAATGATTAAACCTTAATTAAATAATTGATTAAATTTGGAAGAATAATAAAATTGGAATTATTAAAATAGGGATATTATTAGGAAGAGATTTATTCTTTAATTTAAAAATCCCTAAATTAATTATTTCATTAACATTCAATTCTTAATTAAAATGATAACTCAAATTCAAAACATTAAAAGACTTAATCATTAAACTAAAATTAAATTATTAAACTCTTTTAAAAATTTCAATTAAAATTAAAAAATAAAATTAAATTAAAGATTAAATTAAATTAAGCAAATTAAATTAAATTAAATTAAATTAAATTAAATTAAATTAAATTAAAATTAAAAGTTGAATTAAATTAAAAATTAAATTAAAGATTAAATTAAATTAAATTAAATTAAATTAAATTAAATTAAATAACTTAAATTAAATTAAATTAAATTAAATAAATAAAATCAAATTAAATTAAATTAAATTAATTAAATTAAATTAAATTAAATTAATAAAATCAAATTAAATTAAATTAAATTAAATCAAATTAAATTAAAATTAAATCAAATCAAATTAATTTAATTTAACATCAAATCAAACTAAATCGAATTAAATCGAATTAAATTAAATTGAAGATTAAATTAAATTAAATTAAATTAAGTCGAAGTAAATATAACATCACCAAAGACATAAAGAATTCAAAATAAATCTAAAATAACTTGAACACTATTCCAAATTTAAACCCATTAATGGAAATTAAACTAAATCACAAACCATTCAACACCAATTTACCCTCGAAAGCTTTAGTTATCATAACTCCTAAACAGAACATTAAATGAAATGTTACTTCACTTATAGGATATTCAAATGTCCTAGTTCACTAAGCAAGATAACAACAAAATTTGAATTCTCGGACGATTAATTCATTTGTATAATTAAACCCATTTGGACTTAAAACAATCCTAGAAATATTGAAAAGATGTTTAAGATTCTTCTTAAACACTTCCTCGATATGATAGGATGTTCATAAGAACAACCGAATTTAATTATTCTTTCGATGAAGAAAATCGTCCTCAAACCAAAACACAAGGAACCTAGACGTCATAGGAAATGACTAGCTATAGGATTAGGAACTTGGTAGAGAACCATAACCCTTACCTTAGCTTTACCTAGGAACTTGCTTAAATATTCTAATTGTGTTTTAAGTGCAGCTTGGGATGACGGGAAGACCCTCCAGGTACGCTTTTATTTTATTACGATTTACTTTCTTGCAATTTACATTATTGAAATTTCATTAATCGCATCGCACTTACTTTTCTTGCATGATAAACAACTGTTGCATGAAAACCCACACCTTTAGGATAGTCCCTAAAACTGAAACCAAAACTAAGTTAAAAGTCATTGCAAGATAAAATTCACCGCCACAACATTCCAAAATATAAAACAACTCAAAATTTAATCACAAACGTAACACAAAACTACAATTACAACTAAATTAAAACGTCCCGTTGGATGATCGGGAATACCTCGGATGATGTAACCTACGTGTTGCTAACGGGATTTCCCACGGTCTAAATGAAAGTGTGGAACTCATTCAATTGAGTTTAGCAAATTCATCTGGACTAAGTGAATCCGATAAAAATAATGATGCCGGAAGGATGGAACCGTGGGATCTTAACCGGTGTCGTTATAATCAACTTTAAGATTTGTTTTAATTAAAACTTAAAAAAAACTTGGAAATTAAGATTTTCTCTAAACCAAAACACTTTTCTCATCCCCTGATTTATGACTTCTAAAACTAAACTTCTGCAACAACAAGGAGCTCAGAGCATGGTGGGCAAGCACGGCCATCGTCATCAATGAAACTCGAGTCTACTTCGAAAAACTTTCCTAGAATTAAATAACAAAGCCATAGGACTTCGAGGTAGTTTGCCTAGTGCAACATAAATCCTCAACTCTTCGTTAGGCACTTGCATTGCAAATTAAGCCCTAACCGGTATTAGGATTCCGAGGTAGTCGTCCGGTACGACAATAAACCCTCACATCTTCAAGGCTATTTGTTTGATTTTATCATATAAATATAAGTCCTTATTAACTAAAATTGGCAAGATCAAAACATTAGATAAATATTAGGACTTTCCTAAATTCAAGCCAAACAATAGGATAGTCGGGAAATTACCGAAGTTCGCTTCAAATCTGTGATTTCTCCTACTTTTCTTCCTTTGGATTCCCAAAACAAAATGTTCCAAATTTTATCCATTCCCTATTGAAATTCCAAAATTCAATCCTTTGAAAACTTAAACTTCTGAAATTCTTGAGAGCAGAATTATCGATTATTATCGAGAGTTTTCTTAGGTGATTCCCGTCACTTAAGATGTAATTAACTATAGGGGCTTGCCCTTATAGGAATTTTGAAGAACCCAGTAATATAAACCCCGTTTAATGCTTTCATATTAAGCGGTGGAATTTGTCGGCTTATAAAATTGGTTCGCGGACCAAACGGATGTCACAAATCTTCTATTTTATCTAATCGAGCCCCACCGTCAAGCAAGTGTGTCTATCCTTAGGAATAGATACACGGTTTGTGGTGCGGTGCTCGTTTATATAAACTATTTGGGATGTGAGATCGGTTTAATCTCATATCTTAAAACCTTCAAATTTAAAATTATCTTCAAAATCAAATACTGTTTTTCAAAATTATTTATTTAAATTAAAAATTCGCCGACAACTTCTGTTAGGCGAACCCCTTTTCAAAATAAAACACTCAACCTAAAAAATATGCCGACAACTTCTGGCGACTCACGTAGGGAAAATTCCTCTCTCCATTTTAATCGGACAATTCGTTTTCATAAATCGGTAGTGCATCCATGTTCCTAGTGGGTCAAACTACCCTTCTTTCCGTTGGAATACTATGTTCATTTCTACCTTGAACAAGTATAGCCAACATTCTCTCGGATTTAGGAGCCACTGTTTAGACACCCCTAAACAGAGAGGTTCCGAGATCCTTTTACTTCTTTTTTGAGGTGGGGTGGACCCCCAATAGGTGTTAGTTTAGGAGTGATCCTTCGAGTCGAGAAGTCTTGCATAAGACTTTCTTTTCCTTTCCAACTCTGAATCGGATTCCTTACCTTCTCTACACCTTTGAACATTCCGTTCTAAATAAACGAACCCTCTAATAAATGACTCTTTTAACAAATGATTCCTTCTTATAAATACATGAACAAGAATGTGTTCGGAAACTTTTCAATTCCTTTCTTTTCGTCCTAAAGAAAAGAAGCATAACTCGGGATCGACAACCGAATCTACCTCGCAAATGGAAGCCCCAAAGCCGATTTTCTCCTTCACCAACGGATCGAACTTCGCCGTCTATAAGGATGAGCCGCCCGACAATGGGATCATCCGATTTGGACAAGGATTCGAAAATACGAATGTCAAGATTACCGACGTCTCCCTCTTTGCACCGACGAACAAGGTATCCGGCCGAGAAGCCGCCGCTCGAGTTCAACCTTAGGTCGACCCAAGAGTTTCCTCCCCCGCAAAGGATCCCGACCGAGAGGAGTACCGCCGTCCGCAGGAGGACCGTTCTTACTACCCCCACCGGTCTAGTTGTTTCCGCACCTACCCCGACTTCGCCAAATTAAAGGGGAAAGAAATCCGCAATTATGGTAAGCCCGTTACCGTGGAGGGTACGGATCTTCTCGTGAGACCTTCGTTTTCGAAATCGGGTCCAGCTCAAGAATTCCATCACCGACAAGGACCCAAAGAAGAAACAAGTAGAAGGATCGCCGGAGAAGCCGTAGCCGCCGAAATTGCTTTCCGGAGGAAATCCCGTAACCGCCCGAATATACACCGCTGCCTGACTACATACCACTTTTGGGAGGAAGCAGGTTCCATCCCCTCTCCGCCGCAGAGGACGAGGAAAATGTTCGCAAGATTGTCGCCGCATTGCCTCCGCCCGCATACTACAACGATAGCCGCAAGAAAAGGAGTAGAACTACGCCGTTTGCTCGACTGCAAACTTTGGTAGAAAAGTTAGCAAAGAAGGAAAACTGCCCCGTATCGGAGATTCTACGAAGGATAGGGCGGGTGCCGCCAAATCCCGTCTTGGGCCCCGAGTAGAGCCCGCCATCATGACAGAAAAGCCAAGTAAAAGAATGAAGGCTAGTCCGCCCGTCGTCGTCTCGGGATTACGGATCAGGGAGGATACCACCTTCCAAGCATTTGGCCGACGCACCATCCGGTCCTGCACCTTCCGCCGCTAGAAGGATGGTATGGCGTCCTACTACCTGGGCAATCGAGATGAAACAACAGACCCAAGAAAGAAAGTCTCGCCAGGAGACTTGAATCCGAAGAAAGTGCTACCGCGATAAAGGGGACCCGGCAGCTATCGAATGACAACCGCGAGGACACACAGAAAGCCCCGCTAGAAGATGCCTTGGAAAAGTTGAGAACCGATATCCGACGATTGGCAAAAGAAAGAGAAGAAAAGTTCGGAGACGAGATTGAGTCATCGGAATTCATGGACGACGAATATGCAGAAATCAACATGGTCGAAACACGAGCTTCATCGGCTTCACAAGGTGCTCCCGCAACCAGCAGAAAGAGAGGAGCCGTAACCGATGAGAAGGCAGCTTCAGGAGAAAGACGACACGATCGCTCAAATGGCGAAAAGGATGGAAGAGATGGTCGCGGCTCGGCCACTCTCCGCAGTCAAATGCAACCACAAAGAGAGATACCCCCGCAGGTCATTCACATCGTAGACGGAGGAAAGGAGATTACATCCGTCAACCGGGATGATCAACTCGAAAAAGGATACAACACAAAGTATGATCCCCGAAAAGGATATCAAGAACTTGGTGGAACGAGCAAGTGCGAGAAGCCTTAGCACAATCGAAGAGCGGGACATCCATTCGGACGGGTAGACCTTACCCGAAGAATTCGACGCCGTCCAATACCCGAAAGGCTTCGTACCACCTCCGTTCAAGACCTTCGACGGAACCGGAACCCCCGACAAGCATGTTGCACACTTTCGTGCTAGTTGTTGCAATGTCGGCGGGAGCGATGCATTGCTCTTCCGACGGCTTCGTCGGCAGTCCGTCGGGAATCGCCTTCGACCGGTATGCGGATTACCAAATGGTTCGGTGAAGACGTTCTCGCAGCTAGAGAACCTCTTCATCAAGCGATTCGCCGGAGCTCGGCACCACATCACTATAGGTGATTTAGTGGTAGAGAAACAAAAGCCGAATGAAACTTTGGTGGATTACATACTCCGATGGAGGAACTTAAGCATGAAATGTGAACCACAACTCGTAAGAACAACATGCGATCGGCATCTTACTTAAAAGCATTCACGGCCCGATAAGCACTTCTCCTCAAAGGATTCACTATTAAGACTTTCGAGAAGTTGTTAAGCAAGGCCGGAAGCTTGCAAGAAGAGGCGAAGCAATTAAGTTTCGCCGACAAGACGTACAAGCAAAAGCCTATGAAAACTTTTGAAAAGAAATCCGGAATCGTTGCAGCGAGCTGACAAAGGCAAGCAACCGATGCAAATACCACCGAACGGCCGCGAAGCAACTACAACGAATTACACAGCAACCCAGGCCCAGCTATCAGTCATCTCCACAGTATGAACAACCGCCTCGTCCGCAACGTACATTAAGGGAGCTTTTGAGCAGAGAATATCCGTTCAAGAATGAAGCAGTGCCGAAAATGTTCCGTAGTCTGCCAGAGCCTAAAAGACCAGAGGAAGTCAACAAGAAAGGTGATCCCAACTTTTGCCCCTACCACCGGATGCTTGGGCACAAGATAGAAGATTGCATTACCTTCAAAAGTTGGCTCAACGACAACCTTCGGAAAGGGAATATTACAATCCCGAAGGAGTACATGAAGGAACCCCAGAAAGGAAGTTCCGTTAATGTTATCTCAACTGATCCCATCATTCTGATAGATCCCTATACGACTGACGATGGATGGACTACCGCCTGGACGAGGTCTTCAAAAAGATTTTAGACAAGCATCCGTACCGCCTCGGTGCAAGCTTCAATTCGTGAGTTCGAGACCCGTTAAGCCGATACTATCACTTACGATGAAGAACCACCTCAACGAGAGATGATTGAAGAAAAGAAGAAAATTGACGAAGAAGAGAGGACCGAGGCTCCTAAGGCTAGACTAGGGGCCGCTTATCCTAGGATAGTTGCTTCCGATTCGGGGGAGAAATCCCTCGAACCTCTGATTTTGTATGATTATCTGCTCACTTCGGTGGGATCATATAATGATAAGGGTGATGGCGTTGGCTACGTTTTGACTGTTTCTAACGATTACATAACTAGCGACAATCCGGACATCGATTTCAACATCAACGACAATTCTCAAATCATACACGATCTCGACGAGCAAAATAACGAAGAAGGTATCCATAAAGGAGGCTACGAGAGTTCAACAAGCAACGAATCTATCTGCGAGTTCCTAGGAGCTCCGATCACGATAGAGTTAGAGCCTTCGCATTCCGAAGATAATCCGGAAGAGCTCGTCATTCCGATTCAGGAAGAGACACCGACAAGCTCAACACTCGGATTCAGAAGAAATTACAGAAGTCAACTTAAGAAGTGGAAGAGTTCTACCTCCGAGAATGGGTCCAAAAGACAAAGGAAAACAGGTGGTTGTTCAAGAAGAACCAACCCCAGCAGAAGAAATACCCATTCGAGAAGAAGCCGAGACACATGGAAATAAAGTGGACTACAACGTGCTAGCCCATCTTAGGAAACTACAGCCAAACTGAGCATCTACGATGCTCTCATCTTATCAAAGGAGATGAGAGAAGCTCTGATCAAGGCCTTACTTGATCCAGAAATTTGCTTAGCTCAAATGGCCGGAGATTCCTTAGACGAGGTTTGCTCGTTAAAGGAACATCGAGGTGTTACCTTCACGGATAATGACCTACTACTTGGGACAGCAGATCACAACCGACCGTTGTACATTTCAGTTACAATTGGGAAGTTTACACTCTCCAGAGTATTGGTGGATCCAAGAGCGTCAATCAATATAATGAGTCTTCGAACACTAGCATACTTGGAAATTGATGCTCGTGAGCTCGAGGCCGACAAAATGTTATTAAGAGGATTCAACCAGAAAGGAGAAAGAGCCCTCGGGTCAATAACACTATCGATGAAGACCGGTGACTTAGCAAAGACAACCGCAAAATTTCACATAATTGATTCGAAACATCGTTCAACGCTTTGCTTCGGGACGACCGTGGATACATGAAAACGGGATGGTACCATCATCTCTACATCGATGCATCAAATACTATGATGGAGGGGAACAAGTGCATCAAAGGTGACTTACAACCATTCTCCGTACATGAGATTGGAATCCATGAAGACGCAGCTTATTATGCACCGCCAAAGAAAACAATCTTCTCCGTAGATACCGTAACAAATGAAGCGAAGAAAGTTCGGGACAACGAAGAACCCGAAGTTCTAGTCCAACGAGTCACTCACCACTCCCTTCCGGCGAGATGGTGAAGGTTTCTCCACAACTCGCATCCGAGGTCAAGGCCGGGGACGAGGCCGTGGTAGAGACGCTAGGACAGGTTGGACGGAGGAAACCGATCATCAATGTTGATTGGGAAGATAATTCCGAAGAAGAAAAAGAAATCACACAAGAAGCGAGCGACAATAAGTCGAAGAAGCCGCAATTCAAGATCTCTCTCGAAGATGAGAAGAACGAAGAATACAAATCAATGTACGAAAAGATTAACCACTACGTACATACTATGACCCTAACCCCGATCCATTCTAACAAGATCGAGGGTATGGTGGTCAAAGAGGTAGGTAACGACGGTGCAAGGCCAATCAAGTTCTACTGTGGTGCTTCTTCCTCCAAAACTGAAAATAATGTACAATTCGAAGATGTCACTTCATCAGAATTAATGGAATTACCTTTTGAGTGGTACTCTCCCTGTGTTCAAAATTTAATTCAACGTGGTTTCTTACCTCGACAATGGACAAAAGGCCAATCACAACATTTTGAAAAATTATGGAATAATTCCGGTCGTCCGCCCAATTCAAAGCATGGTCTCGGATTCGGCACAGTGGGATCAGTTGACGATACTGAATTTTGCTTGGTTGTCACTTGCGAGTCTAATGAAAACTGCATGGAAACTATAGACGAACTAGATGATTTACAAATTGGAGACGCTCCACCAGAATTCGAAGAAGAAATCAAATCTACAATAGATGAGTTAACGGAAGTTAACTTAGGTACTAGCGAAGAGCCTAGACCTACCTTTGTTAGCTCCTTACTCAATAAAGAAGACTCCGAAGAAATAATCAAATTGTTAATGGAATTTAAAGACTCGTTTTGCTTGGAACTATGATGAGATGCCGGGATTAGCTCCGGAGGTTGCAGTCCATAAGCTAGGAGTGGATCCTACTCGTCCTGTCAGGCAAGGTCCCAGAAGAATGCGTCTAGAAATCGAACAACAAGTCACAGCTCGAAGTTAAAAAGCTAATAGACGCCGCATTTGTCCGTGAAGAACAATACCCGACTTGGTTAGCCAATGTGGTGCCGGTCGAGAAGAAGAATGGTCAGATCAGAATTTGTGTGGACTTCAGAGATTTAAACAAGGCATGTCCAAAGGATGAATTCCCTCTACCGATCCCAGAACTAATGATCGACATTGCTTCAACGCATGAAATATTCTCATTCATGGATGGATCTTCAGGATACAACCAGATAAAAATGGCTCCAGAAGATGAAAAGCTTACAACATTCAGAACGCCGATCGGAGTATTTTGCTACATAGTGATGCCATTCGGATCGAAGAACGCAGGAGCAACCTACCGTAGAGCAATGACAAGAATTTTTGATGATCTCATCCACAATCAAGTCGAATGCTACGTGGACGATGTGGTCATCAAAAGCAAAGTAAAGGAAAACCACCTGTATGATTTGAGAATTATTTTCGAACGATTAAGAAAATTTAACCTTAAGATGAATCCCTTAAAATGCGCCTTCGGCGTCACCTCCGGAAATTCTTAGGATTCGTTGTCCGACATCGTGGAATTGAAATCGACCCGGAAAAGATTAAAGCTATCTTGGAAATGCCGCCTCCCAAAACCTTAAAACAACTACGATCTTTTCAAGAGAAGCCGGCATATCTTCGACGCTTTATCTCAAACTTGTCGGGTAGGTGTCGGCCTTTCTCGGCACTAGTTAAAAAGGACGCCAAATTTATTTGGGAAGAGAAATGCCGGAAGGCCTTCGAGGACATTAAACAATATTTAATGACACCTCCCGTCTTAGCAACCCTGGTCTCGGGTAGACCGCGATACTTTACACCGCGGCTTTAGACGACTCTCTCGGAGCCCTGTTGGCCTGGTGTCAATGATGAGGGTAAAGAAAATGCTCTTTACTACTTAAGCCGTCGTTTACTTCCGACGGAAGTGAGGTATCCCGCAATTGAAAAGCATTGTTTGGCCTCGATCTTCGCCGCTCAAAAGCTCGGGCACTACATGCTTTCTCATAACGTCAACCTGATCTCGAAATTTAATCCATTGCAATACTTGATGACTCGTCCAACACTTTCCGTGCGACTTGCCGGATGGTCAATGATATTATTGCAATTCGATATAACTTTTGTGCCTCTTCGTGCCGTAAAGGGACAAGTCTTAGCAGACTTCCTCGCAAGCACACCCTTTGCCGGCCGAATCTCCTCTCAATGACGATCCGCCGGATGAACAAATAATGAATCTAGAAGACCCTGATGATCGACGTTGGGAATTATATTTTGACGGAGCATCTTCGGCGCACAAAGACGAAGAATCGCAAGTGATAGTGCCCGGTAAGGCAGGAATCGGGCTAATCTTTATAACACCGGAGTGGGGGATGTTAAGATACTCCTACCACTTGACAGAACAGAATTTTAAAGCCCTCATAACGAGACTGGAATTAACAATTCAAATGGGGATAATAGACATCAACATCTACGGGGATTCACAGTTAATCATTCAACAGATCGCCGGACAGTACAGAATTTTAAAGCCAAGACTCGAGCAATACTTCCGAAGATGCCATACGGTTGTTGGAACGGATTCCGAATGTGACGATCTACAAAATTCCCGAAAAGAAAATGCTTTAGCAGATGCTTTAGCCCGTCTCGCAAAAGAATTTGCTTGTTTGCAAGATGAATCGGAAGAAGTGTCGGTTCACGGACGTCGGGTCCTATCACGGCTCGACATAGACACGATACACAAATCGAAAAGGAAAAAGAATCGGTTGCAACGGTGACGGAAAACACGGAAGATTGGCGACGACCATTAATGAACTACTCGCAAACAGGAAAGCTACCGGACGATAGGTCGCTAGCCCATCGGATCAAGAAAAGAACTCGTCCTACGCATTAATAAAAAACACCTTGTACGGAAGGTCTTTTGATCAAATGTGGCTAAGGTGCCTAAGCGGGTCCGAGGCCCGTGAAATTGTTAAGGAGGTGCATTCGGGACTCGTGGCGCTCACCGGTCGGGTCCGAAGATGAAAATGAAAATTAAAAGACTAGGGTACTACCGGCCCTCGATGATGACCGACCGCATGAAAATTGCCAAGAGCCGTCACCAATGCCAAGTGCACGGAGTGGTTCTACACCAACCTCCAAATGTGCTACATCCGACAATTGCGTCGTGGCCATTTGAATGTTGGGGCACGGATATAGTGGGTCCGATAGAACCACCATCTTCAAAAGGACATCGCTTCATTCTTGCGGCTACAGATTACTTTTCCAAGTGGGCGGAGGCAGTTCCATTTAGAGAAGTGAAAGCACATCACGTGCTACGGTTTTCAAGAACCAAGTTGTCTACCGTTTCGGAGTGCCGCGCAGGATTATCTCGGATAATGGGTCGGCATTCGAAGCACACAAATCAACAATTTTGTCGGGAGACACGGAATAGGCTGGCGATACTCAACAATTTACTACCCAAGGGCAAACGGCCTCGCTGAGGCTTTTAATAAAACTCTCGTTCAAATCTTAAAGAAAACCTTGGACGATAATAAGAGAAATTGGCACGAGAAGTTATTAGAAGCCTTATGGGCCTACCGGACAACCTTCGAACTCCTACTCAAGCTACACCTTACGCTCTGGTGTATGGGTCCGAGGCAGTGTTACCTTTAGAGGTTCAGCTTCCTTCACTCAGAATTGCAGTTGCAAACAAAATCACGACGGAAGAGAACGCCAAATTACGACTCGAAGAATTAGAAAGCCTGGAAGGGAAAAGACTTGCAGCGCAACAAAATTTAGAACTATACCAAGCTAAGATGGTTCAAGCCCATGACAAACTGGTCCGCCCAAGAACCTTCAAAGTTGGTGACTTAGTTCTCGTTCTCAAGAGACCTATTCTTGCACACCGCAAGATAGGAGGAAAATTTGAACCCACTTGGGAAGGACCGTTTGTGGTTGAAGCGAGTATACTCAGGAGGTTCCTACCAGTTAGTGAATTGCCAGGGAGAACGACATATGCTTCCGATCAACGGACGATACTTGAAAAAGTATTACGCTACCTGATGTTTCGAAGGAATGAATTCTTCATCCCCAAGAAACACGGGTGAAGTAATTACTTATGATTGGGTCCGAACCCAAAAATAATAAAATGTGCTAAAATAAATAAAGTCATGATGATTAAGTTTTCCTTGTTTTCTTTTCCAAATCAAAATCTCTTCCCTGATCTTATCCTACTTCATTCCTGTTAAATTTGAAAATATAAAAAAAAAATATAAAAAAAATGTCTTTGATAAACATTCTCTTAATGTTCTTGTTCTTAGTACAGCCCCTGATCCTTTTTCTTGTCTTTTCGCAGGGAAATGTCGAACGGGCGGTTGGTCCTGAACTTTAAGAATGGCGTAAGCCTTGCACTCGATGAAAAGAGGGTGAAAGATGGAGCGATAATCGAGATTGACTCGGATTTCGCACCAGCGAGCCTACGATACGAGGAAAGTGACCGGGTCCCGGTTGACCGAGAAGAACTGCCCGGACGGACGGTGATGAAAGTGGGTGGCCCAAGCCACCAATCCGACGACGAAGAAAAGAAAGGCAAACGCCGAAGAAGACAAGAAAATGAAGTCCGTAGTCGCTACGGCGGAGGGCGAGCTTGTCGGCACCGCGCCCACGGACATTCAAGAAGTTCGAAGAGCTACTCTCACGACCACGCAACGAAGAAATAAGAATCGCCGTATCCGTAAGATGTTAACAAAACTAGTCGCGGACCAGCGCGACGAGACAGTTGCTACTGCCAGTACATACACTTCAAGGACACCGGTTCACCAGGAACCTGAAGAAAGGAGGCAAGCTCCTAGGATAACAGAAAGGACCAGGGAAATCTCCAGAAGGTCAGAAGAAAGAAGGCTACCACTCCACCAGATAAAACCACCAGTAATGCATGACCTTGTTGCGAAGCAACCCCGGGGATGTCCCGACGGACATCATCCACGAGGAGCCGAGGTATGCGGGGAGAACGTGAAGGGATTGAACCGTATATCCCACAATACGTCACGAGGCCTCGCCATCCGCGGATCATTCCGGAATACGAGCTGGAGAGAATGCAGAATGTTGAAAAGAAAACCTTTGAATACTTCGAGAGAATTAAAGGCAGAAGAATCAATATACTAGAGGGCCTCGAGCTACATACAGACGTATTCTCAGAGTATGATTGAAAAGGATGGGCCGAGCAGGCCTCCTGAGGGAAAACACATACTCAGAACCCCGGAGATGGATGCCAGGGAAGGGAAGAATCACAATACAATGCGGATGCCGCTACAACTTTCGTCGAAGACAGGAAGGGAAACCCACGGGGATACTCCGTCATGGGCAAGTGGATCCGATGCCATTAATCATCAAGAGAATGGTAAAGAGATTGATAACATGGAGGGTACTACCAGCGGATTGCATACCCAATAGCTGCATTATTAACATCTACAAGCGGGGTGATCGCATACCCCCGCACATAGATCACCACGACTTTGTCGGACCTTTCGCACGATCTCTTTCCCGAACGAGTGTAACATCATGTTCGGATCCGACCTCCGGATAGCGAGTCCGAGTGAGTTCCGCGGGCCAATGAAGATACCTTTACCGTAGGTTCCGTCATGATGCCGAAGGGCAATGGAGCGGATATCGCTAAGCATTGCATACAAGGAGTACCGAGTGAAGCGGATCTCGGTTACTTTCGGAAGGATGGACGACGGGAAGACACCTTACCATTTCCGACGGACCGGAGCTAGAGAGCCTCCGGCCTTACGAGCCGTGAGTTACATGGAAAATATCACACCTCCAATGTACATCCATACGGCATCCTTGCCAAGGATGGCTTGGAAGGTGATGTTATTGACCATGTACCCCACTATTCAGACATGGATTTTTGACAGATGCTTCTTTGGATGGATCAACAAAGATCATACATAGCCCGTTTTGAGTCTACATGGATTGTATGAGATGTATTCCAGATCGAGTTGTATGATGTATCTTCAACATGATTGGAATGAAAGTGACCATGTCACATTTTTGGCCTTCACCTATTTTGTGCAAATTGACTGGGAAACGCCATTAAAGTTAAATGAACTTCGAACAAACAACGAAAAAGAAAAAAAAAGAATAAAAGAAAACTTTCCTAAAAAAAATCTTAAAAATGACGAACACCAAATTCACATGAACATTAAATAAACGATAAAGTAAAATTTGAATCATTAAAAGATAAACGAAATCAACATAAGTGTTAAATCAAATCTCAAATCAAATTCTCAATCAAATTTCAAATCCAATCTCGATCAAATTTCAAATTTGATCTTCCAAATTTCAAATCAAATCTTAAATCAAATCTCAACCGAGTTCAAACTCATCCTACCAAATTTCGAATTCAATCTTTCCAGATCTCAAATCAAATCTCAATCAAATTTAAACTTTTGGGTCGAGGATTTTACATCCAAGACTGCTTTGCTTTAGGATCATTTCCCTATCGCAATGAAGTACATCAAATTCAAACTTTTGGGTCGAGGATTTTACATCCAAGACTGCATTGCTTTAGGATCCTTTCCCTATCGCAATGAAGTACATTAAATTCAAAATTTTGGGTCGAGGATTTTATATCCAAGACTGCATTGCTTTAGGATCCTTTCCCTATCGCAATGAAGTACATCAAATTCAAACTTTTGGGTCAAGGATTTTACATCCAAGACTGCATTGCTTTAGGATCCTTTCCCTATCGCAATGAAGTACATCAAATTCAAACTTTTGGGTCGAGGATTTTACATCCAAGACTGCATTGCTTTAGGATCCTTTCCCTATCGCAATGAAGTACATCAAATTCAAACTTTTGGGTCGAGGATTTTACATCCAAGATCGCATTGCTTAGGATCCTTTCCCTATCGCAATGAAGTACATCAAATTCAAACTTTTGGGTCGAGGATTTTACATCCAATACTGCATTGCTTTAGGATCCTTTCCCTATCGCAATGAAGTACATCAAATTCAAACTTTTGGGTCGAGGATTTTACATCCAAGACTGCATTGCTTTAGGATCCTTTCCCTATCGCAATGAAGTACATCAAATTCAAACTTTTGGGTCGAGGATTTTACATCCAAGATCGCATTGCTTTAGGATCCTTTCCCTATCGCAATGAAGTACATCAAATTCAAACTTTTGGGTCGAGGATTTTACATCCAAGACCGCATTGCTTTAGGATCCTTTCCTTATCGCAATGAAGTACATCAAATTCAAACTTTTGGGTCGAGGATTTTACATCCAAGACTGCATTGCTTTAGGATTCTTTCCCTATCGCAATGAAATACATCAAATTCAAATTTTTGGGGTTGAGGATTTCACATCCGAGACTGCATTGCTTTAGGATTCTTTCCCTATTGCGATGAAATACATTCCAATCAAACTTTTGGGGTTGAGGATTTTACATCCGAGACTGCATTGCTTTAGGATTCTTTCCCTATTGTAATGAAATACATCAAAATCAAACTCTTGAAGTTAAGGATTTTACATCCAACACCGCATTGCTCTGAGATCTCTTCTCATTGTAATGATTCAATCCAATCATTTCAATTTTCTTTTGAGGTTGAAGATGTTACATCTAAAACCACAAAATTCCAATTTTCATTTCAAATCAAATCCCTTCAAATTAATTTTGACAAACTTCAATCTAAATTAAAACTCCAAATTGAAATCTAAACTCACACATCAAAACTTAAATTGAAACAAAATAAAATCTAAGTTGAATTTCCCCGGATCATGTGATTTGGAATTCACCTCCTTTTCCTTTCCCAGTGAGAGTTCGGGAATCTCCAGTTTCGGAGATATACTTGACACTCCCCAGCGGAAATTCTTCTACTTCGTCCTAAGTTTGTCACTTGGACATCTGTGTTGGTTTTGTTGATCGCTTCGGTCAACACCAATACGCGCGGTGTGCTCCGTCAGCTCATCACACCTATTGGGGGTCCATTTGTTGACCTCATTTTTGATGAGGTCTTCCCTTCTTCTCTTTAGTACTTAGGATCTAGCCTTAGGTTTTTCCTTTGACTATCTTAGAGGACTAGAATTGGGACCCACCTTTTAGAAATTCAAACCACTTCTTAACTCCCTGCAAACTCCACAAACTTGATTGTAGACCCCTAATCACCTAGAGGGTTGAAATCAAATGTGGAAGTTTAAAGGATGAGTTCCTATAGGACTCTTTGGCCTTAGGACTGCCCTGGGTGGCCTGGTCTGGTGAAGGAGCTGACTTACACACACACTACACTTTCACACACCTATACCTAACTTGACCTCCTGACTCATGTAGGTGATTCACATGGATGGTCCTTAACCCTTAAGCCCTTGGCTAAGAGGGTTAGGAACAACATAGTGGATGCCTCAAATGAGTCCCTTCATGGCTCATGTGGGCTTGATGTGGCTTCATGGCTCAACCAAAATGATTTCATTCCACTCAAATTTACCCAATCTTCAATTTTCCAAATTTTCAATTTTTGACCCTCGGGACCCTACAACCGCCTAACCTACCCAAAGCCCTTGAAATTACCCAAATTTCTCAAAAATTTCCAAATCACCCAAGATTCCTCAAAATCAATCCCAAACATTTCCACATCACTCAACTTGATCATCCATACCCAAAAATATCAAAAATTCCAAGAAAACCTCCCAATACCCTCCAAATACCCAAAATACCCCTCTTGACCCAAAAATCCAAAATTCAGAAAATTCCTAGAAAATTCCGGAAAATCCCAAATATTCCCAATTTCATTTTGTTCAACTACACCATGGGCCAATTTGTCAATTTACCCCACTTTTGTCAAAACCCCCAATTTGACCCATTTTAACCCAAAGTGAACCCAATGTCAAACCAAACCTATCCAATTGACCTAAATTCTGGTCCAACTCAATTCTAAACTTCAATTCAACATTCCCAACACCAATCTAGACCAAATCCAAGTCCAATTTGATTGACATTTGGATTCAATTTCACTTTTGGCCTTAAAGCCCAATTTGGAACCCATGACCCAAACCTAACCCAAACTCACCCAATTCAACTCCAATTAACCCCAAATCTTTTCTAAATCTTCCTTAGCATCCCCACAAGCAAAACACTAACATGATTTGCCCAAAATTTGGACCCAAACCCCACTCAAATTCAACCCAAAGCATTAAGGCCCAATTTTGACCTAAACCCAAACCTAACCCAAATGAGCCCAAACCCCAAAATCAAAGCCCAACCAAAGTCAAAACCTCTTTGAAACACTCCCATAAACATTTCTCAACATTAATTTTACATCAATTTCAACCCTAGCCCAAAATTCGCCCAACTTGGCCCACTTGGACCTATATTGCCCATTCACCAAAAGAGCCCAAATTCAACCCAATTCAAACCCAAATCACCCCCAATTTACTTCAAGTCACTCATGACACATCCATGAGCTAAACCCAAAAATTATTTGGCCCAACCTCTTTACAAAATTTCATCCCAAAATCCCATTTAAAATTCAAAAGCCCACTTTCCTAAACCATTTTAAAAGCCCATCCTTCACCACATTCAAAGGCCCAAAATTGGTCCCAAAGCCCATATGACATTTCCCCTCATCATACTTTCAATTAAACTCAATACCTAAGTCCTAAATTCATCATCAAATAATTCCAAATCAAGCCTCATGCCAAATCACCCCTAAATACCAAAATTTTCCTTAAATCCATTTCCATGAAATTGACTTCACTTTTCCCGAGCCAAAGATGAGCCATGCAAGCCATGGACAAGCCACATGAAGCCATGGAAGGCTTGACATGTGATCAAGCCATTAATGGCAAAAGGAGGGGCCCCTTTCCTAATCCTCCTTAAACCCTTTTTTACCTTAAGCATGTCACACACTAAACCATGCTTAGCCACCTCATCATGGATGGAGACCACACCATTCTTTCTTGGCTGACCCAAGTGACCCTTTTCAGCCCAAGACTAGGCCTTGGGTGGTGAACCTAGCCCAAAACCATGGGTTGACTCATTTGAACCCAAAATGGTCTTCCCCCCATTCCATTTCAATCCAAGCTCTTTACACATCGCATTTGCCAATTGCTTGCACCAAGTCCCAGCCCTGACCCACCTGACCTTGAGGGTGACCCATGCCTGGCCGGCCGGCCACCATGCCGCCGGAAAACACCATGGCCGAGAGCTCACATGTGAGCCAACCTAGGAATTCTCCCTCGTCGAGCCGCCCCATGCCCAATGGCCACCATGGTCGTTCTTCCCATGCCCGGAGCAGTCGATCCCAAGCCCTAACTCTCCCCGGGAGGCCCTCCACCCTCTCCTATTTAAACACCACCCCCTCACGCCCATGAGAGGAGAGTTGCACAAACCTTGCCGAAACTCGCCAAAATTGTTCCAAACCCTTCTCCACCCTTAGAGCGAGTTGATCCCAGGTGTCGATTTGCCCTAATCCCCATCGACAAAATCCGATTTCTCAGCCGAAATTCCACCCAAAACCAGGACACTTCTCCACAGTGGATCAATCCTCAAATTGATTGGTCCTACACCTTCACCGGACCGAGGGAAGGTGTCCACCAGACAAAAGCCCCATCTCCGAGGCCACCCGGTTGCTCCGGCCTCCAAGCTTTGTGATCGGGCTTGGTCGAAATCACATCTAGACAATTCACCAGACCAGGAGACTTCATCTGGAGCTTGCTGGGATCCAATCGAAGGTGCAACAACCCTCAGATCGAAGCCACACTTTTCTGAGCAAAGGTATGAGCTAATTCTTCATCCCGAGCTTCTGGTGATTCTCCATTTCAAATGCTTTAATTTCAATGCATGATCACCGTATAGATGTGTTCGTCTCTTCAAGACGAATCCATAGAGCATAAGAACATGAAAATCCATTGAGTATCGAGTGAGATATTAGGGATTTAGTGTGGACGGCTCTCGGGTGAGAACACTTGGGGACGATGAACGGATGCCGTCCATTTAATACACGTGCGGACGGATGGCCAAGATCGCGTCGGATCAGGACACGGTACGAGAACCGTGGGGCCCGGGCTGCTGACTCAGATGGCGGCGTCGAACAGGAGCGTGACACGCGGCGTTTCGGAGCTGCCGAGGTTGACGCGGCGCCGCGTGGATAAATAGAAAATTAGGGGTATTTTCTATTTATTTAATTCCCTAAACTTCACAAATTCATAACTTTGTGTAGAAAAATCAAAAAAATAAAATAAAAATACCCTCTTGCTCAGTGAACAGAGGAGAATAATGTGAAAAAGAAATCATTTAATTTCATCAAGTATTTTATTTTTAATTATTTATTTACTCTCTGCACTATTTCAATTCTCCATGCATGTATACAATTCACCATGACATGAGACCATAGGGCTTTGAAGCCTCTGAATTTGGGAACATTCCCTGAATTTTCCAAAGTCAGAGGCCATCCCTATGAAGAGTTATTGATTTTTCAAATTCATGTCACTGTTTTGAGTATTTTAATTCCAGTAAATAGCATGTTGTGAAATAAATTCTAGGAAAATTTGGTGATGTCCCTTATGACCAGAGGACCCTAGGAAAAATAGGTTTTGAGTTAGTTCATTTAAAACAACCCTAATTTTCTTAAATACCCAAAATGGACCTCTAATTAATTAGAGCTAACCATATATCAAATTGACTTGAAATCAATTCTCCACTGACCTTTAGGATCAGAGGAACCCACCATAAAAATTTGAGGTCAATTGGACTTGGTTAGCCCTACTAATTGGGTTGATTAAGCCATTTGGTCATTTTAAATTTCAAAAATTCATAACTTTCAAAATACTATTTAAAAATTCACCAAATTGGTTTTGGAGCCTCTCTGATATCAGAGGAATTTAAGAAAATTAAAATTTTAATTTTCTAAAATAGTTGATTTTTAATATTATTTTAATATTTTTAATAATTAAAAAATAATAAAAATCACAAAAATAATAAAATTCACCAAAATGTCACATTTTAAATTTTAATCACTTAGGAATAAACCCCATATTTTTCTTAGGAATATTTTATGAGATATTAAATTTTAAGGCTCTAGGGTAATTTTAAAATTAAAAAAAAATGTATTTTCTAGCATTTCCACTAAAATAATTATAATAAATCATAGAAAAATTAGAAAATTGTAAAATTTGATTTTCTGATTTCCTTTATATCAGAGAGATTTTTGAAAAATATAAAAATCATTTTTCAACATTTATTTTATTTTTAAATTAATTAACACTCCAAAACTTAAAATAATTATAATAAAAATAATATAATTCAAAAAATCACCAAAATTGGTCCAAGTGGTCCTCTGGTCATTAGGAATGTCCCCTAATTTTCTTAAGGACAGAAACTTTCCCTTGGTCATGTTATTAAATTTTCCTTGAAAATCTCTATTTTCTACCAAAAATAATTATATAAATAAATTAAAAACAGAAAAATCACATTTTCTCCTCTCATGTCTTTATTGACATATGAGTGAAGTCACATAAAAATTTCAAGTTCATTTGAGTTCAATTTAGTGAGTTATGAAATTATTAAGCTTAAAGGGTAAAGTGGTAATTAAAATTTTAATTCTTAATTAAAACTTTAGGTTTAATAAAAAAATTAATAAGTAAAATATTTGATCCTAATCTGATTTGGATGATTGAAATTTAAATAATTAAAGGGTAGAAATCCATTAAACAATTTTAAAATGATTAAACCTTAATTAAATAATTGATTAAATTTGGAAGAATAATAAAATTGGAATTATTAAAATAGGGATATTATTAGGAAGAGATTTATTCTTTAATTTAAAAATCCCTAAATTAATTATTTCATTAACATTCAATTCTTAATTAAAATGATAACTCAAATTCAAAACATTAAAAGACTTAATCATTAAACTAAAATTAAATTATTAAACTCTTTTAAAAATTTCAATTAAAATTAAAAAATAAAATTAAATTATAGATTAAATTAAATTAAGCAAATTAAATTAAATTAAATTAAATTAAAATTAAAAGTTGAATTAAATTAAAAATTAAATTAAAGATTAAATTAAATTAAATTAAATTAAATTAAATTAAATAACTTAAATTAAATTAAATTAAATTAAATAAATAAAATCAAATTAAATTAAATTAAATGAATTAAATTAAATTAAATTAAATAAATAAAATCAAATTAAATTAAATTAAATTAAATCAAATTAAATTAAAATTAAATCAAATCAAATTAATTTAATTTAACATCAAATCAAACTAAATTGAATTAAATCGAATTAAATTAAATTAAATTAAATTAAGTTGAAGTAAATATAACATCACCAAAGACATAAAGAATTCAAAATAAATCTAAAATAACTTGAACACTATTCCAAATTTAAACCCATTAATGGAAATTAAACTAAATCACAAACCATTTGAACACCAATTTACCCTCGAAAGCTTTAGTTATCATAACTCCTAAACATAACATTAAATGAAATGTTACTTCACTTATAGGATATTCAAATGTCCTAGTTCACTGAGCAAGATAACAACAAAACTTGAATTCTCGGACGATTAATTCATTTGTATAATTAAACCCATTTGGACTTAAAACAATCCTAGAAATATTGAAAAGATGTTTAAGATTCTTCTTAAACACTTCCTCGATATGATAGGATGTTCATAAGAACAACTGAATTTAATTATTCTTTGATGAAGAAAATCATCCTCAAACCAAAACACAAGGAACCTAGACGTCATAGGAAATGACTAGCTATAGGATTAGGAACTTGGTAGAAAACCATAACCCTTACCTTAGCTTTACCTAGGAACTTGCTTAAATATTCTAATTGTGTTTTAAGTGCAGCTTGGGATGACGGGAAGACCCTCCAGGTACGCTTTTATTTTATTGCAATTTACTTTCTTGTAATTTACATTATTGCAATTTCATTAATCGCATCGCACTTACTTTTCTTGCATGATAAACAACTGTTGCATGAAAACCCACACCTTTAGGATAGTCCCTAAAACTGAAACCAAAACTATGTTAAAAGTCATTGCAAGATAAAATTCACCTCCACAACATTCCAAAATATAAAACAACTCAAAATTTAATCACAAACAGAACACAAAACTACAATTACAATTAAATTAAAACGTCCTGTTGGATGATCGGGAATACCTCGGATGATGTAACCTACGTGTTGCTAACGGGATTTCCCACGGTCTAAATGAAAGTGTGGAACTCATTCGGTTGAGTTTAGCAAATTCATACGGACTAAGTGAATCCGATAAAAATAATGATGCCGGAAGGATGGAACCAGTGGGATCTTAACCGGTGTCGTTATAATCAACTTTAAGATTTGTTTTAATTAAAACATAAAAAACACTTGGAAATTAAGATTTTCTCTAAACCAAAACACTTTTCTCATCCCCTGATTTATGACTTCTAAAACTAAACTTCTGCAACAACAAGGAGCTCGGAACATGGCGGGCAACACGGCCATCGTCATCAGCAAAATCTGAGTCTACTTCAGCAAAACTTTCCTAGAATTAAATAACAAAGCCATAGGACTTCGAGGTAGTTTGCCTAGTGCAACATAAATCCTCAACTCTTCGTTAGGCACTTGCATTGCAAATTAAGCCCTAACCGGTATTAGGATTCAGAGGTAGTCGTCCGATACGACAATAAACCCTCACATCTTCGAAGGCTATTTGTTTGATTTTATCATATAAATATAAGTCCTAATTAACTAAAATTGACTAGATCAAAACATTAGATAAATATTAGGACTTTCCTAAATTCAAGCCAAACAATAGGATAGTCGGGAAATTATCGAAGTTCGCTTCGAATCTGTGATTTCTCCTACTTTTCTTCCTTTGGATTCCCAAAACAAAATGTTCCAAATTTGATCCATTCCCTATTGAAATTCCAAAATTCAATCCTTTGAAAACTTAAACTTTGAAATTCTTGAGAGCAGAATTATTGATTATTATCGAGAGTTTTCTTAGGTGATTCCCGTCACTTAAGATTTAATTAACTATAGGGGCTTGCCCTTATAGGGAATTTTGAAGAACCCGAGTAATATAAACCCTGTTTAATGCTTTCATATTAAGCGAGGGAATTTGTCGGCTTATAAAATTGGTTCGCAGACCAAACGGATGTCACAAATCTTCTAGTTTATCTAATCGAGCCCCACCGTCAAGCAGTGTGTCTATCCTTAGGAATAGATACACGGTTTGTGGTGCGGTGCTCGTTTATATAAACTATTTGGGATGTGAGATCGGTTTAATCTCATATCTTAAAACCTTCAAATTTAAAATTATTTTCAAAATCAAATACTGTTTTTCAAAATTATTTATTTAAATTAAAAATTTGCCGACAACTTCTGTTAGGCGAACCCCTTTTCAAAATAAAACACTCAACCTAAAAAATATGCCGACAGTAGTTTGCCTAGTTCAACATTAATCCTCAACCCTTCGTTAGGCATTTGCATGACCATGTCATGTAAATTAAGCCCTAATCGGTCTTAGGACTCTGAGGTAGTCATTTGGTACGACATAAACCCCCATATATTCAAGGCTATTTGTATGATCATGTCATACGAATATAAGTCCTAACTAATTAAAATTGGCAGGATTATAACATCAAATAAATTCCCGAATTTAAGCCAAAAAATAGGATATTTTGGGAAGTTGCTAAGATTCTTCTTGGATCCTCAGCTTCTCCTACTTTTCTTCCTTTGATTCTTAAAATAAACTGTTCCGAATTTGAGCTAATCCCTTTTGAAATTTCCAAAATTCAATCCTTTGAAAACTTTAAACTTTGAAATTCTTGAGAGCAAAAACACTGATCGTTATCGAGATTTTTCTTAAGTGTCTTCAAACATTTAGGATGTAATTAACTGTAGGGGCTTGCCCTTATAGGGAACTTTAAGAACCCAGGTAATATAAACCCTGCTTAATTTCTTTATGTTAAGCAGGGGAACTTGTCGGCTTATAAAATTGGTTCGCAGACCAAACTGATGTCACAAATCTTCTAGTTTATTTAATGGAGCCCCATCATCAAGCAGTGTGTCTACTCCTCGGGATAGATACACGGTTTGTGGTGCGGTGCTCGTTTATATAAACAATTTAGAATGTGAGATCGTTTGATTTAATATCTTAAAATTTTCAAACTTAAAATTATTTTCAAAATCAAATGCTACTTTCTAAATTATATATATATTTAAAATTAAATTTAAAATTTAAAATTCGCCGACAACTTCTGTAGGCTACCCACTTTTTTAAAATTAAACTTACAACCTAAAAATATGCCGACAGGCAGACCTTGTAAAAATTCAGATTATTGAGAAATTACCACCTCCTACTATTGTGAGAGGGGTAAGGAGTTTCTTAGGACGTGCTGAATTTTACAGGTGTTATATTAAAGATTTTCCAAAAATTACTAAACCTTTGTGCAAAATTTTAGAAAATGATAAGAAATTTGATTTAAATGAAGAATGTTTGAATGCCTTTGAACTATTAAAAGAAAAACTAATCACTGCCCCTATAATCATTTCACCTGATTGAGAGAAACCATTTAAACTTATGTGTGACGTTAGTGATTATACAATTGAAGTTGTTTTAGGGCAAATGTATGATAAAATGTTGAAGGTTATTTCCTATGCTAGTAAACTCTTAATGAAACTCGGATTAATTATGCCACTACTGAAAGAGAATTACTAGCAATGTTTTATGTCTTTGAAAAGTTCAGACTGTATCTGATTGGAACTAAATCATAGTGCATACTGACCATTTAGCTATCAAATATTTGATGCAAAAGAAGGATGCCAAACCAAGATTGATCAGATGGATACTTCTAATGCAAGAATTTGACTTTGTGATAGTTGATAGGAAATAAACCGATAACCAAATTATTGACCATTTGTGTAGACTGGAGTATTATAAATTATCTAAATTTGAGAAGGAAGTTACATAAACTTTCCCTGATGAGCAACTTTATACCATTATTAAAAGGAATTTGCTTTGGTATGTTGATATTGTGAATTATATTGTAAGTGATATTGTGCCACTTGATTTAACAAGGCAACAACAAAAGAAATTTAGATATGATGCTAAATTTTATTTTTGGGATGAGCCCTACCTTTATAAATAGAGTAAGGATCTTATTATTAGAAGATGCGTGTCATATGAAGAAACTAAACCAATTTTTCAGAGATGCCATGATTTTGAATTTGGAGGATATTTTAGTTTTGATAAAACTGCTTATAAAATTTTTCAATCTAGATTTTATTGCCCTACTCTTTTTAAGAATGTATACATACATATAAAATCATGTGATCGGTGTCAGAGTGTAGGTAATATTTCTAGAAGAAATGAAATACCTCTAAATTATACTTTAGAAGTTGAGATCTTTGATGTATGGGGATTGGATTTTATGGGACTATTTACTCCTTCATTTGAAAATATATATATATTGGTTGCTGTTGATTATGTCTCAAAATAGATCGAAGCAATTTCTTTACCCAGATGTGATGCTCGGAGTGTTTCAAAAATTTTAAAGGAAAATATCTTTACAAGATATTGAATGTCGAGAGTGATCATAACTGATGGTGGATCTCATTTTATGAATAATCAGATTCATAGATTGGTTGGAAAATATAATATTATTCATAGAATCTCTACTGCCTATCATCCCGAGACTAACGGATTAGCTGAGGTGTCTAATCGTGAAATTAAAATAATGTTAGAGGAAACTGTGGATCTTCATAAATTAGATTGGTCTGTGAGATTAGATACTACATTATGGGCTTACAGGACTGCTTTTAAGACTGCTATCGGAATGTCTCCTCATAGACTAGTAGTTGGAAAGACATGTCACTTACCTGTTGAATTGGAGCATAAGGCATAATGGGCGATTAAAGAGCTGAATTTTAATTTGAAGAATGCAAGTGAGAAAAGATTTGTTCAATTAAATGAATTAGAAGAAATTAGAAATTAATCTTATCATAATGACAGGATTTTTTAAGAGAAAATAAATATATGGCATGATCGGAAGATATTAAGAAAGAAATTTAAACATGGACAGAAAGTTTTGCTATATAATACAAGATTGAAAATATTTCCTATAAAACTTAAGTCTAGGTAGTTAGGACATCTTACTGTTATTAAATTTTATTCTTTTGGAGCCATTGATATTGAGGATCCTAAAACTGGAAAGATATTTAAGTGAATGGGCACAGATTAAAATCATTTTTTGAAGGGCTTCGATCAGATTTTAAAGAGATTTTAATGTTAAGTCATCCTGAATAATTGAATAGTTTGTCGGGCTGACGATGTTAAACCAAGAGCTTTATAGGAAGCAACCCATATTTATCTTTGTTATGTTTGCTTGCTTATTTTTAGTAGTTGTTCTTGTAGTTAGTCATGTTTGAGTCCTACTCTCTCTTAAATATCATGAAAGAATGGAAAATATTGGATCATATTGAAAAATTAGAATATTTTGGACTAAAACAAAGTTCAGTGCAAATTTGAGCACTGGTGCCAGACTGGGCGCTGCTGGCACCCTATTCCAGAGTTCATGCACTGAATTCAGGATGTGGGCGCTGCCGGTGCCCGAGGTTGTTGACCTCATTTTTGGTGAGGTCTGATCTCTCTCCTTAGTACTTAGGATCTTGCCATAGGTTTTCCCTTCGACTATCCTAGAGGACTAAAAATGGGACCCACCACTTATAAATTCAAACACTTCTTGACTCCCTTCTAACCCCACAATTTTGACTGTAAACCCCCAGGTCACTTGGAGGGTCGAAATCAATATGTGGAGGTTTAAAGGATGAGTTTCCTATGGAATTCTTTGGCTTTAGGATCAACCTGGGTGGCCTAGTCTTGGTGAGGGCAAGCTTGCACACACCACACTCTCACACACATTCTAAACCCTAAAACCACACTCTCACCCAACTCAACTCCCTGACTCATGTAAGTAACTCATATGGATGGACCTTAACCCCTATGCCCCTGGCTAAGAGGGTTGGGAACAACATATTGAGTGCCTAAAATGAGTCATCTCATGGCTCTTGTGAGCTTAATATGGCTTCATGGCTCAACCAAAATGGTCCCATTTTACTCACACCTAATTAATCTTCATTTTCCCCAAATTTCAAATTTTGACCCCTGGGGCCCTAAACTCACCAAACCTACCAATCGCCCTTGAAATTGCCCAAAATTTGCAAAATTGCCTAAGTTACCCAAAATTCCTCAAAATCAATCCTAAATATTCTCCACCACTCAAATTGATCATCCATGGCGAAATATACCAAAGTTTCCAAAAATACCCCCCAATACCTTCTAAATACCAAAATATCCTTTTTTGACCCAAAAATCCAAAAATTCAAAAAATTCTCAAAAAATTTTCAAAAAATCCCAAATATCCCCAATTTCATTTTGTTCAACTGTCACATACCCTAATTTTGTCAATTTAATCCAATTTGATCAAGAATCCCAAATTAGCCCTTAAGGCCCAAAATGACCAACAAACCCAATCCATCCCAAATTTAACCCAAATGACACCCAATTTTCCCCAAATTTGTTTTGAAATCTTTGTAGAATCCCCACAAAAAAAAACTCTAACTTAATTTACCCAATATTTGGACCCAAATTCCACCCAAGCCTAACTCAAACCAAAATTTCCCAAATTGGCCTAAACCAATCATAAACCCAAACAAGCCCAAATTCCAAAATCAAGACCCAACCAAAATGGAAAACTCTTTTGTACACTCCCATAAATATTTTTCAACATCAATTTTTCATCAAAACCAACATTAGCCCAACCTTAGCCCAAGTTAGCCCAATTGGACCCACTTTGACCCTATTATTAAAGAAGCCCAAATTAAACCCAATTAAGCCCCAAATGACACCAAATCTTTTCTAAAATTCTCATGACACATTCCTAAGCCAAATACAACATTTATTTGACACAACATTTTACCAAATTTTTATCCAAAAGTCCATTTTTAAAACATAAAAGCCCATTTCCTTAAAGCATCTAAAAGCCCATCTTTCATCAAATTTAAAAGCCCAAAACCTATTTCAAAGCCCACATGACATTTTCATTTATCATCTCTTTAATCAAAATCATTTCCTAAGTTCCAATTTCATCATCAAATAAATCTATATCAAGCCTCATGCCAAAATACCCCTAAATTTCAAAAATCCCAAAATCCCTTTCTCATGCAAGTGAGCCAAGCCATTCCCAAGCCAAATGAAGCCATGAACAAGCTATGGACAAGCCACATGAAGCCATGAGAGCTTTGACTTGTCATCACTCGATAAATGGCAAAAGGAGGAGCTTCTTTATTGATTCCCTTAAGATCATTAACCTTACCCATGCTTCACCTTAACCCATGATTAATCCAAACATTCATGGATGGAGACCTCACCACCTTCGCTTGGCTGAACCCACTGATTTCTCTCAGCCTAAAATCAGACCTTGGTGGGTGCACCAAGCCCATTTCCATGGGTTAACCAAACCAAGCTCAAAATAGCCCTTCCCCCTTTACCACTTAAATCAAACCCTTTACACATGTCAAACCCCAATTGAATTCACAAACCTCAAGTTCTAACCTCACTAGTCAAGATGGTGACCTGACCCTTGCCGGACCACCACCCCAGCCGCGGGAAAACACCACACCCGTGAGCACCTATTTGATTCAAAATCCAACTTTTACCTTACTAAGTTGTCCCATCCCAAATGGTCACTGCGGTACATTCTTCTCTTCCCCAGGCGGTCGATTCCGACCTCCAATTACCCCTGGGAAGCCCTCCAGCCATGGTTATTTAAACCCACCATCCTCACGGCCATGGGAGGGGCTAAAAAAAAAACCTTACCAAAACTCTGCCAAAATTTCTCCAAACTCTTCTTCTGGCATAGAAGAGTTGATCCCCACTGAAATACAGCCCTAATCCCCACTGGTTGAGCTCAATTTCAGAGTTCAATCTCAAGCCTAAAACCAGGGCACTTCACCACAGTGAGCCAATCCTCAAATTGATTGACTCTACACCTTCACCAGACTAAGAGAAGAAGTTTCCCAGCAAAAGCCCCCTCACCAGGTAGGCCATTCCTTCTATCGGCCAAGCTTTGAAATCGGGCTTGGTGTAAATCAGGTCTAGACATTTCACCACGACCAGAGGCTTCATCCCTAGGCTCCTCCAGCTCCAACGAATGTGCCGAGCCTCTCTGATTGAAGCTTCACTTCTTAGAGCCAAGGTATGGAACTCCTCCTTCCCTAGAGCTTCTTTCAATTCTCCATTTTTTTAAGTCTATTTCATAGCATCATAGCTATATTGATGTGTTCGTATTGTTGAGACGAGTCCGTAGAGCCCAAAAACACATAATTTGGTTGAGTATCGAGTGAGATATTAGGGTTAGAAGGTGGACGGCTCACGGGACGCACCAGTCGTAGATGATGACCAGGAGCCGTCGGATGGCTTGTGTATCGGGTGAACGGTCGGGATCACGCCGGATGAAGCAACGGAACATGAACTGCGGGCCGCGTGGCATCCCAGTCAGATGACGGCGTCGAATGGAGGTGCGCCGCGTGGAGCTTCGGATCTGTCAAGGATGACACGGTGCCGACGTGGTTAAGTAGGAAATTAGGATATTTTTGAATTATTTAAATGACTTGAACTTCAAAAATCCATAACTTTGCATAGAAAAATCACAAATATAAAAGAAAAATACCCTCTTGCTTAGTGAACAGAGGAGAATAATGTGGAAAAAGAATTAAGTTGTTTTGTTAATTATTTTATTTTTAATTAATTTAATACTATTTTAAGTATTTTAATTCACCATAGCATGAAACCATAGGGCTTTTGTAGCCTCTGTTCTTGGGAACATTCCCTAAATTTTCAAGACCAGAGGCCATCTGTGTGGCAAGTTATTGATTTTCCAAGTTTATGTGTCTGCATTGATGTTTTAATTCCAGTAATTAGCATATTGCTTAGAAAATTCTAGGAAAATTAGGGGAAGTACCTTACGACCAGAGAACCCCAGGAAAATAATGGTTTGACTTAATTCCTTAAAAATAACCATAATTAGCCTAAAAAATCAAAACTGAACTTTAATTAATTAGGAGTAACCACACATCAAAATCAATTAAAAATAATTCTCCACTGTCACTTAAGATGTGTAAAATCTCACATAAAAATTTCAAGTCAATTGGAAATAATTTAAACAATTAAATGAATTATTTAAGTTGTATGGTCATTTTTAAAATTAAAAAATTCATAAAACCTAAAATACACCTTAAAAATTCACCAAATTGGTTTTGTGGGCTCTCTGATATCAGAGGAGTCTAAAAAAATTAAAATTGGAATTTTCTAAAAATTTTCATTTTTAACTATATTTTTAATATTTTAATAATTAAAAAATTAAAAAAATCACAAAAATATTAAAATTCATAAAAATGTCATATTTGGTCCCCTAATCACTTAGGAACCAACCAAATATTTTTCCTAAGTCCCTAGGTTAAGATATTGAATTTTAAAGGCTTAAGACAATTTTTAATATTAAAAAATGGATTTTCCAACCTTTTCACCAAATTAATTATAATAAATCAAAGAAAAATTAGAAAAATATAAAATTTGTTTCTCTTGACTCCTTGAGATCAGAGGGACTTACGAAAAATATAAAATCCATTTTTAAACTATAATTTTATTTTATAATTAATAAATACCCCAAACTCAAAATAATTATAATAAATAAAATATAATTCAAAAAATCACCAAAATTGATCCAATTGGTCCCTTGATCAGTAGGGATATCCCATAATTTTCTTAAGGATAGAGATCTTACCTTGGACATGTTATTGAATTTTCATTGAAAACCCTTATTTTCCACAAAAATAATTATTAAAATTAAATTAAATATAGAAAAATCAAATTTTCTCCTCTGATATTCTAATTAACCCATGAGTATGGTGAAATAAAAATTTCAAAGTCATTTGAGTTATATTTAATGAATTATGAAGTGAACAAGCCTAAGGGGCAAAATGGTAATTACTGAAATTTAGCCTTAATCAATATTTAGGCTTAATTATGGATAATGGGTAATGAATGATCCTAATTAATCTCCTTAGATGATTGAAACATGAGGAATTAAAGGGTAGGAACCCATTTATCACTTTTCCAACATAAACAAAATGATTATAATTTCTTAAATTATTAAAAATTTGAAGTTAATTAAAGGACAATGTATTAAGTGAAGGGGTCTAATATTGGAAGATATTAATTTATTAATCTTAACCCCTAATTAATGATAAAAATCAAATACCACTTAATATTAATTTAATAACTCATTAATGAAAACTAAGATAAATTAAATAATCAAATTAAAACAATTTCTAAGATAGTTTAATAAAAAATTTTAAATAATATAATTAATTAAATTAAAAATAATTTTAAAATGACATGATTAATGCAAAACAATTCAAATTAAAAATAATTAAATTAAAGAAATTTTAATATAATTAAATTAATATAACTAAATTAAAATCAACTTCAAATCAACACAATTAAATTAAATATAACTAAAATTAAAGTTAAGACAATTTTAAAATAGCTAAGTCAACTTTTGAAATTACACAATCAAATTGAAATAACATAAGACGGTTATAATTAAACTAAAATATTACAATTAATTTGAATCAATCTTAAAAAGCAACTTAAATCTAAATAAGATGGTTAAGTTTCTTAATAACCTAACCTGCCCTAAAGGCTTCCACCCACATAATTCTTAAATGGAGTATCAAGTGAAATGTCACTTCACTCATCGGATAATGAAATGTCTAAGTTCACTGAGCAAGAAGCAAAACTTAACTAAATTTTTGGATGATTAATTCACCTGTACAATGAAATTCATTTGGACTAAAAATAATTTCAGAAGTATTGAAAAGATGTTTAGGACTCGTCCTAAGCACTTTCTCAATAAGAAGGGATGTTTTAGAAGAACAATTGAACTTAATTATTCTTTGGTGAAGAAAATCATCCATAAAACACAAGAACCTAGATGTCATAGGAATTGATTAGCAGTAGGATTAGGATTTTGGCAGACAACCAGAACCTTCCCTTAGCCTGACCTAGGTGCTTTCCTTGAAATGTTTAAATGCTCTGAAATGTGTTTTAAGTGTAGCTTGGAATGACGGGAAGACCCTCCAGGTACGCTTTTACATTATTGTAATTTACTTACATGTACTGCACTTTACTTTTCTTGCATGTTAAACAAGAATGTCACCCTACATGATAACTGAAACTTTTAGGATAGCCGCAAAACTGAAACCCAAAACTAAATTAAAAGTCACAACAAGATAAAATTCACCGCCACAACATTTAAAATATAAAACAACTCAAAATTTAATCACAAACAGAATAACAAAACCACAACTACAACTAAATTAAAACGTCTTGTTGGATGATCGGGAATACCTCGGATGATGTAACCTACGTGTTGCTAACGGGATTTCCTACGGTATAAATGAAAGTGTGGAACTCATTTAGTTGAGTTTAGCAAATTCATTTGGACTAAGTGAATCCGATGAAAATAACGGTGCTGAAATGATGGAACCGCGGGATCTTAACTGATGTTGTTATAACCAACTTTAAGATTCCCCTAACAAAATGTTAAAACGCCTGAACCTTAAGACTTTTCTAAACCAAAACACTTCTCTCATCTTCTGATTGTCACTTTCTAAAACTAAACATCTGGAATGACAAGGACATTGGAGCATAGTGGGCAGCACGGCCATCGTCGTCAGCAAAACTTGTGTCTACTTCAGCAAAACCTTTCTTAGCATTAAATAACAAAGCCATATGATTTTAAGGTAGTTTGCTTAGTGCAACATAAATCCTCAATTTTTCGTTAGGCATTTGTATAATTGTGTTATGTAAATTAAGCCCTAACCGGTCTTAAGACTCTGAGGTAGTCGTTTGGTACGACATAAACTCTCACATCTTCGAGGCCACTTGTATAAAATTGGTAGGATTACAACATTAATTAAACTCTCAAATTGAAGCCAAATAATTAGATAGTTTGGGAAGTTGCCAAGATTCTTCTTGGATCCTCAACTTCTCCTACTTTTCTTCCTTTGGACTCCTAAAATTAATTGTTCCAAATTTGATCCATTCCCTATTGAAATTTCCAAAACTCAAATCCTTTGAAAACCCTAAACTTTGAAATTCTTGAGAGCAAAACCACTGATCATTATTGAGAGTTTTCTTAAGTGTCTTCAGACATTTAGGATGTAATTAACTATAGGAGCTTGCCCTTATAGGGAACTTTAAGAACCCAGGTAATATAAACCCTGCTTAATTTCTTTATATTAAGCAGGGGAACTTGTCGGCTTATAAAATTGGTTCGCGGACCAAACGGATGTCACAAATCTTCTAGTTTAATTAATCGAGCCCCATCATCAAGCAGTGTGTCTATTCTTTGGGATAGATACACGGTTTGTGGTCTGGTGCTCTTTTATATAAACTATTTGGGATGTGAGATCGGTTTGATTTCATATCTTAAAATTTTCGAACTTAAAATTATTTTCAAAATCAAATGCTAATTTCCAAATTATTTTAAACTATATATACAATAAATTTAAAATAAAATTCGCTGACAATTTCTGTAGGCGACCCCCTTTTCAAAACACATAACCTAAAAATATGCCGACAGAGGTCTGGTGACAATTTTTGGAGTTTCAAAAATGAGGTTTTTGGCGGTTTTAGGCAGGATTTTCTCTTTATAACTCCCGAAACTCCATTTTTAACTCCTAAACTCTAAAAAAATGAAAACTTCCATTCCCAATTCACATTCAATGGATTCCAACTCCGTAGAAACCCCAAGACTTTGAGTTTTTAATCGACGAATGTTTGTCAGTTTTGAGATGCAGCAATTAATCAATAAGGTAATGATGAAGAGAAGGATTATCAAGGAAAGAGGTTTTATAAATTGAGGTTTAGATAATCCTACTACAAGAGTTGAAGAGATAATTATGCAGAGGCGTTGGGAAGTATTATGGTACATTACCGCCGCCGTTGTTGTTCCAGTTGTGAAAGAATTCTAAGCAAATCTTCATGGGATAAACCAAGGATTTGCCTATGTGCGAGGTAGGATTGTACCACTCACTCATTCAAAGATAAATGATTTGTTTATGATTAAGAACATGCCTATCTGCCATTATACAAATTTTGATGCGACGAGATACAATATGAATGAAGTTTATCGCAATTTGACAAACGAAGGAAAAGATTGGGAGATAAAAGACAACGGATATGTAAGTTTTTCTTCTGTATCTTTAAATCCAGTGTCAAAGCATTGACATGACTTCATTTCTACAAAGTTACTTCCAACTTTGAAAATTAGTAAAGTGACAAAAGATAGTGCTATTCTAAATTACTGTATTCAAACTAGAAGGCTGATCGATATTGAAACTATAATTATTAAATCTGTATTGGGATTGATTATTCATGGATCTAAATTTGGGCTTGGACATTCATCCACCATATTTCTTCTTTGCAGCCAGTCACAAGTTTCTTATGAGAGTTAGGAAAAAGTGAAGTAAGAGATGAAATTGATATGAGCCTCATTGTTGATCAACCATCTCAGAGTTCATGACCTTTTCAGCCTTACTTTCCTAAAAGTTCTAGAGTAATTCTGACGAAGATCAAGAAGTTGGAGAAAGAGGTACAAAATCTTATGAATAATAATATATATGATTTATTTAGTCACTTGGATTAGAGAATGGAAGAACAGTTTGATCATACTGGACGAATTGAAGTAAGTTTGATAAATTTATTGAACAGAATGTTGTGATTGCTGAGGATTCATCTGATGAATTACCCTTTCTACAATCTATTTGTGCATCATCAATCTACGGGAGATATCAGAGGAGAAGATAGTTATGAGACTGACGAGGTGCAGTGACTCTGCTTAGTATTTAGTATTTGGTATTTATATGCTTTGGTGTGCTTAGTGTTGGCTTGCTTTACTCTGAAGTATGTGTTTGGACTTGTTATGCTTAGATTTTGTCTTTGTGCTTAGTTTTCGGTGTTAGAATATTTTAGTGTGTCAGTGACGCTGAATATCTGTGGCTGGATGAACTCATTTAGTGGATGCTTAAGTGTGTATGTTTGTAACGTGGATTTTATACATTAAAGTGATGTTTTTTGTTATTTTTTTTAATTTTGATGTTAGTTAGTCACTTAATTGATGAGATAAATGATTAAAGAGGCTATTAATCCGATGGTGGAGCATTGAAACAATCGAAATTGCCAAAATTTTTCGGACTCAAAAAAAAATTTGAACTGGCACCGTCGGCGCCCAAATACAGAGTTTGGGCCCTTTATTTTAAATAGAGTACTGCTAGCACCCAAACTAGTGCTGTCAGCGCCCAAATCGGCGTTGCCCAAATGTAGAAAAGGCCCTAAACCCCCCCCCTAATTTTTTAATTTTCGCCCTAGGACCCGCAAATCTAGCCTTTTCCATCTAAATCTGCAAATCTAGTCTTCCTCCTCTAGCTTTCGTATAAATTGGATATAGGGCTTGCTAGATCAGAGATTTAGAGCATTTTCAAAGGTTTTTGAGGCCGGATCTAGATTTCTCTTGGTAAGAGCTTCACTTTAAACTAAAATTTTTTTATTTTCACCGTGGGAATTTCTCACATTGCTTAGAACCGAAATTTGGAATTTTTGAAGATGTTTTAGGATTTTCCATGGTGATTTAAGTCTTATTTACTTAGATTTGTTTAGGGAGTCTCCTACATTGTGATTTTGGGATTTATCAAATTTTCTTGTAAATCCTTAGAATTTTACATGGCTCCTAGAACAAGCAAAGGCAAGAAAAAGTTGGATTTTGATAAAGATAAATTTGTTAATGTGAAAGCACAGTTTCGTTTTAGTTCAATCATGCATAATAAAAAGTGTATACAAGATCAAACCTTTAAAAATTAGGGTGGATCTATTGAGCAGTTGATTTCTGATAGAAATTGGGAAAGATTTTGTTATTTCACTGCTAATGCTATTCTGAGTATTATGCGAGAATTTTATGCAAATCGCCCTGGACTGAAACGGAATATGCTCGTTCAAGGCAAAAAGGTAGAATTCACCTATAAACATGTTAATGATTTTTATCTGTTATTAGGAACTTCTTTCTGTGAATATGAACATTTTGATATGTGGGAGGTTTATATGAAAGAAGTTATTGCTTTTCTGACTGACGGAAGAGGGGAATGGAAGGTGAAGCAAAAGCATATGATTAACTTCCTTGCTTCTAAGTTAAATGTAGCTTCTAAGGCATGATACTATTTCATTTATGTGATATTATCTCCTTCTTATCACCATAGTGAAGTTACAAAAGATAGAGAAATTCTCAACTATTGCATTCAGACCATGAGGAAGATTCATATTGGATCTATTATCTTTAAGAACATTGAGGATATTGCTAGAGGAGAAACCAATTGTGGATTAGGACATCCTTCCCTAATTCATTCACTATGTGCACAGTCTGGAGTTGAGTTTGATAGTTCTGAAGAGGTATCCATACCACTGAGACCTATTACCAAGACTATTATTTGGACTTACGAGTCTCATGTGGTAGGAAGAGGAGAGAGTAGGAGTACTGATATTCCTACTACCAGCCAGGACATTCCAGCTACTTTTGAGCCACCTACACTATCTGATGTTATGGAGTTGTTGAGGATCCAGAGTGCTAGTATGGATAGACTTCAGAGCAAAATGGATGTATTTGAGGCAAGAAGTGATACGAATGATGAGTACATGAGGAGAAGAGTGGAGTATGATATTGTTTATCATGATGCTCAGGTCAGATATATGAGGGGAGAGACTGGAGCGATATTCCCTAACTGCCCCATCTATATCCCTTAAAGACATGATCCTGTTGATTCTGCTGATGAAGCTGGTGATGATGATTGGTAGTACTATGATTTCTGTTTTCTATTGTGTGTTGTAGGACTGATTGTATTAGTTATTTTATTTTTTGTGTTGTATGTAGTCTGTAATTGTATCAGTGTTGGAAAAATGATAAAAAAAACTTGTGTGTAATGAACTCTGTGATAGTTTGTTCAGTGATGTGATTTGTGATGTTTTGTTGAATGTTTAATGTTTAAGTATTTAATATTTCTTTACCTTGCAAATCTTTTGAATTATATATATCAATGCTACTAAATGTTTCAGGCTTGCTAGCTTAAAATTTTGATTAATACCAGCATAGTTTTTGAAGATTTCAAAATCCTAACACAAAAAGTTTAGTTTTCTTTTACTCTCAACCTTTTCAAATTTATTGAAAAACTTAAGTTAGGGGGAGGGTAAAAATATTATCTCTTATTTGTTCTCAATTACTATATTTTCAAAAAATTATTAGCATAACTTTTATTAGTTGATCCTAAGTTTAGATAACTAAAACTTTGATTTTATTTAAATTTTATGGTTGCTTAAATGAAATTTTTTAGTAATAAAGGTTAATTTTATAGGGTAGGATATTTAGTATGAAAGGATTTTATTTTAGTTGACCATTTAAAGTAAAGAAAAATATATTTTTAAAATGCTAAGAGACTTAAAAAACTATGTGTGAAGAAAGGATTGTGACTTTATGATGAACTATAAAGTTGATATATATTTATAAAATAAAGAGGTGTTTCAGGTTTGAACTTTGGAAAGAGGAGAGTAAAGTTCAAAACCATTATAGGCTATCTGGATATAGTAATCCTCACATAAAAAAAGGAAAAAGAAAGAGAAGAATGATTGAAAAAAATCCCAAAAGAAAAGAAAAAGAGAAAAAGAAAAAGAAAGAAAATATATGTGAGGAGAAGCTTGAGAAGATGCCTAATCAAAAATTGGCTTCACTTGAATCAGACTAAAGGAAAAACTTAGTTACATTTCTGAATTTATATTTAAAGTATTAACCTATTTTCTAATGGAGTTTGCATGAGCTTCTTTTTCATATAGTCTTTCAAGGAACCCTTAATGTGACAAATTATGGCTCATCTTAACACGAATAGGAGACTATAACTCTTAGACTCAACTACTGAATGTCCTTATACCTGTAGTTTTAACCTGAGTTACTGGACTTCTTTCTAGGAATCTTGCCATTATATTCATTTAAATAAAAAATCATAGTATTCTATAAGTGAAAAGTTCACTACGTTGAGTTATATTTTTATATAGTAAAAGAATTACTTGAGGACAAGTAATAGTTAAGTTTGGGGAATTTTGATACACCAAAAATATATTAGGTTTTTGATATATATTTTTACTTATCTTTTGTGATATTGCACTTTAAAAAATGTATATTTCATGTTTTGCTGTAGGTATGATGATTTTAGGTGATTGGAGCAAAAAGAAGTGAAAAGGAATGAATTTGGAGCAAAAATGAGCAAAATGGAGAAAATTAATTGGTGGCCCTGCGCCGCCGACGCCCTTTGCAACGCCGCCGGCCCCCAATGTTTATTTAAGTCAAATTCAATGTATTTGGATGACTTTTTGAAGGTTTTCTTAAGAAAACTCTTGGGAATTCAGTGCTAACTTAATTTAAACTATTTTTACAACAAAAGAGAAGAGAGATGAGAGGGAGAGAAGTCTTTTGAAGTGAAGAGAGTGTGTTAGGGTTTGTAGAGAGTGTGTAGAAGTGTTGTATTATGAGGGATTCTTCTCTAAGGAGTGTAGGAGAAGGAGTAAAGTGAGAGGTTGCCTCTTCCTTACTATTTTAAAGAGAGAATTGAGTGTTGTAGAGAAGAGAGAAATGGGATCAAAGGATCTACAAGAGATTTGCGTGGGAAAGAGAAAGAGATAAGTTTTATTACTTTTTTAGTTTGTATGACTTTGCTTTTATATATATAATCCATGTTTTATTATATTCTCCTCATGATTCTGAGTAGATTTCTTTGTCTTTCTTCTTGCAATGAGATGTAGTGAAGTGATGATGTGTCATAAAAATGTTAATGAAACTGTGATAGTTTTTCATTTTGAACTTCATTTACTTTTTAATCTGGCCAATTGAATTGTTACAATCTATTGTGAAATATTCAATCCGAAAGGACTAAGCATTCTACAACAATGGTGGAGAATCAATTCAATTTCCATCAATGAATTGCGTAGTTCATGGGAATTGGGTGCAAATAAATAGGGAAATATGATATAATGAAAGTCAAATTGGAGGTTTTAGGGTGACAGGCTGAAATACCTAATTTGTTCCTAACATTTTGTAACTGAAGCTAGGGTTAGCCTTCAGGTGAAGGGAAGTGAGAGCTAGTATCCTCCCAGCCTAGCCTTGGATTTAGTAACTAAGCCTAAGATTTGCTAATGTTCTTGACATAACTTGAAAGAGGGGGTACTCTGACGAGGGTAAATAATATGAATGCTCCTATTTGGCACAATACAAATCTTTTATCAATCTATATCAATCACTCATCATAGAATCATTACAAGAGAAAGGACACATTTCTATATATAAACCTTTCAATTACAAAACTTAGTGTGTGTGTTAGTTAATCTTGCTTAGAAATTTAGAAGTAACTTTTAGTAATTATAGTTGTTGTCAACCTTGCTCTAGCATCCTAAATAGTACTTGAACTTGAGTTTTGGATTGAGTATCAGAATTAAACATATTTGCTATATTTTGAAAAGTTTCTACCTTCCTCATGGGATAGATAACCTGGACTCCACTATAGCCATGTATTACTTGATCGATATGTATACTTACGTATACGGATGACTACCTAATTATTAAATTATTCTATTTGTGAGACTAAACTAAAACTATCTTTTGAATATTAACTTTGGAGGCAGGCATCAGCGCCGACCAGTAGGTTCACTGTGACCAGAGGACTCTAGAAAAAATAAAAACTTGGTTTAAATCAATAAGATAAACCCTAATTGCCACAAAGACCTAAAAGTGAAATTAATTTAAATTTGAGTAAATATAAATTAAACTGATATGAAAATCATTCTCCACTATAATTTAAGGACATGGGAACTCCCTATAAAAATTTCAAATTAATTGTACTTGTTTAACTCACTCAAATGTATTTTTCAAGAGAAATGACTATTTTAACATTTAAAATAATTATTATAATTAAAATACAACTCAGAAATTAACCAAATTGATTTTGGGACTTCTCTGTGATCAGAGGAGTCTAAAGAAAATAAAATTGGATTTTATGTAAAATTTGCATTTTCAAGCTATTTTTAATATTTAATTAATTAAAAAATCATAAAAATCACTGAATTATTAAAATTCACCAAATTATCACATTTGGTCTCCTAATCACTTAGGAGTAAATAAAATAATTTTCCAAAATATTCAAGTAAAGATATTAATTTTTTAAGGCTTAAATTATTTTTTTAAAAGGTTGAAATTTATTTTCTTTAACTTCCCACTAAAATATTTCTAATAACTAAAATATAAATGAAAAAAATGTAAAATTTATTTTTCTGAGTTCCTTGATCTCAAACAGATGTAAAAAAATATAAAACTTAATTTTCTACTTAAATAATATTTTATATTTAATTAATACTTTAAAATATAATATAATTCTAATAATTAAATTAAAATTCAAAAAATCACCAAAATTGGTCCAAGTGGTCCTCTAATATGTGTGCACCTTGATTAATTTTCTTAGGCTCAGATAGTTTACCAAACTTAAGTTATTGAATTTTCCTTGAAAATCTCTATTTTTTATTAAAATAATTTTATAAATTAAATTAAAAATGAAAAAAATCATATTTTCTCCTCTAATATCTTAATTGAACCATGGGTGAGGTGACATAAAAATTTCAAAGTCATAGAAATTTAATTTAAGGAGCTATGAAGTGAACAAGCCTAAAGGGCATAATGGTAACTATGGAACTTTAGCCTTAATTAATATTCATGCTTAACCAAGGGTAAATGGGAAATATACAATTTTAATTGCCTCCTTAGATGATTGAAACATAGGGGATAAAAGGTAGAAACCCGCTAATCACTATTAAAAATAAAAGAAAACCCTAATTATTTAAATCTTTAAGATTTGGAAGTTAATTAAAAAAAAGATGTTAAGGTGAGGGTGTTAATGTAGGAAAAGCCTAATTCTTTAATTTAAACCCCTAACCAACGGATTCATCAAGATTTCATCAAACATCATAAATAAGATTTAAAACGAATATGACATATATGAATAAATTAATCTTAAGATAATAATAAAATCAATATGATTTATTAAAATATTATAACTAATTAAAATACTCTAAGTATTATAATCAACTTAGAATTTTTTTTTAAATTAAAAAATTTTAAATATTAAAAATTAACTCAATTCGGATCAATTTTGAAAATATTATAACTAATTTGAAAAATTAAAATTTAATTTAGAAATATTTTTTTAAAAAACATTATAATTAATTTGAAAAGTTTTAGAATATCATAATTAACTTAAAAAAATTTAAAACGTTATATTTAATTTGAAATAATTTAAAATATTATGATTAAATGAAAACATTTCAAAAATACTTCTAATTCAACTTCAACTTAAATTGGCAAAGTCCCTTAATAAACCAATTTTTCCCTGCAAGCCCTCACTCACATAACTCATGAATGAAATATCAAGTGAATACCACCTCACTCGAGTGATAATCAAAACATCTTAGTTCACTGAGCAAAAAACTAAGTCACTCTTAAACCTTAATTAAATTTGGATGATTGATTGTTTTGCACAATGAAATTCATTTGGACTTAGAATGATCCCAGAAGCATTGAAAAGATGTTCAGGATACATCCTAAGCATTTTCTCAATCTGATGGGACATTTTAGAAGAACAATTGGATTTCATTGTTCTTTGATGAAAAAAATCCTATTCTAGTGAGTTCTTAAGGTGTGTTCAGGATACATCCTAAGCATTTTCTCAATCCATAATATAAGTAACATCTTCATAACACACCTTAAGAACTCACTTTTAGGATTCCGAGGTTACCGTGCAATACGGCATAATTCCTCCTATCTTGTTAGGCTATTTGCACGATCGAGTATCGTGCGAAAATAAGCCCTAAATAATAAAACTGGCAAGATGAAACATCAAATAACATCTTCTCAAATTTAAAGCAAACAAATAGGATAGTTGAGAGGACATTTGAGGTTCCCCTCAAAATCTGTGACATCCCCTACTTCTTCGTTCCTTTGTATCCTGAATAATAACTGTTCCTAATTTGATTCATTCCCTTTTGAATTTCCAATGTCCAATCATTAAAAATTAAACTTTGAAATTCTTGAAAGCAAAACCATTGATCTTAATTGAGAGTTTTCTTCAGTTACTCTTGTGAGTTAAGATGTAATTAACTATAGGGGTTTGTCTCTATAGGGAACTTTAGAACCCATGTAATATAAACTCTATTTAATATTTTTTTATTAAATAGGGGGACTTGTTGGCCAAGATACTAGTTTCGCGGATCGAGCGAATATCATAGATTCTTTATTTTATTTAATCAAGTTTCACTATTAAAGTGTTGTGTTTACCCTCCAAGATAGATGCATTACTTGCGGTGTTGTGCTCGATTAATCCAAACTATTGAATGTATAGTATATTGTCTCATTTTTCAAAATTATATTATTATTTTCCAAAATTTATACCCTACTATTCTAAATTAAACTATTTTAAATCTAAATTATATGTTAAGATCACTTTTCAAAATTTAACGGCCGACAGGACTATACGGTATTACTAAAGTTAAGATGAACAGAAGATAAGTGAAATTTTATCCATTTATTTTAGCACATCAAGCTACTCGGGTATATTATTTTTGATACCCTTGTAGATTATGAGATAAAAATGATTGATTTTTTGTTAAGAAAAATAAATAAAAAATAACTATGAAGATGTAAAGTATTATTAAACTCGCTCACCAATAGTAAGATATGTCAGATTTTTTGTTTCTAGCGTGATTCTATTGAAGAAATGTTCACCCTCGAGGATACAATAATAAATTATGAAGATGTTACTTATATTATGGATGACAATGATGATGATATAAATGAAAAAAATTTAAGTTCGTCATTGACTAACTCCTTAAAAGAAATTGATTGAGAGAGTTATGTGTATTTAGACTTTTGTTTCTTTTAACTTTGCAACTTCGTGCTTTTACTTATTGATATTTTTACATGTAATCACAGCATGCATTTTATTTTAATTTGAAACTTTTTTGTTTTTTACTTTTGTTAATAATATTATACACTTAACCTTACTCTTATTATTGTTACTTTTTTTTCTTCATACTATTTTTATTAAGGTCTTTTTTCTTGTTACAAATGGCTTTTACTAGTTCTAGAGATCTGCCGCCTCACCAACCTACACCTGGGCACTTAAAGAAGGATGAAGAACTTGGTATCTCATTCTTCCTCACATAGCTCTAGTATTCTATTAATTAGTAGCACTACTGTCATTGCAACCCCTAGTGAACCTTCCATTCACCCACATCTTTCAGTGTGGCTGGGTTCACACCTCCTTTCTATCCCATGCAGCCACCACCTTCCACTCAACCACCACCTCTCTGTCAGCTACCAACACTCTTCTTCAATGAGATAGGGTCATCTACTCCAATAATAATATTTCAAGTTTTACCCAAAGAAGAAAAAAATACACTGGAGATTATAATTATGTGTTTGATGCGTGCCAGAAGATTCGTAGTGGTAAAGTGATTATTTAGAGTCTTAGGATTGCATAAAAATCCAACACACACATAGGTAAGTTAAATAACAGGTAGCAAGAGAAGACACCATAAATTTTTTGAGGAAAATCCTGAAAAGGGTAAAAAATCACAGAGCCTAGCCTAATTGAAAGAATCGACTATGTAATAGTGACTGAAGAAGCCTACTCTTCTCCTGAGTTATGGAAGATAGAAATACAAAGTTGATGTACCATGATATTGCAATAATAATTGTTATAATGGATCGCAAAATGCATAGTAAATTGTTATGGAGGTAGTTGTCTACCATAAATTGTAAATAGTGAATGCAGCGCCAGCTTATCAAAGAGGCCATGGTTGAAAGGCATGGCAGTAGTTAGCTGTAGTGACAAACTATGTAATGTTTATAAGTCGTAAAGATTAAATTTGGGAACTTGCATAAGCTGTGATAACATACATAGACCATAAAGGCCAGAGTTGGGAGCTACATGAGCTGTGATAATGTTTATAGGTGATAGAGGCTAGAATTGGGAGTTGCATGAGTTGTGAGTCACATAGGTCTTAGTGGTGAACTACAATAATATAAGTAGCTCGTAGAGCCTGGAGTTGGGAGCTACATGAGTTGTGATAATGTCAAGAAGCCACAGATGTCATTTTTGGGTGACACACTAGTTGTGATAACGTCCGTAGGCCACAAAGAACAAAGCTGGGAGCTGCATGAGATGTGATAATGTTTATAGGCCATAGAGGTTGAATTTATGTGTGAGTTGTGCTATCGTCCCTAGAATATAAAAGACAAAGGTGAGAAGTGCATGATTTGTTATAAATTTTGTAAACCACATAGGCTGTTGTTTTGAGTTGCATTAGTTGTGATAATGTCTATAGCCATAGAGAAAAGAATTGGGAGCTACAACTATGATAATGATTATATACCTCAAAGGACAAAGGTGGGAGTTTCATGCATTGTTGGTCACATGGGCCGTAGTAGTGAGTTTTAATAACGTCTATAAGCCATGGAAACTAGATTTGGGAGTATCATAAGCTGTGATGATGTTCATAGACCACATAGACTAAAGTTGAGAGTTTAATGTGTAGTATTAACACCCGTAAGCCATGAAGATCGAAGTTAGCTTCTGCATGAGTTGTTGACCATATAAGCTGTAGTTGATGATGTAGGTCGTGTTGACCTCAATTTGTTCTACCCATCATTCAAACTCAAAACCAAATCGTAAACTCTGCTTAATAGATTGGTGTGGTCACGTCTGATCCAAGGACGGACCTTCCCAGTTAGGGCGTAGCCACGCCTAGTTCGGGCATAGCCATGCCCAAAAGTTCTTAGGAATTTTCATGCCTAGTTCAGGAGTAGCCATACCCAGAAGTTTCTCAGTGTGGTTACGAACAACACTAGTGTAACCACACCCCCGAGCCACGCCATCAATTCATATCTTTCTTCTTTGAATTTGATAGCAAATCGATGTGATGGTTTGCCACTGGTGGTGTGTTGGAGCTCCAACTGCCGAAATAATATCAACTATCGATGCAACATCTTAATTGACAGTCATAGAGGCCTATATTAGGCCCTTTTGACACTCTCTGGGACTAAATTTGGCTTTTGACACAGAAAAGTGCACACACGAACAAGAGTTTGAGCTACCTCCTCCTCCGGTGAACCACCTCTCTTCATCGGTTAGTCTCCTCCTCCTCTATTTTATATTTTTTAGCCCTTTTTATTTAGTTTATTTTTAAGTTAATCAAATTCAATAGCCTTTGATTAAACTTAGGTTTGAGTACAATCCAGGTTGACCCAAACCCAACCTAATTCAAAAGCCTAACCTAAACCTGATATGAACAAAACCTAACCTTAATCCAAACCAAAAGCCTAACACAAACTTGATTTGACCCAAGACTAACCAAACCTTAACCCACCCTAACCTGGGTCCAACCCTGGTCAACCCATCAACCCAATCCAACCCAAGTCAACCTAGGTTCAATCCGGGTCAACCTAGGCCCAGCCTATGTCTAGGTCTGACCCAGGTCAACCTCGTGTAACCTAGGTTAACCAAAGTCTATATAGGGTCTAATTTAAGCCTAAGCCAACTTAAACTGAGTCCAACCCAGGTAAAACCAAGCCTAACCTAGTTCATCATAGGTCCACCAAAGTTCAATCCAGGTCAACACAGGTCCAACTCAGGTCAAACCCAGGTCAAAACTTGGTCAAACCCAAGTCAACCCAAGGTTAATCATGCCAGCCCAGGTCTAACCCAATAAAATCTAGGTCCAATCTAAGTCAACATAGGTCTGATTTTGAGCTGAATTTATCCGACCCTTAGCTGTTCTCAGCTTACTCCTAACCTAACCTAAGTCTAATCTTGGCTAAATTCAATTATATTCTACATTTTTAGTTTTATATTTCTTGTTTCATGCGTAGTTTCAAAAATAATAATAATAAATAAAAAATGCATGAAATAAAATGGAGGAGGAGAACCTCTCACAAGATGTTTTTCTCTATAAATATCTATGAAAACACTAGAAATTCAAAAACAATACCAAAATAAAAAACTCTGAAAAAACTTAAATTTTCATCGCAACCAACAAATTTAGGAGGTGAAACAAAACACAAACTAAATATTTAACTAATTTAACATCTAAAGCACACCAACATAAAAAATGGAAACCAAAGCTAAGAAGATCTGACCCAAACCCTAGGTTAGCTAACTTAGACACTAGAACTAAGGATCATACACCTATCCTAGGTTAGTCCATGTATAGAAACTTAGGTCAGTCTAATAGGTGCCTTAGTTTGTGCTAAGGACTATGATATAAAACAAACAACCTACCCCTGAGGTCAAAGGGAATGCCCTACCATGATGTAACTCATGGTTACTAATGAATGCATTTCAAACTGCCTCAAAACTAAGAAACCCGCCACATACCATGATCATGACACTTAAGGAGAATTTTTTATTATGAGGTTGGTTTTAGTTGAAGGAAATAAACATGTCTAGAATGACATAAAGTCATGAGCATCTTGACCGGGGATGTTTTTCCTGAAGTTTAAGTTAGTCCACCCATTAATATTTCTTATAGAGTCTAAGGCTTCACTTCCATTAAGAAATCCTTCTTACCTGATTATATCCCTCACTTTACAACAACATCAGTTTGTTAAACCAAGTTTATCACCATCCTTTGTGTAAATCTCCTTCCTTGAACGGTTAAATCCTTTTGTTTAGGCCTTTTCAAGACACACAGTCTTTGAAATGTAAGCCCCATCCATTTGAGCTTAATTCTTCCAAGTTGGATCCTTTCTTCACCTCCAACATTTCAATTCTAAAAGTTTAACCTTCCAATCTAAATAAAATAAGTAGTTATAATAATTGAGAGTATTCTTCAGGACCCACAACTTTAGAGATGTAATTAACTATGAGGGCTTGTTCTAGTAGAGACCTATCCCCAAAATAAAAATAACCTTATCTTACACTGAGAAGGTAACAAAAAAAACTTTAGTTCCATAGATTTACGAAGGTCTTTATCATCCAGGTGATCTGACCCATTTTAACGTAATATTTTCTTCCCTTAAGAATGTATTTAGTCTTTAGATGTCATGCCTGACCATGTAGATAGAAGACTTTTATGGTGTGTGGTGATACAAAAAATACCCCACCAGACCATAATGGTGGGCTGGAAGGAGAGAGCCTCAATCATTTGGAGAAAGTCATCAATTTTTAGTATAGGGTTGTAATTAGTTATTGTGGGGTGCATCATTTCACTGTATTCAGGGTATATTATTATACAGACTTTGAGATTTGTCATTGTACCATATTCGAGGTACGACATTGTACACAAATTATGACTTCGCTGGGGATTTTATCATAAGGAGTATGTGGCAGTCAATGGAGGTCATAACGACCAACAAGAGGTGTTCAATATTTGTGAGCAGTTGTAGAAGCAAGGGACACTCACTGGACCTCAGGTGTAGGACACGGGGATTCAATTCCTTCTACTATATACTCTGATCTTGGTCTAGTTCAAGTTCTAGACGCCCCTCCACACCCCCCCCCAATAAAAAAGAGATGGGTTAGAGCTCTATTCATAGAATGTGGGAGAGGCCTCTATGCAAATAATAAAAAAAGTCAGACCATTCATCTGATGGCCCAGAGAGGTTCTCCCCTCAATTGGACGATGTTCAAAGACTATGTGAATGCCTTAATAATATAATAATTGAGTTATTTTATAGTCCTTGGAATCATCTTATCAAGACACTTGATTCAAGTATAATTTTATGAGATTGAAAATCAATTTTACCTTCTAATTAGGCATCAAAAGCTTTCAAAAATAGCTTAATGACTTGAACTGGGCTTCATTTGACTCATATTAGATTAATTTTGGTGTCATTATATTTGTCACGTCGAGCTAGTCAGTTTAACTATAAGTTTTATGAACTTGGAGTTCTAAATTAACTTTAATTAAAGTTTGAACATTCCTTGCTAAAATGGTTACATTGAGATTCATGCCACTTGTCGAGATTCATGTCAAATGATAGAAATTTTTTGGTAGCATATCAATTTCCCCCTTATTCATTGACAAGCACAAAAATCCTTGATATGAGTTTAGAGATTAAAGGCTTTAAAAACAAGGATGATGAACATGAAGTTGTGGAGCTTTTCAAGAGGAGGAGGATGTTGTAGTGGATCACTATCTTTTCTTCTGTTAACATGTTGTAGCTTTTGTATTAGTGTATGTTGGTCATTTTAGCTTTTCAATCACTTGATATAGAATTTATACATCATAATAGTGTGTTGTATTCCTATCTTTTGCTTGATACGATAAAAATTTTGACGTTACTTCTGAGATTGCTTTTGCATTTCCATATGAGTTGTGGATGCCTCATCTGCTAGACGGTTACAAGAATTGTTGCCCAACTTTTGAGTCGATGTTGCCCGACTTTTAAGCTTTCACTAAGATTGTTTGCCTTTTTTTAGGTTTTTCGGTAAGATCACATGCACTTGATGACTGTAGCTTACAGTGGAAGAAGTCAGTTGTAATCTACGAAAGATATAAGACCTATCCGATGTTGTATAGCTAGAGATACTCTATGACATTAAGATGTATTAAAAATGATTCAAAAGTAGAATCTATTAAGGATGTAAGATCCATCCTATGTTCTATAGCTGGAGATGATTGACAACATCAACTTATTTTGAAACAATCAAAATGAATTTATGTTAGAAATAAAAACCTGGTATATGTTGTATAACAAGTGATGCTCAATGATGTTAACCTGTTTTGGAATAGAGTTCAAATGAGAATCCATAAAGGATGTAAGACTCATCCAATGCATGAACATAACCTACTACAGTAATGTCTTGGACGTTAACGTAAAGACCTTACAAAATTACTGTGAAGGTTACCCCCATCAAAGATTATAATGAAATGATCTTCAAGAGATTTGAAGGAGATTCCTTCAGTACTGGATGATACATATCATTGGGAAATGAAGTAGGGGCTTGACATCTGAGATTGAAGATTGTGTCGAATGGGACTTTGCTTCCCACAAACGATGGCAAAAAATTATTTGTCAGAAGATTCACAAAGGTAGAGTGATGAATTATCATCTTAGTGTTACATGAGAATCTATAACACACTCACATAATAATTTTGATAGGTGGAGAACCTATAGGGTTTTTACATTGAAAACCCAATAAAAGGGAAAAAACCATAGGACCTAGCCTGGTCGAAATAATCTGCTATGTAATTGTAAATAAATAGGTTCACTCTTTTCCTAGAATAAGGAGGATGGATTGAAATATTGATAATCAAAGACATGAAATAGTATTTCATGGATAATAGTATAAAGTGGCTATAGTTCTCGATGATAGCAGGCTATAAGAGTTAGAGTTGATTGTTATGGAGGTAGTTGTTAGCTATGAATATTTTAGATGATGCTTGTAGCACAAACTTTTCATAGAGATCATAATTGAAATCCATGGTAGTATTTGGCTATGTGGGTGACATCGATTGCTTCACGATCATCAGTTGGCTATGTAGGCCATAATCAGGGGCTACACTAACATTTGTAGGCCATGGAAGCAAGAGTTGAGAGCTGCTTTAACTGGAGCCTCGTAGGCCCTAGTTGGTCACATAAGCTATAATGGAGAGCTATGATAATGTTTTTAGGAGGTAAAGGCTGGAGTTTGGGACTGCATGATTTATGATGACATCAACAAGCCACAAAGGTCGGAGTTAAGAGCAGCATGAGTAGTGGAACATTTAGGTTGTAGTTGGTCAAATAGGTCATAGTAGTGAGCTTCGAGGAGAGAGCATCAGGTATTCAAAAAAATTCACTGCATTATGAGTACAATAAATGTAAGCAATTTTTGCGGGATGTGTCATTTCATTGTGTTTGATGTGCATTGCTACACCGTTCTTAAGATGTGTCATCGACCCATATTTGGGGTGCATCATTGTACTCACATGATGACTCCACAAAGAGCGAGTGACTGGTAATGGTGGTCGACGATGACCAATAAGTGTTGTTTAATAATGGTCAGTGGTTGCAAGAAGGGGCAGCATGCACTAGACCTATGGTGTAGAACGTTGGGGGGTTGGTTTCAATTTCTTCTTATCCAAGCTATGGTTTTCCTCTCATTTATGGTCTAGGTCCTCACTCAAGAGGTATGTAGGGCTCTATTCATATAGTATAGGATAGACTTCCCTCCAAATAAGGAAGAAATTTGAACCATTCCATTGAATGACCTGTAGAGGTTCTCTTGATCGGACGATATTTTGTGAACATTTGAGTCTCTTAATGATGTCAGAATTGAGTTATCTTGGATTAGTTGGATTTGTCTTGTCAATTCTCGATTCTACTATAAGCTTGTTTGATTTGAAATCTTTTTGACATTCCAATTGAGCACAAGAAGCTTCTAATAATGGCTTGAACTGGATTCATTTGACTCAGTTTTGACTAAGTTTAGTGCAATTGTGTTTTGTCTTGTTGAACCGATCAATTTGACTAAAACATTGTTGAAATCAAAGTTCTGGATTTTTTTTTAATTAGAGTTTGAATGTTTCTTCCTTAAAAAATTATGTCGAGATTATTGTCACACCTCGAAATTTGTGTCAGGTGATAAAATTTTTTTGATGGTGTACCGGTGCAAAATAAGTTTACATGTTTTAGAAAAATTATGTCCGCAATCACATAATGATCAAGTATTTTTCTGAACTTTTAAATAGGTTACCCAAAGGATGTCTCTTGATATAGTGTTGAAACGAAAGGTAGAGTTATATCAATGGAGAGAATTCAACAATCTATTAAAGATGAGAGTTGAGTATGAAGATTAAATTAATGCAATTATTGTTACTATCTTCTTCTCTTTTCTACCTTGGGACTGTGGGAAATATTTATTCCGGTTGAAAGCTAGCTTTTAGATGGATTCAAAATAAAAAAGCCCCTTGTTGTCGAAGAAGCAGAATATCTTATAATAATGCGCATGCAAAAAATAAATAAGAAATCTATTTACTTATTTATTTAAAAAAAAAAACTCTTCCTTTTATTCTTTTGATTGCTTAGGCACAAAAAACATAAAATCTGGGCGAATAAATCCCCTAAAAATAGGATTTTTTCATATGTGATTTAACTTTTTTAGTGGATTTATGATAGATTAACGATCGTCGGAATATCCTTAGTGAAAAATGCATTCTGATGATTAAAGTAGCGGCAAACAAATTCTAATAGATTATCAGAGAAAACTTTGCTCGAAACTCTTAGGCTGAAATAACAATTGACAAACCCGCCAACTGATGAAAGTACTTGTCGAGAAATTGAGATAAAAAATCAATAGAAATAAGACGGATGTGTCCGCCAATAATAAATTGACAGAATTTGCAGAATTCATTAGCGACATATAGATTTGAGAACAAACATCTTGAATTTTGTACATGTATTTCAAAACTTACCTCCTAAAAGATAAGTATGAAGTTGGGATGTTGTTTGCATAAAATACTCAATATCATTGGAGAACTCATCTACAAATCATTTTCTATCGTAACGTAATCTATTGTATATCCATAATCTTGTATTCTAAATATTCATTATTGTCAGAAAGATTTAAGAATAAATTTATAGAACTTATGGATAAAACTAATATGAAAAATATACAATTATGACACTGCACTAAGATAACTGACTCAATGTAAATGACTTGGCAGTTCTATATTCACACCTTCAGTGCAATAGATATGTGTTACAATTACATAATATGCAGGAAATGAGTCGTGTGTTTGTAGATCTCATGACAAAGTGACATTTACATACATATACCACACAATTCACAATTCTTATATATATATATATATATATATATATATATATATATATATATATATATATATATATATATATATATATTGCGATGCGAGAGGAAGAGGACGGCGACCTCGTTTCCACCGAAACCCCGCCTAGGGTTTTCGGCACTTTGATGGCGATTTGCGTGAGATCTATTCCGGCAACCTCCTCTGGTGACCTCGTCCAACTCCGGCAAACTCGTCCAACTCCGGCGACCTCGACTCCAGTGGCCTCGCTCGCTCGTTTCGGCTCTGGTGGCACGGGCTGCTGTAGGAACTCGAGCGCAACCGTCAGACTTTCTTTCAGCCTGGTTCGCTGGTGAAATTCCTTTCTCCTACTTCTTGCTGCATCTTATTTTTCTTGTTGGATTATTTCTCTTTTTGGCAGTTCTATCGGTGGTTTGACAATTTGGGATTCCACAGTTTATCGCGATTTGGGGGGGTGTGGATGGCTTGGAGTTATGCTGCGGCAGTCTCGGAGGTTTCGTCTCCTGGATCAGGTAGCCGATCATGCTTCTTTCCTCAGGCTATTCATGATGCTCTTGTGTTAGGGGGTGAGTATACCTTCATTAGAAAGTTGGAAGAGAAGAATAGTAAACCTGCTCTATTCCTCACCGAGGTAGAAATTAATACTCTGACTGCTTCTTGTTGCTATTATATAGTTGGGAAATGTTCGTATGGGCTTCCCAAGCTTGAAGTTATTAGAAAATATTTTGATTCTCTAAGGCTCACTGGTAGTTGGAAGGTTGGTTCACTAGATGGCCGTCATATTCTCATCCAACTCTCTACTGATGCAGATTATACTCAAATTTTTGCTCAAAAATTTCTAAACATTGATAATCGTGTTATGAAGATTTTGAAATGGATCGTGGATTTCGATCCTAAATCAGAATCCCTTATTATCCCGATTTGGATTAATTTCCAGGGCTTAAGGTGTATCTTTTCCATTATGAAATCATTTATACCCTTGCAACCGCCTTTGGCACACTACTTATACTCCCACACTTGATACAAACAGGCCATTTGAAGCGTGTGTGCATATTGAGCGAGACATCACTCAATCTTTTATAGAGTGCATTTGGATTGGCCCCCCTCATTAGAGCAATTGGCAAGAGATTATGATGGGACCTCATCCTCAAAATTGCTCTCACTGTGGAATGTTTGGTCATAGCTCTTCGTTATGTTTTCGATTACATCCCCACCTACAGCGCACCGTAGCCCCTACTCCTGTTTATCAACACAAGCATATTGCAGATGAGCTCCAGGATCGTGTTAATGTAGGTGTTAATGTAGGTGTTTAGCCTTCCCTTGCTGATGATATACCCTCTTCCCCTCTACCTGTGATTCCTTTGCCTATGGTGGATACGGTGCAAAATGGTTCTGTTGGTATTGTTTCTAACAGTATTAGGATTGGAGATGAGGGTCATATGTCGGAGGTGAAGGATGCTGTCACTGCACCATCTGGGAGAGTTCAGGAGGTTTCTGCCAATGTTACAGAGAAAGATTTAAATAAGAACACAACATATAGTACTAGTCTTCATGCCAGAAGACCAGCTGAAGTCGAGCACAACTTCAACTTTTAATGAGTAACACTCTTAGTTGACATCACCGTCAACGTAGACTTGTACCTCCAAGCTCTTTCCTGGGTTACTATTGTATCTACTAACAACTCCCACTGCAATATCCTGCCTCAGTTGAAAGCCATCTTAACAAGTCCAGTTGTGTACCTCATACTATCATCAAGCGCAGTCTTCACTCAGTACACCCACTTGTTATGTGATGCCTTCTTTCCTAGTTGAAGTTCTGTCCATTCCCAAGTCTGATTCCTTGGCAGGGAATCTGTCTCCTTCTTCTTGGTCAACTCCCACTTGCTCGAATTCTCATCTTGCAAGCTTTCGTTATAGCTCTAACTCATGTGACCAAACCTGCAATACTGCAGATCTGTCGTGCTCTTTGCAACCGTAATAGCAACAATGTTGAGTAAACAAGTATTCATATAGAGTGTGTCAGTTTTCTTACCACGAGCCAATACTAATTCTTCTTTGGTAACCTTCCAGGTGCTATCTGAGAACACTATCGAATGATCACCCTCATTGAGCTGCCCAATAGATATGAGATTTTTCTTCAACTTAGGAACGTGTCTGACCTTTTGCAAAGTTCATTTGCTCTTGTTAGGGAGGGCAATATGAAAGTCTTCCATCCCCACCATGTCCAGAGCTTTTCCATCAGCTAGATGTACCTTCCCAAAGTCACATGTAATATAGTTTCACATCAACTCCCAGTGGGAAGATGTATGGAAGGAAGCCCCTGAATCCAGTATTTAGTCATCAACAGAACTGTGAACTGTTAGCAATAGCGCATTTTGTATTTCTTAGTTAGAACATTAGTGCGATCATTTTTCTTCTTCTTAGGATTCCTGTAGTTCCTTTTTTATGTGACCAGCCTTGCCACAATTCCAGCAAGTTGCCTGCTATCAAGACTTTGATTTTGATCTTCCTCTGTTTGAGTTCCTCTCTTATGATATCTCTCTGGAATCAACAATCAGTGTCGAACTCGAACAAGTGGTCTTACCAGAATCTTTCCCGCGCACCTCTTCAACCAAAATCAAATCATAAATATCATCATATTTCAGTTTAGATTTACCTACAGAACTTTTAACTACCATCATCATGACTTCCTGGCAATTTAGAAATGAAGCCAACAATATTAGCGCACGTATTTCATCATCAAAATCAATTTCAACAGACGATAACTGATTTGTGATAGTGTTGAAATCATTCAGGTGTTGAGCAATAGACACATCTTCTGTTATTTTCAAGTTGAATAACATTTTCATCAGGTTCACCTTGTTATTCGCCGATGGCTTTTCGTATATACCTGATAAAGCCACCATGAGATCTGCAGTAGTCCTCTTCTTGATAATGTTGTGGGAAATTGATCTCGACAGGGTTAATTGAATAGTTCCTAGAACCTGTCGATTCAACAAATTCCATTCCATCTCATCTATATTTTTCGACTTCTTTCCTAATAACAGAAGATGAAGTTTCTTCCCATAAAGATAGTCTGCTATCTGCATCCTCCAGTAAGAAAAATTTGTGTCATTGAACTTCTCGATCCCCAATGTCATAACTTCACCTCCGCCCATCGTTCTTCCTTAGATTTGAACCCAAGTCTTTGATACCAGTTGTTGTGAAAGAATGACGACAATAAAGTGAAAAAGGGAACGAGAAAAATTGCCCGAAAAACACCAGAGCGACACAGATTTACGTGATTCAATAAAATTGCCTACGTCCACGAAGCTGCAGAGGATTTTATTACTTCGAAGAATTACACCGTCGAGCGCCTCGACGTTTACAAGAAAATCTTTTTTTTCTTCTCTCCATTCCTCTCTCTCTCTCTCTCTTCTTCTCATTCTCTCTTAGAGGACATGGCTTGACATTTTTCTTGACCTCATCTTTAAGCTAAAATAGACTATTTATAGAAATCAGGAGAGCGGTTGGTGGGAGGTAGGTAAGCGGTGGTGAGAAGGTAGGTGAGCGGTAGGGGAAGATAGGTGAGCGGCAGGTGGGATTCTTAATTAGGAAGTTAATTAACAACAGTGAATTAAATTGTGGTGGATCGAGTCTCCACATTATCGAACAACAAGAAATTAAATAAATCCTAAGCACTTAATATGAATAAAATATAAGATACACAAAACAAACACATATTTATGCAATCTCAACATATTTTGATATTTTCTACAAAATTCAAAATCTCTAAATCCTGATATTTCACATGTGAAACATATATATATATATATATATATATATATATATATATATATATATATATATATATATATATATATATATGTACGGCAAGGTTTGTAGAAGGGATATAACCCAGCCATATATTGATGGGTTATGGCTGGGTACAGCTAATAATGGCTATTGGCAACCAATTGTGCTGGAATATCAACCCTATATTGCAAACACTGCCATATTTTTGGGCATACTGTGGAGCAGTGTTATAGAGTACATCCAGAGCTCAGACCTTTTAAGATAGCCCAGAAGAACCCTCTAGAGGTTAATCAACCTTCAACCAGTAAACAGCAAACTGAAAATGGTCAAATTCCTCTGCACACTCGTTGCTGACGGGAGTAATAATGAGTCTCGAGGTGCTTGGAATTTCGAAACCAGTGCTTAGGAGGAACAATCAAACTACTCACTATAATTCTAATCCTACATCTGTGGAAGATATCACTGAAAAGAACCCCACGATGAAAATAGATTAGATGGATCAGAAGATGTGGCTACTGATAGTAGGAGTGATCCTTTATCAAGTGCTCAGGTGAATCCCTTGGCTGATACTGAGATTCAGTGTCCTCCTATCCTCCCTCCAGATTTTTCAGGTGCCAACAATACAGTTTATAATGAGGATCTTGTACCACAAGCTCCTGAGCAGATCCTCTTTAGATCATTTGCCTTCGGAAATGGAAGGAGCCCGGACAATTCAAAAAGCAGAAAAAAAGGAAAGATGTCATGGAACTCAAATACTTGTCTCACACTAATATCATTGATGCTCCGGATCCCGATACTTCTAAGGCCCCTCCCCTAGATTGACTAGAGGCTGGTAAGGCTACTCACCATGATTAACTTAATGTGCTTGGAATGTTAGGGGTGTGAAAAGTCCTGGCACCCTTAACAGAATCAAAAACATTATCAGGACTTATAGACCTTGGATCATTGCATTGCTGGAACCTATGGTTAATAGCAACACTCTCAGATTCAACAAAAAGTTTAAAGGTTATAATTTCTCTGCTAACTGTAATAATAAAATCTGGCTCTACATTAGACAAGAGATTACTTTCCAGATTCTTGCTGATGACTTCCAGTTCCTCCACCTGCACTTCAACATTGATCATTTCTCTGGGCTGGCTACTTTCATCTATGCTGGTTGCACTTCCCTAGATAGATCCATGCTATGGGATAAGCTTATTAATATTAGCAGTGTTATCCAGGAAAATTGGTTAGTTGGTGGTGATTTTAACAGTATTGCTGATCCTAGTGAGAAATTTGGTGGGAGAACCCCTAACCTCCAGAATATGTTGCAATTCACTTCCAGAATCCAAAGTGCTCAATTATTTGACTTGGGCTATATTGGTACTCCCTTCACTTGGCAAAGAGGAAAAATTTTAGAGAGACTAGATAGATTTCTAGTCAACAGTAATTGGATGAATACCTTCCCAATCACTAGAGTGCACCATTTAAATAGGACTTGTTCTGATCACTCTCCCATTATTATTAAGATATCACTTTTTCAGCATAATGGACATCCTTCTTTCAGATTTCAAAATGTTTGGGCTAAACACTGTAACTTTCTTGAAGCTGTCAAGATAGGGTGGAAATCCCCATCTTCTTCTTTTGATAACCCTTTAATTAGGCGTGGAGATTACAAAACATCTATCAAGTCATTTGAAAAGTTGGAACAAAGTCTGTCTTTGGTAATGTATTTGAGCAGGCTAAGCAATGGGCTGATAAGGTACAATTTTTGGAGGCTGAACAGGCTAGGGGGCTGGATAATCTTGATGAACTCATGGATGCCCAAGATAAGTATTTACATGCCTTGACTATTGAAGAAGAATTTCTTTCATAGAAGGCTGCTATTAACAAACAGCTGTATGGGGATAGAAACTCCAAGTATTTCCATGCAGTGATTAAATACAGAAGACAAATTAATGCAATAATCAAAATCAAAACTCAGGATGGACAGTGGTTAGATGATCCTCTCCTGATTAAGGAGAATGTTGTTCAGTACTTTCAAAGCCTCCTTGCTGCAACCCCTATAGAACCTGCTGTCTTTAAGGGGGATCTGTTTAATGACCAACTGAATACTGTGCAAAATCTGCAGTTGCTTCATTTACCTGATGAAGCTGAGATTCTTCATGCTTTGAAATCAATGGATGGGAACAAGGCTGCAGGTCCTGATGGGTTTACTCCTGTTTTCTACCTGACTGCCTGGGATATTGTTGGTAAAGATGTGGTGGAGGCTGTTCAAGCTTTTTTCAGTGGGACTGACTTACCAAACTATTTTGCTGCCACAAGTATTGCTCTGATTGCTAAAGATGAGAAGAGAAGTACCTGGATTGATTTTAGACCAATAAGTATAACCAATACTCTCAACAAGATTATTAGTAAGATCATGGTGAGAAGACTTCAGCCATCTCTACATCTTTTAGTCAGTGAAAACCAGTTTGCTTTCATCCAGAATAGGAATATAATGGATAATGTAATGCTTGCTCAAGAATTACTTTTGGAGATTGACAAGCCTTGTAGAGGACATAATGTCATATTTAAGTTGGACCTAAGGAAGGCTTATGATTCTATTAGCTGGCATTTCATCCAAATCATGCTACAGGCAAGAGGCTTCAGCCCAACTTTTTGTCAGTTTATTCAGAGATGGTTAAATAACACTTCCTTCACTATTCTACTCAATGGTTCTAATTATGGGTTCTTTAAACCGGGCAGGGGCTTAAAGCAGGGGGATCCCTTATCTCCAACAATCTTTATACTTGCTTTTGATTATTTTTCTCGATTTATTAACCGGGCTCATAGAAATTTTCCATATCTATGTTATCATCACGGCTCTAAACCTATCATAAGTCACCTTGCCTATGCTGATGATGTGATCCTCTTCACTAATGGTGGCAAACAATCTATAAAGAAGTCCTTGGATATTACGAAACATCTTCGACAAGTCTCGAGCTGGAACTCAACAAACACAAATGTCAATTCAAGGTCGGGAAACATTTCGAAATCTAAATTGGATAAAGGATACTACTGGTTTCTCTACTTCGATAAGCCTTTAAAATATCTAGGGGTTCAGTTAATCAAAGGTAGGAAGAAACAAACTCAGTATGATGAAGTGGTTCACAAGGTCACAGCTCAGATTAACAGTTGGACCAACAGTTTTCTCTCCAATGGTGGGAGGGTGACCCTTCTCAAGAGTATTCTTACCACATTCCCATTGTTTACTATGGGGATGGTCAGAATGAAGAAAAGCATACAAAGACTGTTGGAAACTACCTTTAACAAATTTTTGTGGGAGGGGCAGCACAAACAAGCACATTGGGCCACCTGGAATAAGCTGTGTAAACCCATTAAATCAGGTGGCACGGGGTTCAAGAGCTTTCAACACATCGGAAAAATTTTCCTTTGTAAGCTGTGGATGAAATTCGGGAAACTTGATACCACGTGGGCTCAATTCTTATTAGCTAAATACTGTAAAACCAGCCATCCCGATGCTTGTGAAGTTGAAAATTGGGGATTCTCAACAATGGAAAAGTTTACTAAAGATCGGAGCTGAAGCTAATAACTTTTCTATCGGGAGATTAGAAATGGTTACGCAATTTCGGCTTGACAATCGGCTTTTGGATGAACGGCCGTATCCCATCCCTAACATTTCTCCGAATTATGATTCTAGAGTTGCCGATTTCTGGACTAACCATCAATGGGATGAAGACAAATTGAAGGAGGTTGTGGATATTTCATCCATTCAAAAGATCGAGGAGATCCCCATTATTAGAGTACGGGAGAAATCGATAAGCTTATTCTCAAGAAACCTCCCTCTCAATCTATTAACTCCTACATCTACCAGTCCACACATCATTGGCCTCAAAATAATTGGGGTTGTCACTTATGGAATAAATATTTGACCCCCTCTATGTCATTTTTCAGCTGGAGATTGTTTCACAGATTCTTGCCTATTGATGATATACTGAAATTGAAGGGCCTTAGGTTGGTTTCCAGATGCCATCTTTGCTGTGCTCAGGAGGAATCATATGACCACCTATTTCTTCAATGTCCTGCAGTTAGGGAAGTATGGAATAGGGTGCTGGAGCATTTCCAACTCACACATCACTTCAAGAACTGGACATCTGTAGAGGATCTGTTAGGTTGACTAGGCTGGAGCCGAGGCTTCCAATGTATCCACTTATCATTTGGTGGTTTGTCCGGATGGCAAGAAATAAAAATAAGTATGAGAACTGTTTATGTTCTGTAAACCAAATCCTTGCTAACTGCTGCTCCTTCATACACAGGGCTAATATTAAACATGAATTGAGGAACAAAACCAGGACCCAAATTAAGTTATTTCACTGGATCCCTCCCTCCACTTCTTGGGTCAAAGTTAACATAGATGGGAGTTATTCCCCTAATTCTTCATGTTGTGGTGGTGTGTGTAGGAACCACCAAGGTAAATTACTGTGGGGATTTCAAACTTCTATTGTCTCTGATTCTCCTCTTCAATCTGAAATGACTGCTGCCATCTGGGCTCTTAAGGTTGCTAAGGCTGCTGGGCACTCTCTTATTTGGATGGAATCTGACTCACTTCAACTAGTCAATATAATGGATGGCATTACTGATGTTCCATGGATGCTTATTTACCTTCACAGATCTTTGATGGGCTTAACAAAGGAGGTAACAATCTACTGGAGTCATTTGCATAGGGAGGGAAATCAACCAGCAAATTGGCTTGCAAAAACGGCTTCAAAAACTGCAACTTTCAAATGTTTCAATTTTTCTTCTGGGTATCTGAAACAACTACTTTTTGGTGATTTGCTTTCACTTCCTTTTATCAGATGTAACTAAACTTTGCTCCTTAATGCATTTTATATTTAGCTGAAAATATATATATATATATATATATATATATATATATATATATATATATATATATATGTACGGCATAGAGAACGAGTTTTATCTTGGATTTGTCAAAAAAAATGAGAAGAATGATCCCCTAAGAGAGTCAATCAAGTAGGCTACAGTGACGAGAGTCTTGATTGAGGGGAAAGCACACAAAGAACAGAGGAAGAAACGATAGTTTTGAACATTGGTTGCGACATGAAGCGGAAATCCAGAGGACTAACTGGTGGCTCTTTCTGGCAGAAAATCTTTTGACTGAATTTCAATCAATATCTTAGTCAAAGATAAGTAAAAGATAAACAGGCTAAAAATCCATCAATTTTTTAATTGAAAAATAATTGTTGGGAATTCAGTCATTTCTTTCGCTAGTTATTCTACCTCTTTTTATTGATAACTATTTGCCACTCTCTATTCATTCTTTTCTATATTTGCTTGTGGTTGGAGATTCTTCTTTTTTTGGATTTATTTATAGCAGTATGAATAAGCTTGAGGACATAGAGTTTAGTATGTAGTCCCACTAGATGATACAATATGATCTAAATTTAATAAAAATATCAAAAGATTTCTAAAAATCAATAAATTATCCTTTCAAAACTTTTAATGTTATACTAGGTCTCCAAAATATTTCATTAACACACAAAATGGTTTAGTGAAAGATTTTGTAGGGGAGAGTCAACTATTGTTTAAAAATTTTTAGGAAAAATTTTGGCTTCTCATAAATAACACAGACCTTATATGCACGCTTCCATCTTGGCCTCTATGGCACGAGAGGTATTCATCTCGTCTCACACCTTCATAGTAAAGGTAGTCATCTTATCAAGTTCCATATATCTTCTATATATAATCATTCAAAGCAACAGCCGCAGAACTCTAAATAGAAGAGATTATTAAGTGTGGTGGCCAATGGCAAAGTATCCGGTATATGATCTATTTTATTAATTTTTAATTGGTTGATTGTTGCTTTTCACAATATTTATCCAGGACTAGAGAACAAATTATTAAAATCGGCAGAAAACAGAGGGCTTAACGCCGAAAAATTTGAACAAATTTTCGACGGTTTGTCAACGGAATATATAACCTGTGGATTAATCCGTGGGTCCGTAGGTTCTAGTAAATCGCTTTCCTGACAGTCACAAAACGGTAACTGGCTGTACAAATGGTCCGTTCATAGCAAATATAAATGGATAGCTTTAAGTCCTCAGAAAGTCAACATCGATAGTCACTTAGATTAATAACTAACAATTATTTGCACCACTTAATTTTTGTATTTTCAAAGATGGTACTCCGGTCATTTATATTTGTGTGAGAATGTGTAATTAGCTTTCTAAATAGTATTAATAGCGCTTTTTGTGTTGTCATATTAAATTTTGGTGTGTTATTTATGGCAATATCAAAGTTTAGCTATGAGATAAGCAAATACACAAGAATTGTGCGATATGAATGTAAATTTCCCTTTATATATATAATTGGCACCTTACTTCTTCATCTATATATCCAATGTAATATGTTTCCTTTTTTACATCTATACTTTCTCCTTCCTCTTTTACTAATACTAATTCCTTAAATATATAAATTATCTATGGATGTGCAATAGACTTTATTTAAATAGATGAATCAATAAAATGTTCTTAAACGGTGTCGAGACTTTATTTAAATAGACTTTTGTTTATTGTGTAGTTTTATACCAAGCAAAATATTTTTAAGTTATGTATATATGTTTATCAATCTAACCATTAAAATTTTAAATTACAGAAATAGTTCTCTTGGTGTCTTGAGCATGAGGCTCGCATTTTGGAGGAACTTCAAGTGCAAGGGAAGGGACTGTATTTGCGACATGTTCGACGAAGTACGGAAGACGCGTCAACACCCCATGTGGCTCTGTGAGAGTTTCTTTGGCTCACTGCTCAAAGCCTCTCATTCTTCTAAGTACCAAAATAAGAGCCAGCATGCCAAATAAAATTGGCCCCTAACTGTGGAGGCATGTGGGCCATTAAGAATACTTGTGAGGCGCTTCCATAAATGGAGTACAATAGGAGGCTGATAAGAGTTAATTTATGTATAACGTCTAATTAAAAATTAAAAATATAACAAATATTTAATTATATTAAAAAACTCTAGAGTTGGGAAAAATGTCCACCGCTGCAGAGTTACAGGCATGCAAATCCATGGCAACCTAAGTAATTCACAAGATTAATTAATAAACATTTCAAATAACTATTGAATTTTATTTAGCCTCTAACTTTTCTTAACCAATTTTTTGTATGAGATCTTCCAAAAGCTGAAGAAGAGACGAACCCAGAAGCTAGGTGGTCTTGCGATCTCAAGTCGTGATCCATTCGAGTGCGAGCTGTGGAGGGAGGCTGTCGGAGGCAAGAAGAATCTTCGGTTCTATGGATTGGGGTCCCATGCGCAGGGCTAGAACCGTCAATAACGCTCATTGTTCGCGAACAGTTCGTGTTCGGTTCGTCAAGGAGTTCTTTTTTGATTCGTTCGATAAGTAAACGAGACGAACACGAACAAATTTTTTTTTCGATAAGTTAAACGAACCAAACAAAAATGGTGATGCATTCGTTCGTGTTCGAATCGTTATTGTACAAAATATAAAATAAATTAAAATAATTATATATAAAAAATTTATGATATTTTAAAAAATTAAATTTTATAAATTATAATACATAATAAATTAATAATAATAATATATTAATATACTATATTAATAATATACTTATATAGATATTATATATTTATATAATATAAGTTTTATAATTAATATAATATATTATTTATATATATTAATATTAGGGCTGTCAAACTGGCTCATCGTTCGCGAACAACTCGTGTTCGACTCGTTCGTTAAGAAACGAACGAGAACAGTGACTTCAAGAATAATTTCAAACACGAGCTTATTACTAACGAACCTAACACGAACAAAAGCTATGTTCGTTCGTGTTTGGTTCGTTTACACCCCTACGCAGGGCTACTATGCTCTCTTTTAGTGCACTCGGGGAATCCACTTCTACCGCCCAGGAGGATGAGGATTATAGGCAGGTTTTCGCATTCACTGTAGATATTGAGATATGATTTACTGCCGAGCTCTCCTAAATGAGTTCTGAGCTAGAGGCCATAAAATGAATCAGATTTAGAAGCATTCTAACACCATTCAGATCATAGAGGAAAGTAACTGGTAGTAGAGAATTTTGAGGATGATGATAAGCATTCCGAGGACTAGAACTTTCTTATTTCTATTTCTTTTTTGAAATATTTCAAGCGAACATCTTATATTTCTGTACAAATATTCTTTTTTGTTTGGTTGAATGCATTTTGTTTATTTTTGTGTTTGATTTATTCGTTTATTATTGTAAGTTTAGTCTATAAGCTGCTTGGATTCGTAAATTGTACTGTGTTATATATATATCATTGGATGTGTAAGTGTTACGATTACAAGTATGGAAATTATAATGATGAAAATGGATATGTTATTGTTTATTCTACAGATTTTTTATCTGACGATTTTCAGTTAATTTGTCATGGTATCTGATAGTTACTCTCCATCAGTTAATAACTAGACAAATTATTGGCTGCCCTTTGATGGGCTATCATTAAACAGGCGATCTCTTCCGGCTGCCAAAAAACCTACGACAAACCAAAGAGAATTAATAATTTATATTTATACTCCAAATTACCAATAGGTTTGACCATCAAAGGCTTTCAACGGCCGCCCACGGTTTGTTCGTTGTCGTTTCTATTACCAGCAATGTACCAATGAATTGTAATTCAATGGACATCAATGCTTATGACCCATCGGAAAATCATTGATAAAATTTCCATTTTTGAAATTGCGAACGAGCGATTTAGCCACGCCCCCCGCAAACCCTTGATAAATCATCAGGGATATATTAACTGAGGGCTTTACAATATATACCAATGGTTTTGATCATTGGAAATAGGTTGAATTACTATAGTGCGGGTGTAAAAATGAAAAAAAGTTGTATTATAATATTTTTAATATAATTACTTTTAGAATGAGAACTTAAAACATGCAAATTTCGAATATGAAAGCTTAAAGATGGATAACATTTTCATTTTTCTTGTTAACAAAAATAATTGTATTTCTAATCGGTTTTCATGTAATATAAATTTGAGATTTTGCATCAAATCTAATTATTAATTAGTCATTAATTATCATTCCAAATCCTCTTTCAAAATATTATTTCATTAATTTATGGTTTCCACTTCAAAGTTTGGTTTAGCAATTGCAATAGCAGTCACTTCTGGCGATCATGTGAAAAAGCAAATGTTTAAATTTTTCATGGAACTCTATAGTACAGCCACATGACCGCATAAATCTTTAATCATAAATAAATTAAATAACATAAAATAAAATAATGAAAAATTTACATACATATCACACAAATCTTATGTATTCACATATTAAAATAAGATGCCGTCATCAAGTGGCCATCATGGCCTTAAACTCTTCAAAACAAAGCACTCCATCACCATTAATATCGAACGTCTGAATCATAACCTCACACGTATTGAGATCTCTTGACGCGCCAAGCCTGCTCAGCATTCGCTTCAGGCTCTTAGGAGTAATGCATCCTTGGCCGTCCATCTCATACATCGCAAAGGCTTGTCTTAGCTCCTCCTCCTCTTCTCCACTTTCAGCGTCTACCAACTTGAAGAACTCCTCTATTGCCAGCTGCCCATCACCATCCGAGTCCACAGACTCGACCAAAGCTTCTGCTTCGTCCAAAGTCATCTCATGGCCGATTTTTCTCATGCAGGAACGAAGCTCTGTCGGCGATATCCCCCCGTCGCTGTCTTCATCGAAGCAGTGGAACACCTTCTCCAATTCTCCAACGACAACACTTTTCATTTCCTTCTAGTCTTTATATTTTAAGTTAGGAGGATTACTTAACGTTGTTTATGGCCTGGGTATATATAGGCGTGCTATAGGATTGAAAAGTGGAATAGGTGTAAAAGGCGCGTTGAAGAAGAGTTGACTTGTATATTTGTGAAGGAGGGTATAATATGAATAAAGGAAGCATCCACATATCTTTTATTTGCTTCTTTGGAAGGTTGGCCGTTATTTTAATGGAACTGTTCGTTGACGTTTAGTGAAGTTGACACGGAAAAGGAAACCCGCATTACTTTCTCGTAAATGCGTGCTGCTTGTTTACGTACTTTCTTACGTACGTTAGAAGAAGGGCCAAAGCAAGTGCGGAGCGCCCCCCCCCCCCCCATTTAAAGGTTATATATATATATATATAGGGCTGTCAGCAGCTCGTGTTCGGCTCGTTAAACAGTTCGTGTTTAGCTCATTAGGCTTAATGAACGAGCCGAACACGAACAAATTTTTAAGCTCAAAATGTAAACGAGCCGAACACGAACGATTGTCTGTTCACTCGTGTTCGGCTCAAATTGGTTTGAAAATAAATAAATACATAATAAATATTCATAAAATTAAATATTATAAATTATAATTAATTAAAGTTTTTAAAAAATAAATTAACATATTTTATAAATGAAATCATATTACAATATATAATAAATTAGTTATAATAATATATTAATATTACTTATTAAATATTATATATTTATATAATAATGTAATATAAGTTATATAATATAATAGATCTAATACCAAACTTTAACTGGCCCTTCCCAATCCCCATTCGCCTCTCGAATCTTAAAGCTTCTCGTTTGGGCTGTCTTTCCCTTTTCCTCTTCAGTTTTCTACTCTTCTCGGTCGCGACGGCTTAGGGTTTGCCATCCATATTCTTATGCTAATATCTAATTCTATTCATCTCGGTATTCTTGGCTCGTTAGCTTGGTATTCTTGCATGGTTGCTCGATATTCTTGTTTGGTTCATCAGTTGTTTGTTTGGCTACCTAAAAGTCATCTCTGAGTATATTTTCTCTAATATTTCATATCTATCATCGGGTTGGCCTCTTATCTTAAATTTTCTTAAATTTCTTTTAGATTTATTTGGATTTTTTGAATGAAATCTAGCTTTTTAGAGTTTTGGCAGTGAAATCTCGCATATTGCATTTATATCTGTATTTTTTTATGGATGAGATCTGATATAAGAGTGTTATGAAATTTAGTTTGGCTATTGTGCATTTGTGCGGCGATTTATACAGGTTTAAGCATATGTGCTGTCGTTTACAGCCCTAGCCTTTAGATCATAATTTTTTCTTTTTTTATGGCGACTTTGTGAAAACTGAAGAATACAATGTTTTTTTTTAATGGATGGTTCTGTGAAGAACACCATGTTTTTTTCCTTTTGTCTTTCAAAACAATAATACTTCTTTTCCCAAAATTTTTTTGAGCTTTATCAGATTCACTTTGGTGGTTTAGGGCATGCATCCTTATGAAGTGCATATACATGAATGCATCATTCTTACTGCGCCAAATTCTAATGTGTGGCTTTATACACGCTAAAAAATAACATGTTGGCTATTCAACTTAATGCTTTAAGTGAGCTTAAGTGATTTCTGAAAAAAAGAGTATAAGCTTTTGCCAAAGAGGCTAATTTTGAAACATCACCATTGCAAAGCATGGCATTACTAGTTTATCATATACAACTAGTCTAATTAAAACCAAATGGTAAATTATATGGAATTTGGTGACCAAATGGTAAATTATATGGAATTTGGTTACAACATCTTTTGTTTTTCACTTTGAAAATGCGTCACTTATGAGTGGGCCAAAGTGATTCCTTGTGCTTGGTGTATAGGTCCCTTGATTGCTTAATGGAGACTTCACATTCTTTCTTCTGTTGAAGTATTGGATTGAATTTGATGGTAAAAATTACAGACTCTTGATTTTTTTGCCTAAATAAGTATGATCAGCCCTCATCTTCTTTCTTGTTTAACTCTGTCTAAATCTCATGAGATGCGTAATGAGAGCCTGATCAAATGTGAATAGCCAGCCATGTCGATATTATATTTCTTCGTATTTACTGTCTTTGCATATAAGAAAAGTAAAAGTTGTGAAATGGGAGTATTGCTGAACAAGAGTTCTGATATGCAAATACATAGGAATTAGGTGGTATGTATGTGAATGTCTCTTTTCTTAGAAGATTTACATACATCCCATTCCATTTTTATGTATGTCACTAAAGCTGATTTCTTTTGTTATTTAAGTTTTTATACAATGGTTTGCAACTTGCATGACTATTTCCTATAAATAAAACCTCTAATCTTATGGTACAGGGTGTCAGGTTTTCCTTAAAGACATTCATTTTATGCAACTTGCTATTGGTCGTGTAAATAAAGGATATTCAATGAAAGAAGCATTAAATAAAACTTTAATTTTAAATACTGATAGTAGACCTACGACTATAAATGATTTAAAAAATGAAGTTGATATTTTAACATTTGAAATAAATATTTTTCAAAAAAATTAAGAAAAAATAAACAATTGATTGTAAAAATTAGAATTAAATAATATTACATCTACTGAAATAACAGAAAAAAATATAACAATTTAGAACAATCTTTTTAAATTTTTTTACAAAATGCTATTATGCATAAATGATTTATAACTATTACATTAAATATAAATCGAGAATATAGTTTATTTAATCTTACTGCTCTTGTTGCTAGTTGAGCAAATATGAATTGTATTCAAGAAGGAATAATACCTTCTAAATATTTTGAAAAAACTACGCAGCAGTAAACTTCTGCGTCTTGAAATAAAATGTAAATTAAATATAAAATTTTTTCTGTTAATATTTGTAAAAATGATATTTGCATTAATACTCCTTTTTATTTAGTTAAAATTTTAACTCAACATATTATTTTGGGAACACTGTTCCTTTATAAAATTTTTCCAATTAATAAATTTGATAATACCGGCATATATTCTAATAAATTTGGAAAAACAATTATTTTTGAATTTATCACAAATTCTATAGAAATTATTTTAAATGAAATTAATAAATTCAAGTTAAAACAAAATTAAATTAATTTCTTACAAGAAGAAATCATTTTGTTATCTATAGCAGAAAAATTAAAAATAACTTCATAAAAGAAAAAATTTCAACTTTACATAAAAATATGCTAAAGGAAATCTGCGGTGATAATCCACCTGTTTTTTGGGATAAAAAAATGCATTGTATTGCTTTACCGTACTTCGATAATTTTGATGAAAGAAATATTAACACAAATGTACGGTCTTGTCAAATAAATCAAGAATATTAAAAAATTTGTAATGAAGAAATTAATGAATTTTTTAACAAAAAATTTATAAGAAAATCTAGCCCCCCTTTGAGCTGTACTGCATTTTACGTGATGAATAATGCAGAATAAGAAAAAAATAAACCTAGATTGATTATTAATTATAAACCTTTAAATAAAGTCTTAAAATGGATTTGGTATCTCATACCGAATAAAAGAGATTTACTTAATCATTAAAGTAAGTTCCTTATATTTTCAAAATTTGATTTAAATTTGGTTACTAGAATAGTCAAATTCTTGAATCTGACAAATATAAAACAGTCTTTACTGATCCATTTGGTCATTATGAATGGAACGTTATGCCGTTTGGATTGAAAAATGCTTCTTTTGAATTTCAGAAAATTATGAATGAAATTTTCAATCCTTATTCTGATTATATATTAGTTTATATTGATGGTGTACTTGTTTTCTCTAAATTAATAGAGGAACATTTTAAACATCTACAGACATTCCAATAGCTTGTCAAAAATAATGGGATAGTAATCTCAGCGCCTAAAACCAAATTATTTCAATCCAAAATACGGTTTTGGGACATAATATTGTCCGGAATACAATTATTCCAATTGAAAGAATCATAGAATTTGTTTCTAAATTTTTCAGATGAAATCACTGATCTCCGTAAATTATAGAGATTTCTGGGTTCGCTCAATTATATAGCGGACTATTATAAAGATCTTACTTTAAATGATGTTATTCTTTATAATAAATTAAAGAAAGAGCATAATCAATAGACATAAAATCATACTAGAGCTGTCTATTTAATTAATAAAAAGGTAAAAATGTTATCTTGTTTACATATTGTAGATCCGTCTCTCCCTAAAATAGTGGAGACGGATGTCTTTAATATTGGATACGGAGGAATTTTAAAGCGAAAAATTTTTAATACCAAAAAATTAGTTCGCTTTACATCTGACAAGTGGAATACCATTAAAAAAAATTATTATACCATAAAGAAAAAAATGATTTCAGTAGTTAAATGCATTACCAAATTTCAAGATGATTTATTAAATCAAAAATATTTATTTCGAATTGATTGCAGTTTAATTAATTATATACTGCAAAGAGACGTAAAAAATCTTGTTTCTAAACAAATCTTTGCCAATTGGCAAGCACAATTATCTTGTTTTGAATTTGGTATAGAATATATTACAGGTAATACTAATTCTTTACCTAACTTTCTAACTCATGAATTTTTGCAGGGAGAAAGACAAGGAGGGGTGGATAACCCCTCATACACGCAATAGAGTGATACCCTATAAGGGTAGCCCCACCTTTCGAGGGGGGAGAAGTAGAGGTTAATCTAATGTGACCCCACGAAAATTTATTGATTTAAAGCAATATCTATATAGTAGCTCAATGGTTTCTACATCCAGTAATCAATCTCCTGATTTACAGATTTAAGATGTCATGGAATTCGTGCAAAAATCCTCGAAAGAGAAAATCTTCGAAATTAATCTAAAGGATTATGAAATCAATGATCCCTGGAAAATCTAGAAAAGATACCTAAGCACAATTGCCTGCCCACAAGATCATCTTGATCGGGAATCATATGAGGCATCCTCATTTCATTACAATGTGTTGAAATTCAACACAATTATAATGAACAAAATAAATCCATTGCATATAGCAAGATGACAATAAATCACATCTTGCACCACAAGAATTGGGGTTTAACTCCTTTTCAATCTAAACAAATTGAATTTATACATCTTATATCTAAACAAAAGAAAATACTTTTTTGCAATTATTGGACCTATGTCCAAGTTATGAATCATAGATTTTTACTTATTAATCCAAGGCATAAGCATTCTTGGTTATTTGTGCTAATGCCTGAAATTTTAAATAAATAAATACCAAATTGATTTTTAACATGGTGGAATAAATTCAGAGCCACCAATGAAATTCTTCTAGAATATATCAATAATCTATATCCAGTATAGGTGAACTCGTTTCCACAACTCGGCAAAATTAAAAATGAATTCTAAGCCGAAGGAATGTGTGAATTATTTTTCTTTTGCCAACACAAATTCCGTGGATCTTTGCCTGCAGTCTATGTACTCAATCAGATGAACTCAAAACTAAATATCTATGGAGGACTTTCTTTATCAAATGATGGTCCGCAAACATTATTGATGACAAGGTAATTCAAATCAATAAATTCATCGCATCTAATGGAAAAATATTCAAGAAAAAGGAGCTTAAGAATTTTCTCTAAAAGAAGCCATGATCAAATCAAAAGAAAATACTCTCGAGAATCTCCAGAGCAAATCAAGAGAAAAATCCAAAAACTTTATCAAAAACAAATGAAAGAATTATTTGAATTAGAAATGACATGTAAATCTCAAATCAAGGATCAGATGAAGATGAAGAAAGTTGGGAATGAATGGTGATCCACCTCGGTTAAAATTAATGACAGAGCAAGAAAATGTGACATAAATGGGCCTCACAGGGGTCACCTCAGAAGAAAATTAAGAAAATAATAATGGTGGTTGAAATAGTGAAAGATGGTGGAATAGTGACTGAATTGTATTCTGAAATAATTATCTGTTTTATATCACATCCAACGGATGTGTTATCTTTTATTTAATTATATTGAAAGAAGCCCTCTATTATAAATAAGGGTCTTGTATTATGTGAATGTGTGCAAGTTTTCTTTAGAGTCTTCTCAATGTAATATAGAAGCGTCCGTCTGGTGACCTTTTCAAGTCTTGTGCTCTGTAAGTTTTTACTGTTTTAAATATATATTTTTGTTTTTTTTTATATCTTGGTTTTAATCGTTATATATATATATATATATATATATATATATATATATATATATTATTTTTATTATATATATCAACATGTTGGAGTTAAGGTGATCATAATGGAATCCTTCGTCGATCAACTCTTCTAAAACAATGGGGATATAACAACTTGGATGGCCCAGATATTTGAGGTTTACATTTGTATATTGAACTTTTTGGATATATGTTGTTTGATGAAATTAAAGTCTACCTGTTAGATATGACCTTTTATTTGATTGTAATTTGCTTTGTGATTTTTAAGAAATGAATGGAATTGACTTTATAGAAAAAAATATGTGAATGTTAATTTTTTACAAAATCTCACTGAATTCCATGAATTTCTCTCATGTTGATTATGCGATGATGGTTAAATTGAACTTCGGAATTTGATGAAGCAATCATATCTCTCATGTTGATTATGCGATGATGGTTAAATTGAATTTCTCATTTTATTATAACTTTGTAATGTTATATCGGTAAGTATTAAACTTTTTGTGCAATTTTGTGTGGTTTGTAGTTATATCAACCAATTTTTAAAATTTCTGTTCAGATCTGTTTGAATCGGCGAGGCACAAAAGTTTGATAAGATCATGGAAATATTTGCTTAGCGGCATTGCAAATGCAACCCAAATGTCTTTTCTAGTGCAGACACAGCTTACGTCCTTGCCTGCTCAGTAATAATGCTCAATACCAATGCACACAACCCAATGGTAAAAAACAAGGTCTCTTACAATATCTATCGTCTTTTGATTTTGTCTGGTTAAAAAATGACAGCTTATTGTATTTGTTGATGTAGATGTCTCTAGAGGATTTTATTAGTTGGTATTGATGATGACAAAGATCTACCAGAAGAATACATAAGAGCCTTATATGAAAGGAATTCCAGGAATGAAATTAAGATGAAAGAAGATAAATTGGTTCCTAAAAAAACAATCTACAAATTCAAGCATAATTAATTTAAAGTATTCGTTTAAATTTCTTGTATTTTTAATTTTTTTAGGTTTATGTAAAAATTAAATGTAAATTTTTTTGAAATATTCTATATAATTGTTTTTCAGATCTTGATTTTTATTTGAGATTTTATTTGTATTTTTTGTATTCTTGTGTAATTTATAAATTGTAAAATTTGTAATAAATTTATTATTGTGTAAAACTTTGTAAAAAAATAATATTCTTTTTGTGTAAAATTTTATTTGAACTTATCGTTGAAATATATTTAGTTAATGTATGTTTCATGAAATTTATTCTTGAAATTTGTCTGAAATTAAATTATAAATTTAAAAAATTTCTTAATTTATTTTATTTAAAAAAATTAATTATTATAATAATGTTATATTCTAACGAGCCAATCTCGAGCCGAACAAGAATATGTTTTTCGAGCCGAACACGAATACGCTGCCCACGAGCCATTTCGAACACAAGCCGATTTTGAGCCGAGTCAATTTCGAACGAGCCAAAAATGAACCAAGCTTTATATATATATATATATATATATATATATATATATATATATATATATATATATTAAAAGATTGGTTGACGTGTGGAACCGCCAACCAATCCATTTGGGCTTCGCAAGTATCGCTGGGTAGCACGAGTTTGGATCCCATGAACCAACTCATTCGAGTACCACCTCCATATAGCTGGGGCTGTCAAAAAAGCTCGTTGTTCGCCGTTGACCTCATTTTTGATGAGGTCTTTTCTCTTCTCTCTCCTTAGTACTTAGGATCTAGCCTTAGGCTTTCTCTTTGACTATCTTAGAGGACTAGAAATGGAACCCACCACTTAGAAATTTAAACACCTCTTAACTCCCTACAAAACCCCATAAGTTTGATTGTAAACCCCCAAGTCACTTGGAGGGTTAAGATCAAATGTGAAGGTTTAAAGGATGAGTTCCCTATAGGACTCTTTGGCCTCAGGACTACCACAGGTGGCACTAGTCGCAGTGAGGGTTGACACGCACACATTACACTTTCACACACATCCAAAATCCTAAAACCATGCATACCTAGCTTGACTTCACGACTCATGTAGGTAATTCATATGGATGGACCTTAACCACTGAGCTCTTGGCTAAGAAGGTTAGGAACAACATAGTGAATGCCTCAAATGAGTCCTCTCATGGCTCTTATGGGCTTGATATGGTTTCATGGCTCAACCAAAGTGATTCCATTCTACTCACATTCAATCAATTTTCATTTTTCCAAAATTTCAATTTTTGACCCCTGGGGCCCTACACCCATCAAACTTACCAAATGTCCTTGAAGCTACACAAAATTTGCAAAATTACCTAAATTATCCAAAATTCATAAAAACCAATCCTAAACATTTCCCACCATTCAAATTGATCATCCATATCCATATATACCAAAAATACCCCCTAATACCCTCCAAATACCCAAAATGCCCTTCTTAACCAAAAAATTCATAAATTCCAAAAATTCCCAGAAAATTCCAAAAAATCCTAAATATTCCGAATTTCATTTTGTTCAACTGCATCATAGGCCAATTTTGTCAATTTAACCCACTTTTACCAAAACCCTCAATTTGACCCATTCTTAACCCAAGTGGACCCAATGTCAAACCAAATCAACCCAATTGACCTCAATTTTGATCTAATTCAATTCTAAACTTCAATTCAATATTCCCAATATCAATTTAGAGGAAATACAAGCCTAATTTGATTAACATTTGGATCCAATTTCAATTTAAAGCCTAAGGCCCAATTTTGGCTCATGACCTAAACCTAGCCCAAACCAACCCAATTCAACTCCAATTGGCCCCAAATCTTCTCTAAAACCTTCCTAACATCCCCACAAACAAAACACTAATTTGATTTGCCTCAAATTTAAACCTAAAATCCACCCAAACCTAGCCCAAACCAAAAATCCCCTAAATTGAACTAAACCCAAACCTAACTCAAATGGGCCCAAATCCCAAAATCAAAGCCCAAACAAGGTTGAAAACTCTTTGTGACACTCCCATAAACATTTCTCAACATTAATTTTACATCAAATCTAACCTTAGCCCAAGTTAGCCCAGTTTGACCCACTTTGGCCCCTTTACCAAAAAAGCCCAAATTAAATCCAATTCCACTCTAAATGATACCAAATCTTTTATAAAATGTTCATCACACATCCCTAAACTAAACCCAACATTTTTTTGGCCCAATCCTTCACAAAATTTCCATCCACCGATTAGTTTTCAAACCTAAAGGCCCACTTTCTTAAACCATTCTAAAAGCCCATTTTCACCAAATCCAAAAGCCCAAGATTGGCTCTAAAGCCCACATGGCAATTTCTTTTCATCATAACTTCAATTGATATCACCCATAAGTTTCAAAATCATCATTAAACCATTCCAAATCAAGCTTCATCCAAATTTCCACCAAAATGCCAAAATTCATAAAATCCTCTTTCATGAAATTGACCAAATCTTTTCCCGAAGCCAAATGAAGCCATGGAGCCATGCATAAGCCATATGCAAGCCATGTGAGTCACTTTACACCTCACCATGTCATTTATGGCAAATGGAGGGGGCCTCTTTCTTAATCCTTCATTAAGCTTTTTAACCCCATTCATGTCACACTCTAAACCAAGCTTAGCCACCTCACCATGGAAAGAGACCTCACCACTCCCTCTTGGCTGACCCAAATGATTCCTCTCCCAGCCCAAAGTCAAGCCTTGGGGAGGTGCACCTAGCCTAATACATGAGTTGAAAATAACCAAGCCAAAATGAGCCTTCTCCCATTCCATTTAAATCAAGCCCTTTACACATGTTCACAACCAATTGCTTGCACCAAATTCAAGCCTTAACCTCCCTGACCCTGAGGGTGACCCATGCCTGGCCAGCTAGCCACCACAGTCGCCAGAAAACACCAGGCTAAGAGTACCCATTAGATTCAAAAATTCAATTCCTCCTAGCTGAGCTGTCCCAACTCAATTGGACTCCATGGTTGTTCATCCCTTGACCAAAGCTGCTGATCCTAAGCCCTAACTCCCCCTAGGAGGCCCTCCAGCCATGCCTATTTAAACCCACCACCTTCTCGGCCAAAGAAGGTTATGAACCAGACATAAACAAAACTCTGCCAAAATTGCTCCAGGAACTTCTCCTAGCCTAGAGCAATTGATCCCCACTGTTCTCCTGCCCTAAACCCCATTGATTGAGCTCAATTTTTGAGCTCAATTCTCAGCCCAAAACCAGGACATCTCAGAAACCTCCACCAAAATCAAATTAAACTCACCCACACCAGCACAAGACTGTCGGCATATTTTTAGGTTAAGTGTTTTATTTTGAAAAGGGGGTCGCCTAACAGAAATTGTCGGCGAATTTTCAATTTAATTTAAATAAATAATTTGAAAAGTAGTATTTGATTTTGAAAATAATTTTAAATTTGAAAATTTTAAGATATGAAATCAAACTGATCTCACATCCCGAATAGTTTACATAAACGAGCACCGCACCACAAACCGTGTATCTACCCCGAAGAATAGACACACTGATTAGTAATGGGGCTCGATTAAGTAAACTAGAAAGGTTTGTGACATCCGTTTGGTCTGCGAACCAATTTTATAAGCCGACAAGTTCCCCTGCTTAATATAAATGAATTAAGCGGGGTTTATATTACTCGAGTTCTTAAAATTCTCTATAAGGGCAAGCCACTATAGTTAATTACATCTTAAGTGACGGGAATCACCTAAGAAAACTCTCGATAATAATAAGTAGTTACGCTCTCAAGAATTTCAAAGTTTAAGTTTTCAAGGGATTGAATTTTGGAATTTCAATAGAGAATGGATCAAATTTGAAATATTTTATTTTGGGAATCCAAAGGAAGAAAGTTAGGAGAAATCACAGATTCAAAGCGAACTCCGGTAATTTCCTGACTATCCTATTGTTTGGCTTGAATTTAGGAAAGTCCTAATGTTTATTTAATGTTTTGATCTTGCCAATTTTAATTAATTAGGACTTATATTTGTATGATAAAATCATACAAATAGCCTTGAAGATGTGAGGGTTTATGTCGTACCAAAGGGCTTAATTTACATGACATGATCATGCAAAAGCCTAACGAAGAGTTGAGGATTTATGTTGCACCAGGCAAACTACCTCGAAGTCCTATGGCTTCGTTATTTAATTCTAAGAAATTTTTGCTGAAGTAGACTCAGGTTTTGCTAATGACGATGGCCGTGCTGCCCACCATACTCCGAGCTCCTTGTTGTATCAAAGGTTTAGTTTTAGAAGTCATAAATCAGGAGATAAGAGAAGTGTTCTGGTTTAGAGATTTCCAAGTGTTTTTTATGTTTTAATTAAAATAAATCTTAAAGTTGATTATAACAACACCGGCTAAGATCCCACGGTTCCATCCTTCGCATCGTTATTTTTATCGGATTCACTTAGTCCAGATGAATTTGCTAAACTCAACTGAATGAGTTCCACACTTTCATTTAGACCGTGAGAAATCCAGTTAGCAACACGTAGGTTACATCATCTGAGGTATTCCCGGTCATCCAACAAGACGTTTTAATTTAGTTGTAATTGTAGTTTTGTGTTCTGTTTGTGATTAAATTTTGAGTTGTTTTATATTTTGAAATGTTGTGGCGGTGAATTTTATCTTGCAATGACTTTTAATTTAGTTTTGGTTTCGGTTTTAGGGGCTACCCTAAAGGTGTGGGTTTTCATGCAACGGTTCTTTATCATGCGAGAAAAGTAAAGTGCATTTGCAATAAAGTAAATTGCAAGAAAGTAAATTGCAATAAAATAAAAGCGTACACGGAGGGTCTTCCCGTCATCCCAGGCTGCACTTAAACACAATTTAGAATATTTAAGCATTCAAAGCAAGTTCCTCCGTAAAGCTAAGGGAAGGGTTATGGTTTTCTACCAAGTTCTTAATCCTATAGCTAGTCATTTCCTATGACGTCTATGTTCTTTTTTTTTTGGTTTGAAGACGATTTTCTTCATCGAAGAACAATTAAGTTCAATTGTTCTTATAAATATCCTATCATATTGAGGAAGTGTTTAAGAAGAATCTTAAACATCTTTTCAATATTACTAGAATTGTTTTAAGTCCAAATGAATTTAATTATACAAATGAATTAATCGTCCGAGAATTCAAGTTTTGTCATCTTGCTCAGTGAACTAGGACATTTGAATATCCTATAAGTGAAGTAACACTTCATTTAACGTTCAGTTTAGGGGTTATGACAACAAAAGCTTTCGAGGGCAAATTGATGTTCAAATGGTTTGTGATTTAATTTAATTTCAGTTAACGGGTTTAAATTTGGAATAGTGTTCAAGTTGCTTTATTTTGAATTTCTTTATGTCTTAGGTGATGTTATTTTTTAATTCAATTTAATTTTAACTTTAATTTAATTTAATTTGGTTTAGTTTTAATTTTAACTTAATTTAATTTGATTTGATTTTAATTTTAACTTGATTCTATTATTTAATTTAATTTAATTCAATTTAGTTTGATTTGACATGATTTAATTTAATTTAATTTAATTTAATTTAATTTAATTTGATTTAACTTACTTTAATTTAATTTAATTTAATTTAATTTAATTTAATTTAAATTTTAATTTAATTTAATTTGATTTAATTTAATTTAATTTAATTTAATTTTGTTTTTAATTTTAATTTAATATTTTATTTTTAATTTTAAAGATGATTTAATTTTAATTGTTAAAGTATTAATTTAATTGAAATTTTAAAAGAGTTTAATTTAAATAATTTAACTTTAATTTAATTTAATGATTAAGTCTTTTAGCATTTTAAATCTTAAATTTGGATTATCATTTTAATTAGGAATTAAATATTATTGAGATGATTAATTTAGGGATTCTTAAATTAAAGAACAAATCTCTTCCTAATAATATCCCTATTTTAATAATTCCAATTTTATTATTCTTCCAAATTTAATCAATTATTTAATTAAGGTTTATTTCAATTATTTTTAAATTGTTTAATAGGTTTCTACCCTTATTATTCAAGTTTCAATCATCCAAATCAGATTAAGATCAAATATTTTACTTTTTAATTTTATTAAACCTAAAGTTTTAATTAAGGGTTAAAATTTTAATTATCATTTTGCCCTTCAAGCTTAATAATTTCATAACTCACTAAATTGAGCTTAAATGAACTTAAAAATTTTTATGTGACTTCACTCATATGTCAATAAAGACATGAGAGGAGAAAATTTGATTTTTTATATTTAATTTATTTATGTAATTATTTTTGGTGGAAAATAGGGATTTCCAAGGAAAATTTAATAATATGATCAAGGGAAAGTTTCTGTCCTTAAGAAAATTATGAGACATTCCTAATGACGAGAGGACCACTTGGACCAATTTTGGTGATTTTTTGAATTATATTATTTTTATTATAATTATTTTAAGTTTTGGAGTATTAATTAATTTAAAAATAAAATAAAGGTTGAAAAATGAATTTTATATTTTTCAAAAATCTCTCTGATATCAAGAAAATGAGATAATCAATTTTTACAATTTTCTGATTTTTCTTTGATTTATTAGAATTATTTTAGTGGAAATGCTAAAAAAATACATTTTTTTTATTTTAAAATTACCCTAGGGCTTTAAAATTTAATATCTCATTATAGAGACTTAAGAAAAATATGGGATTTGTTCCTAAGTGATTAAAATTCAAAATGTGACATTTTGGTGAATTTTATTATTTTTGAGATTTTTATTATTTTTTAATTATTAAAATATTAAAATAAAAAAATTAACTTTTTTAGAAAATTACAATTTTATTTTTCTTAAATTCCCCTGATATCAGAGAGGCTCCAAAACCAATTTGGTGAATTTTTGAAAAATATTTTGAAAGTTATGAATTTTTAAAGTTTAAAATGGCTAAATGGCTTAATTAACCCATTTAGTAGGGCTAACCAAGTCCAATTGACTTCAAATTTTTATGGTGGGTTCCTCTGATCCTAAAGGTCAGTGGAGAATTGATTTCAAGTCAATTTGATGTATGATTAGCTCTAATTAATTAGGGACCTATTTTGGGTGTTTAAGCCGATTAGGATTATTCAAGTAGATTAATTCAAAACCTATTTTTCCTAGAGTCCTCTGGTCATAAGAAATATCACCAAATTTTCCTAGAATTTATTTCACAACATGCTAATTATTGGATTTAAAATACTCAAAACAACAACATGAATTTGAAAAATCAATAACTTCTCATAGGGATGGCCTCTGACTTTGGAAAATTCAGGGAATGTTCCCAAATTCAGAGGCTTCAAAAGTCCTATGGTCTCATGCCATGGTGAATTTCCTATATGCACGGAGAATTAAAACAATGCAGAGAGTAAATAAATTATTAAAAATAAAATACTTGATGAAATTAAATGATTTCTTTTCCACATTATTCTCCTCCGTTCACTCTGAGCAAGAGGGTATTTTTATTTTATTTTTCGATTTTTCTACACAAAGTTATGCATTTTTGAAGTTTAGGGAATTAAATAAATAAGAAAATCCCTATTTTTCTATTTATCCGAATCGGCGCCGCGTCAACCTTAGTATCTCCGAAGCGCCGCGTGGCGCTTTCTGATTCGACGCCGCCATCCGACTCAGTGCTCCAGGGGCCCGCTGTATCGTTTCGTCTCCTCATCCGGCGCGATCCTGGCCGTCCGTCCGCTCGTGTATTAAATGAACGACATCCGTTCATCATCCCCAAGTCTCTTAACCCGAGAACTGTCCACACTAAATCCCTAATATCTCACTCAATACTTAACGGATTTTCGTGTTCTTGTGCTCTATGGATTAGTCTTGAAGAGACGAATACATCTATATGGTGATCATGCATTGAAACTAAGGCATTTGAAATGGAGAATCTCCAGAAGCTCGGGATAATGAGTTAGCTCATACCTTTGCTCAGAGAAGTGGGGCTTCAATCTGAGGGTTGTGTCACCTTCGATTGGGTCCAAGCAAGCTCCGGATGAAGTCCCTTGGCACAGTGAATTGTCTAGGTATGATTTCGACCAAGCCCGATCACAAAGCTTGGAGTCTGGAACAGATGGGTGGCCTGGAGAGGGGGCTTTTGCTGGTGGACTTCTTCCCTTGTGTTGACCTCATTTTTGATGAGGTCTTCTCTTCTTTTGTTTACTACTTAGGATCTAGCCTTAGGCTTTTCCTTTTACTATCTTAGAGGACTAGAATTGGGACCCACCTTTAAGATATTCAAACCACTTCTTAACTCCCTGCAAACTCCACAAACTTGACTATAGACCCCTAATCACCTAGAGGGCTGAAATCAAATGTGGAAGTTTAAAGGATGAGTTCCTATAGGACTCTTTGGCCTTGGAGTGCCCTACAGGTGGCTCTGGTGCAGTGAGGGGCTGACTTACACACACACTACACATGTACACTACACTTTCACACACTTCCTAAAACTACACCCATACCTAACTTGACCTCCTGACTCATGTAGGTGATTCACATGGATGGTCCTTAACCCCTGAGCCCTTGGCTAAGAGGGTTAGGAACAACATAGTGAATGCCTCAAATGAGTCCCTTCATGGCTCATATGGGCTTGATATGGCTTCATGGCTCAACCAAAATGTCTTCTTTCCACTTACATCCACCCGATCTTCAATTTCCCAAATTTTCGATTTTTGACCCCAGGGACCCTACACCCGCTACTCTACCCAAAACCTCGAAATTACCCGAATTTCTCAAAAGTTTCCAAATTACCCAAAATTCTCCAAAATCAATCCCAAAAATTTCCACATCACTTAAATTGATCATCCATACCCAAAAATACCAAAAATTCCAAGAAAACCTCCCAATACCCTCCAAATACCCAAAATACCCCTCTTGACCCAAAAATCCAAAAATTCAGAAAATTCCTAGAAAATTCCAGAAAATCCCAAATATTCCCAATTTCATTTTGTCCAACTACACTATGGGCCAATTTTGTCAATTTACCCTACTTTTGTCAAAACCCCCAATTTGGCCCATTTTAACCCAAAGTGAACCCGATGTTAAACTAAACCTACCCAATTGACCCCAATTTTGGACCAATTCAATTCTAAACTTCAATGAAACATCCCCAATACTAATCTAGACCAAATCCAAGTCCAATTTGATTGATATTTGGATCCAAATTCACTTTTGGCCTTAAAGCCCAATTTTGACCCATGACCCAAACCTAACCCAAACTCACCCAATTCAACTCCAAATCACACCAAATTGACTCCAAGCCCTTCATAGAACATCCCTAAACCAATTATGACATTTATTTGACAAAGTTCTTCACAAAATCTTTACCCAAATGCCCATCCTAAAATCAAAAAGCCCATTTCCCTTAAACTTTCCTAAGAGCCCACTTCCTTCAAGTTCAAAAGCCCAAAATCTACCCTAAAGCCCACATGACATCTCCATTTGCCATCCACTTAATTAAAGCCATTACCTAAGTCCTAAATTCACCATCAAATTATTCCAGAATCAAGTTTCATACAAATTTCCATCAAATTACCAAAAATTTCTAAAATCTATTTTCATGAAATTGACCAAACCTTTTCCCGAGCCAAAGGTGAGCCATGCGAAGCCATGGACAAGCCACATGAAGCCATGGAAGGCTTGACATGTGATCAAGCCATTAATGGCAAAAGGAGGGGCCCCTTTTCTAATCCTCCTTAAACCCTTTTTACCTTAAGCATGTCGCACACTAAACCATGCTTAGCCACCTCATCATGGATGGAGACCACACCATTCTCTCTTGGGCGACCCAAGTGACCCTTTTCGGCCCGAGACCGAGGCCTTGGGTGGTGAACCTAGCCCAAAACCATGGGTTGACTCATTTGAACCCAAAATGGTCTTCCCATTCCATTTCGATCCGAGCTCTTTACACATGGCATTTGCCGATTGCTTGCACCAAGTCCCAAGCACGACCCACCGACCTTGAGGGTGACCGATGCCGGCCGGCCGGCCACCGAGGCCGCCGGAAAACACCATGTCCGAGAGCTCACATGGAGCCCGACTTGGAATTCTCACTGCTGAGCTGCCCCATCCCCGGTGGCGATTGGAGGCTGTTCTTCTCTTGCCGAAGCCGGCTGATCCCAAGCCCTAACTCTCCCTGGGAGGCCCTCCACCCTCTCCTATTTAAACACCACCCCTCTCGGCCATGAGAGGTGCTGAAAAAAAAACCTTAAGGAAACTCTGCCAAAATTGTTCCAGACTCCTCCCCATACACAGAGCACTTGATCCCCAGTGAGATCCCCCTGCCATTTCTTCTCCGCGAGCTCGATTTCGGAGTTGAAATTCCACCCAAAACCGGGACACTTCTCCACGGTGGACCAATCCTCAAATTGATTGGTCCTACACCTTCACCGGACCGAGGGAAGGTGTCCAGCGGCAAAAGCCCCATCTCCAGGGCCACCTAGTTGCTCCGGCCTCCAAGGTTTGTGATCGGGCTTGGTCGAAATCACATCTAGACAATTCACCGGACCGGGAGACTTCATCCGGAGCTTGCGGGATCCAATCGAAGGTGCAACAAACCTCGGATCGAAGCCACACTTCTGCGAGCAAAGGTATGAGCTAATTCTTCATCCCGAGCTTCAGATTCCCCATTTCAAATGCTCTAATTTCGATGCATGATAACCATATAGATGTGTTCGTCTCTTGAAGACGAATCCATAGAAGCATAAGAACATGAAAATCCATTGAGTATCGAGTGAGATCTTAGGGATTTAGTGTGGACGGCTCTCGGGTGAGGACGCTCGGGGACGATGAACGGATGCCGTCCATTCGATACACGCGCGGACGGACGGCTCGGATGGCGTCGGACCGGGAGACGGTACAAGAACCGCGGGGCCGGAGCGGCCGAGTCGGATGGCAGCGTCGAATGGGAGCGCGACGCGTGTGCGTTCGGAGATGCGAGGATGAGTTGGCGCCGCGTGGATAAATAGAAAATTAGGGGTATTTTCTATTTATTTAATTCCCTAAACTTCAAAAATTCATAACTTTGTGTAGAAAAATCGAGAAAAATAAAATAAAAATACCCTCTTGCTCAGTGAACAGAGGAGAATAATGTGAAAAAGAAATCATTTAATTTCATTAAGCATTTTATTTTTTATAATTTATTTACTCTCTGCATACTTTTAATTCTCCATGCATGTATACAATTCACCATGGTACGAGACCATAGGGCTTTTGAAGCCTCTGAATTTGGGAACATTCCCTGAATTTTCCAAAGTCGGAGGCCATCCTATGAAGAGTTATTGATTTTTCAAGTTCATGTTACTTGTTTTAAGTATTTTAATTCCAATAAATAGCATGTTGTGAAATAAATTCTAGGAAAATTTGATGATGTTCCTTATGACCAGAGGACCCTAGGAAAAATAGGTTTTGAGTTAGTTCATTTAAAACAACCCTAATTGGCTTAAACACTCAAAATAGGTCTCTAATTAATTAGAGTTAACCATACATCAAATTGACTTGAAATCAATTCTCCACTGACCTTTAGGATTAGAGGAACCCACCATAAAAATTTGAGGTCAATTGGACTTGGTTAGCCCCACTAATTGGGTTGATTAAGCCACTTAGTCATTTTAAACTTTAAAAATTCATAACTTTCAAAATATCTTTCAAAAATCCACCAAATTGGTTTTGGAGCCTCTCTGATATCAGGGGAATTTAAGAAAATTAAAATTTCAATTTTCTAAAAAAGTTGATTTTTTTTAATATTATTTTAATATTTTAATAATTTAAAAATAATAAAAATCACAAAAATAATAAAATTCACCAAAATATCAAATTTTGAATTTTAATCACTTAGGAACAAACCCCATATTTTTCTTAGGTCTATTTAGTGAGATATTAAATTTTAAAGCTTTAAGGTAATTTTAAAATTAAAAAAATATATTTTCTAGCTTTTTCATTAAAATAATTATAATAAATCATAGAAAAATCAGAAAATTACAAAATTTGCTTCTCTGATTTTCTTGATATCAGAGAGATTTTTAAAAAATATAAAATTCATTTTTCAACATTTATTTTATTTTTAAATTAATTAACACTCCAAAACTTAAAATAATTATAATAAAAATAATATAATTTAAAAAATTACCAAAATTAGTCCAAGTGGTCCTCTGGTCATTAGGAATGTCCCCTAATTTTCTTAAGGACAGAAACTTTCCCTTGGTCATGTTATTAAATTTTCCTTGGAAATCTCTATTTTCTACCAAAAATAATTATATAAGTAAATTAAATACAGAAAAATCACATTTTCTCCTCTCATATCTTTATTGACATATGAGTGAAGTCACATAAAAATTTCAAGTTCATTTGAGTTCGATTTAGTGAGTTATGAAATTATTAAGCTTAAAGGGTAAAGTGGTAATTAAAATTTTTATTCCTTAATTAAAACTTTAGGTTTAATAAAAAAATTAACAAGTAAAATATTTGATCCTAATCTGATTTGGATGATTGAAATTTAAATAATTAAAGGGTAGAAACCCATTAAGCAATTTAAAATTATTAAACTTTAATTAAATAATTGATTAAATTTGGAAGAATAATAAAATTGGAATTATTAAAATAGGGATATTATTAGGAGGAGATTTATTCTTTAATTTAAAAATCCCTAAATTAATTATCTCATTAATATTCAATTCTTAATTAAAATGATAACTCAAATTCAAAACATTAAAAGACTTAATCATTAAACTAAAATTAAATTATCAAACTCTTTTAAAAAAATTTCAATTAAATTAAAAATAAAATTAAACTAAAAATTAAATTAAATTAAGTAAATTAAATTAAATTAAATTAAATTAAATTAAATTGAAATTAAAAGTTGAATTAAATTAAATTAAATTAAATTAAATTAAATAAACAAATTAAATTAAATTAAATTAATTAAATTAAATTAAATTAAATTAATAAAACCAAATTAAATTAAGTTAAACCAAATTAAAAATTAAATTAAATAACTTAAATTAAATTAAATTAAATTAAATTAAATCAAATTAAATTAAAACTAAATCAAATCAAATTAATTTAATGTAACATCAAATCAAACTAAACTGAATTAAATTAAATTAAAACTCAATTAAATTAAATTAAATTAAATTAAATTGAATTAAATAACATCACCTAAAACAGAAAGAAATTAAATATAAAGCAACTTGAACACTATTCCAAATTTAAACCCATTAACTTAAATCAAATCATTTGAATACCAATTTACCCTCAAAAGCTTCGGTTATTATAACTCCTAAACAGAACATTAAATGAAATGTTACCTCACCTATAGGATATTCAAATGTCCTAGTTCACTGAGTAAGATAACAACAAAACTTGAATTCTCGGACGATTAATTCATTTGTATAATTAAACCCATTTGGACTTAAAACAATCCTAGAAATATTGAAAAGATTTTTAAGATTATTCTTAAGCACTTCCTCAATATGATAGGAAATTTATAAGAACAATTGGACTTAATTGTTCTTTGATGAAGAAAATCGTCCTTAAACTAGAAACACGAAGAACCTAGACATCATAGGAGATGATTAGCTATAGGATTAGGAATTTGGTAGAAAACCATAACCCTTCCCTTAGCTTTATCTAGGAACTTGCTTAAATATTCTAATTGTGTTTTAAGTGCGGCTTGGGATGACGGGAAGACCCTCCGGGTATGCTTTTATTTTATTGCAATCTACTTTCTTGCAATTTACCTTCTTGTAATTTATTTAAGCTGCATTGCACTTACTTTTCTTGCATGATAAACAACTCGTTGCATGAAAACCCACACCTTTAGGATAGACCCTAAAACTGAAACCAAACTAAGTTAAAAGTCATTGCAAGATAAAATTCACCGCCACAACATTTCAAAATATAAAAAAACTCAAAATTTAATCACAAACAGAACACAAAACTACAATTACAATTAAATTAAAACGTCCTGTTGGATGATCGGGAATACCTCGGATGATGTAACCTACGTGTTGCTAACGGGATTTCCACGGTCTAAATGAAAGTGTGGAACTCATTCGAGTTGAGTTTAGCAAATTCATCCGGACTAAGTGAATCTGATAAAAATAATGATGCCGGAAGGATGGAACCGTGGGATCTTAACCGGTGTCGTTATAATCGACTTTAAGATTTGTTTTAATTAAAATATTGAAAACATTTGGATTTTAAGATTTTCTCTAAACCAAAACACTTCTCTCATCTCCTGATTCATGACTTCTAAAACTAAACCTCGCAACAACAAGGAGCTCGGAGCATGGTGGGCGGCACGGCCATCGTCATCAATGAAACTCGAGTCTACTTCAGCAAAACTTTCCTAGAATTAAATAACAAAGCCATAGGACTTCGAGGTAGTTTGCCTAGTGCAACATAAATCCTCAACTCTTCGTTAGGCACTTGCATTGCAAATTAGGCCCCTAACCGGTCTTAGGATTCGAGGTAGTCGTCCGGTATGACAATAAACCCTCGCATCTTCGAGGCTATTTGTTTGATTTTATCATACAAATATAAGCCCTAATTAATTAAAATTGGCAAGATCAAAACATTTAAATAAATATTAGGAATTTCCTAAACTCGAAGCGAAACAATAGGATAGTCGGGAAATTACCGAAGTTCGCTTCGAATCTGTAATTTCTCCTAATTTTCTTCCTTTGGATTCCCAAAACAAAAATGTTTCAAATTTGATCCATTCCCTATTGAAATTCCAAACTTCAATCCTTTGAGAACTTAAACCTTGAAATTCTTGAGAGCAGAATTATTGATTATTATCGAGAGTTTTCTTAGGTGATTCCCGTCACTTAAGATGTAATTAACTATAGGGGCTTGCCCTTATAGGGAATTTTAAAGAACCCAGGTAATATAAACCCTATTTAATGCTTTCATATTAAGCAGGGGAATTTGTCGGCTTATAAAATTGGTTCGCAGACCAAACGGATGTCACAAATCTTCTAGTTTATTTAATCGAGCCCCACCGTCAAGCGAGTGTCTATCCTTAGGGATAGATACACGGTTGTGGTGCGGTGCTCGTTTATATAAACTATTTGGGATGTGAGATCGGTTTAATCTCATATCTTAAAACCTTCAAATTTAAAATTATTTTCAAAATCAAATATTATTTTTTTTTAAATTATTTATTTAAATTAAATTAAAATTCGCCGACAATTTACGTAGGCGACCTTTCTTGAAAACACGACACACTGACACGAAAATAGTTGCGACACCTTGGTACGGTGAAGGTGTAGGATCAATAAATTTGGGGATTGATCCATTGTGGAGAAGTGTCCTGGTTTTGGGTGGAATTTTGGGTGAGAAATTGGGCTTTGTTGGTGGGGATTAGGGCAAATTGTCATTCGGGGATCAAGCTTGCTCTAAGTATGGAGAGTGGTCTGGAGCAATTTTGGCAGGGTTTCAGTAAGGTCTGGTTCAGCACCTCCTCATGGCCGAGAGAGGTGGGGTTTAAATAGGAGAGGCTGGAGGGCATCCCAGGGGAAGTTAGGGCTTGGGATCAGCTGCTTAGGTCAAAGGAAGAACAACCATGGTGGCCATTGGGCATGGGGCAACTCTGCAAGGTGGAATTCCAAAGTTTGGCTCCTCCCATGGTCTCGGCCATGGTGTTTTGCGGCGACCCAGGCGGCTGGCCGGCAGGCATGGGTCACCTTCAGGTCCAGGTGGGTCAGGGCTGGAGGTTTGTGCAATCAATTGGCCATGGACATGTGTAAAGGGTTTGGATTAAAATGGTATGGGGAGAGGCTCATTTTGGGTCCAAATGGGTCAACCCACCATTTTGGGTTTGGTGCACCCTTCCAAGTTCGTTTTGGGCTGGGAGGATCATGTGAGTCAACCTACCAAAGGTAGTGAAGTCCACATCGAGGATTAGGTGGCAAAGTATGGTTTAGAGTGTATCATGTTTAAAGTAAAAAGGGCTTAAAAAGGTTTAAGAAAGAGATCCCCTCTCTTGCCATTAATGGTTTGGTGAGGTGGAAAGTGGATTCCATGGCTCTCATGGCTCCTATGGGGCTCATGCATGGCTTCATGGCTTGTCTTTGGCTTGGGGAAAAGCTTGGTCGATTTCATGAAAATGGATTTTAGAAATTTTGGTAATTTAGGGGTGATTTGATGGGATTTGGCGTATGGCTTGATTTGGATTTATTTTATCATGGGTTTAGAACTTAGGAGATGGTTTCATCCAATGGATGATGATATAGGGTTGTCATGTGGGCTTTGGGCCTTTGAAATTTAGTGAAGGTGGGCTTTTAAAGTGATTTAGGGAAGTGGGGTTTTTTTTTTTTTGATTTTAGGATGAGAATTTTACAAAGGATTGGATCCAATAAGTGTTGAATTTAGTTTAGGAATGTTTCATGAATGATTTGGAATAAATTTGAAGTGTTTGGGCTAGGTTTGGGTTGGATTTGGACCTCTTTGGTGAATGGGCCAATGTAGGTCAAATTGGGCTAACTTGGGCCAATGTTGGGCTAGGGTTGAAATTGATGTAAAATAAATGTTGGGAAATGTTTATGGGAGTGTTTCAAAGAGGTTATGGCTTTGGTTGGGTTTTGATTTTGGGGTTTGGGCTTATTTGGGTTAGGTTTGGGTTTAGGTCAAAATTGGGCCTTTTAGCTTTGGGTTGAATTTGAGTGGGGTTTGGGTCTAAATTTTGGTCAAATCATGTTAGTGTTTTGTTTGTGGGGATTCTAAGGAAGGTTTAGAAAAGATTTGTGGTTAATTGGAGTTGAATTGGATTAGTTTGGGTTAAAATGGGACAAATTGGGGGTTTTGACAAAAGTGGGGTAAATTGACAAAATTGACCCATGGTGTAGTTGAACAAAATGAAATTGTGAATATTTGGGATTTTCTGGAATTTTCTGGGAATTTTCTGAATTTTTTGATTTTTGGGTCAAGAGGGGTATTTTGGGTATTTGGAGGGTATTGGGAGGTATTTTTGGAATTTTTGATATTTTTGGCTATGGATGATCAACTTGATTGGTGAGGAAATGTTCAAGGTTAATTTTGGGGAATTTTGGGTGATTTGGAAATTTTGAAAAATTTGGGTAATTTCAAGGGTTTTGGGTATGCTAGGCGGGTCCGGGGTCCCGGGGGTCAAAAATTGAAAATTTGCAAAATTGAAGATTGGGTAATTGTAAGTGGAATGAAATCATTTTGGTTGAGTCATGAAGCCATATCAAGCCCACATGAGCCATGAAGGGACTCATTTGAGGCATCCACTTATGTTGTTCACTAACCTCTGCCGCGAGGGCTTAGGGGTTAAGGACCATCCATGTGAATCACCTTTATGAGTCGAGAGGTCGAAGTTAGGTATGGGTGTGTTTTTAGGATGTGTGTGAAAGTGTAGTGTATAGGTGTAGTGTGTGTGTAAGTCGGCCCTTCACCGGACCAGAGCACGCAGGGCGATCTCAGGCCGAAGAGTTCATAGGAACTCATCCTTTAATCTTCCACATTTGATTTCAACCCTCTAGGTGATTAGGGGTCTACGGTCAAGTTTGTGGAGTTTGCGGGGAGTTAAGAAGTGGTTTGAATTTCTAGGTGATGGGTCCCGATTCTAATCCTCTAAGATAGTCGAAAGGAAAAGCCTAAGGCTAGATCCTGAAGTACTAAAGAGAGAAGAGAAGACCTCATCGAAAATGAGGTCAACAAATGGACCCCCAATAGGTGTGGTGTGCTAACCAAGCACACCGCGCGTATTGGCGTTGACCGAAAAGATCAACAAAACCAACACGAGATGTCCAAGTGACAAACTTAGGACGAAGTAGAAGAATTTCATTTGGGGAGTGTCAAGTATATCTCCGGAGCTGGAGATTCTCGAACTCTCGGCGGGGAAAGGAAAGGAGGTGAATCCCAAATCACATGATCTGGGAGAATTTAAATTTAGATTTTATTTTGTTTCAGTTTAAGTTTTGATGTGTAAGTTTATATTTTATCTTGAGTTTTAATTTAAATTGAAGTTTTGTTAAGATTAATTTGAAGGGATTTGACTTTGAAATGAAAATTGGAATTTTGTGGTTTTAGATGTAACATCTTCAACCTCAAAAGAAAATTGAATTGATTGGATTGAATCATTACAATGAGGAGAGATCTCAGAGCAATGCGGTATTGGATGTAAAATCCTTAACCTCGAGAGTTTTATTTTTTGATGTACTTCATTGCAATAGGGAAAGAATCCTAAAGCGATGTAGTCTCGGATGTAAAATCCTCGACCCCAAAGTCTGATTTTGATGTATTTCATTGCGATAGGGAAAGAATCCTAAAGCAATGCGGTTTCGGATGTAAAATCCTCGACCCCAAAAGTTTGATTTTGATGTATTTCATTGCGATAGGGAAAGAATCCTAAAGCGATGCGAGTCTCGGATGTAAAATCCTCGACCCAAAAGTTTGATCTTGATGTATTTCATTGCGATAGGGAAAGAATCCTAAAGCAATGCGGTCTCGGACGTAAAATCCTCAACCCAAGAATTTGATTTTGGTGTATTTCATTGCGATAGGGAAAGAATCCTAAAGCGATGCGGTCTCGGATGTAAAATCCTCGACCCAAAAGTTTGATTTTGATGTATTTCATTGCGATAGGGAAAGAATCCTAAAGCAATGCGAGTCTCGGATGTAAAATCCTCGACCCCAAGAATTTGAATTTTGATGTATTTCATTGCGATAGGGAAAGAATCCTAAAGCGATACGGTCTCGGATGTAAAATCCTCGACTCCGAGAGTTTGAAATTTGATGTATTTCATTGCGATAGGGAAAGAATCCTAAAACGATGCGGTCTCGGATGTAAAATCCTCGACCCCAAAAGTTTGATTTTTGAAGGGTAATTGATTTTGCAAAGATTTGCGGTGTGGGATTTTGGTGTTTCGAGAATTTCATGAAAGTTGTAAGAGATTTTGTGGAAAGAAACAAATTAGGAGGGAATATGTAGATGCTACATATCCCATTCAAAAGAGTTGATTGAGAGTTGCTGGTTTGGATTGGATACAATTTCCTTGCCACCAGATTCGATCCGTGTCAATGGAATCAACCGCTTCCATCCCAGACAAGGGAGAGAGTAGAACGGATTGGATTTCAGATTTGGAAGATTGGATTTGAATTTGATTGAGATTTGATTTGAGATCTGGAAGATCGAATTTGAATTTGATTGAAAATTTGTGGTCATTTTGTTTGTCTTTTAACGATTCAAATTTTATTTTATCGTGAATTTGGAGTTCATCATTTTTTAGATTTTTAGATTTTTAAGGAAAGTTTTTCTTTTATTCTCTTTTTTTTCTTTTCTGTTCTTCGTTCGAAGTTCATTTAACTTTACTGGCGTTTCTCAGTCAACTTGCACAAAAGAGGTGAAGGCCAAAAATGTGACATGGTCACTTTCATTCCAATCATGTTGAAGATACATCATACAACTTGATGCGGAATACATCTCATACAATCCATGTAGACTCAAAACGGATTATGTATGATCTTTGTCGATCCGTCCAAAAAGGTATCTGTCAAAAATCCATGTACGAATAGTGAGGTACATGGTCAATAACATCACCTTCCAAGCCATCCTTGGTAAGGATGCCGTATGGATGTACGTTGGAGGTGTGATATTTTCCATGTAACTCACAGCTCGTAAGGTCGGAGGCTCTCTAGCTCCGGGTACGGCTGGAAGTGGTAAGGTGCTTTCCTGTCATCCATTCGTCTGAAAGTAACTGAGATCACGCTTCATTGGTACTCCGGTATGCGATGTTTAGTGACATCTGCTCCGTTGCCCTTCAGTATCATGACGGAACCTACCGGTAATGGTATCTTTACTGGCCCTCGGAACTCACCTGGGCCTGCTATCCGGAGGTCAGATCCAAACATGATATTGTTGACCTCATTTTTGATGAGGTCTTCTCTTCTTCCCTTTAGTACTTAGGATCTAGCCTTAGGCTTTTCCTTTGACTATCTTAGAGGACTAGAATTGGGACCCACATTTTAGAAATTCAAACCACTTCTTAACTCCCTGCAAACTCCACAAACTTGATCGTAGAACCCTAATCACTAGAGGGTTGAAATCGAATGTGAAAGTTTAAAGGATGAGTTCTATAGGACTCTTTGGCCTTAGGGACCGCCACAGGTGGCTCTGGTGCAGTAAAGGGGCTGACTTACACACACACTACACCTATACACTACACTTTCACACACCTATACCTAACTTGACCTCCTGACTCATGTAAGTGATTCACATGGATGGTCCTTAACCCCTAAGCCCTTGGCTAAGAGGGTTAGGAACAACATAGTGGATGCCTCAAATGAGTCCCTTCATGGCTCATGTGGGCTTGATGTGGCTTCATGGCTCAACCAAAATGATTTCATTCCACTCAAATTTACCCAATCTTCAATTTTCCAAATTTTCAATTTTTGACCCAGGGACCCTACACTGCTTAGTTACCCAAAACCCTTAAAATTACCCAAATTTCTCAAAAATTTCCAAATCACCCAAGATTCCTCAAAATCAATCCCAAATATTTCCACATCACTCAAATTGATCATCCATACCCAAAATATCAAAAATTCCAAGAAAACCTCCCAATACCCTCCAAATACCCAAAATACCCCTCTTGACCCAAAAATCCAAAAATTCAGAAAATTCCCAGAAAATTCCAGAAAATCCCAAATATTCCCAATTTCATTTTGTTCAACTACACTATGGGCCAATTTTGTCAATTTACCCTACTTTTGTCAACACCCCAATTTGACTCATTTTAACCCAAAGTGAACCCAATGTCAAACCAAACCTATCCAATTGACCCAAATTCTGGTCCAATTCAATTCTAAACTTCGATTCAACATTCCCAACACCAATCTAGACCAAATCCAAGTCCAATTTGATTGACATTTGGATCCAATTTCACTTTTGGCCTTAAAGCCCAATTTGGAACCCATGACCCAAACCTAACCCAAACTCACCCAATTCAACTCCAATTAACCCCAAATCTTTTCTAATTCTTCCTTAGCATCCCCACAAGCAAAACACTAACATGATTTGCCCAAAATTTGGACCCAAACCCCACTCAAATTCAACCCAAAGCATTAAGGCCCAATTTTGACCTAAACCCAAACCTAACCCAAATGAGCCCAAACCACAAAATCAAAGCCCAACCAAAGTCAAAACCTCTTTGAAACACTCCCATAAACATTTCTCAACATTAATTTTACATCAATTTCAACCCTAGCCCAACATTGGCCCAACTTGGCCCACTTGGACCTATATTGGCCCATTCACCAAAAGAGCCCAAATTCAACCCAATTCAAACCCAAATCACCCCCAATTTGCTTCAAGTCACTCATGACACATCCATGAGCTAAACCCAACAATTATTTGGCCCAACCTCTTTACAAAATTTCATCCCAAAATCCCTTTTAAAATTCAAAAGCCCACTTTCCTAAACCATTTTAAAAGCCCATCCTTCACCACATCCAAAGGCCCAAAATTGGTCCCAAAGCCCATATGACATTTCCCCTCATCATACTTTCAATTAAACTCAATACCTAAGTCCTAAATTCGTCATCAAATAATTCCAAATCAAGCCTCATGCCAAATCACCCCTAAATACCAAAATTTTCCTTAAATCAATTTCCATGAAATTGACTTCACTTTTCCCAAGCCAAAGCTGAGCCATGCAAGCCATGGACAAGCCACATGAAGCCATGGAAGGCTTGTCATGTGATCAAGCCATTAATGGCAAAAGGAGGGGCCCCTTTCCTAATCCTCCTTAAACCCTTTTTTACCTTAAGCATGTCGCACACTAAACCATGCTTAGCCGCCTCATCATGGATGGAGACCACACCATTCTTTCTTGGGCGACCCAGTGACCCTTTTCAGCCCAAGACCAGGCCTTGGGTGGTGAACCTAGCCCAAAACCATGGGTTGACTCATTTGAACCCAAAATGGTCTTCCCCCATTCCATTTCAATCCAAGCTCTTTACACATGGCATTTGCCGATTGCTTGCACCAAGTCCAACTACGACCCACCTGACCTTGAGGGTGACCCATGCTGGCAGCCGGCCACTGGGCCGCCGGAAAATACCATGGCCGAGAGCTCACATGTGAGCCAACCTAGGAATTCTCCCTTGCTTGAGCTGCCCATGCCCATGATCACCATGGTCGTTCTTCCCATGCCCGGAGCAGCTAATCCCGAGCCCTAACTCTCCACAGCGAGGCCCTCCGCCCTCTCTATTTAAACGCCACCCCTCGCGGCCATGAGAGGAGAGTTGCACAAACCTTGCCGAAACTGCGCAAAATTGTTCCAAACCCTTCTCCACCCTCGGAGCGGTTGATCCCCAGGTGTCGATTGCCACAATCCCGCATCGTCGAAATCCGATTTCTCGGCGAAATTCCACCCGAAATCGGGACACTTCTCCACGGTGAGCCAATCAACAAATTGATTGGTTCTACACCTTCACCGGACCGAGGAAGGTGTCCACCGAGCAAAAGCCCCATCTCCGAGGCCACCCGGTTGCTCGGCCTCCGAAGCTTTGTGATCGGGCTTGGTCGAAATCCCACCTAGAGTATTCACCGGACCGGGAGACTTCATGCTAGAGCTTGCGGGATCCAATCGAAGGTGCAACAAACCTCGGATCGAAGCCACACTTCTGCGAGCAAAGGTATGAGCTAATTCCTCATCCCGAGCTTCGGAGATTCTCTGTTTCAAATGCTTTAATTTCGATGCATGATCACCGTATAGATGTGTTCGTCTCTTGAGACGAATCCATAGAAACATAAGAACATGAAAATCCATTGAGTATCGAGTGAGATATTAGGGATTTAGTGTGGACGGCTCTCGGGTGAGAACACTTGGGGACGATGAACGGATGCCGTCCATTCGATACACGCGCGGACGGACGGTCAGGATCGCGTCGGATCAGGAGACGGTACGAGAACCGCGGGGCCCGGGCTGCTGACTCAGATGGCGGCGTCGAATGGGAGCGCGACACGCGACGTTTCGGAGCTGCCGAGGTTGACGCGGCGCCGCGTGGATAAATAGAAAATTATGGATTTTTCTGATTTATTTAATTCCCTAAACTTCAAAAATTCATAACTTTGTGTAGAAAAATCAGAAAAATAAAATAAAATTACCCTCTTGCTCAGTGAACAGAGGAGAATAATGTGGAAAAGAAATCATTTAATTTCATCAAGTATTTTATTTTTAATAATTTATTTACTCTCTGCATATTTTTAATTCTCCATGCATGTATACAATTCACCATGGCATGAGACCATAGGGCTTTTGAAGCTTCGAATTTAGGAACATTCCACGAATTTTCCAAAGTCGAGGCCATCCTATGAAAAGTTATTGATTTTCCAAATTCATGTTACTTGTTTTGAGTATTTTAATTCCAATAAATAGCATGTTGTGAAATAAATTCTAGGAAAATTTGGTGATGTTCCTTATGACCGAGAGGACCACTAGGAAAAATAGGTTTTGAGTTAGTTCATTTAAAACAACCCTAATTAGCTTAAACACCCAAAATGGATCTCTAATTAATTAGAGCTAACCATACATCAAATTGACTTGAAATCAATTCTCCACTGACCTTTAGGATTAGAGAAACCCACCATAAAAATTTGAGGTCAATTGGACTTGGTTAGACCAACTAATTGGGTTGATTAAGCCATTTAGTCATTTTAAACTTTAAAAATTCATAACTTTCAAAATACTTTTCAAAAATTCACCAAATTAGTTTTGGAGCCTCTCTAATATCAGGGGAATTTAAGAAAATTAAAATTTCAATTTTATAAAAAAGTTGATTTTTAATATTATTTTAATATTTTCAATAAATAAAAAATAATAAAAATCACAAAAATAATGAAATTCACCAAAATGTCACATTTTAAATTTTAATCATTTAGGAACAAACTCCATATTTTTCTTAGGTTTATTTAGTGAGATATTAAATTTTAAAGCCCTAGGGTAATTTTAAAATTAAAAAAAATGTATTTTCTAGCATTTTCACTAAAATAATTATAATAAATCATAGAAAAATCAGAAAATTGCAAAATTTGATTCTCTGATTTCCTTGATATCAGAGAGATTTTTGGAAAATATAAAATTCATTTTTC